>JAPDVU010000004.1:82641888-83245288 GCA_026230045.1 Corynorhinus townsendii
ATTGGCCCTGGGTAAGTCACATGTCCGTTGTGTTGGAGGAGAGTATTGGGGATAATTGGGAATAGCGCCTCTGGAATTACAGATTGGAATTGGAGAGTATTAATTCCCAAATACTACCCAGGGATGTCATGATAATAAATATTCACTATAACCCATTTTCAGGCTCATAGTTCCCTTTCATATAACTCTTACATTTTACATAAGGTTACCCATTTGTTCCCCTTATACATCTACTGGAGTATCTAGTTGTATAACTCCACGATGATGAGTATTTAATATTTACTTAAACTTTTAGTTCCAAATGATGACTTTGCCACTTTCTAGCTGTGCAACTTTGAACAAGTTATTCAAGATACCTGTTTCCTCATCATTAAAATTGGGTTAACAGCCCTACCTGGTTTGGCTCAATGGATAGAGTGTCAACCTGCAGACTGAAAGGTTCTGGGTTCAATTCCAGTCAAGGGCACATGCCAGGGTTGCAGGCTCGCCCCCCCAGTAGGAGGCGTGCAGGAGGCAGCCGATCAATGATTCTCATCATTGATGTTTTTATCTCTCTCTCCCTCTCTCTTCCTCTCTGAAATCAATAAAAATATATATTTAAAAATTGGATTAACAGTAAAACATATTTCATAGATTTTGTGTGGTGAAAACAGAGTAAATAATTGTAAATAACTTACAACACTACATGAGAGTTTTTGATTAATGTATGTTAGCTTTTGTAAAATTTATATTTGTCTTATTGCCAGTATTATCCAAATTCTTACACATTCTACCTATTGGTAGATTTTATGAATTATTGTCTCTGAAATTGCCTGACTTCTCTTTAAGGTTCGGAGTACTTGAGTCATCTTGGAATTCTGACTCGCACAGTTTTATTTTATTTTTTAGGGGGAGGGAAGGAATCTGATGGTGATGGTGAGTGGTTACTATTTATATAAACCTTCCCTCATTTTTTCCATTCTTTGTCATATTTTCAAGTTCTTCTAATATCTCAATAATATTATCTGTTTTTCATATTATCTTCTTTTTCCAGAGTTTTTCTTTCTTTTGCCTTCTCTTGCCCATCCTGAGACTTTCCTTCTTTATTTTGCTTGGGGTCAGTCACATTTTCCAAGATCCCATGTCACCCTCTTTCTTCATTTACTCTCTCATTTTGCTGGAGTACATTTTCAAGTAATGTCTCAAGAACAGATGCATCGGAGACAAAATAGCTGAGGCAATATGGATCTACAAATGTCTTTTTTTCCTCCCTCTCCTTTGATTAGTACTCGCACCAATCAGAATAGATTAGTTTATTCTGTGGTAACAAGCAACTCCAATCAGTGATCTAAAACAACATAGATTTATTCTCACTGATGATACATGTCCATCGCGGCTCTGTTTGTTGTTGTCACTCAGGACAGGACTGCTGGAGCAGTTGACATCATAAACTTGGTCAATGGCTATGCCTACAGGGGAAACAGGAAGTCTTTGGATGTCCTCATTTGAAATTTAGTGTGTGGTAGTAATTCCTTTTACTTTGTTAACAATGAACTGTCCTAAATTGTTTACACTCCCCCCCCCCACTGGAGTCCAAAAAGTGAAATTCAACATGTTCTAGGAAAGCAAAAAGTCTAACTATCTCTTGATCAGCTTTAGTGGCTATCATAATAAGTAGGCTCACTTTCTTCCTGCTATTTCTATGACTTGAATGCTGGTTTTTTGAGTTGATCCTCTATGCTTTTTATCCCTCTGTTTATATATTGGTTTGTTTAGGTTATAACTTATATATGAACTTCTTACTTGGCAACCTGAAAGTTTAACAGTTAGCTCTCACTTTACATATCCAAAACAAAACTCCTGGTTTCTGCTGGCATGGTATCTTTTAAAATTTTCCCTATTACTGACAGTGGCATCAGTTTCATTTCATTGCTTGATTTTCAAACATAAGGATTATTTATGTTGTCTCCCTTTTCCTCACATTTAATATCTGATCCAAGTTATCGCTATATTTAAAATGCTTATATCATTGATCCAACTATTTCATACTAACCCCCTTGCTAAGAGCCTAGTTTTACTCACCACAACTTTCACCAGGATTACTGCAATAACCTCCTAATTGGTTTTGACACTTCAGTTCTTGCTCAGCTACTGTCAATTCTATATACACAGTCATCTTTTCGACATAAATCTGGCCATAACGCTTCCATGTTCAGAATGTTCCAGTGGTTTCCCATCACACTAGTATGAAAATACAAAGCCCTTCCAATAGCTTAAAGGGCCCTTACCTTCCTCTATCATTCCCTCCTATGTTCTATCCTAGTCACTCTGTTCTAGCCACACTGATCTTATTGATTTAACAATATCTCAAGCTCATTCTCTTCTTAGGGCTTTTCAATGTGACTATGGTCTAGAAAACACTTTTCCCAGACTTCACATGCCTCACTACTTTCCTTCATTCGGCTTTCTTTATATATATTAATTCATGAAAAAAGATTTTCTTTGAATAACCTTTTCATCTTGTTCTAAATAATTTTCCTGCTTTAGTTTCCTTCATAACACTTATCACTTCTGGGCATCATATTATAAATTTATTGTGCATTTGTTTATTTCCAAATGGAATTTTAAGGTCCACATGGACATTGTTATAGTTTGTTGAGTTCACTACATTATCTACAGCACTAAGTCAACACCAGTACAAAGTAGGAGCCCAGTAAATATTGAATACATGGATGATAGATGAATGCATAAATAAAATTTGGGAGACTATTTTATATTCCAACCTTTAATTTGAATTTATTTATTTTATTTTATTTGGCTTTTCCTTGTGTTCTGGTTGTGCATTTTACATGGTACACTGTTGTATATTTGTTAATGAAATATGTTCCTAATGATCTTTTGGGATAACAATTGAAATTTGTTTTAACATTGCAGTTGGGCTTACTTTTATTTGTTCAGAGTCAGTTTCCTGTTTTTTATTTTTTGGACAATAACAAATTTCCTTGAATGTCCAATGATTCTTGATTATTTATTAAATTGTTCACCCACTTTTTCCCCCTCTACTAAGGATCCCTTTTGAGTTGGGTAGAACTTTCTTGGGATGACAGTGAGAGCCAAAGCAAGAAATAAAATCAGAATATTTCCACACACCCAGGAACTCAAAATAATTCAAAAGTCACTACAAGAATAGGTTTGATCTCCCTCTCCTGGAGTTTCCAGTAATGACATTTCAGTAGAAAAGATGAGGTAGCATAGTTTTGCTTTATGTATTTATGCTGACCACGAGGATACTGAGGGCTCTACCTGTATGCCAAAGGAGGTATCAAGTGTGCAAGTGCACTGTAGTGGTTGTGGTTGTTGTTATTGTATCAGCCTTCTGATTTTTTTAAATTAAAATTTATTGAGATAGTCATATACAAAATGAAATGTAACCACTTAAAATGTATACTTTTATTAGTTCTCATTAATATATACAACTATGTAATTACCACCACAACCATTATTATATTGCTGGTACAATAAATAGAATATTTCCATCACCATCAAACTTTTCTCATATCTTTGATCCCAAGTAACCAGAGTTCTGCTTTCTGACACCACTAATTCATTTTTCCTATTCAAGGATCTAATATAATATTGAATGTTACTCTAAATAAAACTTTTTTTAAAAAAGTTTAACATAGATTGAATCATGCAGCATTATTCTTGTTTATCTGGCTTCTTTTTCTCAGCATGTTTTTGAGATTCTTGTAACTTTTTGAATGTTTCATTAGTTCATTACAGCTTATTGCTAAATAGCACAATTTGTTTATTGATGAATATTTGACATATTTCCAGTTTAGGGATTTTATGAATTAACATTTGAATGCAAATCTTTGTGTCAAGATATATTTTTATTTCCTTGGGGTAAATACGTAAGAGTGAAATTATTGGATTTTATGTTGTGTATGTTTAACTTATTAAGAAACTTTAAGTTTTCAAAATGTGTTGCACCATTTCATATTTTTATGAGAGTTCCTGTTGCTCCACATCTTCATAACATGTTGATAATGACTATCTCTTTAATTTTAACCATTCTGTTGGTTGTGTAATGGTATCGCATTGTGGTTGAGTTAGCTTATGCCTGGTTACTAGTGATGGTGAGCATCACATCATGTGCTTATTTGCCAGGCTCAACTTGTATATTTCTTCCCCATCCTGGAAATCTGCCTTTTCTTTAAGAAGTCATTTTAGTTCATGTTGATACTTCAATCAAAATTCAGGACTCTGTATCTTTTTTTCTCAATCTTTTCTCTACTATATCTTTAAATTCTTTCTTCCACACTAAAAATCTTGGTTCTCTAAGACAGGGGGATGATAAGATTAGAATATTTGGTAATTTCTCATTTGTTCTAGCTCATATTATACAACCAAATATCTCAGAATAACAAATATAATACTACCACCAATATGGTAACAGAAAACATTATTTTTTTAGTATATATTTTTTGCATTTCCCCCCACCCCCATATTTTTTGCTTGTATCATATCTGCATTGTCAGGTGATATAGTCATTGCATAGTATACTCTCAACTTTTTAACCCTTATGTAACTTACTTCTATAGGTAACTATATATTTATTCTCATGACCTATGCTGATATCTCTCTAATCATCTTAGATGTCTGTCTGAAGTTCTTTCTGTATCCTATTCACCAATAATGTGAACCATATTGGTTTTCTTTATAGATATGACTTGTTTTTTGTGTATTAAATTTGTCATTTAAAAAAATTCTGTTTATCATTTATTCTTTTTTTTCACTTGTCTTTGAATATATTTTTTCATTTTCTATTTTCCTTAGTGTGCGTTGATGTGTTATCTGTTATATTAACAGCTCATGTGTGTTTTTTGTAGTTGTACTTTATTTTTGAAATGACTTTCTTTTGTTTTTCATTCTTTAGTTCTAGCTTCTCATTTTTAAAATTTTTCCAGTTTTAATTTGTTGTTCATTAATATTCACTATCATTTTCTTAAGCTCTTTTTAACTGGTTTTGACTTGTATTTTTTTCTGTTTTGTAAACAAGCCTTTCTGGTATACTTTTATTGTCTATGAGTATGTTGTTCTGCTTCTTCCTCTTATTTTATTTTAAAATAACTTTGCATGAAATTTTATCTTAATCAATTTCTGTTGCTTAATTTTATATGAAATTACTTTTTCTAGGTTTTTAAAATGAGACAGAGTTTAGGAAAAGTTTTTCAATTTTACAGAATTCCACCTTCCATTGTTTATTTCCTGACTGTTCCCATCTACCATTTTGACCTTGAACTTTCATTTCCTTCTCTTATTCAGTTTTGATTCCACTTCCAGAAGTTCCTCCTCACTGTGGGGCTCTGTTCTAGGAAAGCCCTGGTTAGTGAGTTTTGAGAGTTCATAAGGGCTAGACCCCACTAATCCCTTTCTTTCTTCTTAGGAAGGGCACTTGCACTCATCTCCTGTGGAGAGGTCAAAACCCTACCTACTTCCTGTTGCTGTTATCTAATTGGCCAGTTAATACCTAGAGACTGTTTTGCGGTTCTCTTATTCCCAAGTCCATCAATTGTTGCCTCCATTACTTCCCTCTTCAAAACATAGAGGTGCCATATTAGGTAGCAGATGGTGGTTTTCCCCTCCCCTTCTAGTTTTGTTTTAGCGTTTGCTATCTAATTGCTTGTTAGTTTCACTTAGGTAGGGATTTGGAGAATCTGAGAGACTATATTACCGCACTACCATGGCTATATAATCCCCCCTTAAAAATAATGTAAACAAATACTACCCCTTCTTATTTTATTCCTTTTCTACTTTCAACTTCCTTAAAATTTTCCCTCTAATATACTCTAGGATAAAGCTAGATTGTATGTCATCAACCCTAATTATTTATTATGCTTTTGCACATGCTTATTTAATCACCAAGTCATCAATATGAAGAACTCTATATAATAAAAGGGTAATATGCAAATTGACGCTAACAGCAGAAAGGCAGGGTTGCTATGACAAGCATGACCACCAGGGGGGCAGACGCAATGCAGGAGCTGCCCCCTGTTGGTCAGTGTGCTCCCACGGGGGCAGCTTCACTCAGCCACAAGCTGGGCTGAAAGCTCCAAGTGCAGCGGTGGTGGCAGGAGCTTCTCCCACCTCCTTGGCAACGCTAAGGATGTCCGATTGATGGCTTAGGCCCACTTCCCCCGGCCATCAGTCAGACATCCCCTGAGGGCTCCCAGGCTGCCAGAGGGATGTCTGACGGCCAGCTTAGGCATGATCCCCTGGGGAGTGGGCCTAAGTCAGCAGGTGGACATCCCCCAAGGGGTCCCGGACTGCAAGAGGGCACAGGCCCAGCTGATGGACCCCCCTTCGAGTGCACGAATTTTCATGCACTGGGCCTCTAGTATTTGTATAATAGGGTGACCAAGAAGGTATTGGTATAATGAGATTCAGACAGATTTTCTAAAACTCCACCTAAACTGGTCACGTCCTTCAAAAGGTGTAAACAATCTAATGTAAACAATCTAATGTCTCTTCTGAATTCATTGACCTAACACATTTTAGATCAGACAAATTAACATAATTGTTTGTTTCTTTCAATTCAATATTCTCTTCCTTCTCAATTTTATGAGGTATTTGGAAGGTAAAGAGAATAAAACATGAGTGCAAAAAGCACCATTTTGCCATCTTGCTTTGAAAATAGCTCATTTTTTTTGTATTACATAAAAATATTTGTAGCTCTATATCTAAGATATACTGATATTTAACTTACTTAACAATTCAGTTTTTGTTCAGTGTAGTAAATAATTTTAGCACGACATTTTTCAACAGAAGGACTAGTAATTTAACTAAACTGAAAATTTGGTGAATTTGCAATTTGCTGATATAACCAAAAATGTTCTCCATTTTCATATTCTTTTTCTTTCTGTTCTTGGCCTTATATTTATGTTGTGTTTTTGGTTTCTATTAATGTTTATAGTAGACTGTGAGATAAACTGAAGTGAGATCTATATAGAATTACAAATTCTTAGAAAGTCAGAGTTGGTCAGAGCATGAGAACTTAATCTAGTCTGAATATATATATATATATATATATATATATATATATATATTTACAAAACAGATAGATGATGAGAAAAATAGAATAGTTAAGCAGAGAGTAGAAGCAATCTCTTATTCTTTCTTTTAAGCCATGGTACACTACAATCTCTGTTTCTCTATGTGAACCTGTGTAATATGGTCTGTGGAGTTTTGGAGATTTGTACCTTCTACAGAATAAATATTCCATGTACCAATACATATTAATATTGTTCCCACATATTTAGTTTTATCTTACTACATAAATATACTACAATTGGTATTTTTCAAATGGATCATTTGGATTTTTTTATCCTACGTTTAACAGGGCAATTATTTTTTCATTGATCTACCTTTAAATATTTAAACATTAAATATTGCATAGTACTACATTTTGGTCTTTTATATAAAAAGAAATGCATTTATAATTAGTGTTCTATTTGTAGAAAGCATTGTGTTAAAATGCATTTAAAACATTTTTAAAAAGCAAATATTTTTATTAGCAAAATGGCAGATTAGAAAATTTGGGGATTACCGTGTAGGCAAAAATTAGAAATGTGTGGTAAAATCTCTTTTCCACTTTCTTCCCTTATTGTCTTTGCTCTTATTCATACTCTGATTTTCTGTTTCTCCATGACTTTGCCTCAACATTCCCATTGCCTTTGCATCCTAAACTGCAAATATGCCAGGAAGCACTGGTGTCCCTCCTGCTGCAATTGACATAATTTTAAATCTTTGTCTACATACCTGGCAGTTTGGCAGTGTGAGGGTCATTGGTGGGAGATTTTAGTCTAAGTGGGACACAACCACATTTTAACTTGCATGGTGTGTGAGCTCCAATTAAATGTAGTATATATCAGATAGTTGTGCATTACACCACAGAAACATGTATGGTATTTCATAAGCATCTGTTTGTCTTATTGTTTCCATGCTACAAAATATATTTGTTGCTCCAAAGTGGATTAGCCAGTCTAGACATCCTATAAAATGTCAATGCGAGTATGGATCTTCCGGACCCAGGTCTCGGGAGATTTGAGGTTGTCTGAAGTGCTGCTCTTTCACAGGCAGAGGCAGATCAATAGTCACACTTTTTTTTTTTTCTTTTGCACTTTGCCAATAGAAAATAATATCGGAACAGAGAATTTCTTTGGGTTTCCTAAGCAGGAAGTAACATATGACCAGAACTCAAGAGGGAAAAAGTTAGCTGATAAATACCCAAGAACTTGGAAAGAAAGTTATTATTTTATTACCCACTAAGCCACGATAAGGGTTATTATCATGAGATAATCATTCCTCTGGAGCAATACAAGACAGAGGACACAGCTGAGTGCCATCATGCCCATGGGATGTGATTAGCTCATGATAACAGCATCCCCTGGACTCATTGCTATTATGAAATGTCTATTTCCCCCCTCTATTTTCTACATATAAATAAATGATTTTGGCGGACAGATTCAATTCCCACAAACTGCAAGTTTGCATTAAAATGCTTCAGCTGTGAGATTCACAGATATTAATCTACCCTTTTGGAATGTTGAACAGTCAATCAGAATCTTTCTTTGTCTCAAGCTGTTTTATGATATTATTACAATGTATTTCGTGACGGAATGGTGGGTAAAGCAAGTTTCAGAGAAATAGGCTTGTTTGGGCTCGATTTAGTTGCTTGAGGGAAACCTCAACATAAAATGACTCTGTCTGCTC
The DNA here is from genome assembly GCA_026230045.1 of Corynorhinus townsendii. Taxonomy (NCBI): domain Eukaryota; kingdom Metazoa; phylum Chordata; class Mammalia; order Chiroptera; family Vespertilionidae; genus Corynorhinus; species Corynorhinus townsendii. The sequence continues at coordinate 82,650,643 of JAPDVU010000004.1, forward strand.
GCTAAGGCATCCTAACTTTCTCATTATTTTTTTTCCCTGCCTGACTCAATTTCTTTGCGGTATTTTAGAAGTCTGAAGTTCATTCCTCTAACTAGATTAATAAAAGCAGACTTCTCATTTAATATTTCAGAACTGACAGGGAAAAATACTATCCTGGTAGTCAGAGTAAAGTCAGAAAACGCTAATTCAAAATCTGGAATTTAAAAATTAACATGAAATAAGATTGATTTTATATTTCAAAATAAATGAGAAGCTTTGGGTATGATAATAGACAGGTGGATATGCTTTATTATGAATTTAAGCAAGGTTCAGAAAAATGACACAGTAAATTTATAAAAATTAAAAAGTCAACATCTTTCATTAAGCTAAAGAATTTTGAATAATAATATTACTGGGGTGAAGCTGTCACCATGGTTGTACTGATGACAATTAGAAAAAAAACACCAAAATATAGAATCTTAAAACAGAATATTCTCTATAAATTAATTGATATTAGACTGTCATTAATATTAGATTAGATTATTTGGTATAAATGAACTAGAATATATCCTAACTTATAAATTATTACACCTGATTTTATATCTATATCTATATCTATCTAGATATATCCAATCTAATAAAAGAGTAATATGCAAATTGACCATATCTCCACTATACCACAAGCCACGCCCACCAGCCAATCAGTAGGGAATATGCAAATAAACATAACCAAGATGGCTGCAGCCACAGAGAGCAGGAGGGAGGCTTGGGTTTCCCTGGCAATGGAGGAAGCCAAGCTTTCCCGCTGCCCTTGCCAGCCCAGGCCTCCACTCAGTGCTACAAAGTTTCAATTATAGAAGATAAATAAAGCCCAACAGAAATGGCAGCAGCCAAGGAGCTGGAGAGAGCAGGAGGCTGGCTTTGCCTGAGGCAATGGAGGAAGCCAAGCTTTTGCAGCCCTGGCCTGCTTTGGCCTCAGCTTAAGGCTACAAAGTTTCAGTTATAGAAGATATGTAAATCCCAACAGAAATGGCTGCCGCCACAAAGCCAACAGAAGGCTTGGCTCCACTCCAGGCTACAAAGTTTCAATTGTAGAAGATAAATAAATCCCAGATCCCAGGGCCTCTGCTTGGGTCGCCGGGGGGGGGGGGGGGGGGGGGGGGGGGGGGGGGGGGTGTGGCCGGCCTGCAAACCACTACAGGCCCCTTGCCCAGGCTGCCCCACACCCCAAGGGAACCCCCACCCTGATCCAGGACACCCTTCAGGGCAAACCAGCTGGCCCCCACCCATATACCAGGCCTCTATCCTAGCTAATAAAAGAATAATATGCAGATTGACCATCAGTCCAACACACAAGATGGCTGCCCCATGTGGTCAAAGATCCTGCCCCCATGTGGACACAAGATGGCCACCACAAGATGGCCAGCAGGGGAGGGCAGTTGGGAGGGACCAGGCATGCAAGGGAGGGCAGTTGGAGACGATCAAGCCTGCTGGGGAGGGCAGTTAGGGGTGACCAGGTCTGCAGGGGAGGGCAGTTAGGAGCAAACAGGCTGGCAGGGGAGCAGTTAGGCATCAATCAGGCTGGGGGGAGTGGTTAGGGGGTGATCAGGCTGGCAGGCAGAAGTGGTTAGGGGCAATCAGGGAGGCAGGCAGGCGAGCAGTTGGGAGCCAGCAGTCCTGGATTGTGAGAGGGATGTCCGACTGCCTGTTTAGGCCCAATCCTACTGGGATCGGGCCTAAATGGGCAGTCCGACATCCATCTAGGGGTCCCAGATTGGAGAGGGTGCAGGCTGGGCTGAGGGACACCAGTCTCCCCACCCCCCGTGCACGAATTTTGTGCACCAGGCCTCTGGTACTAGTATATGTAGGTAGAGAGAAAGTGTCATCTTTCTTTTTTTTTATCCTCACCCAAGAATATGTTTTTATTGATTTTTAGAGAGAGAGGGAGTGAGAGTGAGAGAGAGAAACATCAATTTGAGGGAAACATTTATTTGGTGCCCTCTCATGCACCCCAACTCACAATCTAGGTGTATGTGCCCTGACTGGGAATAGAACCTGCAACCTTTTGGTGATGTTCCAACCAACTGAGCCACCTAGCCAGAGCAAAAGTGGCATCTTTTTTGACCCCCAAATATGCTTTATTGTTTTGGGCAGTCAGTCTCATTCTAAATTTTTATGGCTCTGAATTGTTGAGAATATATAGGCTGTCATCATTTAATTAGGCAATATCTTTCATTAAGAAATACAAACTTGCTGCTTATCCTTCTTCCTCTCTACCAGTGTTGACTTTGTGGTGTTAATGGTGAAAAAAGCTAGAAACTTGCCTCAGACCTCATCAGGCCGGAAGAGGAAAGCAGTCATGAACTAATTTTTACAGAGTATCTAATGATAAGTAAAACTATTAAGATATTTCTAAGATCTTTTGAAAAGAAAAATATATATCTGATGAAAATGAACATTCAGTTATCAGTTCTGGAATTATAAACGGAATATAAATGAATAGTGTTATGTGATTTTAAAAATAAGTATTGATGTTTAATGAGTTATTATACTTGCATTTCTTTTTTTGCTAAAAAGACTTGAAATAAAGTTCTGGCATTTTAATGTGTAAACTTGAGTAGGCTATGATATCTAATTATTCAGTCAAACACTAATGTAGATGTTGAGGTAAAAGTGTTTATAAATGCGATTGACATTTATAATCAGTTGGCTTTATGTAAAGCAGATTTATTGATAGTCTAAGTGGGCCTGATGAAGTCAGTTGAAAAGCTTTCAGAACAGAAAGAAGGCAAGGCAACAGACTGAATGGGAGAAGACATTTGCAAACAATATATCTGACAAGGGGTTAATATCTAAAATACCTAAAGAACATATACAACTCAACACCATATACAATCCCATCAAAAAATGGGAAGAAAAACTGACTAGATACTTATCTAAAGAAGACATACAGATGGGCAACAGACACATAAAAAGATGCTCAACATTATTAATCACCAAGGAAGTACAAATCAAAACCAAAATAAGATAATACCTCACACTTGTCAGCATGACTATAATAAAAAAGACAACAAATAGCAAGTGTTGGCAAGGATGTGGAGTAAAAGGAACCCTGATGCACTATTTATGGGAATGTAAATTGGCACATCCTCCATGGAAAACAGTATGCAGCTTCCTCAAAAAATAGAAGTAGGACCATGATACGACCCACCAATTTTACTTCGGGTATTTATCTGGGGGAAAAACACACCACAATAATCAACAAAGATATATGTGGCCCTATGTTCATTGCAGCATTGTTTACAATAGCCAAGACCTGGAAGCTACTTAGGTGTCCTTGGATAGATAAATGGATATATAGATACCTACACAATGGAATATTAATCGGCTATTAAAAAATGAAATCTTGTCCTTTGTGACAACGTGACCTAAAGGGTATTTCATTAAGTGAAATAAGTTGGACAGAGAAAGACAAACACTGTATGATTTCACTTAGAGTTGGAAACTTAAAAGCAAAGCGAATAAACAAAATGGAACAGAAACAAACTCCTAGATACAGAGAATAAACTGATGGTTGCCAGAGGGTAGAGGGATGGGAAGAAAAGGGGCAGGCACTAAGAAGTACAAACTTCTAGTTTTAAAATAAGTAATGGAGATATAATGTACAACATAGAGAATATTATCAATAATTAATAATATTGTAATAACTATATATGGTAACAGATGGTTATTGGACTAATTGTGGTGATCACTTTGTAAGGTATAGTGATTTGCCTAATCACTATGTTGGACACCTGAAACTAATATATTATATATCAACTATAATTAAAAATAATTTTAGAAAATAGAAAAGAAAAAGAACAGAACTGAGATTTTCTCAAAGAAGAATTTCTATCTATGGTCTGAAGTACTATCTCATGCCCAAGAGTTTCCAGCCTAACCTTCACTAGCAGCATACTCTACAAATTTTGAATTTATCCGACTTGTTCCACAATTTTGTAGGTCAATTCATTGCAAAAAAATATATATATCTTTATATATAGATAAATACTATGGGTTCTGTTTGGTAGAACTCTGGTTGAAACACCTATGTAGACTGGTGGGTCTTAATTATTTTTTCATTTTTATTGATGTCATTAAGCAGCATGGTGCATGAATGAGTCTGAATTGGGATTGGAAACAAAAGGTATAAGTTTACCCCAAATCTACCTTGTAAAATATTTTTTGTTGTTTTTTTGAAGACTTGGATGTGAGAAGCTTTCAAATGAGTGTATGAAGGTTTGTGAAAGTAGGCAAATATATGGAAAGCTAGGTTAAATGTAAGTAAAGTATTTGATTATATACAAAAGGTGCCAAGAGCACTTTGTAATCATAGTTCCCAAATAGATTCTAGAGATCATCTAGTCCAAGTTCCTGACTTGAGGAATGTTAAATGCTAACAATTGAAGAAATAAGCAACAAAATTCATTAAAAAATTTGTAAGGAAAATTACTTTAAATAACTTTTTCATGTTGCTTTTGCATATACTATATAAGTTTTTACAGTCACTAAAATGTTCTGATGTTGTGCATGTCAAGGGTGAAACAAAATGTGAATATGCACACAACAATATTTATGTCTCAATAGACTTTTGTCCAATAGGTATAGGATTGAAAGGTCAATAACTTGTAAACAAAGCTGATAAATAGAAAGCATTCATGTAAGATACAGCCACATAGCAGTCACCTGGAAACTGAAAAGGGTTACACTTCATTCAGCCAACTTCTTTTATTTGTGCTTAAATTTATGTTGCTGAATGTAGTCCTTCTCTTGAAAGTTACTAGTAGAGGATGGAACTAGACAGATTAAAAGTTACATCTAATAGTTTGTAAGATTGAGAACAATGTTTTTGGTTGGATTGTCTTCTTGCATGTGGAGATTCAAAATGCATGTTAGCATCCTATATAATAAAAGCCTAATATGCAAATCGACCAAACAGCAGAACGACCAGTGCAATTACCATTTGCTATAACACACACTGACCACCAGGGGGCAGATGCTCAAAGCAGGAGCTACCCCTAGCCCACAGGGCCCAGGCCAACCAAGGTGGGTGCCAGCGGGGGCCCCCTAATCACCCCATCGGTCTCCCTGCAGAGGGAGGCAACCAGTGGTGGCGGAGGGTGGGGCCAGAGAGCGGGTGCCACCATGCTGGCCAAGGCTGGTGCCAGTGGGGGCCCCCTTTATTGTCCCGCCAGTCGCCCCACAGATCAACCCTGATCACCAGCCAGGCCTAGGGACCCTACCCATGCATCAGGCCTCTAGTATTAATATATGAAGACACACTACAATAACAAAATTAATTAACATTTTTATTGAGTGTTTTCTGGACTTATTTGACTTCAGAATGTCATACCTATCACCCTTCCCCCCAACACTATTGTCATTATCATGATTAATACCAGTCACCTGATGTTTCTAAGAATCACTTTGGTAAATCTAGCATTAGCCTAGACTGCTGTGGTATTAGGGCAGGGGTCAGGGCTCTTATGTAAAGGGTCAGATAGTAACTATTTTAGGATTTGTAGGCCACATACGGTCTGCTCATTTTTCCATATTCTTTATTTCTTTTTGTAACACTTAAAAAATGTTAAAAAAAAACAACCATACATTTTTAGCTTGAACCCCAACAAAAGCAGGGCACATGTTTGGATTTGGCCTGTGAACAATATTTTGTTGACCCACTGGATTAGAGGATACAAATTTTAAAAAAAATGACTAAGAAGGAGAAAGTAGCATCAATTAATAAAGAATCAAAACACATTTAGGTATGTAACAAGTGGAATTTTGACCAAATGGTCATAAATACTGACACATGGAACAGTAGGCATAAACAACAAATGCTTTCATTTTATAATTATGGGATTAAGAACTAAATTTAGGCATGCATTGAAATAATAATTGTGAAAAGATGTGTTGATTAAAGATATCTGAGTATCAAATATCAAGTTTTAATAAGGCTTTATTAGGGTGTCCTGTAGTCCTTTGATTTTTTTAATAACATTTCCTTAGCTTTTTGAGTGAAGATAAGAGTATATACAAGTTCTTCCCATTTTTAAAGTTCATCTCAAAAAAATTATGAGTTAGTATACAATTTGGTAAAAACTCCTTAACACAAATTAGGAACAAAGAAAAATGTATTTTTAAGTACAAATTAATAATTCCCAATTGTTAATGGAACATCATCTAGAAAAAAATATATTAATTACAGGGTGGGGCAAAATAGATTTACAGTTGTGAGCACAAGAAACAGAGTTTATCTTGTATTATTATTTATTAATTATTGCATTTTTTCCATACAAACAACTGTAAATCTACTGTTTCTAACCCTGTATGTTTAAAGGAAAAATTGGACATTGAAAAAAAATGAGTATCTAATTAAAGGATGCTAATTTTCCTGCACTCATATATTCAAAAAGCAAATATTTAAATCTGTGGTAAGCAGTTAGGCAGACAGCAGAGCAAGGAAGATGGGCTAGGTACCACAGGTCACCAGGGTGGTGCCTAGCAACAGGCAAAACTGAGAAAACAAGGACCTCACCCCAGGGTAACCTTTCCTGCCCTAGTATATCTCTGGTAATGACCTTTCATATTACTGGTCAGGCAGTTTAGACTCCCTGACCTTTCCTCCCTAGAGATAACATCTGGGTATTTCAGCTTCAGTGTATTTCAGCTTCAGGCCCAGAAGAGCAACAAAACCCGGTGGCTGATTCCAGGACCAGTTGCATTGACTAATGACCCCTTGCCCTGGTGCTGACCAATCAGTAGAGACAGGACCCTTAAAGGGCACACCTGAAAAAACTGGTGAATATTCTATTGAGATCCACCCCGGCCCTCCTCTAACATCTCCACCCTTAAAAGTTTTTAAGATGGAGGACCCAGTGTGCTCTCCCTCCTAGAAGCATGCCCAGGCCTTCTCCTTCCCTCTCCTCACTGTCCCCAGGCATACTACCTCCTGAATTCATTTCTTCTCACTTCTACCTCTAACTTACTAAATATATTTTCTCTTATATTTGGTGTCTTGGCTCTGAAATCTTTTCTAGCTAGAACTCAAGTATTGAGGCGGCTGAATCAAGGTCTGGTCTTGTTACCAGAAAGGGGACTGGCCCTTGGTGGGTCTGCCTAGGACCTGCTAAAAGTGTGCAGGTTCTTGACTTCATGCAGGAAAAATTTCACAACACAAGTCCAGATGAAATTATAGAGGATGTTTATGTAAGCTGAGGACAGTGAAACAAGAAAGGGCTGGGGAAATGAGTTTAGGCTGGGCTGCTATGGTTTGCTGAGAAGCCAGAGAAAAGGGGGCTTTGGGGACAGGTTCAGGGGGTTTGCCTAAGCTGAACTGCTGCTGCCATTACTACTCTGGTTGCAAGCCTCCTGGGGACCCTTTGAGTTGTGTTTAACCATGTTCCAGTTGCCCTATTCCACTTGGCCTGACTTACTAGCCTCTCAGTCTGATCCCACCAGTATAATAGCTGATGCCGTTCTCACCGCCACCAACAAATCTATATTTAAGACCTTTTGCACGTGTATACAACAATAAAGTTTGGCGGAAAAGAAAAACCTGCACTTATTGAGAATATGTCATAACTAAAATAAAGTTGTAAACTTTTTTTTTATTATTATTAGATGGGATGTATTCACAATAAAAGATAAGTGAGAGCCATAGCCATTTTGGCTCAGTGGATAGAGTGTTGGCCTGCGGACTGATGGGTTTCAGGTTCGATTCCGGTCAAGGGCACATGCCTGGGTTGCCGGCTCAATCCCCAGTAGGGGGCATGCAGGATGCAGCCCATCAATGATTCTCTCTCCTCATTGATGTTTCTATCTCTCTTTCCCTCTCCCTTCCTCTCTGAAATCAATAAAAATATATTTTTAAAGAAAAGATAAGTGAGAAGAGGAAATTACAAAACAGAACATATATGTTGTGTTTGTAAGTATTGTTAAAGAGAAAACCACAGGCCCAAAGTGGCATCACTTGTGCTAAAGTCAATGAAACCAAAGCTAAATTTAATATCTGTGCTGTTTCAAACCTTTCTTAGAAATAAAATCTTTATCAACCTGTCTGGAATTTCCTGGTGAAGCAATCCCCCATAGGAAGGACTGTAAATCTGCATCTTAAAAACCCTTTCCCCCCATTACCTTCCCCCCTGAAACAATAATCCTTTCTTTTCTTTTGTTAATAACTCCCTTCCCCCACCCCTCTTCCTATAAAAACCTTCCATTTTGTACAACCCCTATGTGTGTCCTTCCATTTGCTAGACCAGAGGCCTGGGGCTCCGTCAGCTTGGCCTGTGGGGATCAGGCTGAAACCAGCTCTTTGAGATACCCCCAGGGGTCCTGGATTGCGAGAGGGTGCAGGCCAGTCTGAGGGACCCCACCAGTGCACCATCGGTGCCATGGAGGGACCACGGGAGGGATCCAAGGCATGTGAGGCACGGCTCGTCCAGGTCCAGTCCTGGTCAGCCAGATCCCAGCAGCAAGCTAACCTACCAGTTGGAGTGTCTGACCCTTGGTGATCAGTGCCCGTCATGGCAACTGGTCAAACCATCGAATAAAGAGTCAGACACTTAGCATATTAGGCTTTTATTATATAGGATAGGATGCTGTCTAATTCAGTATTACTTAATAAGGCCAATTAGATCTTCAAATTTACTTAATTGAAATCATTGTCTTTTTGTAAATTTTCTGTTTTTTACATATTTTACACAATATATGTATTTATTCCTTTTACAGAAGCAATACCATTATAATTTCACCTAGTTATGAGTAACTGGAAAGGAGCAAAGGGAAGGAAAAATATTATAGGTATGCTCAGTAAAGTCTGGGTGAAATAGGGAAGGAACTTCCCTGTCAGTTAAACCTGGGAACAGTTCATTGGCTAGAGTAGGTGTGGCCACTTGCAAGCAGGGGATGATTTGGGATATTTAATCTCCTACACAAAGGAGTTCCTGCATTTGTTCACATGGTTCATGGCCTCACAAAATGCACTAATGGACTGCAACTAGCCTAATGCTAAACAGGACCCAGCTCCACCATTGAACGGAAACTTTGGACACTAGCTTTGCTTCTAACTCTCCTGAATCCCCAGCTATGCATCTTCCAGTACCAATGAATGGAAATGGGACTTTGCAAACCCAGGGATGTAATTCCATGCAAATAAAGCTTTCTACCACATCTCATCCTCCCATGGGTACCTCCAGAAATGCTTATTCCAGCGGTACTCCAAGAACCCACTTCCATGAGCAAAGGATTAAGGCAATCCATGCATTTCTCCAATAACATTATTAAAGTGTTTGCTTGATTGTTTTAAGAACCATTTCATGACTTTAAAAGAGTTTACATTTATTACATTGCTGGGCTTGCACCAAGATGTCCCAAAATAGACTGGATATCAAATACAAAGTGCAATCCATTATTTGGAAAATGTGGGGCAAAAAGCCCAGGTGAAAATGAAGCATTTCTGGCGATCGTGAGCTGCTCTTGCTCTGCTCAGATGGTGGCATGGTCCTGCGCATTTCACATGTGTTGAGGTCATGAAGTCTGAAGACTGAGGTGCTGCACATGCACTCACTTTATGATTACAGTAGTTCCCATCTCCCTGGGCTTGGCCAGATGGGATGCCTCTGAGAATGGAACCAAATATCTGCACTGCATTAGTTTTCCCCTTTTTTGTGGCTTTGAGAAGATGGCTTTATTGAGCTGCTTAAGATGCTGTCTGGATCCCAGCTTCAGCACTCTATGAGAAGTCAGCCAGGGAAGTGTGGATAAGCCTGTGGCAGATACTCTACCATTTCTTCTGATGTGCTTGCTTTAGGACTGGCAGTGCCTGGCCTCAATCTTGCCTGCTGTCTGACTTCCTGATTTACCTTCAACTTCTCTCTCCTAGGTACACTTTCTTTCTAAATGAAAGTATGTCAACATAATTGTTGAACAATAACAAAAAGAAAGGCTTTTTTACACAGTTTATTTTTCTCCTAAGGGTTTAAAACTCAGCAATCTTGTAGAGCAAAATGTGGCCCTCCGAATAGCTCTGGTCTTAGTGTCTGAAGGAATCCCCCATTGTATACCTATCTTGACAGATCTGGCCCTCGAACAATATCGCTTAGTCACACACTAACCAGCAGGGGGCAAGTCTGTGCCTGTTATGAAAGCCTACCTGCTGGCTCAGTGTTTGGAATTCAATTCTACCTATAAATCAACATCAGAGCACACAACCCAGCATGTTCAAGAGCTTTGTTTAAACATCAAAGGAAGAACACAGACACATTATATGATAGAAATATAACTAATCAGTTGCAAGTACATCTTTCCTGTCAGTAGGAGCTTAACCTTTCTATTTAATGTGACTGAGAAAAAGTGCACTGATTTCCATTCTATCTGTTTTCTCTAAAGAGATGTAGAATTTTGCTATGAAAAAGAGATGATATTTGTTCTTAGTGTAACACAGAGCATAAACATTTCCGACGTGTTCCGTTGAAGAGAGCAACAAGAAACTGAATTCTGTGTAAAACCAAAAGCTGTTTATCATCTAATGAAAAATGAATTATTCCCATGAATCTTTCTTTACCTACTAGGAAAAATCAACACATAATCAAGTAGTACTAGGAAAAAAGTAAAACATAATAAAAAACAAGATTTATTTTTAAAAATAAGAAGGAATAGATCTTTATTTGCTTGTTGACTGGCAGTGAATGCAATGTGATGCTTTGTGGTACATTGATTGGGATCAATTTAACTTCATCCTCTGCTCCTGGTTTTATCCGTTCATGAGGGGCCTAGGAAGGATTTATTTGAGGTGCTCAGAAAATCCTAGAATCTATAAACCATTCCTTTAATTTGAATGCTACAGATTACAGATGAAAGTTTGGTCACCTGCATGGATCAGTAGGATTAGAGACATCAAAGCAAGTAAAAATAAGAAAGACAAGCAGAGAAACAACAAACAAAAGGAACGCCATCACTGAAACCAAAGGTAGTGTCAAGGGGGTTGGGAGGTTTGGCTAGCAATATAGTATTCCAAAATGGATGAGTTGTGCTTGAGTGCTTTCATTGTTTTTAAATCTGGGATAAATCTCGGGGGCAGGAAGTCTCAGGATCACTGTCTTTGAAAAGAGACTCTTCTATTAATTCTGGTTTGATACATCTTTGCAGTATTGGTAATCTTGATCTTCAAATGTCTTTGTGTAATTTAAATATTTTTAGAGCGATTGTAGCGGTGAGATTATATGATATACTGGCATTTTTATTTCTGAGCTTCTTATATGTAAGCATAGATTGCAGATCTTTTTGTGTATAAGAGAGACTGTCTGTTCACCTTACAGTAAAGTGAAGAGAGCAGACATGTTGAGTTATACAGGAGTCCGAAACTCACTGGCACACGTTGTGAAATCTTGGGCAATCATAATACTTACTTTAGAGTTGTGGGAATGAAACGGACTCTCATGTAAAAAGTGGCCGCATGCATTTTTAACAGCTTTATCAATTGTAGCTGTTATTCTTAGTACTAGCATTATTATCATGAACAAAACCAACATAGATGATTAGCATTTATGCCACACATGTAGATGACTCAAAAAAAAAAAAATAGCCAGATTGTAATTGACGCTCCATAAGTTGAAAATGAAAGAACAGGATCTTTTTTTTCCTTCTTTCTTTCTGATATTGAAAGGCAGAGATTTAAGAAGAGTTGTGACTGATCAGACAAGTTTGGTCCTCTACCTATGCCTGAGGGTGGAACCACTTCTCTCTCCTCGTTTCAAACATACCAACTCTAAAAATCAGAGCATGGAGATGGTCTCTCCTCACTCACTCCCTACACCCCCTGTTATACCTTAGACATGTACTCTATAAACAGACAGGGCCACTCTATGTGGGTGCATTCATATATATCAAGGTTAATAGCCACTTCCCACTGGCATATGCTAATCCATATTGCCAATGAGTCTTCATTAGAATAAAATGTAGCTGTTGTGCCCATTTAAGTAAAGCATTTCCAACAGCATGGCAGAATTATTGCACTATTAAAATGCTAATGTACACCCAGTGTTTTGAGAGAGATTGTAAGATCCTTGAGGGCAAGAATTTGTTCTGTCCTTAGGTTATGTGCTACATAGAGAAAAGTGGGACACTTAATGATTTTGCTCTTAACAGCAAGCTAATTCTTTTTGTTCCAAGAAAAACTTAGGAGTGAAAATAACTTTCTGAGGCATCCTTCTCCAAAGGAGAAAATGGATTGGCAATTTCCAGAAATCAGGTCTGTAGGATCTTAGGACCATTACAAAGTTAGGTGATATTCAGTTCAGAGTTCCTCAAGAAAAATGGAAAGTTAATAAATCTCAGAGATTGCCCCTTCATCCATGTGCTCTTGAGAAGAGAGGGGATAAGCCCCTCGCTAAATACTCTTGTCAGTGCAAATTTCCTTCTAGTTTTTTATTTCCTCAGAGTTCTCCTTCTTCTCCTTGTCTCATTCCTTAAGTTTTAGATGCACAGCTTTAATATTCAGGTTTGTTTCATGCTTAGGTATAGCATAAATAGATTAGAGGTGCTACTCTGGACCTCACAAACTTGTGCAATGAATAACAGTATAGGGTTTCAAATAGGGAGTGAGAGGTATATTCACATATCAATTGATAATAACTATTCTACTGTTGTACTAGGCATTGGTGTAGTGCCGGTAGGGGCCAGAGTAGGATGGGTGGATGGAGGTTCAGAATAGAGTGTGAGAAGAACAGATGAGCATTACCAATGTATTAAAAAGTGGTAACTAAGGATATCTTTATTTCCACTCAACTTATAGCCATATGAGAAAAAGGACAGAACTGAATATTCTGATTCATTCTGACTTTAAGAAGAAACTGAAATCAATCTACTAATATTTATTATATAGAAGTTAAATGTACACTTTCTTAATATTTTTATAACTTGCTTCTATGCATTTTCCTAGGTGTTCCTCTCCTGCTCAATTTCCATTTGTTAAGCTTTTGTATATTTTTAAATATTTTGTGAAATAGATGTCCTAGTAGATCTGTTAATGTTATTTGAGTATACGCAGGGTCCTCTGACCCCTTTTTTGAACAATTTCCTCAGGTGTCAATTATTTCATCCTTGGCTTTGTGAGCAATGAATGATACTAAGTTCCTGTGCTTACTGAACTGCTTCATATAAAATAGAGTCCATGTATTAACTCTTCCCAGGCATTACTACATCACAAGAATTAGTTGAAGTGAGGTAGTAGTGAACCAAAACACTTGAATTACAGTTACATATAGGAAAATCTCCTCTCCCTGATGAAGAGGTTGTCCCATTTGAATAATAGGTGATAGGAAACCCAATCTTCCTTCCCTTCCATAAGTTCCACATGTGTGCCTATCCTCACATGCACCAAGATCCGCATTACCTTGGAAAAAGCTAAATTACTTAAGAGAAACAGCAAAAAGGCTGTCCTAATGTCTGCTTTGTTCAGGCAGAGGCATCTACAAATAAATGTATTCAAGTGTAGTAAAGGACCCTCTATGTAGTTCTTAAGCTGACCCTTCCCTTGGTACCTGTCTTACCCTACTCTTTGAATTTGATATTTAGGACTCTTCTTTTCCAAAACATTACTGTCTTTCCTAGAGACCCCTTCCTGGGTCCCAGCCAATGCAAGGGCTTCTGACCTCTCACTCTGGCAAGTCTCTGCATTACTCATGGGGATTCCAAGAAACTAGGGCACATGCCAGTTACTTCTATTAGACAGTAATAGATATGTGATGATACATAACCCATGAATGATTTACTACTTTAAAATTTCATCATTTCTGACCAATTTCTTAGAGTCATTATTATATGAAGTCCCCACAAATGTTGACATCTGTAAAAAACTATTTAAACTTCATTGTCTAACAGCTTTCAAACTTCAGCCTACTAATCTCTTAATCCAGGATCAGACTATTTTAGATCACATTTATATACAAATTCCTAGAAATTAGAAAGAATCTCTAACTTGATTATTTTAATGAGAAAGGAAGGTTTTTATTTATTATTTCTGGGAGACAAATCAATAAAATTAAAATATAGGAAGTGTGAAGGAAGGATCATATGTTTCAGTATAAGCAATTCCCTTTCTTTCTTTCTTTCTTTCTTTCTTTCTTTCTTTCTTTCTTTCTTTCTTTCTTTTTAAAAAGTATGTTTTTATTGAATCTACAGAGAGAGAGAGAACATCGATATGAGAGAGAAACATTGATCCGCTGCTTCCTGCACATCTCCTACTAGGTATCAAGCCCACAACCTGGGCATATGCCCTGACCAGGAATTGAACTAGCAACTTCTGGTGCATGGGAAGAGGTTCAACCAGGGCTCCCTTTCTTTACTTACATAAGAACAGGAGCCAATGGAAAGTAGAATTAGAAAAGCAATGTATGTTAGTTGTAACTCTACCATTTTATTACTTCTGCTATCCTAGCTAAATCATAATTTCATGGTACCCAGTTTTCTCTTTTTGGAGTGAGGATAGCAAAATCTACTTTTAGAAACAAGATGAAAATTGTGGGGTTGTTTATACTTTTGATCTGTACTGCTGTTTCCTAAATTTTAAGGATCTCACCAAAGTGAAAACAAAATCCATATTTTGGGAGAAGAATGTCTGTCATAGGATATAAATCTCAAAAGTGAACTACATGTAATATGTTAGTAGCAGGTGATAAATGTCTATTTTCATAGGTCCGAAGAAGGTCATCAGGCAAAATACTTGGTAAAGGTGAGTAGATTGAGAATCCTGAAGGTAAACACCTTCAGGTGGATAATAAACCCTCTTTAATCCTTCTTCATTTAGATAACTGCTATTGTTTCATTAGGTTATGGCTTACATATCTAGTTCAACCCTATTTACCCTTCCTCCAAAAATATTTAAGCTGACATAGCTAATTTGATAACATTGGATAATATACTAACCTTTAATATAGAAAAGTATATTACTAAATAATACGTATTTGACACTAATATATAATCTTCACAGTCTAAATATTCACATTGCATCATGGGACTTTGACATGAGACCAAGTGAAAACCTTTTTCTCACCACAGTTAAGAATTCTCATTATCTAACTTTTGGACAGACTCAGGCTGAAAACTACATTTCTCAAAGATGTTATTTTATCTTGAAACTATAGGACCTGCAAATATTTCAAGGGTTAATAAAAACATAAAGAACATAGGGAAAAAATGTTGGATCCAAAATATAAATGAACATTGCATAATTATAATCAATTTATGTTTAGTTAAATGTTCTCAAAATGCAATATTATACCAACTAGTTACAACTTAACCTATGCCATTATACATGTATGTTTATATAATGTGGATTGTGAGTACATTTTAATATTTGATGTGGTCCTCTATTAGTAGGAGGGTTTAGGGCAAAGGAAGATCTTAAATGGGTCCTACCTACAAACTCACTTATTGAGGGGGAAGATTTTTTTGTTTAAAAAGAGTTGCTCACATCTGTTTAGCTTCTCTACCTCTAATGCTGTTTGATGTTCTTTGGGTTTTTAGGTTCTCTTTATTAATTCTGCTCAACCTTTTCATCACCAGAACAAGCCCAGCCAGGCCCACAGCCCCCTGGTGCTGATATATGGTTAGACTAAGGACATTCACGTGTGCAGACTGTCACATATTTCAGCATATTCCTTTTCTTCTTCTTCCTCTTTTTTAAGAAAAAGTATTAAACAAAATGCATCTCCTCCTAGTGGTAGCACAAGGGAAATCACAAGCTCACTGTATTACATCACTGTGACAGAATGTCATTTCAATTGCCTTATTAACCATATGAAAAAATATATCACAACAGTGAGAAAACTTCTCAGTTATCTATATCTTTCCCCCGAGGCTATTGTCATGAGCCACTGGCATACGAAGAAGAGCGTACTAATTCAGTTGTCAGCTGCCTCACCTATTAAAAAGGGGGAAGATACCAGCAACAAAATTGAAACCCATAATAAGGGTGCTGAAGAGGTCTGGATAGCGCTGTCCAGTTGTAGTCCTGAATTAAACACTCTCTCGGAAATGTGCCATTTGAACTGTCAGAGAAAATGCTGCTGTCACCCACATCTGGCTTGGTAATGATGCATTAACAGTGTTGAGAAAGCAGCTTCCCTAACTGCATTTGGGGAACATGAGACTGGACGCTCATGCTTGAAGTTTTCAAGTGGAGTGTAAAAATCATTTACCTCATGTTCTTTTTATAAGAATAAGGAACACATGAGAAAGGTATGAAAGTATACAGGGTCTGGAAGTTGGATCAGTGGTCTTAGGGAGACCAAAAAACAACAGATTGTATGAAACCTGAGCCAGCATGATGAGTATAAAATTCAAATTTGTGAGTTTTTGACCAGTTTTCTGGAAATATGCTGAATTTCTAAAACTGATTTGTGAGAGGCCTTTACACATTGGATTTATACATCACTGAATATGGTAGGAAGAGGTATGAGACTAAGCATATATCAGACCTACTTTTTCATAAACTATTAAAGCCACACTCTATATAATAAAAATAAATTGAAGCCTTAAGTTAAATATATTGGAGCACTATTTTATATGATAAAACATGAGGCAACTAAAAGAAGAACATTATACTATTCATGGCACTCCTTTAACCTACACGATGATATGAGGTTGAGTATGAGTTAGTGTAGCTTATCTTTTACAGAGAAGTAAAATATTGACCAGAGTGAAAGTTCTCGTCTGCAGTAATTTACCTAATAAGCATCAGGAGATGATTTGCATCCAGGACTGACTTCAGAGTTCTTGGGTTTTCCTCTGTATCACATTGGATAGGAAACCAGTTTAATGGGTTTTGACCTTGAATCCATGGAAAGACTCAGACTGACAAAGCAAGTGCATTTACACATAAAGTTATATATTTTAAAATTATTCATATTTATTAAAGAACATTGGGAGCATAAAGTCCTCTCTTTTCTTACCTTAAGGAATTTTTGTCACTTAAATATGTTATTAATTCTATATATTTGTAACCATTTTTTTTAATTTGACAGAATTCTTAAAGTATGTTATCTGACAGACTAATACTAAGTTTAACAGCTCTAACATGGTCTTTAAGACTCATTTTCTTCTTTCTTCTCCTTTTTAAATTAAAATGTATTTTATATGTAACAGTGTATAAAACTAAGGTATACAACATGGTCATTTGTTTCATTCATATATTGTAATACTAGAGGCCCGGTGCACGAAATTCATGCATGGGTAGGGTCCCTAGGCCTGGCCTGTGATCAGGGCCAATCAGGTTCCCCGCTTCCCTGCCTCCTCGCCTCCTCCTTCCCTTGACACTTGCCAGCCACCACCATGCGGTTCCCCCCACCTCTCTGCCTCCTTCCCTTGCTCCCTCAGTGCCCCGAGACGCCACTACTGGTCACCCTCCATATTCCATGCCGCCCCTGGTGGTCAGCGCACATTATAGGGAATGATAGAACTCCTGGTCTCCCAGTTGAATTCCTGGAGGGACACTTTGAATATTAGCCTTTTATATATTTAGATGATTGTCACTGTAGTGATAATTAGTATCTCTTTCACAAGGCATAATTATCCTTTTTTTTTCAGTAGTTGGAATAATTCTGATTTCTTAGTAATCACTATATTCACTATACTGTTCATTAGATCCCTAGAATTTATTTACTATTTGTTGTAAGTTTGTACACTTAAAACAACATCTGTCCTATTCCTTCACCCTCTGTTCTCTGGTAAACATCATTTTACCCTATTTTTAAAAGTTTGGCTTTTTTTATATTCCACATATGTGATATCATACTGTACGTGTCTTTCTCTGTCTGACTTATCTCACAGTATAATATGATCAAAATCCATCCATGTTGTTATAAATAGCTGTATATCTTCCTTTCTCAAGGCTGAATAATATTCCTTTGTGTGTACATAGATAGGTAGATAGATGATGATGATGATGATGATGATGATGATGATAGATGATAGATAGGTAGATAGATAGATAGATAGATAGACAGATAGATAATACATAGATACCACAGTTTCTTTATCCATTCATCTGTTGACAGGCACTTAGGTTGTTATCATCTTTTGGCTACTGTGAATAGTGCTGCAATATCTCTTTGAAATCTTATTTTCATTCCCTTTACAGTGGTCGGCAAACTCATTAGTCAACAGAGCCAAATATCAACAGTACAATGATTGAAATTTCTTTTGAGAGCCAAATTTTTTAAACTTAAACTTCTTCTAACGCCACTTCTTCAAAATAGACTCGCCCAGGCCGTGGTATTTTGTGGAAGAGCCACACTCAAGGGGCCAAAGAGCCGCATGTGGCTCACGAGCCGCAGTTTGCCAACCACGGCCTTTGGATATACACCCAGAAGTGGAATTACTGGACCCTAAGGTAGATTTAAAAAAAATTTTTTTTGAGGAACCTTCATATGGTTTCCCACAGTGGCTGCACCAATTTACATTCCAACAAACATTGCATAAGGATTTCCTTTTTTCCACATCCTTGCTAGCACTTTTTATCACTTGTCTTCTTAATGGTAGACATTCTAGGTGATATCTCCTGATTATTAGTGATATTGAAAATCTTTTTATGTATCTTTTGACCATGTGGATATTTTCTTTGGAAAATGTCTAGATTTTCTGCCCTTTTAAAAATTGAATCTTTAAAAATTTTGAGTTTTATGAGTCCTTCATACTTTTTAGATATTAAGTCCTTATCTGATACATGGTTTACTAACATTTTCTCCCATTCTATAGGTCACTTTTCATTTTGATGTTTCCTTGCTGTACAAAAGCTTGTGTTTCACGTAGTTCTATTTGTCGATTTTTGATTTTGTTGTTTGTGCTTTCAGTGTCAGATCCAAAAAATCATTACCAACACTAATGTCATGGAGCTTCTTTCCTACATTTTCTTCTAGAAGTTTTATAGTATTACTGTTAATTATGTCTAAATTATTTAAATTGATTTGAGTTAAATTTTGTGAGTAATGTAATTTCATTGCTCTGCATGTGTTTATCTAGTAAAACTCATTTTCTTAATAAATATTGGGAGAATATTGTGCATGCTTTAAAAGTATGCAGTGGAGAGTATAAACTGTGCAATATTTAATACCTGCGGTGTTTATTTATGTGTTCCCTATCAAGAGTTTCACCCTAGAGTTTGTCTCAGGGCCCAACCTGAGCCACATGCCATGTCACTGCTCATAAATTATTCTTTCTTTGTCCCCATTTTTACTTTGCATCTTCTCTTTGTTCTGAGTTTAAAATTTAAAAGATCTGACTGATATAGTTTGTGGGGACTCCACCTAGGGGTCCCTGGAAAACCTGTGCAATGGCTGTCCTTGAGTCAGATGCATATCCCTTGCATAATCAGCGATAGCCAGAGCTGGGGTCTGTTGGTGGGCAGATGCCTTCAGAGGGAGTGTGGGCTTGTAGACAGGTGAAAAACTGTGAAGAGCCTTACAAACAATGAAAGCAATCTTTTTTGTCAATTCTTTGGTAGAAAGAAGTTACTGAACCTGTTAGCATGTCAACATATCATAATTATATTTTAGGAATACTCATTACAAAGCTAGTCTTGGCGCAAGATATATTCATTGGTGCTCATGGATTAAATTATTTTTTCTGGATCTTAGCCTGTAAGATACCAATCGATAAATTACCTATATCAGAGGTCTAAGAGTGGAATGGATAAAATCTTAGTCTCTGGAATCATGTAGATCTGGATTTGAATACTTGACCTGTCACTTACATAGATGCCTTTCCTAAGTGACAGGTTTCCTCATCCTTAAAAAAAGAAAGAAAACAAACAAACAAACACAGCCATTCAAAAGGTTTTTGTGAGGGTATGCAAAATTTTTAAAGTAATGCTTATGAAGTACTTATTACTATTGAAAAAAGCAGTAGAAAATATGATTTTTGGTGACATTCTGATTCTTCTACCTTCAGAAAAATATGAACAATAATAGTAATTATGAATTTCAGTTACATACTTGAGTTCAACTTTCAATATTAATGATAGTTTTTAAGGAAATAAGATTAGATAGGGTTTAATTCTAGTTTTGCCATTACTTGTTGACATAGAGCAGTGGTCGGCAAACTCATTAGTCAACAGAGCCAAATATCAACGGTACAACGATTGAAATTTCTTTTGAGAGCCACATTTTTTAAACTTAAACTATATAGGTAGGTACATTGTTATTAACTTAATTAGGGTACTCTAAGCTGGCCTTTGCTAAAAACGTCCTCAATCTGATTGAGGTACGTTCCCTGAGGTTGACCCCTTCCAACTCTCCCATCCACACTCCTCTTGTATACTTGTCTCATCTATCTCCTTTTGTTCATCCTCTCTATATGTCCAAACCATCTCAACATACCTTTCTCAATCCTCAACACTACATCTTCTTTCACTCCACAACATTCCCTAAAATTAACTTAATAAACTTTACTTAAAGTTTTGTCTTAGTTAAACTATAGATACATTGAATAAAACTTGATATACTTAATAACAATATTATTTATTGATAAAATTAAATTCCTTGCAATTTACCTTACAATATCCATAAAATTAAATCATGACAATGACTGACAAACACTAATGTGAACAATGGCCTTGCATCTCCTTGGAAAGTTTGGGTAAGTCAGGTTTGTATGTTGTTGTTTTTAATTTTAGGCAGGATTCCAGGTTCTCATCAATAAGACGATTCTCACTTTACTCTTGATAAGGTTCATGCTTGAAAACGATTGTTCGCATAAATATGTAGACCCGAATAAGGAAAGAACAGCAAACGCTAGTTTTTTCAGTTGATTACGTGAGTCAGGAATACTATTCCAGGTGTTAAAAATCAACATATCTTCCTTCTCCAGGTCTTTCAAAGCAGACCACTTGTGCTGTGAACTAAGTTCACATTTGTTTTTCTCCAATATTTCTATATCAGCACAAAGACGTTCAAATTTCGAGCTCCACAATTCTTTGTTTTTTAAATCCAGCAATTGCATTTCAGAGTTGCCAATGTTAATATTAAAGGGAGAAAATTTTAATTCTGTTACAGTAGCATTAAGAGGTTTTTTTTTTAACAAAGGCTAACTCGCCTTGCTGTCTCTGAATTCCTGAACCCTGTTGAGAAAAGCTTCCCTCATATTTAAAAGTGTTGTTTTGAAATAGCAAATGTCAATATCAGAATTATTTTCTTGGCGATGTTTCAACAGGCTTGGAAATTGAATCAAAGTTTCTCTTTCAAAATCTTGAGCAAAAAGAGATCATTTGTTTTCAAATGAAATAACTTCTTCTAACATGGAAAAAATTGTGTTTCCTTTCCCCTGTAGTTTACGATTAAGCTGATTTAGATGAGAGGTAACATCTACCATGAAATAAAATTTTTGGATCCACTGATCGTTTGTTAGTTCTGAATAGTGAACACCCTTCTCTAGGAGAAATGCTTTAATTTCTGTTAATTAGAAAGCGAAACGTTTCAAAACGTTTCCTCTTGATAACCAACGTACCTTGTTATGCAGCAGAAGATCTGCGTACTCACTCTCCATTTCAACTAAAAATTCTTTAAATTGGCGATGATTAAGAGCTTTAGCTATAATGGAGTTGATAATGTTAATCACCAATTCCATAACTTTGCAAATTTCTTCTGGAAATGTCTGCACACAAAGCGCTTCTTGATGAATGATGCAATGGTAAGTATCTCGTGATTAATTTTTTCTTTCAAAATAGCAACAAACCCATTTCTTACGCCGGTCATACTTTTCACCCTGTCTGTTGAAATTGAGACAATTTTATCGAGTGGAATATGATGTTTTTCAATGCACTCAATTATAGCATTTGCTATATCCTCTCCACATTTTTGACCTTTGAGTGGCAATAATCCTAAAAGTTCTGCTTTAGGACCTGTAGATGAAATAAATCATACAAAAAGTGAAGCTTGTGCTATATCATTTATGTCACAAGACTTGTCAACTGCTATTGATAAAGCTGAAACCAATTTAAGATCTTTGACTTGCTGTTCGGTTATATTCAAAGACTTTTGACTGTTCTATCTTTCACTGTTTTAGCAGACAATGGTAACTCTTTAATTTTTTTTTTAGAATATCTGCTTTGTTCCTAAAATCCCGAAATAGCTCTTCGGATGCATTTATAAAACAACTTTTTATGTATTCACCGTCTGTATATGGTTTTCCTCTCTTAGCAATCTCTTGGCTAACCACAAAACTTGCAATATTAACATAGTTGGAAGATTGCATCCAGTAATTAAATACAGAACTTGATTTTTCTTGACTCTTCTGAAGTTCCTCAACTGCTTTCTTCCTTGCATCACCGACAGGATATTTAGTACTAAATGACACGTGTTTAGTTGTAAAGTGTTTCTCCAAATTTGATTTCTTGTTATGCGCCAATTTTTCCTGACAAATAAGTCAGGTCGGAAGGCCATTTAAGTTTTGAATAAACGCGAAAGTCTCGGTCCGTTCAACTTTAAATTCACAGTTTTCGTCTTCAGTTTTTCTTTGCTTCTTCTTTGTAGCCATGTCAAACAGGGCACCTAAAAAAAAGTTTCATTTTATAATAAAGCCACCAACACAAAATAATTACAATTCTTAAATTGGTGACAAAAATACCTATAGGATTTGCAGCTGGTTGGAAAAATATAGGTAACTTCGAGTGGGTACTTTGGTCACCCACGTGCGATTTGTGGACGCGACTAGCACTAACCACTGCACTGAGCTGCTGACTGACTGGCTCACTCAACTAGTGCATGAATTGCGCGCGCCTCCCCAGCGCTGTGTATCCCGCCCCACCTGCACCATGTCTCCCGTCGCCCACCGACCGACACCCCCACTTCTTCTAATGCCACTTCTTCAAAATAGACTCGCCCAGGCCGAAAACCGACTTCTGCGCATGGGCCATGAAGTTTCAATCGCACTGTACGTGTGTGCCTGCACCTGCACGTGGTATTTTGTGGAAGAGCCACACCCAAGGGGCCAAAGAGCCGCAGGTGGCTGGTGAGCCACGGTTTGCCAACCACTGACCTAGAGCAAGTCCCCTCTGAGTCTTAGTTTCTTCATTGATAAAATAGTGATAAAAGAAATAATCTTTAAAGAATATTATAAAAGTAAAACATGCAAAACATTTAATATTCTAATAAGTTCAGAACACTTACAAAGCACATAGGTCTGGAAAATAATTTTAATTCCACCTCTCAACTCCATTACAAAGACTTCATTTTACATTCTCTTCTGGGTTCCCCAGAAAGTGTCCTGGATATAGGGAGAGTGTGTGTCTGGGAGGGTGACCAGTTCTCACAGATCATTTAGTCGCCTTAGTGGAGATCCTCAATATCACTCACAGTTTGCAGCCTTGGAGATGGTAATAAGAATAAATGCTTAGTTTCCTTTACAAGCAGAGAGCAGGGAACATGCCCTCATCAAGAATATGTACTTCTCTGGGTGCCTGATTTAGAGTTTAACATGCTGAGGTTTGAAAGAGTTAATAACCAATGTCTTGTGGTGGTGACAAGATAAAATAGCAGAGTTCGTATAGGAAGTTCAAACTTGGAGCTTGATGGTAACGAGAGGGCTATTAGGTTAAGAAAGCAAGAAGGGAGACAGCAACTCTAGATATGGGGCTCCAGAATAATAACTTCTGTTGCAGGGGCATGTTGCCTCTTCACATTCTGAGGTAGTACCTCAGGACATTTTGATATTTCAACTTACTCAGTTTTGTGTATTTTACTGGTGTCAGAACAACAGTTCCGTTTTCCACTCCTTTGTTCCTACTTCCATTTGATTTGGGATATATTGTAGGTTCTGCCGCCAACAGCCACCTTTCCGCTATAGTAATTTTACAGATCTGATTCTTAAACATCCTGGCCTTACTTTTCTATATTGTATCTGTGATGAGGTTGCCTATAAGAGTAATGCTAATATTACCTAAACTATCATGTTGTCATTTATATTGGTGGCTAGTCTAGGCCAAAGATTCTCAAAGTGTGAACCACTGACTGGCCATCAGCATTAGCATCACCACAGAAAGTTGAATCAGAAGCTTGGGGTGGGACCCAGGAATTGGTATTTCAATAAGCCCTCTAGGTGATTGTGATGCACACTAATGTAGAGAATCATTTGTTTAGATTCTGGATTAAGGGAACAGTCACTCTAGCATTCCTTGAAAGATCTGCTGACCTTGATTGTCTTCCTTTCTAGTTCTGTTCTTTTTGCTTAAGGCTTGCTAATTGCCTAACAAAATTCAGTTATCTTTGGAAAGGATAGTAGATTAAGCTACTGACAATAACTTATAATTTTGCATGCATTTTTTATATTCTCTTTTCCTTAGTACAGCTTTGCTAGTAGTTAATTTGAAAAGAAAAATCATTAGAAATAGTGGATAATTCAAAATAGCCACAGGCCTTTTACTACAATAAATTGAGATTTTAAGCCTAGTATCTTAAAAATTAAAAAAAATAACATGGAGTATTATATTCTCCATGTTATTTTTTTTTATTTTTAAAAGTATTTTAATTCATTTATATTAATTTGTATGTGAAGACATTCTCTAATTATACTTACTGAAGTCTCCAGTTCAGAGAAGCACTAGTTACAGTTCAGGAAAACAGAAACCACTGGTATTATTTCTGAGATATTTTATCAGATGGATATAATTAATGGATACAACCAATTATAGCTAAAACTAGAGGCCTGGTGCCCAGCCTACACCCTCTCCAATCTGGGACATCCCTCTCACAATCCAGGACTGCTGGCTCCCAACCACTCACCTGCCTGCCTGCCTGATTGCCCCTAACCGCTTCTGCCTGCCAGCCTGATCACTCCATAACCACTCCCCTGCCAGCCTGATTGACACCTAACTGCTCCCCTGCTGGCCCGATTGCCCCTAACTGCCCTCCCCTGCTGGCCTGGTCACCCCTGCTGTTCGGTCATGACATTATGGCATCCTGGCTAATTTGCGTATTCCTCTATTATATAGATAGATAAAAATATTTTTGACTATACATAAATTATATAACACTTATGCTATACAGTCACACTCTGTAGACCTAACTTGAGAAACTGAGAGGATTCTTCTATCAATTTATTTTAATATTTGCTTATCAAAAACCACTTAGATAAACATACATGATGCATTTTAATTCAACAAAAACTATTTTAAACTAGAGGCCTGGTGCACGAATTTATGCACCAGTGGGGTTCCTCAGCCTGGCCTCTGGGATTGGGCCAAAACCAGCTCTCTGACATCCCCCAAGGGGTCCCGGATTGCGAGAGGGCACAGTCCAGGCCAAGGGACCCCACTAGTGCATGATTGAGGCTGGGGAGGGACAGCCGGGGAGGAACTGTGGAAGGGTTCCAGGGCATGTCTGGCCTGTCTCACTCAGTGCCAATCTGCCGGACCCCAGCAGCAAACTAATCTACTGGTCGGAGCATCTGGCCTCTGGTGGTCAGTGTATGTCATAGCGAGCGGTTAAGTGGCCTTAGCATATCATTAGCATATTACGCTTTGATCGGTTGAACGGCCAACCAGTTGACCATACATTTAGCATATTAGGCTTTTATTATATAGGATTGCTGTTGCTTAAATGTTATATTGCCCTTTATATGTATACTAGTGGCCCAGTGCACGAAATTAGTGCGGGGGGGGGGGTATTCCTCAGCCCAGCCTGCACCCTCTCCAATCTGGGACCCTCGAAGGATGTCCTACTGCCAGTTTACAGGAATTGGGCCTAAACTGGCAGTTGGACATCCCTCTCACAATCCGGGACTGCTGGCTCCAGCTGCTCACCTGCTTGCCTGCCTGCCTAGTTGTCCCTAACCACTCTGCCTGCCAGCCTGCTCACCCCTAACTGCCCCCTCCTGGTCTGCTCACTCCAAACTGCGCCCCCCCCCACTGTCCTGATCACCTCCAACTGACCCCTACTGACAACCTTCTCACCCCCAACTGGCCCCCCTGCTGGTCTGCTTACCCCCAAAGGCCCCTGCCATCCCATCCTGGCCTGATCACCCCTGGCAACCCAAGGTCCCAGCCCCTCCTTTTTTTCTTTTTCTTTTTTTTCCAGCACCTCCTTGAGCAGAGGCCAGGGCCGGCTGGAAGCAAGTATCTAGGATTTATTTATCATCTATAATTGAAACTTTGTAGCCTTGAGGGGAGGCCAGGGCCATCCAGGGTGGGCGAGAAGCTTGGCTTCCTCCATTGCCGGCGCAACCCAAGCTTCCTGCTTGCTCCAGCTCCATGGCTGAGTGCCATCTTGGCTGGGTTAATTTGCATACTCCTGATTGGCTAGTGGGCATGGCTTGGCGTAGCAGAGTGATGGTTAATTTGCATGTTTCTCTTTTATTAGTGTAGATATAATCAAGAATTTAGTGCTTCAATGCCCTATACTTAAATATATTTGCATATATATGTATATATATATTTCTGTTGCTAGCTTTAAAAATTGATTATTGAAAAACACCTTAGATAATTTATTAAGGCAAAAACTCATAATATTGGAGAATGATTTGTTTAGCTAACCCTCTGCAAAGGCCAGTTGGGTTTTTTCTTTGAAGCTTAATAATATTATACATTAGCCACTAAATTTTGTGTCACAAATCTAGACTTTAAATAAAGTAATTAGGCCATTAAATTTGGTCTATAAGTGGATTGGGGGGGGGGATAATTAGAAAGTAATTTTTTTCTTATTCAATCATCTTCGGTATTTTTATTTTCTCATTTTTCTATATAATTTTCTCACAGGGGCTGTTTGAAAAATGGCATCCCATTTTTATATCATAAACTGGCCTCATTTAACCCATTGGTTGTGCATGACTGAGGAACTTTTGTGTAAGTAACTTGTACCAACTCCTTGGTCTCTGCTGATGATCTAGACAGGGAAGGAAAGCTTCTTTGGAAAAACACACACACACACACACACACACACACACACACACTGTTTCCTTTTATATAGTGAAGTAGAATACAGCTTCTTCCTGAACATTAAAAGCAGTAAAACTTAAAGGAAGCATTTCCTTTTGATTGAATGACTGCTTTAAGCTGGGCCTGCATGTAATCCAAGAACTTATTTTTCTGGTATATACAAAAAGGCTAAGACTTTCTATCACTTTAATGAAAAT
The DNA here is from genome assembly GCA_026230045.1 of Corynorhinus townsendii. NCBI lineage: Eukaryota > Metazoa > Chordata > Mammalia > Chiroptera > Vespertilionidae > Corynorhinus > Corynorhinus townsendii. The sequence continues at coordinate 82,677,781 of JAPDVU010000004.1, forward strand.
GGAGAAAACTCAGGGAGTGGATAGTAACTTCTTAATTGGAAAACTCAGGCCTAAGAATAAAACTCACTTATATTTTCTTTTTCTAATGTCATGTGGTATGACTCCATTTTGGTGGGAAAGAACTATCACACTTTTCACCCCCAAAACACAACTTAAAGTAATAAGGTGACTTCATCAAAAGTTAATGAAAGAGTCACTGTTGATCTTTAGAAATTAGAGTAATCTCAGGCCAGGGTAACAGAAGGAAATTTTCCTGGTTTTCAACACTATGCTAAGTTTTTTGTAAATATTATATTCTTATCATGCTATTAAAAGGGAATTCTATAGACATTCTTTGAGTTGCATGTATATATCATAGCTGTGTGGTGTTTTTTTTGTTTGTTGGTTTTTTTTTGTTTGTTTGTTTTTTCTTGAGCTGGGCTTGGTAAAGTTCAAATAGAATTGACATGGATGGGAGGGTAGTTATAATGTTGAGAATAACATGAAATTTACCAGTTCATCAATATCATTAGCCCCCTTTTATTTCTGAGAGTAAGAAAATTTTAGGAGAAAAATCTATGACCAAGTATTTCCTGGAATATAACTCTAAGGACATTTCCCATAGTTCTTTATTCAGTGGGTCATGGTGCTGAGGCCAGGCAGTCTATGTTACCGTGTACCCACATCTACTAGGGGCCCTTCGGTCCCATAGCTAGTAAGTGATACAGCCAATTTTTAAGTCTAGCACTGGAGCTTACCTTCTTCATCACTGGTTAATTCTCATCAGGTTTAATTAGTTCACCCAAATTATACAGCTAGGTGCAGAGAAAGATAAAGACTATCTACAGGGTAACATATCTTCCAGTTTGGGAAAATTCTCCATTTAAAGTATTGTCCTTGAATAATTATTAATACTATACTTTTCCACTCTCAAAACTGAACCAATTTCAATAAAATTGTATTGTCAATTTAGCATTGCAATTTAAAATACAGTTCTGCTTTCCCATATTTTATTTTTTGCCCAAATAAAAGTTTATTTCTGTTGCTAGTTATGTTTTCCTGTGATCAGAGCATGTACAAAAGAATTTGGTCTACAGATCAGTTTATCTCCTTCTACAGCATTTCCCTGAAGTCAAATAAAAAGCTATTTCCTACATGAAAAATAAAGAACAGGCCCTTGTCAGGAATATAGTAATGTGCTTTCTGAAAGTGCATGGTCAGATTATAAAGAAGATAGTTTGGGGCTTGATAAAACCAGGAGAGGCAGACACATTTTTAGACATGTCACAACATTTACAGCGATTTTAGGTGAAAAGAGCAGTAAATTCCAATAGACTGAGAAAATTTGTAGCACAGCCGGCCTGGGGGGGGACGGGGCGGGGGGGAGGGGAGAAAATCTGTCTTCCACCGAGATCTTAAAAACTTCTGTTGTAAAAGGCCTCTTGAAATGTGAGATGCTGTTTATTTTCTGCAGAATCCTGCATTCGGCCTATTGTTACTTTAGGGTTTTCAAATAAGTGTTTAATCCTCTGAGGGATCCCCAAGAGCAGTGTAGGTGTATGACAATGTCCTCAGTGCCCTCATTAATGAATACTGAAACTGACGTCTGCCAGGGGTACATGGCATGCTTTCTCAGTGGAAGTTCAGTTAACGGTGAAGAGCACAGAAGGGAAGAGCCCCCTGCTCTCAGTTGTCACTCCTTCTCCTGACTTTGCCAATGCCCTTCTTTGCAATTTTCTACTTCTAGTCATTTCTGCCACTTCATAATTTTTCCATTTTTAAAACTTTTTATAAAATGGTCTATGCTTTACTCCTCTGATTCAAACCTCTGCTCAGATTTAGCTCCAGGTGGATATCCCGTGGCCATATGGTGTTTAAGATCCTTTGATGTAGTCAATCTAGAGACAGGTACAGAAAATAGGACATGCCCGAGAAACAAGGAGACAGATTTTATTTACAAGACTTCTTCCCTATTTCAAAGCTCCAATGCAGGTGTTCTCTCTCTCTCTCTCTCTCTCTCTCTCTCTCTCACACACACACACACACACACACACACACACACACAGACCTTTGACATATATGCAGACTTATACACCCATACACCATACACACCAACACATACTCATGGCTATTTTTAGCCATCATATCCATAAGTGTTGACTGTACCAACACCATCTAAGGTGATTTTCCTCTATCAGCAAAAGTTTTGTATTTTCTGGCTCACTCTACTTTAAAACATTTTTTAAATTGATTTCAGAGAGGAAGGGAGAGGGCGAGAGAAATAGAAACATCAATGATGAGAGAGAATCATTGATCAGTTGCCTCCTGCATGTCCCACACTGGGGATCCAGCCTGCAAATCAGGCTTGTGCCCTGACCAGAACCGTGGCAGGTTGATGCTCAAACACTGAGCCATGCCGGCCAGGCTAGTTTACTCTTCCTTAATCTTAGAGCCTAATGTGCCAGCAAAGGTCTGATGATGGAAGTAAAGAACTTTTTTTCTATATGTATTTTAAAATTTGTCCTTTAATTTTCTTTATTCTACAACTACTTACTTTGTTGGCTAATATTAATGTGTTCCTAGTGGGTTGCAAGTTGGATAAATATTTATCTCAATCTTTGGAGTGGTTTCAGGGGCCTGGAGTTGCCTGAGTTCCCGGCACAGTTGCCCATACCTTGAGCTGTCCTGTTTATGAAAAGGTTGATTTATAAACAATATTATTTTATCTTTCCCATGTGCTATTTTTTTACTTAAGGAAAGTTGGCAAGTTTTTCTTGGACTAACCCATTAATTACCCTAATAATGATTTCAAAGGCATGGTCTTTGGTGAAGAAATCAATGAAATTTTGGAATCTTAAACTCATTCAATCTTAAACTCTAAGCATCTGTGGAATATTCTTTCCACCTTCAGGTACTCATACACAGGGTGGGTTTTCTGCACCCAAAACCAGACCCACAAATGGCAGAATTCTCATAATTTTTAGATTCTACTATTAAAAAAATAACAGCGATCCCTTCCATTTATGTATTTTATCACAGTTTATAAAGAAATACTCTTGTCCATTACTCATTCAAGTTCTTCCAGGGAGACATGTCTAAAACCATATCAAAAAAATTGTTCCTGCACTATATTCTGTAATAAAACAGAGACCTACATTTAAAGGATAGCAGCTTCTATCGCTCGGAAGGATGTGGTCTTTCCCTCAAGAAATGCTTGTGGATGTGTGATTATACCAGTGACCTTTTCCCAGTGCAAAGAAATATGACCCATCAACTTATGTAGTCATAGAGTTGACCCTTGGGGGGAAATTAAATTAAATAAATTAACTTTGGGCACTTTAAAAATATAAGAGCAGAACTGTGACTTTTTCTTCAACAAAATTTTTGTCCATATAATAAAGAGCATTTGCACAGCGGATTTTGTTCAAGATGTCTGGAGTACACTGGAGCAGGGGGAGAATTTCAGGAGGAAAATAATAGGTCTCAGTTTGGACTGACATTTTTTTTACCTGGGTACAGAGGGAACATAATCCCAGGAGGAATAAGAAATAATCAGATTGAGTAATTTAAACACCCACTTAATGAATGTAAACCAATAGATTCTCAGCTATGGGAGACAGCACCAGAGGTCATCTGTTTTTATCTCAGCTTCCAGCAGGACTGCACTGAAACCTATTTCTAAAATCCCAGGTATATGCTGAATTTTAAGCCAAAATGTGGAATGAGCAGGATAAAATTGCTGAACTCAGATTCCTATTAAACTCATTTTTGTTCTTTTGCTAAAACCCAAAATTAAAAAAGAAGAATAGGAACACTTGACTACATCTAAATTTTCTTTTAGAACAAAATAAGAATATGCTTTCTGAAACAGGCCTGAGTTGATCCAGAATTTATTTGTTTCAAGAATAATAGTCTTTAAGATAAAAGAATTTCATGGCCCCCAACAAAATCATTTACTACAGTTTCATATACATAATAATAATTATGTCTTTAAATTAAATCCTCCAATACATTTTGAACACATTTTCTTGCCTTCATATGGGATGGTCATTTTCTAGGTGACTCATATATTTTACATGAGAACTTCCACCAAGTATTCCCTTTTATGTTATAAAACTGTAATTTCTATATTTTCTTTCTATTGAATCATAGAAATACTATTAATCGTGTTTGTAGTTTTAACAACCTGTTTTTAAAATTAAACATTTTTTTATAAGTAGAATATCAGGTATGCCCATAATTCAGAATAAAGTTTGGTACTAGCATCTCAACCACAATCTCCAATTCATCTCTTAATGTTAGATATGAAAAAACTGAGGCTTATACAGGTAAAGGTCAAGCATGACATTGATCATGGAGACAGAAATAAAATATTTATTTCTAAATTATACCACTACTCTTTAAGCAGTACTACTTTTAAATGCTCTAGGCATCATGTCTTTTTATTTTAACAATCTTCCTATATAATAAAGAGGTAATATGCAAATTGACCATCACGCCCTAGCACAAGATGGCCGCTCCCATGTGGTCACAAGATGGCTGCCCCAATGTGGTCATAGGATGGCTGCCACAAGATGGCCGGCAGGTGAGGGCAGTTGTGGGCAATCAGACCAGCAGGGGAGGGCAGTTAGGGGTGACCGGGCTGGCAGGGGAGGGCAGTTGGGTGGGACCAGGCCTGCAGGTGAGGGCAATTGGGAGTGACCAGACTAGCAGGAGAGGGCAGTTGGGGGTAATCAGGCCAGCAGGGGAGGGCAGTTGGGGGAAATGGGGCCAGCAGGGGAGAAGTTAGGCATCGACCAGGCTTGTAGGGGAGTGGTTATGGAGTGATCAGGCTGGCAGGCAGAAGCAGTTAGGAGCAATCAGGTAGGCAGGCAGACAAGCAGTTGGGAGCCAACAGTCCCAGATTGTGAGAGGGATTGGGCCTAAACCAACAGTCAGACATCCCCCAAGGGGTCCCAGATTGGAGAGGGTGCAAGCTGGGCTGAGGGACACCCCCCCATTCCAGTGCACGGATTTAGTGCACCGGACCTCTCGTGTGAATATTTCATGTAATGAAACTAAACAAAAGCTCAATATGTAGTTTTAAGATGTCAAAATCAAAATAAAGTTCAAAAGTCTAGAAATAAATCAATAAAACAATGCGCTGGAGATCTCTTTAGGTTATCAGTGATTATCATTCTGAATATTTCTTTCCTCTCAGTCACATAAGATATTTATATAATTTCTGCAGTGTTACAATAGAATTACTCCTCTGAGAAATCTCATACTGTGAGAATGTATTCGAGTGAGCTGGCAGATGGCCTTAATATAAGAAATATATTGATACAACAACCACTTACTTTCCTGACCGATGAAGCTGATAACAGAAAGAGTAGAACAGAGAATATATGAGGGGTAAGCATTCAGGCTGTTTAGACACATGCTGTGGGAGTTGCAGTCAAAATAATATAACCTACCTCATTCACTTTGATTAATTTTTTCCTCTGGTGGCATTATTTTATTCTTACCACATTGTTCAAGAGTTATTACAGGAGGTAGTTATTTTCCATTCTTGTTGATTTGAAGTACCAAGACCCATATGTTCATTCGTACAGTGCACAAAGTACCTGTGAGGCTCATTCTCACAAGTTGACAGATGCATGGTTTCTCGACCATTTGTAAGCTCCATCTCACCAGAACCTGTCTCACTTGCTTTCTTACAAGTCCCTGACAGTGCCTGGTACATAGTAAATAAGTATATATTAAATGAACTAATGCTATTTATTAGAGTGACACCTCACTTACAACCTTTATAAACCTGAATTACTATCGCACCAAAGCAGGTGAGCTAAATATCCCGTTTTCTACAGGAATTGCCCTTTATTTACTAAATTATCTAGGCCATTCCAAATTTACATGCCAAATATATATTACCTGAGTTACCTTACTTACCTAATTTCCTATAGAGAAATTGTTACTTTCAATAATAAATGAAATGGTGAGCAAAGTATAGGTTTCAAAGTCAGAAACAATGGATTGAAATTCCAGCTCCCAGATTACTTAGCTCTGTGACCATGAAGAAGTTGCTTCACCTCTCTGAGGCTGTTTCCTCGGTTGCAGTAATATCTGGCTTTCAGAATATCTTCTACATTGCATAAGTATTAGGAGGCTAGCCTAGAGCCTGAAGCCCTAGAGGCCTCACTCAAAGGCAACTATCGCCATTCCTTAATTTCACATTGGTCACAGTACTGCCAACCTACTTATCTAGGGAAAAGTATTAAAACATTTATAACTATTATTCATTTAAATTGAAAATGTATGAAAATAGATCCCTACTGGACTAAAATGTAGGATAAAATATTCAGTTTAAATATATAAATCAGAACAGCAGAAGTTAACTATAGTATTAAACTATAAAATTCAAGTTTCAAATCTCCCTAATGCTTCCTCTAATATTTTGGGACAACTTGGTATTATTTAGCAAGTCCTGAAGGTCGATAGAGTAGGAAGTTTTGGGACTTCTGGGGAATGGTGAAGCAGCACAAATGTGAATCTGGCTTGCTTCTCCTTGGCCCATTTACACAGTCTCGCTATGTCAGCAGTTGAAGGTCTGCAAGTTACAGCGATGCCAGTTGAAACTTGAGGAGAAGTAATTTCTATTGCAAATGCTCGGAAAACATTTTAAAAGACCTTCAGTTATGATTTGATTGATTTTGTTTGTTTTTTACTCACTCATTTGTTGTCCTTAACAAAGACTTCTCAGTGCCTATTCCATGAAGATTGAAATCAATGCTGGGAATAAGAAACCAACTTGACCATGACCATCATGCAGTTGATAGTATAATGAGAGGAGGGGAGACTTATAATCAGGGATGTTCAATGAAATACTTTGGGTTCATTAGTTTAATAAACACAGGTTAGCTTCTCTTTGATTTGGCGTACATTTTAAAAAGGAGAGGATTTTAATTTGGTCAAAATATAGCATTTGCTGTTTCTACGGTGGGGTCAGCAAATTACAGTGACATATTATGACTTGGATTTGCAATTCACGATATGTCTACATTAAAAAATATCTCCTCTTTTATGGTCCTGCTGAGATTATTATGACTTTTCTAGATTCCTTGGATAAACTGTTTTCTTCAAGGGTCAGTAGAGAGGTCAGCATATAAGTACATTGTTTGGAATCTTTAAATGCTTTTGAATGAAGGAAATAAAAAGGTAGAAAATCTTTCACAGACTGAGGAATCACAAATGGGTCATCTGTGGTGGTAGTAATATGAATAACTGATATTTGTGAACTCTTCTTATTACACTGATTAAAGCAATAAGTGTAAATGAATGTCCTTATAATACCCCTGTGAGGTGGGGCTTACTAATTTTATTTCTACTTTGTAAGTGGTTTAATTGAGATTTAGGGAGATTATGCAATGTTCCCACAGTTGGTCGGAGTGGCCATGAACTATAGACCTAAAACTCTTGAACCCCTGACTGCCTCACAGTATTAAAACATTTATAATATCTATTATTTATTTAAATTGAAAATGTATGAAAATAAATCCATGCTGAACTAAAATATAGGGTAAAATATCAGAACAGCATAAGTTAATAGTAGTATTTATATATATCCTATCTAATAAAAGAGTAATATGCAAATTGACCATCACTTCACAAAAAAGATGGTGGCATACACAGCCAATAAGGACAAATACGCAAATTGACGTGACAAAGAGGGCGGCGCCGGCCAGAGAGTGGGCAAGAAGGCTTGGCATCCTGGGTCACCCCAGGGAGAGTGGGCAGTGTGAGCAGCCACCCCGCCAGAGTCCTCCAGTCCTGCCCCAACCTTGGAGGTGACGGGCAAGGTCGGGAGCATGATGGGGATGCTACATCCAGTCTGGGCACGACAGCGGGGTGCTGTGTGCAGATGGAGTTCCCAGCCCATGTAGGGGTGCAGGTGGTGGGGAACAGGGAGCCCCTATTTGGAGTGCAGACGCGCAAAAAGGAGCACCACAGCTGCACACAGCTCGCTCACCTCCTCTGGAGGAATTCCAAGGAGAGAGAGGTGGGGAACGGCAGGCTTCAGCTGCACCTGCCAACTGTGGGCGGCACTGCTTTCACTCACTCTCTCACACACTGCAGGCTTGCTCCTTCCAGGACATGGATTGGCAGCACCAACGGAGTGCAGCCATCAGTTCCGGGTTAGAGGGCTGCTGCCTCCCTCCCCAGGACAGGCGGGACAATTTGTGTAGGAAACTAGGGTGACACCACCTTAAAGGGCCCAACTCCTTGAAAACCAGACTTGCCCAAAAAGGATAAGCTCTTTGCTATTGTACTGATCAGTCACCTTTAAGCATCATTCATACATTAGACACTTCATCCCTATTGTTAGAACTTTATAAAATAGATGTGTGCTTTTTTAAAACTTTATTTTCCAGATAAGGAGAGGTAGACTCAGGGTCTGAATCCACAGTTGTCTGGGTGGAAAGCTTCTGTTCAGCTCTAAAAGCTGGGTGTGTGGCAGTGGACAATCATCCCAAAAATACTACATGGTGAAAGAAGGAGCTGGAAATGAGACAAAATGGTATGTGTGCATCTTCAAAGGAAAGTGGATGCCGCTCCAGTCTAGGCATTTTCTAGGAGACTTTGACAATTACTGGCAAGCTGCCATTCTGAAACAAGCAAAGGTGAGGAAGGAGTACAGGTTATGCAGAATGGAAACTGAAGTTTGGGCAGGTCAAGGACTTTGACCTAGCAATGCAATGACATCAAAGTTGGGACATTCTGCGATTCTCAGAACTTTGCAATTGATTTCTATTGTTTGCTTCAAGAAATTTCAAGCAAATGCCCTGAAATTTTATATATCTATAATAATAAAAGTGTAATATGATAATTAGACTGGACATCCTTCCAGACGAAGCCAGGGCTGTGAGGGGAGCCCCTCTCGGGTGCCAGAGGGAAGCTGGTGTTGGCAGCTGGGGGAAGGAAAGCCTACTCTTGCACAATAGGCCTTCCCTGCCAGCCTGATACATCTGTACATTTGAATGTGTATATTATCTATACTAATAAAAGCCTTGGGGGCAATAAGGTCGGCAGGGGAGCAGTTAGGGGGCGATCAGGTTGGCAGGCAGAAGTGGTTAGGGGCAATCAGGCAGGCAGGCAGATGAGTGGTTAGGAGCCAGCGGTCTCAGATTGTGAGAAGGATGTCCAACTGCCAGTTTAGGCCTGATGCCACAGTTGGACATCCACCGAGAGGTCCTAGATTGGAAAGTGTGCAGACTGGGCTGAGGTACACCGTCCCCCCACCCTCCATGCACAAATTTTGTGCACCGAGCCACTAGTGTATATATAAAAGCTTAATATGCTAATTGTCCCTTGGACCATTCTACCATTTGACCAGTTGCTATGATGTGCACTGACCATCACGGGTAGATGCTTCAACCAGTAGGTTAGCTTGCTGCTGGTGTCTGGCCAATCGGGACTGGGTGAGATGGGCCGGACATGCCCTGGAACCCTCCCATGTTCCCTCCCCGGCCCAATCGTGCACTGGTGGGGTCCCTTGGACTGGTCTGTGCCCTCTCGCAATCTGGATCTCTTGGTGGATGTCAGAGAGCCAGTTTCAGCCTGATTCCCACAGGCCAGGCTGAGGGACCCAGCCAGTGCATGAATCCATGCACCAGGCCTCTAGTTAAACCATAAAATTCAAGATTCAATATTTTGGGACAACTTGGTGTTATTTGGCTTCTCACAGTAAAGATCCCTGGTGTCTCTCCTGTTGGCCGCATGCAGCCGCCTGCCCATCCCAGGGGGGATTAGACCACTGAAAAACAACTCAAAAGGATATCATTACCCTCCACTTATATCTGAGGAAATCTACATTTGGAGGTTTAATAAGTTACCCAAACCTCTGTGTGCTAGTATTCAAATATAATCATGTTTGCTAATGAACTAGGTACTCACTGAACTAAACTTCAGCATTCACCAAAGGACTAAAAAACATCTTCTTCCTATGGGTAGGTGAGCTACCTGCGGAGTCAGAAAACTCACCCACATAATCTAAAGTTAGAATAAGCAGAAGGAACCTCTTCACATTGGTATTTGGAGTCGAATACTTTCACTTTTATATTTGGTAAACTTACTGCAGGGTCCTGCTGATGACAGAATAACTGTGTACTATTTACATTTCTCTTGGTTGTAACTTTGGCTAAAATTTTTAAATTCTTTTTTCCAATTAAGTACTTTTCCTTAGACTAATAGTTTTTCTCCTTTTCTGTATATGTCCATTTGCCTGTGTACACACAAACAACACAAACATTTGTTGTTTGTATTGTTTGTGTGTACACAGGCAAATTGGTGTACTCACTGAACTAAACTTCAGCATTGCTTTGGTGAATGCTGAAGTTTAGTTCAGTGAGTACCTAGTTCATTAGCAAACATGATTATATTTGAATACTAGCACACAGAGGTTTGGGTAACCTATTAAGGTTTGGGTAACTTATGTAATTGGATCTTACAAACATTTAAACAAATGTTTGTAAGATCCAATTATTTATTCATTTTATTTTTACTGCATATAAAATAATATTTCAGAGATCTATTTTTCTACCACTAAAAATACAATATTCATCTGTGATTATTAGGTATCCATAAACTTGCAGCAATTATTTCCAGAAATAAATTTTAAAAACAATTTTCTATAGTATTTCAACATTAAAGCAATAGATATATTTGAACAAAGAAATTACAATATTTATTCATAAGAGATATTTTTTATGCAAATATCTTAAGTTCTAGAATTCAAAGAACATTTCCTTAAAAAGTTATCATAGTTCACACCTTTTAGTGAATAACAGTTGTTGAAAATGAATTTTAATCTTTTTTATGTTTATTACAGATATATTTTAATCACAACTGGAAAAGTGAAAATCATCCATAGTGAGGTCTTAAATAAGAGTTCTAAAAGAAAATTCTAGTTGAAGGAAAGTGGGTGAATGCAGCAGTTGTTCATTGTGACAACAGTGCCACCTAATGTTTATCTAGGACTCAAAACAATTTTCATTTTGGTTCCAAAGTTTACACTTCTATTCATACAAAAGATAAAAATTAACAATTTAAAAGTGAATAAAAATGAATAAATTTTTATTGTATTATATAAAAAAAAGAAAGTAACTAATTCTTTTAATCATTTCAATATAGAAAATGCTAATTTCTCACTTAGCCTAACAAAGCACAGGACTATTTATTCCAGAGAAAACTGCATCTATATTATCATTATTTATTAAATATATGATTCATTTCAAATTAATCTATTATGGTAAAATTTTATTATTATAAATTAGAAATTAAGCGGATGACATCTCTGTGAGTTAGTGAAACATAAGAATTGCAATTTTGTATTTTTTTAATATAGATTCTTATGTATGGTTATCAAGACATTGTCACTGAAGAGCTCTTAATACATATATGAAGAATGACAGGTAATTTATCACAGTAACTCTTTTGAATGCAGGTCCAGGCATTTAAGGTGACTAAAAATTATTTATATTTTAGGTGGATTAAACTCAACCAACTTCTTTATTTTAATAACTAGAGGCCTGGTGCATGAAATTCGTGTACTGGAGTGGGGGGGTCCCTCAGCCAAGCCAGCACCCTCTCCAATCTGGGACCTCTTGCAGTATGTCCGACTTCCAGTTTAGGCCCAATCCCTGACTGGCAGTCAGACATCCCTTCACAATTTGGGATTGCTGGCTCCTAACCACTCCCCTGCCAGCCTGATCGACTCCTAACTGCCCTCCCCTGCTGGCCTGGTCCCTCCCAACTGCCATCCCCTGCCAGCCTGGTTGCCCCCAACTGCCCTCCCCTGAAGGCCTGGTCACCCCTAAATGCCCTCCTCTGTTGGCCTGTTCGCCCCCAACTGCCCTCCTCTGCTGGCCATCTTGTGAAGGCCATCTTGAGATGACATGGGCACAGCCATCTTATGACCACATGGGTGCAGCCATCTTGTGAACACATGGGGGCAGCCATCTTGTGACCACATGGGGGTGGCCATTTTGTGTGAGGGCATGATGGTTAATTTGCATATTACCTCTTTATTATATAGGATGTGTCAAACTAATACAAATATAAATATCAGCCTAGCATTTATCCAAATTTTCAAGTCTAGAGTAACAAGATGAAAATAGATGTTGTTGCTTGATTTAAATAAAACCTTTGCCAATTAAAAATGGCAAAAGACCTGAACAGACACTTCTCCCAAGAATACTACAAATGGCCAACAGATATATTAAGAGCCTCAACTTTACTAGCTATTGGGAAAATGCAAGTCAAAACTATAGTGAGATACCACTTCACACCTGTTAGAATGGCTATTATCAACAAGATGAGTAATAACAAGTGTTGGAGAGGCTGTGGAGAAAAAGCAAGCCTCATTCACTGCTGGTGGGAATGTAAACTGGTATAGCCAATTTACAAAAAAGAGTACAGAGATGCCTCGAAAAATTAAGAATAGAGTTACCATATGACCCAGCAATCACTTTTTGGGTGTCTATCCCAAAATTTTAAAATGTTTATTAAAAATATATGTACCCCTGTGTTCATTGCAGCATAATTCACAGTAGCCAAGGCATAGAAATAACCAAAATGTCCTTTGATAGATGATTAAACAAAGAAGATGTTGTACATGCATACAATGGAATACTACTTGGCCATAAGAGAAGGTGAAATACTGTCACTTGAGACTGCGGGAAGCCATCCACTGCCGATACTATCATGAGAGTGCACCAAGGAACGCGGAAGTTAACACCAAGCACCATTGTTTGTTTTGAAATAGCAGTGGCTCGAAGCAATTTTCTGACCTAATAGCCTCAAAGTAAATGTTTACTGGACCTTACTGATCTTTATTGACCTTAGAGACGGTCTGTTTGCTACCTGTTTGCTGTGCTTTACTGAGGGCAAGATGTGTATATAAATGAATCAAAAGCGGATAAGGCCAGGTTTCAGTGCGCCTTTCCAAGAGAGAGGTCACCTGGCCCCCATGACTTCTAAATTCAAAGTTATTGTATAGTATTTTCATTGGTGCATCTGAAGGCCCCTCCTTCAGATCCTGAACCCTAGCCGTGCAGGTTGCAGCATGTGACAGCATAGATGGACCTTGAGAATATTATGCTAAGCAAAATAAGTCAGTCAGAAAAAGCTAAGTACTGTATGATTTCACTCACATGTGGGATATAAAACTGAAATTCAGAGAGACAGACAACAGTATGGTGGTTACTAGAGGGAAGGGTATAGGGGATGTTAAAGAGTAAAGGTAGCCAAATATATGGTGATGAAGGGGACTTGACTTTGGGTAGTGGACACACAATGCAATGTATAGATCATGCATCACAGAAATGTACACTGAAAACCTATATAATCTTATTAACCAAGGTCACCCCAATAAACTTAATTAAAAATAAAATATGTAAATAAATCCTTTATCCTATATTTTTTTATATTTCTAGACTATTTTATATAACTTATTTAGTCACAAATAAATACATATACAAAGCCTTTGGCTCAGTGGATAGAATGTTGTCCTGCAGACTGAAGGTTTCCAGGTTCAATTCTGGTCAAGGGCACATGCTCAGGGTGTGCAGGAGACACTTGATCAGTGATTCTCTCTCCCCACTGATGTTTCTATCTCTCTCTCCCTCTCCCTTCCTCTCTGAAATCAATGAAAATAAAAATAAATGTAAAGTTTGCTAATAGATATTATATGCCCAAAGTTTAGCTACTTTACTTTGGAAGGGATCTGAAGCTCATATTCATGATTTAGAATTTGAATTCTAATGCTTTCCTAAGGTAACTCAGTTCTGCCTTTTCTATTATATATGGAACCAGCTTCGTATCTTTCCATAAGCAAGAGTAGGCCCTCATTTATCTGCTTTTCATTGGTAGTTCTTTACTGAACATGAGTTTTCCTAAGATGGAAAGCAAAGAGGGTAATAGCAAACTCTTGGCTCCTTTTTCTTTTTAAGTATTTTTTATTGGTTTTAGAGATAAAGAGAGAGGGAGAGAGAAATATAAACATCAATGAGAAGAGAAAAATCATTGATTGGCTGCCTTCTGCATGCCCCACACTGGGAATTGAGACCCAGCCCAGCCTTGTGCCAGGACAGGGAATTCAGCTGTGACCTCTTGCTCAACCACTGAGCTATACCAACTAGGCCCTTTTCCTCTTCTTTGTACATAGTACATGCTCAACAGATGTTTGCATCCACATTACCTGCTTACCTGAGTGTAACCTTATATTTCATTTATCAAAGATTTCATTCCCCAAGTATTGTAATGGGATATCTTATTTGAACCTATAGATTTCACAATCTCAGCCTATTCTGACATAATCTGTTGTTAGTTTTATGCCTAGTTTATAACCAGAGAATCTGGGCTACACAGAGCATATGTATGAGAAGCATTTTGACAGATTCTGTTAAATAGGTAACCCAATATATTAATGAACAATCTAATTCTTCCACAAGCCTCAGAGGGGCCAATGAGAAGTGTGCAGAAACATGCCAGGTGTCAGAAGTATTTCTTGGGAAGCTTTGGTTTCTTCTTACAAGGGACTGAATTGCCGGCTTCACCCTTCCCTTTTCTTTCTTCTTCCCATGAATATGAACTTGATGCCCTTGGTTTAGAAACCACTTCATATCTGTGACAGAAATACCACAATAGTTTTTAAAATGTTGGCCCTGGTATCACTAAATTAGTGAATCAAATGGCAGCACCTATTTCCAACTTCTTCTTATGTGAGAGAAAAATATTTAAATCCTTATTTACTGTGCTCTCCAATACTTTCAGCTGAAAACCATCTGAAATGGTTTAGAAGTAGAATTGCAGATTACAGTAATTGAGCCTCTAGGCGCAGTGCCTTGCATAAGTGCCAGAAATGAAATCAATTACTGGTTCATGTTATAAAGAACTGGCATCATGGAAGATACAAGATAGCTAAGAATTAGTTAGCCAACAAACACTTGGGTGACTATTTCATAGTGGACCATGATTGATACTGTAGGAACAACTGCAATAAAGAACTTGCCATATGAAAAAAAAAAGTAAATGGCTAATATGTCAAAGCATCTGCTATGTGTCAGACAGAGAACATCTACTTAAATAAAAGGCATGTTTATAAATACAGACTCTGGAAGCTGTTTAGAAACTAGATAAAGAGGAAAGGCATCCCAGGTAGAGGAATAGGAAGGGAGAAAAGTCCAGAGGCTGACACTACACAGTGTGGTTTGTACCAGGTGTTAAGTGGTCATTAAGGAGCTAGGTTTATATAAATGCTTCAGACTCTTTTTTTAAAAGTCTTATGTTCACCTAGTTCTATAGGCAGGTAATTTGAATCCTCTTATCTAGGGATATGATGAGCAATAGAGAGTAAAACGAGTAGTCGGAGAAAAAGATGACATTGGTAAGTTGAGCAGAGATCATCTAAACTCAGGGGGCAAAACACAAGAAATTATTCAGGACCAAATACTTTGGGAAATAATCAGTACAAAAGCAAATATAAAATGAAGTGACTGATTTCACACACTGTAACTGAACTCCTGCCACTGACTGAGCACTAGGCCATGTATGACGAGGAGCACTGAGTGGTAGAAGGTGATGGAGTGCAGAGGGCACCGTGGTCTCCTGGTCCATCTATGAGTGCTTTATTTTTCCTTCTCTTAGATGAACATGCAGTTCAGACTCAGCAGCATCTGGATTACACCCTGATATTTAGTGGGGGGTTTTTGTGAGCTGCTAGTATTTGAATTTTTGTATTCATTCATTCATTTATTATTTCAGAAAATATTTATCAAATGATTATTCTGTGCCAGGAACTGTAGGGACAATGGGGATACTGGGAGCTTGTATTCCTTCCTACCTTTACTATTTGATCATACACATATATAGAACTATTGGGTTTTAATTAAATTTTGGAAACACTAATGTTTATAATGCAAGGCACAATCAAAACTTTATTACACGGTCTTCACTGAGAAAGTTCTAAGTATTGGAAAAAGGCAGAGAGAAATAGTTTCTGCAATTTGGAATCAATAGCTTTAGTTTAGTTAGCTTCCCAAGAAGGAGATGAAGAAAGACTATCTTCCCTCATCTCTTCTCATGTATATACATAAATATTCCATTAATTATAACTCTTATCTGTATGAAATTTCATTTTCAAATACTCATGTATCTAACCTTCAAAAATCTCTTTCTTGTCTTGCTTTTCACTTCTTTCCAGTTCTGTTGTGTGTGTACATCAACATCTTTTTTAAATCTAGTCTTAACCTGATTTTTATTTTAAGTCATTTTTTCTCCAGGTTTGTTTTTAAAAAATTCTTGTTGTAATCCCCTGCATCCTAAAAACATGTTTGTGTGTGGTTATAAACATGGTTATCTGGGAGGATTGAGCAGCCAGATTAGGGTAGCGACACATAAAATAGAAACAATTGTTAGAAAAAAAGAGAAGGATTTTGTAGAAGAGAAAATTAGATTTAAGACATGGAGAAAGGCATAGAAAGAAACAAGAGAATCTACCATTGGCTCTAAGTCGAGAAGTGTACTTGATTTTTTAAAAAGCAGCTTTAATGTAAATTATGTCTCACTGAGCCTAAAATTTTCTAGATTTGGGTTAGTCTGTTTTTCTCCTCCTAGACAATAGAATAATGGTCCTTGTGTGGAGATGTGGAGGAAAGGTACTCTTGCTGTACAGAGTCCAGAGTAGCTTCTCAATTCAACGGTTTGTGCTTGGTTTTAGCACAGAAACTTTGGATTGTTAATAGCTGTCTCATCTAGGCTTTCACTGAAATACTGGTTGAAATAAATAGTGAAGACATTTCAAGGTGAGCTCTCAGTCCCATATGAGGCCTCCACACTCCTAGGCCGATTGTACCACCCATAGAGTGAGGATGCAAACATAAACATTAGTGTCATCACATGCTGATAGCAATGGAGTTAAGGAGTGGGCTACAGCTGTTAGACCATTTAAAATTTTTTTTCTTTCCTTTTACATTAACCTGCTGTCATATAGATAAGTCTTTGTTTTACTCTTTAAAAGCATATATTGAAGAAATCAGATGATGTAAAGAGAAGTACATATAACATTTTTTAAATCAGTTTTATTTTACCCTGCCTTTATTCTTAAGTATTTTTACAATACACTACAATGATGATCTTATAACCATCATTTCATAGTGTGCCTTTTAAGTGATTTTAAAACAAATTGAGGTTGCAGCATATGTGACTTTAGCCCTTCCAATAAATACGTTTGAGTGCCTTCTGTGTACCAAACATTGTTGAAACTATTGGAGATATAAAAGTGAACACAATACAAGAAAAAATTTCCTAATAGAGTTCTTAAAATTTTTTGAATAAAAGGCTTAAACAAAATAAATAACTAACATAGATTTCATTTTATTAGTGATAAATACTATGGAGAAAACTAAGTCATAGCAGGGGCAGGTATAAGGAGTTACATTTTTATTTATTTTTATGTTGTTTTTGTTAATTCTCACCCGAGGATATTTTCCATTGATTTTTAGAGAGAGTGGTAGAGAGAGGGAAAGACAGAGAGAAATATCGATGTGAGAGAAATACATCAATTGGTTGCATCCTGCATGTGCCCAACCAGGACCCAGGCCCGGGAGGTGCCTGCAACTCAGTCCTCAGGCAGACACTCTATCCATTGAGCCAAACCAGCTAGGGTAGGAGTTGCATTTTTAAATAAAATACGGTGTGTGTTTTATTGAGCAACTGTGTTTGAATAAACAATTGGAAAAGATGATTTGAACCTTGTGGGTATCTTGGAAAACAGTAACTCAAGAAGAGAGGTCATTTGATGTCAAAATCATATAAGGCAGTGGTCAGCAAACTCATTAGTCAACAGAGCCAAATAGCAATAGTACAACGATAGAAATTTCTTTTGAGAGCCAAATTTTTTAAACTTAAACTTCTTATAACGCCACTTCTTCAAAATAGACTCACCCAGGCTGTGGTATTTTGTGGAAGAGCCATACTCAAGGGGCCAAAGAACCACATGTGGCTCACGAGCTGCAGTTTGCTGACCACTGATAAAAGGCATTGGAGGGTTTGGGGCAGAGGAGAAACCTAATGAAACTGAGATGTTGGCTGTTGATTTGAGAATAAACTAGAGTGAGGCAAAGGAAGGGAAAGGGGGACCAGTAAGAAGGCTCTTGCAATATTCCTGAGAGATGATGGTGTCATGGAGCAAGGTCACAGTGGAGGAGGTGGTGACAAATAGTAGGATTCTAGATACATTGAGAACACAGAATTAGCAGGATATGCTGATAGGTTGGATGATGTAAGGTATGAGAGAAGTGATTCTAAGTATTTGGTCTGAGCAACTGGAACTATGGAGTTGCTGCTGTTATTAACTGATACAGGGCAAAACTGCAAAGAACAAGTTTAAGGAAGGAGATCTGAAACTCATTTGGGGCAAATGAAGTTTAAGCTGCATGTTATCAATATCGGTGGAAATGTGGAGTATCAACATAGGAGTCATATCATAGGGAGAGTTCAGGGGTGTTCATGTACATTTTATTTATTTTTATTTATTTATTTATTTATTTATTTATTTATTTATTTATTATTGTTTTAAGTATTACAAATAGCAGTACATATGTCTCCTTTTTTTTCCCCCCCTTTGATCTCCCCCTGACCTCCCCTACCCCCCAGGACATGCCTTCACCTGCCCACCCTCCCCCACCGCCCCAGTGTCTTATATCCATTGGTTGTGCTTATATGCATGCCTACAAGTCCTTCGGTTGGTCTCTTACAGCCCTCCTCGCCCAACCACCCCTGTCTTCCCAATGTAGTTTGACAGTCTGTTCAATGCTTCTTTGTCTCTGTATCTTTTTCCCACCATTTCTTTCCTTTAAAAAGTTTTGCCTTTGCAGACTGGAAATAAACATATAATAACAAAACAAGACAAAACAAAAAAATGTTTGAGTCCCAATTTCAATGTCCAACAGTTCCTTATGTGTACATGTCAGCAGTGATATCTGGATGGTGGGCACATGGTGGCAATGCAGGTCCAACCCTCTCTGGTATGGTCCTAGGCAACCTGCAGCGGTGCACAGCTGCTGACTGCTCCCATGGCAAGGCGTTGTCAGCGTCTTCCATCTCTGGACCGTTTTTTCCTACATAGTATTTAAAGTCACTAGACTGCAATAAATAACTAAAGCAGTAAGTGAGGATACATAAAAGAGTCAAGGCCCAGAGCAAAACGCTGCCACACTCCACAGTTGAGAGATCAAGATGATGAGGAAGAACTAACAAAGGCATGCGTGTCTCATAGAAGGAGCAAAACTGCTCCATACTTCCAGTCTGGCCGGAGCAGAAGGAAAACAGTGTTGTCATTTAACATAGTAATCAAATTTTATGGCGATAAGTAAAAATGTTTTTCACAGTAAGTTTCTAGTCTATAAATGTTTTTTGTTCAGTTCAATAAAAGAAATAATAGAACATTTATTGCAACTTGGCCAAAACACTCATTAAAAATGGTGGTGGCCTAAAATCCTTGAAAACCTCAATTGACAGGATCCTGGTGTTCAGATCATGGGAATTACATTTGATGTATATTGACTATGTTCTTTTGGAATAAATGAATTATATTGAGGGGCAAATTCATCAAGAACTTGCTTTCACTGAGTTTTCCTTTTTAGAGTTATTTTAGCAGTATAACAGCCATGCATACAGAATCCTACTGATTAGACACATGGAAAATGAACACAGCATATACTATTTTACAATGACTTCCCAGGAACATGGACTGGATACTGTAGCTTGCCCGTGGCCATTTAAACACTTAGAAAAATAGCTATTTCTACTCATGGGCCTCGTTGCTTATGAACAAGTAAAATATTGTTATGTGCTCTGGCTGTCATTAAGTGGTTGACAGATTTGGGAATGGAATGTAACAAGATGTCCATAGTTATCCAAGGCAAGTTCTTCCTCTAGTACAAAATATGAATCAGTCACCCTATGGATACTTATCAAACTGTGTACCTGGTGAAACAGACTGGCAAGCAAATGACATGAGCCTCTTACTTCCACAATTGGACCAGAATTGCGACAAGCATTTTAAAAAGTTGGGCCATTGTATAAAACATGGCACCAATTTTTTTCCACACATAGAAAAAATAAAAATACAAGTAGGACAAAAATAGGTTTCCAGTTAGAAAATAATACAATAATTAATAACAAATAATACAAGAATAAACTGTTTCATGTACTCATAACTGTTAGACCTACTTGTAACCCACCTTATATATATGCTTGGAATTATTTCTTCCAAGCTCTGGAAAGCTGACCCTGATGCAAGGAGGTAACCTACTAAAGTATCAAGAACAATTTATTGCTTTCTCCATTAGATATCATTTAAAAGAGGAGCTGAAAATGACAAAATGAGATTCCACTTAAAGAAAAAGCAAACTTGTATATTTGGCATGTAGACAGTTGAGAAGAAGAATAAAATATAAAAAGTGGTATTGTCAAAGACCTTTGCAACAGGACAGTGGCAGTTTATGAGATGACACTACAAGCTGATAGAAGAGTGATATTGAATCAGAAAAGCCCAATGTTACTTAGAGCCATCAGGTTGTGGATCAGGAAGATGGTAGCTCCCCCTCTAATAACAGAGAAATTCTATTCTCCGAGCCCCAAATGCATATAGACATCCCATTTTGAAACCAATGCAGGTAAATTGGGAAGAGGTCAGAAGAAATGTGATGCCATGATTAAGCAATTGATGAACAGGAATCCTAGAATAGTCAAGCAATTAAGCCTGAATGTAAAAATCTGACTAAGCACCAGCACAGTATGAATATAGTTACAATAAAAGCACAAAAGCTGAAGAAAAAATTGTCATTAAAAGTGGGTCAATATTAAAAAATCAAATTATTTTGCCGAAACCGGTTTGGCTCAGTGGATAGAGCGTCGGCCTGCGGACTGAAGGGTCTTGGGTTCGATTCTGGTCAAGGGCATGTACCTTGGTTGCGGGCACATCCCCAGTGGGGAGTGTGCAGGAGGCAGCTGATCAATGTTTCTCTATCATCGATGTTTCTAGCTCTCTATCCCTCTTCCTTTCTCTCTATAAAAAAATCAATAAAAATATATTTTAAAAAATCAAATTATTTTACTACTAAATGACTATGCTGTTTTAAAATCATCTTTTCAGAGAAATAAAACAACATATGGAGCTTGTTTCAATTAAGGCTCCCTCTAACCAGGAAACCCACTCTAGCCCCAAAAGTGAGAAAGAAGACCATTAATAGTTCTGAGATCTGTTAAAATTTCTAGATGAATGGTAATACCCAGTACCATCTCTAGCAACCAAGAGTGTGAATATAATAATAATAATTATCATAATACTAGAGGCTCAGTGCACGAAATTCATGCATGGGGAGGGGGTGTCCCTCAGCCTAGCTTGTACCCTCTCCAATTTGGGACCCCCTGAGAGATGTCTGACTGCCCGTTTAGGCCCCATCCCGGTAGGATCGGACCTAAATGGGCAGTCAGACATCCCTCTCACAATCCAGGACTGCTGGCTCCCAACTGCTTGCCTGCCTGCCTTCCTGATTGCCCCTACCCACTTCTGCTTGCCAGCCTGATCACCCCCTAACCACTCCCCTGCCAGCCTGATTGATGCCTAACTGCTCCCCTGCCAGTCTGATTGCCCCTAACTGCCCTCCCCTGCAGGCCTGGTCCCCCCCAACTTCCCTCCTCTGCTGGCCTGGACACCCCCAACTGCCCTCCCCTGATGGCCATCTTGTGGCGGCCATCTTGTGTCCACATGGGGGCAGCCATCTTGTGTGTTGGAGTGATGGTCAATTTGCATATTACTCTTTTATTAGATAGGACAGAGGCCTGGTGCATGGGTGGGGGCCAGCTGGTTTGCCCTGAAGGGTGTCCCGGATCAGGGTGGGGGTTCCCTTGGGCTGTGGGACGCCCTGGGTGTGGGGCCTGTGGTGGTTTGCAGGCTGGCCATACCCCCTGGTGACCCAAGCAGAGGCCCTGGTACCTGGGATTTATTTATCTTCTATTATTGAAACTTTTTAGCCTTGAGTAGAGCCAAGCCTCCTTCTTGCTCTGTGGCTGCCGCCATTTTTGTTGGGATTTATTTATCTTCTATAACTGAAACTTTGTAGCCTTGAGTGGAGTCCAGGGCTGGCCAGGATGTGCAGAAAGCTTGGCTTCCTCCATTGCCAGGGAAACCCAAGCCTCCTGCTCACCCTGTGGCTGCAGCCATCTTGGTTGGATTAAGCTTCACACTCGCTCCTGATTGGCTGGTGGGCGTGGCTTGTGGGTGTAGCGGAGGTACGGTCAATTTGCATATTACTCTTTTATTAGATAGGATAGCCCTGTGTATGTACCAGGTACTGTTTTAAAACTACATATATTAACTTAGCTAATCTTCACATACATCTATAAATATAAAAGGCTAATATGCTAAGTGTCCTTCCCTCTGTCTGGGTAATGACATCACCTAGCAACACCCAGTTCCTCTCCCTAGCAACGACTAGCCTCCATGCAGTTTCTTCAGCCCAGGAACACAACTTGCTTTATAGCCAGATGGAAACATTTTACACTAACCAAATGTCTGTGAAGCGTTTTCCTGTGCCTCATCTCATTTGATCCTCACAGAAGTCCTGGAGTAGGTAGATAAGAGACTCTTTGGAATCCTATTTTCTTTTCATTAGCTGGAAAACGGAGATTTAGAAAGCTTAGAAACGTCACCCGACTGAAAAGAAGTATGAAATGGTGGACCTTGAAAATGACTTCAGGTTTTCTTACTGCCCAGAATATAGTCAAACACTGCTGCAGTTAAATATTTTACCCTTTGCTCTCCCTGCGTGACCTACAATAATAATCTTCATGTTGATATTTACTGCTGTGTTGCTGACAATTACCTAAAGGAGAAGTTGGAGTGCTTCACTGGGCTGGAAAAAGTTTAGCTAAACCAGAAAGCAGGTCAAATTAAGCAAGTTTGTTCTATATTTATAAAAGGCTAAGTTGACTCGCACATATGCAATACATATAAAGCTCTCACTGGTGCCAATCGCATGCATGTGTTTTGATCTGAAGTTGTTCATGGTGAATTTGATTGACACTTCTTTTACAGAGAAATGGAGAATAGCGATATTAAAATATTTATTCTAATTAATTTCCTTTCAATGTGCATAAATTTGTGCACTGGGCCACTAGTTTATCAATATTATCCTCATCTTTTAGTCAAGGGAACTGAGGCACAGTGAACTAGCAGGTGCTAGAGCTGGAATTCAGATCCATGTGCTTGGATCTGAATCAAAATGCTGGATCTCAGTCAAAATGCTTCACCTCTAAACTATGCTACTTCTCCAAAAACTCACATTCTTCTATCTGAAAGACTATATCCCCTCCTCCCTCACCCCACAGAAATAGCTAAGCCCTCATCCTGAAGTTCTTGGAGGGCTATTACATTCTCTTTCCATATTAAGCCCACATAAAATAGAACTGGCAGGTGTGAAATCATTATATGACTCATAGGCACAAGGGGTCTCTGTAGTGGGGCTGCAACTAACTTAAGTCAAGTGGGTGTGAACTGATTTTGAATTAATAAGAAGAAATTTCAGTATATTCAATTGTATGTAAACTAAATTATGCAGCAAGTCAGGTTAGTGTGGTTAAACCTTTGATGTCAGAATTAATTTTGTATCCTTACTGTTCTATATTTTAAGCAAATTATTCAAGTTATCATAGCCCCAGTTTTTTCATTGAAATTTAAGGACAGTGATGTTTACCTGGCCAGATGGCAATAAAGGTTTCATATCTATATATGTAAAAGCCTAAGTGAACATTATGACGGAACGACGGGAACGCCCGATTGCTATGATGTGCACTGATCACCAGGGGGCAGATGCTAAACAAAGGAGCTTCCCCCAGCCTGCAGACCCCAATCGGGTGATCGGGGCCAGGACCCTGGGCTGGGACAGAAACTGGGGGTGGGTGGTGATGGACGCAGCCCCTTTCCCATGGGGCCTGAGGGCCAGCTCCCTCAGGGCTGGTGGCCAACCTCCTAGGTCCCTCCCTGTGTCCCTCTCCCAGCCAGCAGGCCCCAGTTGGCTTGTCACCTGCCTGCCGCAGTAGCAGTTGGCTCCTCCCCCCAGCCAGCAGATCCTGATTGCCCTATTGGGGCTGGGCCCTGAGCTGGGACAAGGATCTGGGGGTGGCGGATGTGGGTGGTGAGGGAAGGAGGAGACCCGGAGGTGAGGGGGAGGGGAACCTTATTGGCCCTGATTGCCGGCCAGGCCTAGGAACCCCACCCATGCACGAATTTCATGCACCAGGCATCTGGTATGTATATAAAATAACACATAGTGGGTTTCATAGAAGTATAATGCATTAGTCAAAGGGTAGGCTTACAGTTGTTTAAGCATAAGAAAAGCAGAACTAAGAAATTTTAGCACAGCAGACCAGGGAGTCATGACAGTAATCAGGGCCAGGCATGTGTAGCACCTGGTGGGAGGAGTAGACTATACTGGAAAGATCAGTGGATATGAACAGGGATCCTGGAATAGGCAAGGGATTAAGAAAGGAACAGGGTTAGGAACATGGCCAGGACTGCACCTATAAAGGTGAATTAGGGCAAATTTCTTTAGTATTAAGCACCCCCATTCAATATGGTAACTTTTAGATCATCTAAGCAGCACCACTCGTGAACTATTTAATTCTTAAAGAGTCTTGGTCCATCAAAAGTTGTTTTTCTTTATTTAAAAGAGGCCCACATTTTATTATCTTCAACTGAGGGTTGCTGGTATATTATACAGTTAAAGCAAGGCTATAGACTGAGGCAGAACAGTTTCAATTCTTATTAGCTTTATTTAATTGATGAGGCTATTTAATTACTCTGTGTCTAAAAACAAGCCTGCCCTATGTGGCTCAGTTAGTTAAGTATTGCCTCATCCACCAAAAGGTCTCCAGTTTGATTCCCAGTCAGGCACATACACAGGTTGCAGGTTCAATCCCAGGCCAGGGTGCATATGGGAGGCAACCAATTGATGTTCCTCTCTCTCTCTCTCTCTCTCTCTCTCTCTCTCTCTCTCTCTCTCTCTCCCCCCTCCCTCTTTCATTCCTCCTCTCCCTCCCTCTCTCCAAAATCAATAAAAGCACATTTTTATATAAAAGGTGCATGGAAGATTAAAGTATATAGTGTAGAGTGCTAAATATTACATATCACCATTTAGAAGAGCAAACCCATTTAGAGTTAATTCTATCTTGGATTCTTATTGAGTTAACAGAAGGGGTGTGGACTTAGGAGGGGAAGGGAAGTGATAAAGATTTTAAGTTTAATAAGTATATAAATTTAATAAACAGAATGTTTATTTTATTTTACCTCAGCAACAGCTGGGTAAATGTTTCAAATTAGGACTTGTTCTCCAAAGTCCCAGTGGTCTCTTTTTATTCACTCCTCTCAACACTGCAGGGTAGAAGGTATTTTTATGTACTCCTCATGGAGGGAGTAGACATCTTGGCTCTCTTGCAATCTTTTAAGTTTGTTCAGGTCTCCAAAGAAATATGTTGACCTGGACTGATGGCCCAGATGTTTACAAGCATGGTTCAACCTAGCTTGTTCTTGCCTGCTCAGTGATATAGATCAACTCACTTCCTCTCTTTTTCTTGAATCATGAATTTTCTTTATAATTCTAATCAGTAATTTCTGCTTTCTTAAACAAATATGACTCTTTTGATCCCATATTCTTATCTGGCTACTATGCCATTTTTCTTCTCCCCTTTACAGCAACTCTTCTGCAAATATTTATCCTTGATTTCTCTCTTTAATTCCAGCCAGCCAGACTTTGTTTCCCAAAATTCCATTGGCATTAACAAGGTCACTAATGACCTCTGTGTAGCTAAAACCAATGTCAAATCTTAAGGTTTATCTTACTAGACCCCACAACAATATTTAACAAAGAGGACCACCCCTTTATCCCTGAAATGCTCTTTTCAGTGGGCTCCCAGGACACCTTATTCTCCTGATTTTTCTCCCTTCATCATCTATACAGCAGGCAAAAGATGTATAGAATACTCCTTCTCCTTGACTTCTTTTTATCTTCCCAACTTTTAAGTACTGAATTATATTTGACTTATTCTTTGGCCCTTCCTTTTTTTCTCTATCTGTTCTAAACTGTTGGTGATTTTATCCAATTTCATGGCTTTAAATATTACCTACATACTGAAGACTCACAAATTTGTTTATTCAACCCAGACTTCATTTTCAAGAACAGTCTCATAAATTTAGTTGTCTTTTTGACATTTCTTCCTTAAACCTATCTAATAAAAGAGTATTATGCATATTGACTGTACCTCCACTACATCACAAGCCACGCCCAACAGCTAATCAGGAGCGAGTATGCAAATTAACCCAACCAAGATGGCTGTGGCCATGGAGAGAACAGGAGGCTTGGGTTTTCCCAGCAATGGAGGAAGCCAAGCTTTCCGCCTGCCCTAGCCTGCCTTGGCCTCCACTTAAGGCTACAAGGTTTCAATTATAGAAGATAAATAACAACAAAAGTGGCGGCAGCCACAGAGCTGGAGAGAGCAGGAGGCTTGAGTTGACCCTGGCGATGGAGGAAGTCAAATTTCCGCAGCCCTGGCCTGCCTTGGCCGCCACTCAAGGCTACAAAATTTCAATTATAGAAGATAAATAAATCCCAGATACCAGGGCCTCCATTTGGGTCGCTGGGAGGTGTGGCCAGCCTACAAACCACCACAGGCTCCTCACCCAGGCCACCCCATGCCCTAAGGGAACCCCCACCCTGATCCGGGACACCCTTCAGGGAAAACCAGCTGGCCCTCACCCGTGCACCAGGCCTCTATCCTATCTAATCCTAGCTAATAAAATAATAATATGTAAATTGACCATCACTCCAATACACAAGATGGCTGCCCCCATGTAGTCAAAGATGACTGCCCCATGTGGACACAAGATGGCCACCACAAGATGGCCAGCAGGGGAGGGCAGTTGGGAGGGACCAGGCCTGCAAGGAGGGAAGTTGGGGGTGACGGGGCCTGGAGGGAAGGGCAGTTGTGGAGGACCCAGACCTTCAGGGAGAGCAGTTGAGGGGGACCAGACCTGCAGGGGAGGGCAGTTAGGGATGACCAGGCCTGCAGGGGAGGGCAGTTAGGGGCAAACAGGCTGGCAGAGGAACAGTTAGGCATCAATCAGGTTGGCAGGGGAGTGGTTAGGGGGTGATCAGGCTGGCAGACAGAAGCGGTTAGGGGCAATCAGGAAGGCATGCAGGCGAGCAGTTGGGAGCCAGCAGTCCTGGATTGTGAGAGGGATGTCCGACTGCCCATTTAGGCCTGATCTTAGTGTGATCAGGCCTAAACGGGCAGTTGGACATTCCTTGAAGGGTCCCAGATTGGAGATGGTGCAGGCTGGGCTGAGTGATTACCCCCTCCCCTCCACCTCCCGTGCATGAATTTCGGGCACCGGGCCTCTAGTATCTAATAAGCATCTTAAAATTAATAGGTTTTAGTATTTCACTGATCTTTTCTTCATCCCCAATCATTTCCCTCCCAGATTTTTCTTCAGCAAATTCCAATTCTGTTTTTCCAGTTGTTGAAGACAAATATTTTAGAGTCAACATTCACTCCTGTCTTTCTATTAAACCTCATCTTCTAATTCATCAGCAAGTCTTATCAGTTCTGCCTTCAACATAACCACATCATCACCTACCAGGATCTGTTTACTTGCTGTCACATTTACCACTACCACTCTGGTTCAAAACACAATCAGTTCTTGCCTATGTTATTATGATATCTTTCTAGTTGGTCTCTTTGCTTTTGCATTTACACCTTGAACCTATTTACAACACAGCAGCTAGAATGATCTCCTTAAAGGTAAGTGGGATCAAGCCATTCTTGCATCAAAACCTCTAATGGTTCCTTGTTTCACTCAGAGTAAAAGTAAATTTCTCATAAGTTCTCATACTATCCTTCAAAGCCCTAACAGATCTGAGCTCTTACCCTTTAATCTTCCTCTCCCATTCTGTCCTATCTCTAATGGCCTTTTTAAAATGTCAGCTATGCTTCCACCTCAAAAACTTTATTGACGCTGTTGTTCCCACTGCCTAGAACACTCTTTCTTCAGATTTTTACATTGTACAGTTCTTTTGTTTGTTTGTTTGTTTGTTTTGTTTTTAGGTCTTCCAGAAATGTTATCTTCTCATCCAGGCTTTCCCAGAATACCTTAAATTGCAAATGCAAAATCTTAACTTGTTTATTTTTTAATTTTTAGTCAAGAGTGCTTAAAACTCTCACACATTGAATTTTGTTTGTTTATTATCAAAGCTCTTGTGCTTTGATGTTATTATTTTATTGACTGATTTTAGATTGTGGTCTCCATGCACTAGCATCTAAGTTCCATTGAATGGGGACTTATTTATCTTTTGCTTTGCTTATTCATATATCCCCAGAATGTAGAACAATGTCTACACACAGTAATTAGCAATACATATTTGTTCAATGAATCAAATGAGTCAATAAATGAATGGCAAGCTTTCTATAAGTATTACTTGAACTTTTTCCTTTACATAGAGATCCTCCCTGTTTATCTCAACCCAGTTCAAGTTTCACTCTTTCATGAAGCTTTTGCTTTCCCCTCTGTTTTCTCTGTCCACTGAAATATAATGCTGTTTTTAAAAACACAATACACTGAGACATTAACTTCTCTCTTATTTTTTTCTGTTTACTATAGTTTCATGCATTATTTTATGTGGAATGCTTTTTTCCTCCAACCAGATCATGTATGGAGTCCAAGGAATAATTCTTTCTCACCCGATTTTCTGCCATTCTGTCTTCCACCACTCCCTACACAATTCTACCAGGATTCTGTAAAATTCAATAAGTTCATAATTGAAGAATAAATAAGTAAATGATTTTGAATCTGTTTCATCATTCAGGGAAAATTTTAGGTAAAGTGAGCATGGGGAAGGTTGACTACATACTTTTTGGACACTTTTTGTCAAAAATAAAGATTTCATATTTAACATTAGAAATGTATTTTTTGATAAAAAAGAGAAAGTAATTTTTTATTTTAAAGTGAAGTAGTAACTATGGAAATACTTTAAATTCATTTTGTCATAATACTTTGAAAAGTCTGAAAACAAGCTTTGGGGCAAAAAAATATATAAGATATTCAAAATTACTTCCATTTTTAGAAAAATCTATGGTTACAAATTTCTCTTACCTAATAATAGACAAACATGTAAATTGACTGTACCTCCAGTACGCCCATATCCAATCAGAGTGAGTATGCAAATTAACCCAACAAAGATGGCGGTTAATTTGCATACAGAAGCACCTAGTGCCTGGGTCCTGGGAACATCTTAGCACCCAGGTCACTCTGAGGTAGGCCTCCCATAGGCCCTGAGCAGCCTGGGAAGGGCCTGAACCAGGGGGCTTCTGGGCAGGGCCAAGCCTGTAATCAGAGCCAAGGGGGCAGGAGTGGAGCTAGTGATTGGAGGGAGCTGAGGGGCCCCTACCCAGGCCAAAAGCCTGGGCCAGAGGCTTTAGGCCTGGACAAGGGTGGAGCTGGCGATCAGAGGCAGCTGGGGGTCCCCTGCCCAGGCCTAAAGCTTCGGCCAGAGGCTTTAGGGCTGGTCAGGGCTCAGCCTGCGATTGGTATGAACTACAGAGGAAACACCTTTTCTGACTGCTCATTGGCTAAGCTTCCTGAATGCCACTGGTAATATTCTTAGTAACTTGGGTAATAAGAATCCAAAAATGTGATCTAAGGCTTTTCCACAATACTTCTGGAGAAAAAAATGAAGGTCCACTGCTGGAGGGCTAAGAAATGTCATATCCTGCCCTAGCCAGTTTGGCTCAGTGGATAATGCCTCGGCCTGCCGACGGCAGGGTCTGGGTTTAATTCTGATCAAGGGCATGTACCTAGATTGCAGGCTCCTCCCTGGCCAGGGCCCAGGTCAGGGCTCACGCAGGAGGCAACCAATCAAAGTGTTCCTCTCACTTTGATGTTTCTCTCTGTCTCTCCCTTTCTCTTCCACATTCTCTAAAAGTCAATGGAAACATATCCTCAGGTGAGGATAAAAAAAAAAGAAAGAAAGAAAGAAATGTCATATCCTATGAAAGAGACATTTTGAAAATGCCTAAAGAAAGTTGTCATTTTTTCATGGTGAAGGGACTGGAGTCCATGTTGATGAAAACACCTTGGTGGCTGTGGTGACTGGCAGTGGCTGCAGTAGCGGGGTGATGGGGCTGGTGCCTTTCCCTGATCAGCCTGGTCGCCTCCCACAAAGGGAGGCCAGACTGCGGCTTAGGTGGGCCTAAGCCATCAGTAGGACATCCTCTGAGGGCTCCCAATATGTGAGAGGGGGCAGGTTGGGCTGAGGGACTCCCCCCCCCCTCACCCCCAGTGCACGAATTTCATGCACCAGGCCCCTAGTGTATAATAAATAGGGATTTTTTTTTTACCTCATATACACTAAATAATCCATTTTTAAACAAGCAGAAAATGAGCTATCATTACCAAAATAGTAATTAATTAGAATGTTTGTGCATTTAACTTCAGCTTTCTAGAAATGCATTGTCTATTCATGCAAAGGATAGATAGAAGTGGAGTGAATAGGATGCACTTGAAAAACACATAGAGAGTGTTCTGAACCACGCAGCTGAGAATGGTGTTTTTTTAGTAGAAATATTGAAAAAGGTTATGCTTTGGATAATTATGGGTAATGATAGTGTAAGGACAGAATGGGATGTGTCAGAAAACAATTTAAGACACATACTTCTCAGGGCCTGGATGGGAGGTGAGAGTTTCTTAGAGTGACTTTGACATCTGGTGATGCTCTCACTGAAATAAGATCAGATACCTTTCAGAAATGGGTGGTAGGTTGAAGAGAACATGCACTTTGTATTTGACATTGAGTTGAAGAACTTTAGAGATACCTCAATGGAGCTACCAAACAGAAAGCAATCATATATTAGTGGGTCTGGAAATTAGAGAAATGCAGATTTGATTTTGTGTTCATTAACATGTATTATGTAGTTAAGGCTGAAAACATGGATGAATTTTCCTAAGGGCAGAGCTTAGATTGGTAAATAAAAGGGGTTAAGCCTCAACCCTGAGGAACTCCAACATTTTTTGGATTGAGAGGTGAGAGGTCAAATAAGATGAGGACTAAAAATACCCACTGAATTTAAAGCCATAGAGGCTGTTGGTGACTTTAGTGAAATCTATTTTTTGGAATAAATGGAATTGAAATAAGAATTGGTTGAGGAAAGAGTAGAAGAAGAGAAACTATAGGAAAAAAGTATAGAATGCTTTAAGAAATGTGAAAATGTATCACATGAAAGGGCATTAGGGACAAAGAGACTTTTTTTCCTCTCTCTCCTTCACTCCTCTTTTTCCTTCCTTCTAACATGGTGTGATTGAATGATGTTTTATATCAACAGAAGGGTACACCTGATTGGAGAAACTGGATTGTGAATGAATCTTAAAGAGGTTTCAGGACACGGGACCCAAGGCACAAGAACCTTAGAGAGGACCAGTATCCACAAAACAAGGAGAAGGGAGGGCAGAACAGAAGCAGGCACAGGAGGCTCATGACTTCGACCTATGCTATGAAATGGTAGGATTTCTCAAATTACCTAATCTCTACAAAAACTTTCATAACATTCGAGTTGCTGCTTCATTTTTTAAAGCTCAAACATGCTAGAGAGAAATATGGGAAAAGGGAAGGAGAAAAATTGGGAGAAAATTAGGTAGAACTGTTGGTTCTTTCAGAAACTGAAGCATAAATGAAACTGTTAAATGAAAATCAAATGGCTTATTCCCTTCTTTGTCATTGAGATCTTCTTTCCCTCTTCCACAAGCTGCTTATCATTTCACAAAGCATCTATCATGGCTGGACAAGGTATAAATATTTTAAATCCAGTAAAGATGAAGAAGTTCTCCCTTGCAATAGATGAAAACTCTTGAGACTCACCTTGGGTAGGAAAGGATGTTCTGTTAATGTAACTATGGGTACTTTGGGGTTTCCTGGGCTTTTCTTACAGATGTGTGAAGCTTTGCAGTAATGCCCTGCAGCCTGCGTGGTGCATTGCAAGTTGATTTTCTCTCAGATCCATCTTGCTGGTTCCTACATGACTAATAGTCTAGGCCACATTCATCCAACACAGAAAAAATCAGGATACCCTAATACCATGGTTGGCAAACTGTGGCTTGCAAGCCACATGCATCTCTTTGCCCCCTTGAGTGTGGCTCTTCCACAAAATACCACGGCCTGCGTGAGCCTATTTTGAAGAAGTGGCATTAGAAGAAGTTTAAGTTTAAAACATTTGGCTCTCAAAAGAAATTTCAATCGTTGTACTGTTGATATTTGGCTCTGTTGACTAATGAGTTTGCCGACCACTGCCCTCATATATTGCTACCCTGCCTTTGCTGCTTCAGATAATGCACAGTGGCGACAATTACTGTGTGTGTGTGCTTCTCAGTGCCAGGTACTGTATATAGTTTTATTGTCCATTTTCATCTTAGAAACCTTATGAGATACCTGTTATGAGTCCCATGTTATTTTTGGGACTGCTGAAGGAGTGGGAGGAGGAAGAAGAGGAGCACAAGAAGAGGAAGAAAGGGAGAAGGGCCTTTCTGAAGACTATTACCCTGGGATTCTAACTCAGGTTTTGGCATCTTTGGCTCTGAAACCTGTGCTCTTTCCAGAGGCACATGCATAATGAAAACAGCAAGATGCCTCCAACCTGGGACTACTGGACACTGTTGTTTTCCCACTCTCAGTAAGGGTCAAAGGGAAAGAGACTTTTGAAAGTGACATCATCAAGGGACATCATCTTTTGTAGCAAAGCACACTGGATCCTCTGCTTACTATAAAGAAGTCATTGACATAAGCATGGTTTTCAGAACAAGCTATTGACTTAATGTCATGGTGTCTAAAAGCACTGCCTTAACTTCTGTCATCAGACTTCACACAAAGAATATTTGTTAGTTCAAACTTGGAATCACAATTCCTTTATGGTTTTGAGATTTGAATTACTAGGTATATGGGAAAAAAGTAAGAAAAGTAAAAAGGTCTCCTAAAGTCTTTCCTCAAATATAGTATAGTTGCAAACATCTGCTTTTGTTTGATTAATATTTCTTTCTTTTGTAAAAACTAAAGAGAGCATTCCTTAGGTCCCAAGAGTAGCTGTTTTTTTTTAGAAAAAAAGACATAGAAATTTGTCACTTTGTAGATTAAGTTTGGAAACACTGCAAAATAGTTTAAAAATAGATAGTGCTTATTTTTCTCTGAAAAGCACCTGCATATCAACAGAATTTACTTGTTTTTTTTGTGTGTGGTAGCTGAAGTTTTTTTTTTTTTAATATATTTTATTGATTTTTTACAGAGAGGAAGGGAGAGGGATAGAGAGTTAGAAACATCGATGAGAGAGAAACATCGATCAGCTGCCTCCTGCACACCCCCCACTGGGGATGTGCCTGCAACCAAGGTACATACCCTTGACTGGAATCGAACCTGGGACTCTTCAGTCCACAGGCCGACACTCTATCCACTGATCCAAACCAGTCAGGGCTGGTAGCTGAAGTTTTGAGCTACACCAATTCAAAAATACTGAAAATAATTTTAACTAAATTTCAAAGATCACTGACCAATGTGTGAACGAAAGATAGCTCCAATCCCTACACAGACATATCCTCATTCTACTTATTACAGTAATTCTTCAACAAATATTTGCTGAAACCCATTGTGTGCCATACAAAGATACACATGTACATGCATGTACAAATGAATGAATACTGCCTTAGTGTTCAGAATTTCACAGTCTAAAGAAGGAGACCAACAACTAACTGGGCAATCCCAGCAGTCTGGGGCACTTATGCCTAACCTAGTAGAGAATGGCAGAGTGATGAAGGTAAGAAGGGTGAAGGATAACTTTTCTAAGCAGACAAGGTCAGAGCCAAGTTTCAGGTGATGAAACCTGGCTAGGCAGTGAAGGATAAAAAGATCTTCCAAATATAATGATAACATTATATTTAAAAGCACAATTTAAGGTTAAGAGGAAGGACTCTGGAAGTAGACTCCCTCTATTTGAATTTGTTATTTATTAGCTGTATGACAAGTGACTTACTTGGACAAGTGACATACCATGCCTTGACACCATTGTTCTTATCTGTAAAATAGGGGGAATCATATTACCTACTGCATGGGGTTATTGTGAGGATAATATTGTATGTAAAGCACTTAGAACAGTGCCTATACCACATATAACTGTTTGCCTGTGTTATTCGATGTGAGTAATCAATCAGATTAGTACTGGGAAAAGCTCTGTGTGGGCTGGAGTGGTGAGCACTAAGAGGCTGGATGTGGTAGACAAGAGTCAATCTGATCTAGAAAGATAAACAAAAATCAGAGGATTGCAATGTTTATTCATTAAGTGCTGTCCTTTTTTCCCTTCTAACTCTTTATCAAGTTGATCAAATAAAAAGATATTTCAGGCTAGAATAGGCAATTATTCTCCTATGAGCTCCATGACTTACTTCCCAGAGAGACCATTGTTTAGAGCAAACTCTAGTTCACAGACACCCTGTGTTGTCACACTACATTCTTAGGACTAAACATAATTTGGGGGGGGGGAGGGAAGGATGCTTTCTAGTTGAAGATGTTGTCCGCCCTGAAATGCAGAGTCCAGATGGTGCTTTGGCTGTTTTCATGAAGCATAATAATTCTTGGGTCAAGTGTTGCTCCCCAATGTGAGGTGAGATCCTGGGATATCCATGGAAGGGCGTATGTTTGAGGAATTACCACTGTTTTTCTTCTTATTTCTTTTTAGCCCAATCCAAAATGACAGGCATGCTTCCCAACCTTCTCACATTCAACCGATTTGGTTAAAATAACTGCTCCTGAATGTGTGTTGATTGAGTCGCTGCTGCATTCACTGTCCTGCCAGTCCACCCAGTTATTTCTCCCCGTCCATTTGCTTCTCTAAAGCAGAAGGTCCATCTGGAGTGGCAGGTAAAGATGGCTGGTATCCAACAGAACAGGCAACACTAGGCTGATATTTTTAATATGCCTTACTCTCCTTTTATAATTGAGGACCCAAGTTCAAAATTCACCTTATGAATGACAACCAAGATAATGAATGAAGTATTTTGTTGAACTTAAAATAGCATACATGGAAAAGTAGACTACATTGATTCCTATCATGCCAAGTAGACAAATTTTTTTCTTAGCATCAGAAAATAAAGAATGATTTATTCAGAGTCATGGTCTGACTTTGCAAAAAGTTTAATAAATGTCTGCATCCCTTCTCTAGTGACATATGATTCCAAGGCCACTGCACTTTATACTTTGTTAAGAGGAAAAGACAAGAGCTTCTAAAGAACTGAGTTGCTTTTTCAGAGCCAAGAGTTGTATAGGCGCACCTCGTTTTGTTGAGCTTCACTTTACTGTGCTTCAAAGATGTTGTGTTTTTTACAAATTGAAGGTAGGCAAAAAGATTATGATTCGCCTTTTTGTGATACTTGCTTTATTGTAGTGGTCTGGAACTGAACCCTCAATATCTCCAAGGTGTGCCTGTAGCTATAAATCTTTTCATTTCCATATTTTTATCAATTCCACAAGTCACAAAAGGCATTTTCTGCTGGGGACTTTATTGGTTTGGTTACATGTATGACTATCCAACTTTTTTAAAAGATGGTGTTACCCAATTTGACACTAATGGTCTCACTAATTGTGTAATTTCTGAATTGCATTATATTGTTTTATAATCCAGCTAACACTGTTCTGTTTTTACCTAGTATCTGTTTTTTTTATTATTGTTTTAAGTATTACAAATAGTAGTACATATGTCTCCTTTTTTTTTCCCCCATTGACCTCCCCCCGACCTCCCCTACCCCCCAGTACATGCCTTCACCTGCCCGCCCTCCCCCCCTCCCCAGTGTCTTGTATCCATTGGTTGTGCTTATATGCATGCGTACAAGTCCTTCGGTTGGTCTCTTACAGCCCCCCTTGCCCAACCTCCCCTGTCTTCCCAATGTAGTTTGACAGTCTGTTCAATGCTTCTTTGCCTTTGTATCTTTTTCCCACCATTTCTTTCCTTTAAAAAGTTTTGCCTTTGCAGACTAGAAATAAACATACATGTACATATCTGTTTTTTTTTTGTTGGTGGTGTTTGGTTCCTCTTTGTTTTCTGTTGTGGAAGGGGAAGGGGACTCCTCTCACCTGTGCTGATGTCCTTAGGAGGCCACCCTGAGGTAATGCTTTTGCCACAGCCTCAGGCTTGCACTAGCATAATAACAGGCAGTGCTGGTAGCTGCCACAGGACCAGGGAAAACATTCCAATTCTCCTGTCAACCTTGCCTGAATTTCTTTTATAAAACGGAATCTCTGACAGATCTCACCATGGACCTCTGATTAGCCAGATGACATGTAGATATGATTTTGGGACCTACTACAGGGAATGACATTGTGGGCTCTGTCACCAATCTTCTTTTTGCGCTGCAACTTCTTCATTTGGTTGTGTCAAGGGGACAAATCTCTAACAAAGGAACTGCGGCGAGAGCAATTGCAGAGCCCACCACAGGCTGAAGAGACAAAGTCAGAAATAGATGCGAGATCTACAAGAACAGAGGTGAAGCTTCAGCCTGAAGACCCGTCATGGCCACTAAGACATCACAGAATCAGAGTCCCTCCCTCGACCCCCCACACTCCTGTTTCAGATTGGCAAAAACACTTTCTGATTTTTCACAGATAGCTGGGGAAGGAAATGTGCAATCTCTTTTCCCATGCCTTTTAAATGTACTAATCGAGAAGTTATTACTTACATATTACTTAAATCTCTCTAGATGTCGTTTAGACATTTATGCTTCTTATAACACCTGAGAGACGAAAAAAATAAAACATTATTTTCTTCTTCTATTGCTTGCCGAGATCGAGACTCATTTAAATATTTGGGATGAGATGAAGCCACAGCATGTCTAAGTTCCTTACTAGACATTCCCTTCAAGGGCTTCCTTCGTCCCTCCCTACTGGCTTTTGCTTCTCTCATCATAACAGAAAGTTATTATGCAAAATTTTGACTAACTAGCTATTTTACACCTCTGCAAAGGACAGATCCAGAGGAGATGGATTTTAATTATTACCAAATTTAGAGGAGGCACAAGGAAATCAAGACAAATTTCCTAAGTTATATGACATGGGGATGAGCTAACATGAGAGATGATAAATTTGCTTGACTTGGTTTCACAGAATTGAAGACTGGGGGCGAGGGGTGTTGCAAGTTTCTTTAGTTAAATGTTACATTTATCTAGATAAGGAAACTGAGGCTACATTATTTGAATGTGGCTAATTAGTTTTAGAAGCTTGAACTAACACATGAACTTTGCATTCAAGATTGCCTGGGTTCAAATATGGACTTTGCTACTACTTTGTAGCAGGGACATAACACCCTTGAACTTATTTTCTCATCTTAGCAAAATGTGCATGATAGCACTTACCTCCCAGAGCTGTTGTAAAAATTGATTAGCAATAGGTCTGAAAAAAACCTAACACCTCTAAAAGCAGTGACTTAACTAGGTGCTTATTAAACAGAGTCCCTCTATTTACTGTTGATCAGGTTTGTGTGATGTAATATTGCCTCTTTTTCTTATAGAACAGAAACTCCTGACCCCTGGGCAATGATCTCTTTCAGCTCAAAGATGGCATTCTTTCTAATCTTGAAATCAATATTTCATTGCAAAAATTAGCCCAATATTGGCCTGAGCATAAATATATTCTGCCTGTAGAATGCTGGGTGAGAGATAAGAAATTCATTAACATAGGTCATTACAAAATTAAATTCATTTATCCTTTTATTTTTTAAAAATATTTTATTGATTTTTTACAGAGAGGAAGGGAGAGAAATAGAGAGTTAGAAACATTGATGAAAGAGAAATATCAATCAGCCACCTCCCGCACACCCGCTACTGGGGATGTGCCCGCAACCAAGGTACATGCCCTTGACCAGAATCGAACCTGGGACCCTACAGTCCACAGGCCAACGCTCTATCCACTGAGCCAAACCAGTCAGGGCTCATTTATCTTTTTAATTTTTGTCCCTTAACATTGAAGTATGACATAAGGGCCAGAAATTAATATACCTTCTCATCACCTCTGATCAATAGTGAGAAGATGGGCAGATGCAGGTTTTGAAAGATCTGAATCTCTGACAATTTGGGGGTCTGATTTAAGAGAAAGAAAATAAAATTAGAAATACAACATTACCTAGAAAAGCAATTATTCATTTAGAATTTAAAAAGAAATTATATTGTTTACAGCTGACTAATACTACAAACATCAATATAAGAATTTGGAAAAATTCAGTTTGTAAGATTTTCATCAAAAAGAGGGGGAAAATTGTGTTTAGAATTGTATGTTTGCATTACTTGGAATAGCCCTTTTGTTAGGATCATTAGGCACCATTGAGATCAGAAGTCTCTACTGAGAATGTGTACCTGCTTTAGGATCCATGCACTTCCAGTACCAGTTGCTATAAGATGGCTTCACATAGTTATCTGACCCTGGACCCTGCCCCTTCACTTCACCGTGATACATCAGCATAGTTGAAGACATTCCTTTACCGGGTAAAAAACTGAAGGGAATATGCAATATTCCCAATTACCCAACTCACCTTGTTTTATCTGGCAGTGCCACCAGGTATGAGAGGACATTTGTCAAAAAGAAATAAGACAAATCTTGACCAAATGTCTTTTTCAAACTTTACAAAAATATGTCCTTCTAGGAACCCTACCAGAACCTTGGGAGGGGCTTGTGCAAGTGGATTCCCTACAGCTTAGCCTGGTACTTTTCAAGAGTAGCAAAGAAGAAGAGATGAATGGGAGAAAAGTAAGGCGAAGAAAGAGGTGAGGAAAGGGAAAGGGGAAAAAAATCAAATGTTGTTTTGGGATAATGTCCAGGTTGTTTTTTTCTGAGGAAAGGAGATTGATAAGTGATATTTTATAATCCTTGTCCAGCTTTATATCCCCACAATAATAAATGATTACATTTTTAATTTAATTACAATGATTTCTATAAAAAAGATTTTTTTCTTAAAAAGTAGTTACCAAGGCATATTATGTTTTTATTCAAACAATAGTACTATTATTCAGACCTTTGCAGAATGACTTTAAAATAGTTTTTAGCTAAAATGTGAACTGCACAAAAAATCAGGCTCATTACTTTATTATACCCTAGTTTTTAACCTTAAAATATTGAACACAGTTTTATTTAAACTCTCCTTAATACATAACACTTTTAAAAAGTCATTTTATTATAAAACTAGAGGCCTGGTGCACAAAATTTGTGCACTGGGGCGGGGGTTATCCCTCAGCCCAACCTGCACTCTCTCCAATCTGGGACCCCTCGGGGGATGTCCGACTGCCTGTTTAGGCCCAATCCCCTAAACAGGCAGTCGGACATCCCTTTCACAATCTGGGACTGCTGGCTCCCAACTCCTCGCCTGCCTGTTTGATTGCCCCTAACCACTTCTGCCTGCCACCCTGATCACCCCCTAACCACTCCCCTGTCAGCCTGATCGACATCTAACTGTTCCCCTGCCAGCCCGATCATCCCCAACTGTCCTCCCCTGACAGCCTGATCACCCCAAATGCCCTCCCTGCATATTCCCTCTTTATTAGATAGGGTTTTTTCTTTAACATATTGGACAGTGTACCTACTGTGGTATTGACAAACCCATAAAAATGTAAACCCAAACTAAAAGTGTCATAAAATAAATCCTTAAACAGGAATTTCATGAGACCTTGGAAAGGTGATATCATGTGGTTGTTTCATCATTCCTTCCTTCTGTTTCTTTTTCTTAATGTTTCATCTTTTGTCCTTTCTTTCTTTTCTCCTTTTATTCCTTTTCTGTCCTCTCTTTCTCTTAACTTTTCCATTGGTAGAATCGTCAGTACTTGAATCTGTCTTGCTTCCAGAAGAGGAAGAAGAGGGAAACACACCGTCATCTGAAGAAAAAGATGATCTATGTTGGGATCGGTGGTGTTTCTGGTTTTGCTCTTTTCCCAGTTTGTTTGTCATTTCTGCCGGCCCTGGGATCTTCAGGACTTGTGCGTGGGCACTTCTTATTCATGTCTACAAAACCTCCCTGCCTTGGTGAAAACTGTAGGGGAAAAGGCCTTCCTGGGTGGGCTCAAGCCCTGCCCGAGGTGCTGAGGAACCAGGGCGGGGAGCACCCGCCACCGCCCTTGCAGAGCCAACCTCCAGACCTCCCAGTAGTCTCCAGTAATGTAACTGCAATGTCCCCATTTGCCTTCAGAAATTAGTTGTAAGTTACTTCCAATGTGAAACCCTACCTCAGACATTTCCTTTGTGGTTTCTAAAGATTTTAAACAAAATCCATTTACCTCCCTAACCTGGTCAGAAGTTTCTACCCAATGGGAGAGGTTTGTTGGGCAGCATCACCCAGATACCCCCCTCCCAACATCAATCACTCTGCTAGGGGCAAGGGAATTTCCAAGGCTATAGGTGTGTGTGTGGGGGATTGCTCCATGGGGGTTCAGGCCCTTAGGAAACTGACACCCCAGGCTGCCGCTGGGAGGGGATCACTCTGGGGGGCACGGCTACCTCCCAGACGTACACCTCCGGCTGTGGCTGGGAGCTGATCGCTTGGGGGGCAGGGGCGCGACCGCCTCCCAGACCAACTGCCCAGGCTGCAGCTTTGAGTGGATCATCACGGGGGCACGTGGCCACCTCACAGGCCTATGGCCTGGGCCCGGGGCTGGAAGCAGATCACCTTGGGGGGTGTGGCCGGCTCACAGGCAGATGGCCCGGACCAGGTCTGGGAGTGGATTGTGCCCAGGGGGGGCACGTGGGCACCTCCCAGGCCCACGGACCAGGCCGTGGCTTTGAGCAGATCGTGCTGGGGTGCGTGGCCGCCTAGCAGGCCTATGGCCCAGGCCACAGCTGGGAGTGGAGCCACGGCTAGGAGCGGATCACCAGCGGGGGGGGGGGGAGGGGGAGGGGGGAGCCCGCAGCCGGCTCGCAGGCCTATGGCCTGGGCTGGGGCTGGGAGCGGGTTGCACAGGGGGCACGTGGGCGCCTCACAGGCTGACGGCCCGGGCTGCATGCTTCCAGTTCTCATTGGCAGCCCTCCCTGGGACTGGGGGACTCTGGCAGGCCTGAGAGGACTGGGCGCCGCCATCTTGTGTCTATGGGTGCTGCAATTTTTGTTGCGGAGTGATAGTTATTTTGCATATTACTCTTTTATTAGGTAGGATAAATATATATAAAGAAAACCACACCAAACAAATCCATAGCTATAATTATGACATATTATAAAATAACATGTGCTATCTAATGAAAGAGTAATATGCAAATTGACCATACCTCGGCTATTCCCACCAGCCACGCCACCAGCCAATCAAGAGGGAATATGCAAATAAACCCAACCAAGATGGCTGCAGCCACAGAGAGCAGGAGGGAGGCTTGGGTTTCCCTGGCGATGGAGGAAGCCAAGCTTTCCACCTGTCCTTGCCGGCCCAGGCCTCCACACAATGCTACAAAGTTTCAATTATAGAAGATAAATAAAGCCCAACAGAAATGGTGGCATCCAAGGAGCTGGAGAAAGCAGGAGGCTAGGGTTGCCCCCGGCGATGGAGGAAGCCAAGCTTCTGCAGCCCTGGCCTGCTTTGGCCTCTGCTTAAGGCTACAAAGTTTCAATTATAGAAGATACATAAATCCCAACAGAAATGGCTGCCACCACAGACAAGCAGAAGGCTTGTCTCCACTCCAGGCTACAAAGTTTCAATTGTAGAAGATAAATAAATCCCAGATCCCAGGGCCTCTTCTTGGGTTGCCAGGGGGCGTGGCCGGTCTGCAAACCACCACAGGCCGCTCGCCCAGGCAGCCCCACACCCCAAGGGAACTCCCACCCTGACCCGGGACACCCTTCAGGGCAAACCAGCTGGCCCCCACCCATATACCAGACCTCTATCCTATCTAATAAAAGAGTAATATGCAGATTGACCATCAGTCCAACACACAAGATGGCTGCCCCCATGTGGTCAAAGATCCTGCCCCTATGTGGACACAAGATGGCCAGCAGGGGAAGGCAGTTGGGAGGGACCAGGTCTGCAAGGGAGAGCAGTTGGGGGCGATCAAGCCTGCTGGGGAGGGCAGTTAGGGGTGACCTCAAGCCTGCTGGGGAGGGCAGTTAGGGGTGACCTGGCCAGCAGAGGAGGGAAGTTGGGGGTGACTGGGTCTGGAGGGAAGGGCAGTTGGGGGGGGGGGAGACCCAGGCCTGCAGGGGAGAGCAGTTGGGGGGGGGGACTAGGCTTGCAGGGGAGGGCAGTTAGGGGTTACCTGGCCAGCAGAGGAGGGAAGTTGGGGGTGACTGGGTCTGCAGGGAAGGGCAGTTGGGGGCAAACAGGCTGGCAGGGGAGCAGTTAGGCATCAATCATACTGGCAGGGGAGTGGTTAGGGGGTGATCAGGCTGGCAGGCAGAAGCAGTTAAGGGCCATCAGGAAGGCATGCAGGCGAGCAGTTGGGAGCCAGCAGTCCTGGATTGTGAGAGGGATGTCCGACTACCTGTTTAGGCCCAATCCCACTGGGGTCCCAGATTGGAGAGGGTGCAGGCTGGGCTGAGGGACACCTCCCAACCCCCATTCATGAATTTCGTGCACGGGTCCTCTAGTATGTATATATAAAATCTATTTAAAGATGAACATTTTTTAAACAAACACTTAAATTAACAAATAAAATTTTCCAACCACCCACCAAGCCCCTCAACTATCTCCAATTATAATTACAACCTACTTCAGGCCTCCCCAAAATAAACTACTTTCCTAATTTTTATGGATTTGTTTTGTGTCTCCTTACATAATTATTATTTAAAATATCTATATTTGATACTATCCCTAGACACTATAGTGTTTGTTCTTGCCCGTATTTGAAGTTTGATAGGTTTTCTAGTCTTCTTGAAGTTACAGGTTTTCCCTCTATCCTGTATGTTGCTCACAATTTATCTGTGTAGAACCCAGGACATTTGATCTGTAGCCTTTCTCATAATCTGTATTTTGCTAAATGCCAATGCTTATGGAGCAGATCAGCCTAAATGTCTGTCCTTTGTCTTTTCTGCAGGTTGGAATCCAGAGTTTTGATCAGATTCAGGTTTGAGCCCTTTGTCAAGAACATACCCATAGTGTGTTCTTTTATTGAGAAGAATATACTGTACTAAATACACAGCTATTCATGTTCATTGCCTACATTAATTAATCACTAAAGGTTGTAAAATAGTGATACTTTCATTCTGTTATTTTTTTCCATTTTTAAAATTTTGAGTTTGACCTCTTTAATAAAGAATTAGGTCTTTCTATTTATTATTTGTTTATCCAGTGACACAATGCTCATTGAAAAGACAGAAGAAATGCTTGATTTCTTATTTTACCAATTTTCAAAAATTGGTAAAACAAATTTAATAAATAGCATTTATTAAATTAAATGTTATTTATACTCCTTATCATATTGACTTCTGAAAGCTACCATTTTTTTATAATATCATTATGAATCCTGGACTTAAACATATTTTATGGGTTGTAATCCATTGTAATGTTTATTCTTACTGAAATTCAAATTCCTCCATATTTGACCAGTGGAAATCTCTTCAAATTCACTTTTAAGTTATTTTGACATTACCTATAGTCTTTGAGAGGTTCTTTGCTATCCTGTATGACAGTTTTTCCAGGCACATTGTTGACATTTTCCCCATCAAATCTAGAATCAGCCATTTAAATCTGGAATCCTTGTTTTTTTGTTTCTTTGTTTAGTTTCATTTTGTGGAAAATGGTATTTTAAAACCACTATCTAGCTGCTAGCAATGATCAATACTCTCTACTATTGATTGGGTTGACCATTATTTCTAGAACTTTTCAATAGAAAGAACTAAGAAATGTTTGAAGGTGAAATATGTCATATATTCATATTGATACTTTCAATTCTTATTCAGAATTTGTCATTATTCTTTTATTTCATATCAAGAACCTGCTTTTCAAGGACACAAGGTATGGCAGAATATCCTATAATTATCCTTTTTCTTTATTGCACATTTTGTGTGCAGTAGCACACAAAAAACCCCCACAACAATAGTGCTATTGTCATCCAAATATAGTAAATGAAAACAGTGTGTGTGTGTGTGTGTGTGTGTGTGTGTGTGTGTGTGTGTGTGTACGTTTGTAGGCCTTTTCTCTAACTGCTTTATTTGTATCAAGTAAGTAAGAGGTTAAGAATAAACACCCTTCCTTGGCTTTCTATGAAAGCATCTAACCATGAGAGACTGCCCCGGGGGGTCTGTCCCTTTGCAGATACCCTGGGCATTTGAGAGGAAATTTTCTCTTAGTTGGAAGTATACCGTAAGATGATGCTGTGATCATCAGGCTTGTGGTAATTTCATGAGAAAGTTACTTTGGCCTATTGGAAGATGGCACTTTTATTGGGTTATGGTTCTGAAACGAAGCCCCAGTTTCTGCTACCACAATTGCACAGACACAAGTATGGATCAATCTTCTGGCTATGTACATGAGTTCATTTAACTTAAGATTTGCCTATGAAACGGTTTTGCTGACAAGAAGTCAGTCACTGCTGTGGCATCTTTTGACTTGATTATAAAGATTCCATCTTACCGCTCTCCCTGGAGCTTTAATTACAGCATTGCAGCATGTTCAAAACATGCTGCCAGATTTCTCACTTGTACAGGCAGCAGAACACGTATTTCACATCCCCGGCACGTCCTTTATCCCGCTTATTGATTTCCTGGGCA
The DNA here is from genome assembly GCA_026230045.1 of Corynorhinus townsendii. Taxonomy (NCBI): domain Eukaryota; kingdom Metazoa; phylum Chordata; class Mammalia; order Chiroptera; family Vespertilionidae; genus Corynorhinus; species Corynorhinus townsendii. The sequence goes on from JAPDVU010000004.1 coordinate 82,722,601, forward strand.
ATTCTGTATTGATTTTATCTTCCTATTTCAATGCTTCCTTGGTCTTTTTCCTTCTTATTTTCCTGAGCCCTTAGAACTCTGCATTTCTCCTTGTTGGCTCAGGTCATCTAATTAGGATTTATGTGTGATCCTCTTTTGCCACTCTGAGGACTCTCTCTGATCCCAGCTGGATCACGAAGACTTTTATCTCAAACCCAAACTGTGTAACTGAGGCCTGGTGCCCTCTCCATAGTTTATCTGAAGTGTGAAAAGAAACCTTAGCAAGAGCCTTCCTGCCCCCAAAGTATCGCTCTCTCTTCTCCTGGGTTCTGTGCTACCAGTGAGATAGCTTTGTCTTTAGAGCTTTGTTTCAACAAAGCACCTATAATACCATTAGCCACTGGAAAAGAAGACTGGGTCTCTTATTCTCAATTCTCTTTTCACAAGATTGTTGTAGCTTGATAGTGTGAGTAGCCTGCCTCCTCACGGTGAAATAAAATAACAGGCTGTCGTTGGGTCACTAGACACCATGACAGTTCCTATCAGGTGAGACCAGGGCTTACTGTGAGTCCCTTAGTAGATAATACTTTTTGAGACAAAGGAGAATAAAATATGCCACCTGTTTTGAAATTTAAGCCAGGGTATGGCCTTCTGAGTGACTTTTATGAGACATTGGTCTTATCCACTGTCTTTGAACAAATAGGGGTTACCAAATGTTATTAATTCAAGGTTCATAGGAACTTGAAAATGGAAGAGAAAAATAAAATATGCCCTAGCTTTCTAGGCCAAAATATATAGCATCATATATCTTTGAAATAATTTGCTGCTTTTATTGTTTACAGATTTTTTTTATTACACTCTAAAATTCATAAAGGCAAATAAATGAATCTCAGGTTAACTCTTCCTTGAATTTCTTTTTTTCATATTATATGTAAACCCCTATGTTCCTGTTCTACCTACCTGCCTACAGATATTCAATTCTGAGTGATCCCCATTTACAGAGGTATCAAGCTCATTATCATGACTACAGAAACATTGAAATTGATAATAGGAAGTGATTTTCACCAATGAAATGCTATAATCATCTATTTACTTATTCCACCAATATTCATAGAATATCATCTCTGTCCTTCCCCAGTCATAGCTGCTGAAAATAGGAAGATGGTTATGTAACTCCCCAATTTTTTTTCCAGGAAATGTTCTTTGGTTTTAAAGAATTGAAATCTAAAACATTAGTTTTATTAGCTCAACTAAGAAGGATGAGTTTCTATAATTGAAATGGTTGTTGCATAAATGGGGCTGGCTGTATGCAATTAGAATACAGCTTTGCATTGTGCCCTATTCAAATCTATCTGTGAGATGATTTCTTCCTCATCCCTATTTGTGTGTGGTGAGTTCTTTCAGTGCTCCATCCAAATCTCCTAACCTGTCACCTTCCCTTGATAGGCCACAGCCTATAAGTGAAGGTGAGGCTAGACCGATTGAAAACTGAAATTAGTCTCCAGCTGAGATTGCTCTCTTGTTTAACTTTCTTCTCTCCCTTATCCTGCTTCCTCCATTCATTTTCTACTGAGAGCCCTTATCCCCAAGAATTACTTAGACAAGATCTTATCTTGGGCTCTGCATCTAGGGAACCTGACCCAAAATGACCTAGATAAAATTTTGTACAGAATCTATTGCTTATTTGCTCACAGTAGAAAAAACATCAGTTAACTTTTCTTCCCCAGAATAGTTTTATTTCAATAACTAAAAAGTTCAGTCCTGAATAAAAGCCCAAACTTAGAATTTCTCTTTTCATCCAGCTTGGGCCTGGAGACCGCAACGGGAGTACATGAGTTGTGTGCCTTCTTTCTTTACTTGGGGTGCTTGTCTTTCTTGGTACCTTCCTTGTACCAGTAGTCCTGGACTATAGTTAGGTCATCTGATCCTCCAGGGCTGAAACCAAGAAGAGGGAAGAGATAAAGGACAGGGATAGTCTTACTCAGCTGACGTAGATATCATTTCTCATTGCTTCTCTTTGACTGTCATAGGTGTTTAGAGTTGATTACTTATCTCTTGTTTGCTTTTGTTAACTCCTCAGAGATTCATAACAACTTTCTGACAAATGGTACAGACTATCAGCTACCAGCTATGCTTTCTTCTACAGGCTCTGGGCATTCACTCTTCATCATCTTCCTTTTGGGACTCCAACATCACCTCAGGTTGGTTTCTTGGGCTGGGTCTCTCTTTAAGTGACCTTATACCTATACCTGAAGCTTACACCACAGCATAGTTTCCACAATGGGCCCTGGAAGATGTACATTGAACCAACCTTAGGAAGGACAGCAGTTACTTGCCATTTGAGCCTTTTTTTATTCATTAACTAGAAGTCAACACTACTTACCACCTTTCAACTGTAGAATTTTCAGTCATGACTCACAGCTATGTTCATAAGACTCCAGGAGAATTGGTCAATGAAATTCCAATGGAAGGTTTTCCTAGTGTCATTTGTTCCCTGATTTATTCAGCCGTTTCCAGGTAATTCTGGGAAGATAAAGGCCAATGGGGTAATTTAAAAAGGGCTTCTGAAAAATAACCCTTTTGCAAGGGCAATTTGGACAATTACCAAAAACGGGGAATATATCTACATATATTTTAAAACCTATTGACAAGTGTCATTTTCCAACTTTTCCTACCTTCAATTTTGTCCTTTACTGCTCTATACAGTTTCCTCAGGCTGTATCACAAGTCTATCCCTTTGCTCATGATATTTACTCTGACTTGAAACCCCAGCTTACTTCAGTCCTTTGACTAACTCTGCCATTTCTTATGTTCCGGACCAAAGATCATCTCTCTCAGAAGATCTGTTCAAATATTCACACTGGACTCTTGATTTGAGTTCTAAAAGATTACCTCTATCTTATCAACATGTGGGTGGGGCAAAAGTAGGTTTACAATTGTTTATATGGGAAAATAATACACTAATTAATAAATAATAATACAAGAATAAACCCTTTTTGCCCCACCCTGTACAATGCTGCCATTATGCTGACTTCACATCTTTAAGACACTTTTTTCCAGTAGACTGTGAGAATGCTCTTCCTGTAGCTCCAAACTCAAATAGAGTGAATGAAGAGAACATGTAAAAGAGGCATTATTATTTTACATAGTGAATTCAAGGAGCTGATAACTGAGACAACAGCACTGTAGGAGATGAGCTATGTGAATGGTTGGAAGGAGAGAATTCCAAGCCAAAGAAAGGAAGAGCCAGTGTGAAGACCTTGAAGTAAGAACAGCAAGGAGTCCTGTGTGGTCAGAATGGGAATATGCTCCATTTACAGAGCACTATGAGCTCACATGCGCCCTTTTATCAACCACATCACATTAACTCAAAGGAAGCTCACCTGATGCTGGAGGTGGATGTGCGCTGGTGTGCATTTGGAAGATGAATTCTTATTGTCCTGCCCTGAGACATTGATAGAAGAGGTTTAAACAGTACAACTGAACTCATATTTCTCCTGGGAATTCTATAAACTTGTATTTATCAATAAGTTCATCTTTTGTTATTGAGTGCAATAATATAGTATGCAAAATATTTTAATTAATTAGTTAGATGTCTTTCACTTATTAAAGCTAACTTAAAAATAGAGTCCATTCTGGCCCTGGCTGGTGTTGCTTAGTGGTTAGAATGACGGCCCATGAACCAAAAGGTCACGGGTTTGATTCCCATCAAGAACACATACTTGGGTTGCAGGTTTGATCTCCGGGCCCAGTTGGAGAGCCTGTGGGAGACGATCAAACGATGTTTCTCTCTTACATGGACATTTCTCTCTCTCTCTCTCTTTCCTTCCCCTCCCTCCCTCTCTCTCTAAAAATCAATAGAAAAAATAGCCTCAGTTAAGAATTAACAAAAAATAAAACATAAATAAAAATACAGTTCATTTTGTGTATTGCAGCATTACAAACATTTAGGAAAAATCATGGGTTTTGGCACTTAGTAATTTGATTCCTGAATTAAAACTTTGGTTAAGTGTTGGATTTTGTATTTTATTATCTATCAAATTATTATTTACTTCATAAATGTTTTAAAGAAAAATATGAATATTAAAAAGGTGACATATAACTAGCTTCCTGCTACCAGCCTACCCAGCCTACTTTAGCATTTTCAAAAAAGAGTAAACTTAGTGGTACAATCAATGTGTCCTAGGAAAATTAGTTATTTATAAAAATTTTCCGTATTTGGTGAGTTTTTGAGTGATAATCTGAAAAATGTTTGTATAAACATATTTTAGATCATTTCATTTGCTACTGCCATGCAAATTTCATACCAATACTTGCATTTGTATTTATGATCACAAAGGGGAACAGAATACTTTTCAGTGACCTTGTGTGACTGACAAAAGGACAGGATGGGACATGTTAATAAGGACAGGATGGGACATGTCAAGATGAAATGATGCCAAATAAAAACTTGAATTAAGTCATTGAAATTTAAACAGTGATGAAAGAATGTCATCATCAAATTGAGTTAGATGTATAATGTGGTGTGATAGCTGTGTTATATGCATATAGCTGGTAGTGATTTATTTACAGTAAAATAGACTTCTCTGACCATGTGAAATAATCTTATTTCTATTTTTTATTTCTAATTTCATTTGCATTTAACCTATAATGCATTTGGCTTTTAGAGTTATACCACAAAGTTTTGATCAGAAAGAATTCATTGCAGTTTTATGATTATATGTATCTAATTAATAAAATGATTTGTAATAAAATTGAACATCTGTGAGAATTGTGTTTTGATGGGTAAAGAATTTATTCAGGTTTGATAAATATTGCAGTATCATAATATATAGAACTTTAAGTGATTTTTAAAAAAGTATTTAGCCATCCTGAACAGAAATGACTTCCAGGTATCATAAAAGTAAGTTCAGTCTCTTATAATAATATAGCAGTTAACATTGCATAGTCACCTGTAATTTCATACAACACTAAAAATGTCAAAGGAATTAATCACTCCAAAACATCACATATTTTGGGCAAATGCGCAAACTTTCACGTTAAAGCACTGTAGAAATGAGTAAAGTGTCCCATGTTTCTTTTGTAGTGCAAGCTTTTAACATGTGGTTTATTCACTTTGAAATTAAGCATATCGAATAATTTCACGATGTGAAGGTACAAAAATGTATTATGTCTCTTACTAGTAAAAATGAAAGATTTAAAACAATTTAACAGCATCCTATCAGTGTAAATATTTCTTAACTTTCCTCTTTAAGACTCAAATTTGAAGGCCGATGACAGTGGGGGAGGGGGGAAAAGCGGGAGGTAGGACAGAAGAGAAGAGAAAGATATTAATAGTTTAATAGTTCTTCCCAGCTTTTAGTTTTCCTGAAGTTGAAGTGTTTTTGTGGTGGTATAACTTCCCCCACAATCTCTGGAAAAGTTCTTGAGTGTCTTGTGAGAAGAGCAGAAAGACAGCCAATGGGTGTTGAGTCCAAACAATGGCTACTGTGTTGTTCTGAATACAGGTGGGTTAGACGTTCTGCCCAGAAGCGCAGAGTATTATATCTGCTCTGACCCAGAATTCAGGAAGTGAAAGGAGCTAAAGCAAAGTATGAGCATGCATGTATCTGGGGGAGGGAATGCCAAGGTACTTTTAAAAGAATTCTCCAAGGTTTATTTGAATTTCCATGTTATGTTATCCTCTCTAGTAATTGCTGATAGTAAGTTATTGAACATTGAGGCCACACACTGGTGACAGTTGAATTCTCAGTAGTGAAGAAGAAAGAAAAAAAAACTGTCCAGAAACTAACTGAATTGTGGGGAGAAAACAATGACAACAATCAAACTATATGGTAAAAATATGGAATGAAAACAAAAGGTAGGAAACACACACACAAAATGGAGGAACCATAAAGTAAAAGGGGTTCAGATAACTAGGAGTATATACATTTAAATCAATCAATATGTGTGTGTTTTACATAAGCAATGTCAAGAAGTCAGAGCAAGCATATACTTATAACTAAAACATCTTTAAGTTTGCTATCAAATAAATTATTTTAAATAGATATCATGCTTTTAAATACTAAGAATTTTTTTTTTAATTTTAGATATATGCAATATCTTGATGCCCCAAATTGCATTATGTCCAAAATTGCAATCTGAATTCACAGTTTCATAACTAGATTTTGGACCATCACCTATTTTCTTTGTAATCACTGCACCATTAACTGTCATTTGCAAATTACTTTTTGGCTCATACATAGATTCTTTATTTTAGTGCAGTTTTCTGTAAGGGAGTTTAATCTATATGTCTAGATACACTTAATAGACATTCCCAGAATTTAAGAATTTCTATTTCAGCATATCTGCAAAAGCAAAATGGAGATGGAGTATAAATCCCCCAACCCATTCCCTCTTATCAAAGCTTATTATAATGTCTTTGGCGTTTCAAGGACAAGACACAATATAGGAAGTGATTCAGAAAGTAAATATTTCTATTATCACCTCCCTCTTCTTTCCTGGAATGTGCCTTTCAATTTATATCTCAATTTGAATAATAATCACGTTTTAATTCCTCACTTTCCACTGAACAGCCGTGTGCCCTAACCTCAGTCGCTCTAACTGGCTCTCACCCTGCATTGATTAAGAGTTCCCCGAGATAACAGTGTGTGTGGGTGCATTAATAATCTCCTTGCTTCTCAAGTCATTCTGTGCATCTCTGCAGTCTGGCAACAACACCCCCAATTTGAATAGTGAGGGGCTAGCTGTGAACTCTGAAATAGCATATGTATGACCTTCTGTTGAAAAAATAAAAATAGAAAAATTAATATTAATACAATATTTTTTTTTCCCAAGGAGAAGAAAATACTGAAATGTTTTCCTCTATGCTCCAGCTCTTCCCTGGTGACAGAGAACTATGCTTAACAATCAAAATGGACAATTACCAGGAAATTTAGAGCTTAAATCTAGTAAAAGTAAAGCCATTATTATTGTTAAAAAACTAGAGAAAATTGCAAAAAAGTGAGGTGTTTTTGAAATGCTACCAACCAGGGGTGGCTGTACCTACACCTTTATCTCTATAATCCACTGTCATATTCTTATTTCAGTTATTCATCATCCCTGTCACTAAAGCAGTTCCCACACCAGACTCTGTTGCCAGAATGTTACTTTCCAATCCTGCTTCATTTTGATATTAAAGTTATTATCCTAATTCACAGATCCAATCACATCATATTGAGGCTCATAGATGACTTGCTATTACCTATAGAAGAAAGTGCAGGCTTCTTAGCCTGACAAAGAAAGGTCCTCTTTATTTTGTCTGAGAGTGATTTTCTAAGATTTTTTCCCCAATGTACTCATTTCTCCTCAAGCCTCCTGCAGTCTTGCTCTTGAAGGATTCTCTCTATGCTCTCGGTAGATGTGATCTTTGGATACTCTCATTCTTACATATGAGGCTCACGCTGTTCCTCTCACCTTAAGTGCTCACTTTTATATCTCAGTCAGCATACATGTATAATCACTTAACAAGGCCTGTCACAAATGAAGCCTCATCCTAAGTTCCCAGAGCAATCACTGAACTTCATTTCCTCATATCATCACACTGTGTATCAAGTAGTGCACAGAGCTATTTGCATCTATTTTCAACAGATTTTGAGATCCAAGGGGACAAAGATTGTATTATTTTCCCTTATGTTTCCCCTTCTATCTCTCTAACTTAAGCTTATAAACAGGATTAGTGTCCATTTTTTTTTCTTAGTAAATTGAGCATCTACAGGTTATAAGAAAAACCCTGTTGTGCATTGATGACATGGGGACTAACACAAGATGAATAATGTTGGTGACCATATACAAAGGTACATAACACTACTAATTCTTTTTTCATGGGTTTTTCTCCACAGGTACTTGCATTGAAGTTTGAACCTATTTTATGTTAACAGTGATTGATGGATGGATTAATTAGAAAGTCAGGCCCAGTACAGAGAGCAGAGATTTTGAAATCAGAAAGATTTCAGTTCAAATTTTTATTTTTCCACATCTTGGATGTCACATATGCAAAACGAGGATTAAAATAGTGACCTCTTAGGGATGTTTTGAATGCCTGAATAGGTAAGATTGGGTTGAGTATTAAGAAATTGCCAATATCCTACCATTTTACCTGCAGACAGAGAATAGTTTTGCTATGGAAGGCCTAATACATGGTTCTCTACAGAATAGATGATTAGTCCATGGTCATGTCTTAGGAAGATGATGATAAGATTATGATGATAGTTATCAACACATTAATATGGTTATTATGATGTAAGGATGAGGATGACCAGGACATGCATGTCTCTATCCATCAGTTCTCATATTCAGTCTTCTAATAACCAAGGTACATACTTTAATTTGGCTCAGTCATGCTTGAAAAATATAGTATAACTACCTGGCCCAGTCACAACTTGAGTACATGGAAGTAATCAATTAAGCAGTTAGCCTATGATAGGAATGAGAACTAATGACTACAAAACCAGGCAAAAGTCTGCCTTAAATTCAATTACAAATAATTGGACTTCAACTATGATCTGGTACTGTTGATGCAGGAATAAAAAGACAAGTCAGATGCAGCCCCTGACTTTTAAGAGCTTACAGTTAGCTGTTACAAAACACAGGCAGTGCTGTGTTTGAAAAGAAATTTAACAGAAAGAGAGGAAATTTTGTTTTACTACTGGGATCAACATACTTCTCTAGTCTTTAGGAAGGCTCTGTTTTTCTACATATGTCTTAATATCTGTTCTTTCTTATAATTCAAACCATTTATCTTAATGGACTTCTGAACAATTTTTGAACATGGCAGAACAAAGAAATGTTGCTGATTTATTTCTCTCTCATTATCTCAGCTCCTTCAGTATTTTCCTTTCTCTCTCTCTCTATCTATCTCTTTCTCAATTATACATAAATACATATATATATATATATATGCAGTACTGAAGAGCAATTCAATATAAATAACATTATTACATAATAACATGGTTTTTAATGATATTCCCTACATAATATGAATCATTGATTACATAGTTTTAAAGATGTTAAAGGTCATCTTTAAAAAAATTTTTAAAATTTTATTTCTAAAAGTAAAATAACAATTTCTAAAAGTTAAAGGTCATCTTTAAAATTTGCCTTTAACTTTTAGAAATTGTTATTTTACTTTTAGAAATTTCCTATAAATACTAAACAAAAAATCCAGTTTTATATAGGATTATAAAATGTATTATCAAGAGATCGATGAAGCTATATTTCTATAAAGCACCTGGAAAAAAACACACAGGAAATAACTTTAACATTCACATCTTACGTGGTTTTTACCTAAATTTTTCTATCCTCTTATTTTCAGTTAGTGTAATATGCACTGAAAAGAAAATTGGGTATTTTCAAAATGTGTCTCAAATCATTATTTGCATATATTTACCTGAGAGGCAGACCTAAAACAATTATATGCTATGAAAATATTGTTTTAAATCTGACAAAGCACGTCTATAACCAAGTATTCAATTAGAAATACAGATAACACTAAAGAAAAACAATTTTTTAAAAACTTGTCTGTATTTGCTGTTTTATGTTTAAATTCCAGCCACTCAAATTGCAAATGATTTTAATATGAACATGATGGTAGCAATAAGCTCCACTGAGTTTTACTGCATTATCAGGCACAAGCCTAGAAGTCTTATTGTGAGGCATTTTTGTTTTGTTTTGATGATGGCATACTTTATCTGTTACTTAAAAATATATCTCTCTCACAGTAGGTTTCATATAAAACTAGTATTTTCAGAACTCACTTTAATAAGTATCGTTCTTCAGCTTTTCCCTTGAACAAAAAGCTCTCTTAATAAATAGTTTAGAAACAAAAGACACTTACATTATAAGGGAAGTTATTTTTAAATTTCTCTATAGTATATTGCTTGAATTTCAATTCTAATTATTTTTTTAAAAATATACATAACTTCCCCTAAAGCTTGAGAAAACACAATGCATTACTTTATGCCATAAGTAAAAGAATCTAACCGTGAAATAAATTTCAACAAAAAGTATGAGTGGCTGGTGTAAGCTGAGGACATGGGGGAAAAAGATCAGTCAAATAAGCAAATGTTTCAAAGCTTTGCACTTTTATTACTTAAATAATTACTTTTTTGGGTCACTTTATAGTGATCATTTCTCTCTTTAATAGCAAATCAAGAGGAAACTAAAAGATTGAATAATGAAAGTATATTTTGATTACATAAGGGTTCCCATTATTGAGAGAAAACATTTCAAAAATTATAAAAATGCTTTAAGAAGAAATTTTTATTTATGCTTGTATTGTGCTATGTCTATAGGAAAAATCCAAATGTTGCTAATGAAAACTAACATGGATTTATTCTTCCCTAACTTGGGATGTAGTTTATGGAACTGTCATTATTCCCCTGAACTTCTGTTTAAGCACTCCAAATATGTGCAGATAGGATATTTTTTAAATGGTTATAAGTATAACAGGCTTATCTTAATCCAACAACATGATATAAAGCAAAAGACAAAAGACAAATAACAGTGCAATTGAAAAAGAAAGGAGGAAGGAAGGGTTAATACATATATTAAGACAGTCCCACAATCATGCCTTATGTGTACTGTGGATTTTGTTACCAAATTGAGTGATAAACATAGAACTTTGAAATGGACATTGCTTGCATTTTAATTGTAATCAATTAAATTTTTTCAGACACACTATTGGTTTAATATCCATCCTCAGTTTGTAGGAGATCCATTACCCACAGTAAGAAAGTACACTTTACAATTTTAGTTTGGGTTAATGTTTCTTACTAAAACCTCAATTAATAGTAAAATAATTGCCTTCCCTGAGTATTTAAAAAAATATGTATATCTGAGGTATCATTTGAAGAAAACACACCTCTTGTTTGAAACTACAGATGAAACGTCATTCTAATAGCAAATGGTTTGCTTCTAGGAAAGTGTGTGCGTGTGAGCGTGTATCTGTGTATGTGTATATACTGTACACATACACAGCTCGCAGCACACAGGAAACATTGGTTAAGGTTCCAAATTGGATAATATTATCAACAGTTAACTCCTATTGGCTTAAAGCTATAGAATATCACAGCCAAACTGGAAGCTTGAGTCTAACAGTTTATTTTTTATATTTCAAAATTAGCGGAAGTAGCAGACACAAGCATATATTAAACCTTGAACAAAGATGATAAGCAAATATATGTGTGTAGACTCTAAAGATGGCAAGGAAATTTAGGGTTTATGTTTTCAGTTGCTTAAAACCAAACAATGTACATTTCAAAGTTCCAAAGGCATATTTGCACAGACACTCTAATTATTAGTTCACTTTATCTCTGCTGGCTCAACGTAGTTCTCAGTTTTTTAATCACTTCTCTCCTGGCACAGCTAATGTGCCTACAAGTTGTCTAGAATTTTAATATTGCTAAATTTAGTGACACAAGTTGTGATTAAATTGTGAAACTTGTTTAATGCAAACCCTGATTGAAAAGAATACATGGTTATTTAAGGAAAATGTACAACTTTGCAAAAATTATATAGCGCTATATATGGTCGCACATTTAACAGCTTTACCAACCTGCAAAAAAGTTGGTTCTTGTAGAAAACTGCCAGGCTATGTAGTCTGAAATCTGGAGTCATAATACCAGAGAGCTGTCAGTCAGCCATCCATCCATCTAATTGGCTTCTTACCATCTTTCCATCATGTTTTTTTTATAACTGGTCGCCTCTGGCTAAAATGCAAATCATGAGGAAGAGCCGTCTAGAAAAAGCTGCTGCTTTCTTAATTATCTGTCAGAGTATGGACCAGTGGACCCAGGGCCGCACTGTAGAGTTATGCTAAGCAGCAAGGCATCATGGGAATTGGAGTGACAGCTCATTTTCCTCCTGTGTTTTCTGTGTTCGAATGACAATGCAGAAATATGGGTTTTCCCACACTTTCTCTGAACACCTGGGCTATTGCTCAGGGGAGCACAAAGCCAAAACTGTCACATTTCCAGACATGGTCTTATTGCTGTCACTATGACAGGATTGTTGACAAATGCCAGCAGTCATCTCGGCATCTTGGGAAATGTCTGCCATGATTGTGTCAACAGCCTGACAGAGATTGTTAATGTTTAAACTTCTTCCACTGACAGAATCCTGTCTTGCTGACAACATTTGTCATATGAAACTCAATCTTTGTCAAACTTGCTTAAAAATTAACACTTTCTCAATTTCTTTTTTTTTTTCTAGTTTACTGCCTACCAGTGCAAAATTTTAGTAATAATATTTCAACAAGGTAATGTAACACAGTAATTTAAGTTCACGTTCCATCCAGGTCCTCTAACCTATTGCTAACTTATGCCCACCTTGTCCTTTCGACCTTTACTATCAGAATAATTAGGCATTTATACATTCAGGAGGCACAAAATACTATTTCTCAGTACATAATGTAGAACATCACTTAAATCTTAAAGATTTTTAACCTATATGAAAATCAGTTGCAAATCTGCAGGCATGCATCAATTAATTTTTTAACTTCACATTAAATTTTTTATTTTATTATTTTTAACTTTGATATTTTTAAAATCAATCTGTCAGGTTAAATAGTACCTTTTGTAGGAACTCAGAAAGTAATTGTTTGGAAGGTCATTTTTTTTTTAAGAAAAAAACTGATTTTATCAAATCTGAACTATAGGGAAACTGCCTTTTCTAATTCTAATAAATCTGTTGGGAAGTATGTATGCAAGCACTATGAAAGATATTAGTTTTATTTTAAAGGAACATCACTTTTAAAATCCACAGGTTACCTATTTTTAAAAATATTTTTGGTAAGACACAACGCTCAGATTGCTAGAAGGCAGTTAAATCCTATTTGCCTTTACTGGAAATGCCCAGACACTCACAGGATGCTACAGTTTTCAGACATGGTGTAGAAAAGAGCAATTGGTTAGCTGAATATAGTGTCCATCTGTCCCTGACAGAGCAATCCTTGTCAAATTAAGAGTGGCAACTTGTTAATAATGACATAAATATTAGTAGCCACTAGAGGCCCGATGTATGAAATTCATGCATGGGGCTTGGCCCTCACAGCAGCGGCGGCTTGCCTTGGCCCTTGCAGCCCCGGCTTCATCCGAAGGTCATTTGGAAGGACATCAGGTCATTTGACTGTCTGGTCTAATTAGCATATTATGCTTTTATTATTATAGATATTATCATTATACTAGAGGCCTAGTGCATGAAATGCGTGCATGTGGGGGTTCCCTAGGCCCATCCTGCACCTTCTCCAACTGGGGACCCTTTGTGGGATGTCTGACTGCCAGTTTAGGCCCAATCCCTGGCTGGGCTTAATATGCTTTTTAGTTTCAATTTTTATTTGTTTGTCAGAGCTATATATATTAATTAAATTAAGTAAAACATTTTTTAAAGCAGTTTTAGGTTCATAGCAAAATTGAGCTGAAGTATATAGAGAGTTCCCATATAGCCTATATCCCCACCCGGGCACAATCAATATCCCACTATTAATACTCCACAACAGAACAGTGCATTTGTTACAACTGATGAACCTACATTAACACAACATTATTGTACTATTTTTTATATTTTTAAATTCAAACATCGTAAGTATCTTCAACAATACAATGTGATGTCTTAGACCAGAAATTGGCAAACTTGTTCTGCAATGAAATGAATACTAAATATTTTAAGTTTTTTTTCTATTATAACTATTCAATTCTGCCATTGCAAAAACAGTATAAGTAATAAATTTTTTTTAAAAAATAATTTTATTGATTTTAGAGAGGAAGGGAGAAGGAGAAAGAGATTGAAACATCAATGATGAGAGAAAATCATTGATCAGCTGCCTCCTGCATGCCCCAAATGGGGATTGAGCCTGCAACCTGGGCGTGTTTCCTTGGCCAGAATCAAACCTGGGACCCTTCAATTCACAGGCAGACACTCAATCTGCTGATCCAAACTGGCTAAGGCTAAGTAATACATTTTAAAATGTGAGCATATAGCTCTGTTCCAATAAAAGTTTATTTATAACTGAAGTAGGCTGGATTTGACATTTGTTGACTCCTGTTTTAGAATATGAGCTAAGTAAGTAGACAAATCCTGATTTCAAACTTCAGCTCTACTGTACTCTAGCTGTGTGATGCTGAGCTATTTTTGCTGTATATTTCGCTTTGTTATCTCAGTTAGTTCTCAAAATAATCTTTAAAAATGTCTTACTCTCCTGATATTAGGAGAGAGAGTTGATAGTTCATAGAGGTCAAGCCATGCCCCCAGAGCTTCCAGGTAATGAGAAAAAAATCTGGAATTCTAATGATTCTTTCTGAATTCTTGGCTTCCTGTTTTGCTCAATTATGTATTTTGTCTATAATTCTAATATACTTCTGAAATAAAGTTCTAGGTCAAATTTGGAATCTTAAAGGACAATGAGAGAGAAAACATAGGTGTTGGCATATATATCATTTAAGGGAAAATGTGCTCTTTGTCATCAGAATTGCTTCCTGTGTTGACAACAAAGTGTTCTCTGCATTCATCTTCACTAATATTGCTTACCTCCTACAACTGGCCTGGGAAATCAAAAACAGGGTACAAAAAAGGGAGGCGGAAATGTGCCTCCTAAATAATGGGTAAATATTTAAGAATGGTTCTCTCACAAATTTAATGATGGCTATTTTTTATATGTCAATTTGACTAGCCCAGGAGATGCCACAATATTTACTTAAATATTATTTCTCTGTCTGTGAGGGTGTTTCTGGGTGAGACTAACCGTTGAATAAGTGGACAGAGGAAAGAAGAATGCCCTCTGCAATATGGGTGGGTATCATCTAATCTGTCAAAGGTAATCTGTCAAAGTTCTAAATAGAATAAAAAGGAGAAAAGGAGAATTTTTTCTCTTTCTGCCTTCTTCTTTCTGAGTTGAGCTATTGGCCTCCTGCTCTTGGAATAGATCTTATGGGCTTTCTTAGTTCTATAGCCTTTGAACTGGAACTGGAACTACATCACAAACTCTCCAGCTTGCAGACAGATTACAGTGCTTCTCAGCCTCCATAATCACGTGAGCCAATTTATTATAATAAATTTATATTGAAATAACAATAAAAATTAAATAACAATAATAACACAAACAAAATTTATCCATGTGGACTGTCTTAATCTCATGGAAATATATGCCCAGCATCCTTCTCTAGATCAGTGTAGATGGTGTAGAACCACTCCCTTTTGAATATAGACTTAGTCAGACTTTGTAAGAAGTGCTGCATCAAGAACCTACAGCCAAAGAATCTATCTACAGAAGTAGAAGGGGCATCCCTAGATAATGTTCTGCTGCTCTACCTGTTCCTCTTTTGACAATTCAATATAACTCAATTCAATTTAAATCCATAGTCTGAACAGAGCATCTATTTTGTTTTAGGGTAAGTGTCATAGAGGATTTGAAGAAATATAAATCCCAATCACTGCCAACAAAGAGACTGTAATAAAATGAAATTTTAAAACAATGAAGGAATAATATGATAACATGGTTAAAAATCAAGGAAATTTTTGTTTAGCATTAAATAAGCATCTCCTTGGTGTTTATGAAATACTGCAAATTCTCCACATATAATCATGAGCTATGTGAAATGAAGTGAAGTGAAATATCTCTCTCAAATCTCTTTCTGTCTCCCAAACTTGAACATCCCTGGGGCTAAGAAGGGCTTTTACAAGAATCAAGATTACTTTTGAAGATGTACTCGGACAAGAGTGGAGTTGTAGGTTGAATTGTGTGTTCCATAAAGATACATTGAAGTCCTAACCTCTAGTACCTCAGAGCATGACCTATTTGGACAGTGTCATTGCAGATATAATCTGTTAAGATGAAGTCATCTTGGAGTAAAGTGAACCCTTAATCCAATATGACTGGTGCCTTTAAGAGACACAAGATAAAGACATCCAGGAAACAATGGAGGCAGAGATTGGAGGGATGCATCTGCAAGCCAAGGACATATAAGGATTGTTGATAAAAACCAGAGCTAGTAGAGGCAAGGAAAGATTCTCTCCTATAGATTTCAGAGGAAGTATAACCCAGCTAACACCCTGATTTCATACTTCTGGCTTCCAAAATTGTGAGATAATTTTATTTTGTGTTAACCTACACAGGTTTTAGTACTTTGTTATAGCAGCCCTAGGAAGCTAATACAGGGGACATGTAGGTAAAGGAGTAGTAGGCCTAATTTTAGAGCCCCATTAATCAGGATTAAAAGCTCAATTTCATCATGTCTTATATTTATTTCCTCATTTGCATAATAAAAATTTCTCCCAATCAGAATCTTACTCAGACTTGCTCTGGAGAATAGTATCAACACTCAGCCACTGCTAATGTGCTCCCCATATGCCCTGATGTCTTGACTAAATCTAGATTGACAGCCAAAACTACTGCAGGGATTTTAAAAATTCCAACCTCCTTCAGAGTGGGTCCATGAGTATCCCAAAAACACAGTGGCCAACGCAAATGTGGAGATAAGCATATTTTCAATTTCTAATGGTTTTCCATGACAATGAGATATAAATTTTCCTGCCTAAGAACTTTATCCTTTGAAGAGTGCCAATTTGGAATCACTCACATTGGGACTGTATATTAGTTTCTAAATCCCAAACAAGGACACATGCTTATGAAGTATAAGTGAACCTATCATGACAATGTGCTGAATATCTGGAATCAGAACTGTTAGTTTCCTTTGGAGTTCCTGGCACTGCATAGATGGACCTGGGACCTGGACATCAGTAGATCACCAAGAAAGTCAGAAAAAACATCTGTCCTCTGTATAGGCTATAAATGTTGAAATTCCAGAAAAGCCCACTTTGCGTAGGCTACTCAGGCTCTTATTCCAGATCAATGAAGTTAGATTCCCATAGGCCAACTGCAGAGATAGCAGAATAGCTACATATTCATATTTTCTTTGGTCAATGACTTGAATCTCTCTTTCACTTTTCAGCTACTGCATACTATGCTAAACAGAAAAGCACTTATTTTCAAAATGTGCCTCAGCTATTCATTATTTTAATACATCTACCTGAGGTGTGTGCCTACAATAGGTCTATAGGGAAAATTAATTGCCATTTTAAAACAAACTCTGAAAGGAAGAGGCTTTTAAACACAGAATATTGTTTTTTTTTTTAATTTCTTTATTGATTATGGTATTACATATGTGTCCTTATTCCCCCACTACCTTCTAACCCCCCCCCCATTCATGCCCTCACCCCCCTGTTGTCTGTGTCCATTGATTAGGCTTATATGCATGCAAATAAGTCCTTTGGTTGATCTCTCCCCCTTACCCCTACTCTCCCTACCTTCCCTGAGGTTTGACGTTCTGTTCAATGTTTCTCTGTCTCTGAATCTGTTTTTGTTCTCAGTTTATGTTGTTCATTCTATTCCACAAATGACTGAGATCATGTGATATTTATCTTTCTCTGCCTGGCTTATTTCACTTAGCATAATGCTCTCCAGCTCTATCCATGTTGTTACAAATGGTAAGAACTCAGAATATTGTTTTTATAGACAAAGTCCAACGGCAAGGAAAGTGGCAGAAATAAGGCCAGGAAGTTCCCAAGCAAAGTAGGACCCTGAACTTCCTGCCAAACCTCGTAGAAAAGCCACTTGAATCTATAAAGTCATCTGATATTAGTGCAAAGCAGAGAGGAGAAAAAAAAATCTACTTCCTCTGAGAGGCCAAAAAAAGGACTGAAAACACAATTATGGTTAAAGGACTTGCAAAATTCAAAGTTGGATTTGGAGTCTACTTATTAATGGACACTGATAGATACTTTTACAGATTAAAATTATTTTTAACTAAAAGTATTGCTGGATATAAGATAACTGTGTGATGAGAGTTTGCAGAAAGAATGGGAAGGCTGGGTTAATAAGGTGACAAGTGAAGGTTAATAGATTATTATTCAGGTTTTTAGATAATTGGCATCACTTGGGAATAGGAGAAAAAGACTGAAGCTGGGAAGAGAAGAACTACTGCAGTGGAACATTTTAACAAATGACCCACTTAACACCAATTATCATGCTGTTTTGCCTCTACTCCTAGGTTTGTTAACTATTTTCATATCCTTTAGGAAAACGTGTCATGCAAATGACAAAATAAGATTAATTATAGAAATGCAAGACAAAACACTTTTAAAACCAAGCCGGACTTAATAGGACCTATTTGAAATAAACTTACCAAATTGTGGTCCATGGTTACAGACTTTGGGAAAGCATCACATTTCTGTGAAAGCCCTACTTCCTTTTTGCCCTTCTAACATATACTTGGCAGAAAATTTACATGCTAACTGGTTTATTTTTTAATTCTTTTTAAATTTTATGTTTTAATTATAGTTTACATTCAATATTATTTTGTATTATTTTAAATATGCAACCTTCTTTGTGATAAAAAGCATTTGATTTGACCTCTTTTTCATGCTACTGTGATAACTTTAACCAAGAATAGTGATAGCATGAACTGTATTTTTATACTAGTGGCCCGGTGCATGAAATTCATGCACAGGGGGAGTGTCCCTCAGCCTGGCCTGCAACCTCTCCAATCTGGGACCCCTCAGGGGATGTCTGACTGCCAGTTTAGGCCTGATCCCAGGGACATCCCAATTGCAATCTGGGACCGCTGGCTCCTAACTGCTCACCTGCCTACCAGCCTGATCACCCCTAACCATTCTACATGCCAGCCTACTCGCTCCCAACAGCCCCCCCTGCCAGCCTGCTTGCCCCCAACTGCCCACCCCTGCTGGCCTGATCACCCCCAACTGCCCTCCCCTCCTGGACTGATTGCCCCTAACTGCCTCTGCTTTGGCCTCACCACCATGGCTCTGTCCAGAAGGACATCTGGAAAGTCTCCTGGTCTAATTAGCATATTATCCTTTTATTGGCATAGATTTTGCTAATGGCTACATACATATTTAGATGAACTGTAAAAGTTCCAACTATTGCCCTAGCTGGTTTTGCTCAGCGGTTACAGCATAAGCCTGTGGACTGAAGGGTCCTGGGTTTGATTCTGGTCAAGGGCACATGCCTGGGTTTCAGGCTCAATCCCCATTGTGGGGTGTGCAGGAGGCAGCAGGTCAATGATTCTCTCTCATGGTTGCTGTTTCTCTCTCTCTCTCCCTCTTCCTTCCTCTCTGAAATCAATAAAAATATATTTTTAAAAAAGTTTCAACTCTTGGTTATCCCCTTCCCAAAAGTCAGGAGAATTTACAAATTATTAAATACTAGAGGCCTGGGCAATGAAATCCGCAAGCGGGTACAGTCCCTAGGACTGGCCTACAATCAGGGTCATCTTCCCCAGCTGCCCTCAGGCAGCCCTGCCCTCTGCCACCACCCACCCCCAGTTCCCCGTTTGCCATTGGGTGATCAGTGCCTGATGGCTGGGGAAAGGGACTGAGAGGTTGGCTGTTCCCGCCCACTCACCAGCTCCGCCCCTGCCACAGATGGCCATCAGGCAATTGGAGCCTGCCGGCTGAGGAAAGGGACCGAGAGGTGGTCAGTGCACCTCATAGTGAAAGGCCCAGCAGTCATTCTGGTCATTCTGCTGTTAGGGTCAATTTGCATATTACCCTTTTATTATATAGAATAGAGGCCTGGTGCACTGGTGGGGGCCCGTGCCCTTCAGGGGGCCCCGGATCAGTGTGGGGGGGTCCCTGCTGGGGACGAGACAGGCCTGGACAAGAGGCCGTGGGTGGTTTGCATGGCGACCACACCCCCGATCGAGGTGGGGGTCCCCATTGGAGGGTGGTGCCAGCCTGGGCAAGGGGCTGCAGGTGGTTTGCAGGCTGGCCACACCCCCAGCTTTGTCAGAAAGGATGTCCAGATTGACATCCGGAAGACATCCAGTCTGTCCGGTCTAATTAGCATATTACCCTTTTATTAGTATAGACTAGAGACCTAGTGCATGAAATTCGTGCATGGGGGGGTCCTCTCAACCCAGCCTGCACCCCCTTCAATCTGTGACCCCTTGGGGGATGTCCAACTGCCGGTTTAGACATCCTTCTCACAACCCGGGACCACTGGCTCCTAACTGTTCACCTGCATGCCAGCCTGATCATCCCTAACCACCTCTGCCTGCCGGCCTGATCAACCCCAACAGCCCCTCTGCTGGCCTGGTCACCCCCAACTGCCCACCCCCACCAGCCCGGTCCTGGTCACACCCAACTATACCCCCTGCTGGCCTGGTTGCTCCCAACTGCCCTCCCACCAGCCTGGTTGCCCCCAACCTCCCCCCTGCTGGCCTGGTTGCCCCCAACTGCCCCCCTCTGCCAGCCTGGTTGCCCCTCACTGCCCTCCCTGCCAGCCTGGTTGCCACTAGCTGCCCCCCCGCTACTGTCCTGGTCACCCCTCACTGCTCCCCTTGCCAGCCTGGTAACCCCACGTGGCCTGCTGTTCGGTCGTTACTGTGAGGGTGTCCTGACCAATTTACATATTACCCTTTTATTAATATATATAGGACATCATATTGAATCTTTCCTAATAAATCCTGTTACTTTTAACTAAATTAGCTGCGTTATTTTGTTTTTGTTTTTTTTTGGGGGGGGGAGTTTTTTGCTGAATTGGACCACAGATTTCTTTTTTTATTGAATTTATTTGGGATATATTTTTTAATAAAAGTATATAGGTTTCAAGTGTACAATTCCATAATACATCATTAGTATATTGTACATCGTTCACCACCCCACATCAAGTCTCCTTCCATCACCATTTATTCCCCCTATACCCTCTTCTACTCCGCCCGCACACCACCATCCCTCTTTCCCTCTGGTAATCACCATTCTGTTGTATGTGTCTGTGAGTTGTTAGTTTCTTTGGTTAGTTTTTTGTTTTTATTTAAACCTAGCTTTGTAACCTTCCTCTCCTTTGACAGCTATGAGTCTGTTCACTATATATGAGTCTGGTCTTATTTTGTTTGTTGGTTTATTTTATTAGATTCCACATATAAATGAAAGGCATACACATTGAAAAAGAAGTAAAACTGTTATTATTTGCAGATGGTATGATACTGTACTAGTATATAGTGAACCCTAAAGATTCCATCAAAAAACTACTAGAACCAATAAACGAATTCAGTAAAGTAGCAGGATACAATATAAATACCCAGAAACCAGTTGCATTTATTTTTAAATTTTTCTTTTTTAAAATGCTTTTATTGATTTCAGAGAGGAAGGGAGAGGAGAGAGGGAAAAAAACACCAATGATGAGAGAGAATCATTGACTGGCTGCCTCCTGCACACCCCACAAGGGGGATAGAGCCCGCAACCTGGACATGTGCCCTTGACTGGAATTGAACATGGGACCCCTCAGTCCCATGTTCAATTCCAGCCCTTGACTGGAATTGAACATGGGACCCCTCAGCCAATGCTCTATCCACTAAGTCAAACCAGCGAGGGCTAGTTGCATTTTTAAATACCAATAATGAACTATCAGAAAGGGAAACTAAGTAAACTATTCTATTTACAATTGCTTCAAAAAGAATAAAATACCTAGGAATAAATTTAACCAAGGATGTAATAGAACTATACTCAGAAAATTGTAAGACACTTAAGAAAAAATTGAAAAAGGTACAAGTAAGTGGAAGCAAATACCGTGTTCATGGGTAGAAAGAATTAACATTATTAAAATGTCCACACTACCCAAAGCAATCTAAGATTAAACCCAATTCCTATCAAGATATCAATGGTGTATTTCACAGAATTAGAACAAATATTCCAAAAATTTATATGGAAACATAAGAGACCCTGAATAGCCACAGCAATCTTGAGAAAGAAGAAAAAAGTGGAATGAATTACCCTACCTGATTACAAGGCCATTGTAATCAAAACATTGTGATACTGGCATAAAAACAACATACAGATCAATGGAACAGAATAGAGAGCTTAGAAATAAATCCACACCTTTATGGTCAATTAATATTTGACAAAAGAGGCCAAAATATACAAGAGAGTAAAGATAATCTATTCAGTAAATGGTGTTGGGAAAATTGGACAGAAACATGCAAAAAAAAAAAAATGAAACTAGATCACCTTCTTACAATATATACAAGAATAAACTCAAAGTATATTAAATACTTAAATGTTAGACTCTAAATGATAAAAACCCTAGAAGAAAACATAGGAAGTAAAATCTTAGACTTTTCTCATAGAAATATATTTTTCTGATATATATCCTTGGGCAAGGGAAACAAAAATTAAACAAAGGGACTACATCAAACTAAAAAGTTTTTACAAGGCAAAGAAAACCATCAACAAAATGGGAACACAACCAGTGAATAAGAAAATATATTTGACAATACATCTGATAAGGTATTAAAAATCCAAAATTTATAAAGAACTTATAAAACTCAATACCAAAAAACCCCTCAAAACAATCCAATGAAAAAAAAAATGGGCAAAGGATTTGAATAGACACTTCTACAAAGAGGACTTATAGATGACCAATAGATATGTGAAGAGATGCTTAAGGTCACTAATCATTAGAAATATAAAAATTAAAACCACAATCAGGTATCTCCTCATACCTGTCAAAATGGCTATTAACAATAAATCAACAAACAAGTATTGGCTAGGATGTGAAGAAAGGAACCCTTGTGCACTGCTGATGGGAATGCAGATTGGTGCAGCCGCTGTGAAAAGCAGTATGGAGTTACTTCAAATAATTAAAAATGGAATTCCTTATGACCCAAGATTCATTTCTGGGAATGTATCCAAAGAAACCTGAAACACTGATTCGAACGATTATACCTCCCCCCCCCCCATGTTCATAGCAGTGTTATTTACAATAGTCAAGATTTGGAAGCAATCCAAGTGCCCATCAGTAGATGAGTGGATAAAAAAGCTGTGGTACATTTACACCATGGAATATACTGGGCCATAAAAAAGAAAAAAATCTTACGCTTTGTGACAGCATGGATGGACTTGGAGAGCATTATGTTAAGTGAAATAAGCCAGTCAGAGAAAACAAGGACCTCAGCTTTCTACGATAGTAAGGAAGTCCAGTTGAAAAGTTTGTAACACAATCTTACCAGCATGCACAAGGCAATAGAGATTAGGCTTCACATGCCCATGCTAGCACTATGATTTGGGACTTCAAGCCTTCCAAATTGTGAGGAATAGATTTCCGTTGTGTTTAAACTATCTGTCTGTGATGTTTTGATATAGCAGCCTGAATGGACTAAACCAATGATCACATTAGCTAATGTTTGAGTGCTTTCTGTTTGCCAGGGTAATGCTGATAAGGATGGTAACACTAAGGAGGATAAAGACTAGGACAAATTGCTTTAAAAACTGTGACAATAATTCATTGTTTTTAAACCATAGATATGCTTACATTTAAGCTGTGAGTAGTGTTATATTTAAGATGAGAATAATTTGGAAGGAAAATGGATGGCCCCCAACCCTACCCAGTGCAATATCATCTAACT
Source organism: Corynorhinus townsendii (assembly GCA_026230045.1). Lineage (NCBI taxonomy): Eukaryota > Metazoa > Chordata > Mammalia > Chiroptera > Vespertilionidae > Corynorhinus > Corynorhinus townsendii. The sequence goes on from JAPDVU010000004.1 coordinate 82,746,033, forward strand.
GCTAACTAAATAGCCATGGGCTTTTTTTCTTTGGATAAATTCAAAATGTCTCAGTATTAACTTCAAACATCCAGATTCCATTTCTTTACAGCTGTCTACATTGCTCTAATGTTTCAACAACTTTCCAGGGGTCAGAGCTGCCTTTATTTTCTCATTGTAGATCTTCTCTTTCTCTGTCTAGAAATTAAAACAAACAAATAAACAAAACAAAAAACATGCTTGATTTAAGATTTCCAAAAAGAAGGAAAAACTAATAAAAAGAACAAAGAGAGAAACGAATTTAAATGATGCATATACGTATGTAGCAAAGGGTAATGTCCCTTTAAAAGATTGCCTTTCAGTTAAGTTTATCAAAACTAGCTCCTCCACTTTGACATGAAGGGTTTGCTACAACACATGCCAGTCTGGACACTTCGTTACATGAAAGACTTTGAAATTAGCGGCAGATGGTAATGAAAATTGACTAGAGGCTTTTGAGGATATATGTTATGATTAACCAGACGTGGACTGCTCAACTCAGAAATTAAGGAATGTCAGGGACTCTCAAAGAAGAATCTGATGATAACGTGGAGTGTTACATCAGCCACTTCCAGAACACCACGGAATGTGGAAAGACGTGTGGTGGGGCGATAGAAGTAGTTCCCAAAGTCATGTATGAATGACACTTCCTGACTTCTCATGTTAACCCTGTGACATATTAACATAAATCTGAAATATTATAATGTGTGAATATGTAATTCTGACAGCTCCCAGACATTCACATCCATGGAGGGCATTTGCAGCTATCTCCTGCGTGTGTGAGGGGTGGCAAGGAGGGTGGTTGAACTCCACCCACCCTCCATATGGCTACTGAAACCTCCTCATTGTTATCAGAGTGTCAGTCAACGACAGGCATCAATCACACACTTCTTGCAGAACTTTGACAACATTGGTTTGCTGTTAGTGTTCTGTGTAATGATTCTGCCTGCACTGAATGTCCTGCAGCACTCGGAAGAGTAAACGGGTAATGAAAGTAAGCACAGCATCTTCATTAGCGTAAGTCTTGCCTCCAACTCCTGAAATTTCAACTAGGAACTCCTGAGACAAAGACATACTGTTGGTGTGTTTTTGTGTGTGTGTGTGTTTTTTAAGTACACTCACCCTGGAAGTCAAGGAGAACATGTTTGGCAATTTGCTTCTGTGCTAGTATTTGAGATGTCAGAATTTTCTCAGTTTCTAATCCCTCCATTAGTTCATTCATTCTTTTCTCAAGTTAGATTGCTATGAAAAGGTTGCTGGGGTCCAACCTCAGGCCTCATGAATGAATATTAGACTAATAACTGATGACATTTCTTGGAGGTGTATTAAGTGTCATGCACTTTTCTAAATGCTTTGCAGTTACGGACTCATTTAATCCTAACACCAATCCTATGAATGAAGCATTGATGATTTTATCCTGATTTGGAGATAAGGAGACCAAAGCACAAAGAGGTCAGAGGCCACATAGCTATGTAAGTTGCTGAGCTGGATTTCATAGGTCAGATTAGCTATGTGACCGAACCAAGTCCTCTAACTCACTACCAAGCTTTTTTTGCAGCTCCCTTAACAGGCTGCACTTGCCCCAACAGGCACACTGGCTGCAAAGTCCTTGGAATCAATATTCTTTACTATTGTGCCAGGATTTATTGAGCTTACAAGTGGGCAAATAGGACTTTTGCGAAACTGTGTTTGAGAGTAAAGGGAAAGAGGTGTAATGACACAATGGTGTAATGACATATACTGGACATGGCCTCATCTCATACCATTCCCAACTACAGAAGAGACTTGAGAAAATTATTTCCCATCTGGAATCCAATTGTTCTTCACCTCTAAAGAAAAGATATTGAGCCCTAGCTGATGTGATCAGTGGTTAGAGCATTAGCCTACCCACTGAAGGGTCTCAGGTTTGATTTCCTGTCAAGGGCACATACCTGGGTTGCAGGTTCACTCCCTGCCCCTGGTTGGGGTGAGTGCAGAAGACGGCCAGTCCATGTGGCTCTCTCATATCGATGTTTATCTCTCTCTCCTCCTTCTCCTTCCTTCCACTCTCTCTGAAAAAGCGATGGAAAAAAATAATCTCAGGTGAGAATTAACAATAATACAAAAAGGGATTGACTAGATTATTTCGAAGTGGTCACTTGTAACTCTAATATTTATATAAATATAGTATTTTATTTATTATTTTTTAAATTTGTTTTTATTGATTTTGAGAGAAAGAAGGAAGGGACAGGGAGAGAGAGAAACATTGATGAGAGAGAAACTTCTGTCAGCTACCTCCTGCATGCTTCCTACTGGTGAATGAACCATCTGCCCTGACTGGGAATCCAACCAGAGACCTCTCGGTGCATGGGATGATGCTCAACCAATTGAGCTACAACAGCCATGGCTAAACATAGTATTGTAAAGTAGATCATTATAATCATCTTAATCCTTTTCTAGGCCTTGGCTACCAGGTAATTTCCTCAGAGATGCCATTTGGAATTTTATACATCATACCAGTCTTTGCTGATGGTAGATATGTGTTTTTTTTTTCTTTATTATCTGTCTTACCCACTAGAATGTATGTTCCCTGAGGATGGAGACCAGAACCATTTAAACTTAATATCAAGCACAGAATATTGTATGTGCTGGACATGCACAAATCACTTCATTTATTTTGTACTAGAGACCCGATGCATGAAAATTTGTGCACTTGGGGCTGGGGGGTTTCCTCAGCCCAGCCTGCTCCCTCTCACAGTGCAGGAGCCCTCCGGGGATGTCCAACTCATGGCTTAGGCCCACTTCTTGGGGGATTGGGCCTAAGCTGGCAGTCAGACATCCCTCTGGCAGCCCAGGAGCCCTCGGGGGATGTCCACCTGCTCGCTAGGCCCTTTCCCCAGGGGACTGGTTCTAAGCTGGCAGTCAGACACTCCTCTGGTGGCCTGAGAACCCTCAAGGGATGTCTGGCTAACAGCTTAGGCCCTCTCCCCATGGGGAGTGAACCTAAGCCATTAGTTGGCCTAAGTTATTAGTCAGACATCCTTAGCCCTGCCGTGGAGGCGAGAGAGACTCCCATCACCACTGCTCACTGGCCAGCCATGAGCTGAGTTCTGGCTGAGTGGCGCTCCCCCTGTGAAAGTGCACTGTCCACCAGGGAGCAGCTCCTGCATTGAGTGTCTGCCCCCTGGTGTTCAGTGCACATCATAGTGACCAATCATTCCCAGGTCATTCTGGCATTAGGGTCAATTTGCATTTTACCCTTTTATTATATAGGATTGCCATAGAATAAATTGTGCCACATTACTGGGTGTTTAAGATGAGAATCATGCCAGCTTACTCTTAGTGAAATTTATATCACCTTATAAAGATCTAGAGGCCTGGTACATGAAATTCATGCATGGGGGGGGGGGTTTCCCTTGAGCCCAGCCTGCACCCTCTCTAATCCAGGACTCCACAGGGGAAGTCCAACTGCCGATTTAGGCCTGATACTGCAGAGATCCGTGCAAATCAGGCCTAAACTGGCAGTCAGACATCCCTCTCACAATCCAGGACCACTGGCTCCTAACCGCTCATCTGCTTGCTGACCTGATCACCCTAACGGCTCTCCCCTGCCAGCCTCATTGCCCCTAACTGCTCTGCCCTGCTGGCCTGATCCCCCTCACTGCTCTTCCCTACTGGCCTGATTGCCCCTAATTGCTCTCGCCTGCTGGCCTGATTGCCCCTAACCACTTCTGCCTTGGCCCCTGCCACCATAGCTTTGTCCGGAAGGACATCCTTCCGGATGTCCAGAAGATGTCTGGTCTAATTAGCATATTACCCTTTCATTAGTATAGATTGTTACATTCATTCGTTTCATAACAGCCATTGGAGTAGCTAAGCTATTTTTTAAGTCTGAAAGTTATCTTTTATTGTAAATATTTTTTTAATGTGTAAATAGCTACTGACATTTTTTTAACTTGACAATACCATTTTAAACACCTACTGTTATCTATGTGGTAAATTGCAACAACAATTTACCACATAGGAACTATAAAGTATGGCCTCCATACTTTATAGTTCCTCACTCCTTGAATCTGGGGAGGAATGTGGGAGTTTTAAGATTTGTATTAAGTGACAGAAACTGGCAACAGTGATATTGTATCAGTTCTAAGCTGAGACCATGAAGATACCTTGCAGCTTTCTTTCTAGCTACTTTTGGGGGAAAATGCCACAATGTTAATAAATCCATTTAATCCTGCTGGATGATGAAAAAGCTGTGGCCCAATCACTGATGTTGCTCCAACTAATGACCAGTCAATCACCACTTATGTAAATGAGGCCTTCTGGGATGAGCCACCCATAGAAAATGTACCTGCTGCCTACAGATGCATGAACTAACCTAGTCAACATCAGTTAAGTTTGGCCAAATCAGAACTGCCTAGCAGAATTGTGAGCAAAATAAGTGGTGTTTGTTTAAAAGCCTCTCCATTTTAAGATGATATTTTATGCATCAAAAGCTAACAGATCAACTCAAATACAATGATATTCTGTAAGCTTGCTCTGATATTTTGGTCATTTATCTCAATTGAAATGGGTAAGAACTTTACACTACTTTTCATTCTTTTGACTGTGTTCTGGAATTTTATTTTTTCTTTGTCTTTGCCAAAGTTGACGTGAGGTTATGGATCTCTCTAGAAGCCAAATCTTTCCCACATTTTAAGATGACATTTATTTATTTATTTATTTATTTAATCCTCACCAGAGGATATTTTTTTCCATTGATTTTTAGAGAAAGTGGATGGGAGAGAGGATAGGAGAGAGTCAGAGAGAAAGAGAGGAAGAGAGAGAGAGAAACATCAATGTGAGAGGGACACATCTATTGGCTGCCTCTTGAACGCATCCCAAGCAGGGCTGAGGATCAAACCTGCAATACAGGTACATGTCCTTGACCAGGAATTGAACTGGAAACCTTAGAGTCTGAGGTCTGACACTCTAACCACTCAACAACACTGGCCAGAGCAAATTACATTTTAATATGTAACATAACCCAGCTTTGTTGTAATTATATATTTTTATAAAATAATATATATTTTAAGAGTCTTTGAAAGAATCCCTTATGATTAAGTTTTATTTCTAAATAGATAGCTTTGGTGGCATCCCTTGTGTGTGATTGTAGTTATTTGCTTATATTTGCTTTATTTCAGGCTTTTGTTTTTATTCGGTATACTTGAGGTCACCTGAAAAGTGACATTTGGGTAAGTGAGTTTATTACCTAATTGCTGTCAGATTCTCTGTAATCAGATTTCATCAGACTATTTCCTTTTACATCATTCACTTCAAGCTCCCATGGATAAAAGTGCAGCATAAACTGAATCTTGTTCTTGTTCACCCTTTGGACAAAGAGCCTTACTAAATTATTTTCCTCTTGTTTGGATAAAATTCTTTATAAAGCATGAACTCTAAGATTCTAGTAGATCTAACAGAGAGATGAAGAGGATTAGAGAAATAATTGTGTATATGAAAGTTAGACTCTAAAAATCAATAATCAACATAAATTATTAATGAGTGAATGAATGAGTGAATAGGTCTCAAGAATAAATAATATTAAGTCAAGTTTGATGCCTTTCTTCTCTTGACATGGGCATTTTGTCCACATTATAGCCTGACTCAGGTGCTAAGATGTACTGGGAATGTCATCTATGTTACATAACATTTTAAATGCAGGTCTCAGCAGGCTTACAGCTCTTCAAATTCTCTGACAGATAGTTAGGTTGACATGAGACTGCACGATCAACCCAAGAAACTAACAGGAATTCTAATAATAACTGCATAAAGAATTTATAAGGGAACATAGTAGGTCAAGAAGAGATTCCTAAAGTAAGAAACATGCATAAGAATAGACTGGATCAGTTTAATTTGGTCAAAACTGAAAAGTTTGAAAGAAGTGAAAGGGTAGGAAAGACTAGCACAAGCATTTTTTGAGAAGTTGATCAAAGAAGGAATACATTTGACTAAATAAATAGTAATTCGATTTGTAAGTCTTAATGGAACATCATTAAGGCAAGAAGTGGGGAGAGGTTGGGGACTTGGGGTGGGGGGGATAGATTACCCTAGAGGTAACAAAAGAATGGGTAAGCAACAGCATACAGAGAAGTGAATAATTGTTGGCTAACTATGATTTAGCCAGGACTTTGTTTAGAACCTAAAAGTTTTTCATTTCCTACTAGGGATATACAATATTCATTTATTTTTCTCTCAATTTGGATGTGTTTGTTTGCCATCATCATTGTAGATAAGTCAATTATACCATAAGACTCATGGCAGAAAGTAATAAATATTGAATATAGAAAATATAAACTGCTAGCAAAATTTTGTAATAGCCATGGAAAAAACAATTGTGTATATGAATATTTTTACTCTAAAAATAACTTATTCTTCTGCATAAATGAAAGGGAAGAAAACAAATACATATGCATGAGACACAAGCACAGTGACCATTCATATCATGTGACCCATTGCCACGCGACTGGGCTCTCGAGGTAGGCCCTGCCCAAGCAATGGATAATGTGGTCATGCACTGTTATATCTTTTAGGTGCTGGGTCTTTTCTCAAGCCATCCATCACAAACAGCCACTAGAGAGATGAAAATTTTTCTAAGAGAATTAAAACCTGTTTAACACTCTAGGCATCTTTTACTTTGTTGTGTTGTCTCTCTCATTTTGGTGGTTCATATATAGTGGTTTCTAGTCAAGGCTGTGACTAAAAATAATGATGAACCTGGAAAAAGACAAAGCTATCTGGATATGACTGCAGTTTATATTTTGAGGGTATAATTGATGACAATTTTTGTTTTTTATTGTAAACTCCTGGGAGTGAAGAAACACATAGGGAGTTTGGTGATAACTATTGTATGGAGTTTGTTGTAAGTATTATTTCTGTTTTTTAAAAAGGCATATCAGCCATAGCCAGACTTAGTGAATGCCACACAATAGGTTAAGTTGACATGTGTGACTCACTCTAATTTTAATATTGTGTCTGGATTCCTGGGGGTTGAATGGGAAGTTTACATTCCTTTGTTGGTATGTAGACATTAAGAGGTGGTTAAGGCTATGGTGCCCCTACATCCTTAAGGATTTTTTCTTCCTGAGTCCAAAAACTACCCACATTTTAAATTAATTTATTGCTTACCTTAAATTTTAGCAGTAAGCTTTATGGAAAAATAAGTAATAAGCTAAATATAAAATCCAGATATAATTATACATGCACAGTTCAAGTGCATATATATATATAATATCCTTTATATGAAATAAAAAATATATATCATTGTATTCTTCATATGGTACAGTACTAGTCAAACCACTTTTGGTAACTTTTTTTCTTTGAGCATTGATATGGGGGAAGCAATACTCAAAGGAGTAAAGCATTTATGTTGTATATGTGCTTCAAATTACTTAGCTTTTCCACACTCTTCACCATTCCCACAGCACACATTTTCAGTTGACTTACCATCATAGGTATTTCCTTTTCTTTGAAAGTAGGTACACAGATTCAATATAAAAATTAAGTCATAATTTTTGTGTTTCTGAGTCTGATTTCATGAACTAGAGAGTATATAGTGGTTACCAAAAACTAGTGGGTTGGGGAAATGGGAAGATGTTGGTTAAGTGGTACGATCTTTCAGTTATAAGTTGAATAAGTTCTAGAGATCTAATGTACACATAGTGACTATAATTAATACTATATTGTATACTTGAAATTTGCTAAGAGAGTAAATCTTAAGTGTTCTCACCACAGAAGAAAAGGTAACTGTGTGAGATGATGGATGTGTTAATTAACTTGACTGTGGTAATCATTTTATAATGTATATATGTTTATCTTAAAAATTATGTTGTACACCTAAATATATACCATTCTAATTAAATTTTTAATAATGCTGGAAATTTTTTAAATATAAATACATACAGAATTTTGTTTCTTAAAAGAAAATTATTTTCCACTTATCTTTAGTCTTATTACATGTTCACTTAGTATTCTGTACATACCCGGTTTCTATAAATCTTTCACATATTCATATCTGTCATACTTGTTTCATGCATGACAAATTAAATAATTTCATAGTAAGAAAAGTGTGTCTTCTAAGTGCTTAATGCCCCTTTTGATACCCCTTTCCCTCTCTATTTCCTCTCCTTCCATCGAGGTTCTTAAAATAAGAAAAAAACTATTCAATTCAACTGATATTAATAAATGTCCATCGCGTTTTCAAGTAAATCACAAACAAACAACTTCAATGTTAATCTAATTTATTACTTCTTATAGAATGGTAACTTTAAAGGAGGGTAAAATGACTCTAAAATCCATAATTAATTATTAAACAAAACAAAAACAGCCACTTTCATTTACATATTCTTCTTAACCTTAAAAGGCTAGTTGTATTTTTTTTCTTTTTTTTTTTGGCCATTTAAAAATTTTCTTTTTCTTTTTTTAACATACAGTTTATTGACTTCAGAGAGGAAGGGAGAGGGAGAGAGAGATAGAAACATCAATGATGAGAAAGAATCATTGATCAGCATGCCCCACACTGGGGATCGAGCCCCTGACCAGGGCAACTGCCCTGAATGGGAATCAAATCATGACCTTCTGGTTTGTAGGTTGATACTCAACCACTGAGTCACACCGGCCAGGCTATTTTATTTTACAATTACAGTTTACATTCAATGTTATTTTATATTTTCAGGTGTAGAGTCTAGTGTTTAGACATTCATTAGTTGTCATTCTTAAACAACTCACATACCATTGCCAAATCTTCCATTCTTTTCTCATGTTTTGCCTTCCAGAATACGCTTACCCTTTATTCTTACTTGCTGAAAGCTGATAAAACAGTATTTACAGAAACAGGTCAGCAGCTCATGGACCATAGTATGCCATTTTTATTTTAATACATATTTTGTTAAAAACTTTTTGGATTAAAAACAAACAAACATTATTTATCTTGATTTCTGAATCTTTGGCACCACCTTAAATTGCCCTTCAGAAGATTGCCTGGATCATTTCACCCTAACCCTGGACCTGCTATTTATCTTTCAGAGTTTTCTATATTAAATTTCACCTGAAATCTCAGAAAGAATTAATTTTTCTTTCTCTTGAATCTCAGATAATTGGCCATACTTTTAAGAACATGGAGAATTACTACTTAATTATTTATCTACATTCCTTGTTATGCAGAAAGAAAAAAATTCTCATGCATTCCTAACCCCCACATATAGCACATCCCTTACCACAGTTTAGCTTAATATACTTACTGAGTGGATGAATAAATGACAAATCAAAGTGAAAGAAAGCTTGTGCGGTAGGGTGTTTTTTTGTGGTGCCTTTAAAATACAGTTGTAGTAACTTCTTCATTTGATTTTCAATAAGGCTTTTTTCAGAGCTTTTCATCCACAGATAAAGGATATTTTAAATAATTTTTAGGGAATGAGTATGTATTTTATTATTTGTTTTGTCTTATACAATATACACCAAAGAAACTTTGGGATTTGGATTAGGCATAAAACTGGGAAACAGTGACACCTAATGGGACAGAAATCAATCATTTTAAATCCAATTATTTCAAGAAATTTGGTGGTAAGAGTAAGAGGTCCTTAGAGGCCAGAAGCCATATTCACTATCATCTCTCTCCAGTATCTAAAAAATGGTATATGTGCAACCAAGTTTTGATAAAGAAATGAATAATGGATAATGAATGAACTAAAATAAGAAATCAAACATTCTGAATAATGGAAGTTTCTCATAGATATTGCTCATCCAGAAAGGTGGGGTTTTCCCCCCCTGTTTTGTTTGTTTCACTTATAAATATAAGTTGTCTAAAACCCCTTGCTGCCCTATTTATAAGATAAGCATTTTAATAAATATAAATTTTCTTTTAAATCTTAGGGGAATTTAAATCCTCTTGTTGCCACATCTGAAAAATATTCAAAAGATGATATTCAGATATTTTAGTGAGTGCTTTTACAGACACTTTCACATTTAAAGAGAAAGGATAGAATGCCATATTCCCAGCATTTCATCTCTCCAACTGATATGTGCGGGCCTCACACAATTCAACAGAGCTGGGGGCACGACATGAACCCACACCACAAAGGTGTTCAGAGGTTAACCTCCAGCCCTTTCTCACAGGGTGATATTGAAACCCGGAGACATTCAAGACTCCAAAGAATTGGTTGTGTAACCTAGTACCTCTTTGTGATTGTTGATAACTATTATGTACAGTTTCAAATTCATTGTAATGTATTTACATATATTAATGCTTAACATCATATGCCTTAAATGTGAATTTTATCATTTGCAACTGAAAATTCAACAAATGTATCAAAGCCCTGAAATAAAATACTACCCTTTAAGTGTTAGCAAGAAGTGTTTGAAACTAAGGAATCCAACCATGATTTTAGTTTATATTGTCATTTCCAAATGGAGTAGGCCAGTCTAATGGTATCCCTAACAGATAATAACACCTACTTACTGTTCAAGTTCTTATCATTTCATTAACAAGACCCTCAATACATGTGGAGTGAACTGAGGGGTGGTGCATATCCATTACAAATTGATCTTGTACATGGGGGTTAATAGTTACTTATGTAGCTCTGAAGATTTGAGAGTAAGATAGTAGGTTGCAGAATCTGTTAGGAATAGAGTGACGAAAATAGGAACTTGGTAGAGTAAGGGTGAGAGCAAGGGAATTAAAGATAAACTTTATCTAATTCACAATGTTTCCTAAATCAGAAACTACTATTAATCTGCTCTTTTGAAACAGAAGCAAGCCAAATGATTTAAATATGTGGTTTTTATTTTACCATCTTTGCACTGTCTCCAGGACAAGGCGGCTTAGTATGTTCTGAGACCATTCTCTGCTATGTTAAATTTGGTGATTGGAGTCACATAAAAATGAGATGGAGAAAAGAATCTATAGGTTTATTTAAATCATCCTTACAGAAGAAAATTTGAACACATAAAATAAGAAACATTGCAAGTTATAATGTACTTCTAATGATTGGACACCTATTTTATGCCAAATAGATTATATTTTCTTGATCCTTAGAAGCACACATTATTTTTCTTGTTTTTCAGGTAAAGAAATTGAAGTCAAAAAAGTGAATATATCATAGTTTAGTAAAGAACTTAGCAAGGACTCAACTTCAAATCTAAAGGTCTACAGTAGTGCAATTAGGTGTACATATAGTGATATCTGTAAAAATAACATATATTATTATTCATCTACAATTACATACAATTCTAGGGAGATTAGAGGAAGGACAGAAAATTCTTGGGTGCTAATATTTTCCTTGGTTCCTTCTCTTTCTTTCTGTCCACCCCCTACACTCTCCCATATTCAACAACACATAAATGAGATATAACATCATAACATTATTAGATATTTATATTTGAATTTTAAAAGAGGAAAATAATTTTCTTAATGCCCTTACCAATATTGTTATTATTTACATATGGATATAAGAGCATGAACTACTTGATTCATCATTTCTAAATAACTAAGATTTCTTAACAACTTCAGAATATTTTTTGTGACACTATAAACCAGTGGTTCTCAACCTTTCTAATGCTGTGACCCTTTAATACAGTTCCTCATGTTGTGGTGACCCCCAACCATAAAATTATTTTCATTGCTACTTCATAACTGTAATTTTGCTACTGTTAATGGATCATAATGTAAATATCTGTGTTTTCCAATGGTCTTAGGCTCCACAGCAGTGGTTCTCAACCTGTGGGTCATGACCTGTGGGTTCTCAACCGCTAGCAGGGTCACCTAAGACCATCAGAAAACACAGATATTTACATTACAATTCATAACAATAGCAAAATTACAGTTATGAAGTAGCAACAAAATTAATTTTATAGTTGGGGGTCACCACAACATGAGGAACTGTATTAAAGGGTCACGGCATTAGAAAGGTTGAGAACCACTGCAAACGATTTTAATGACAATCCAAGATATCCTTTAACATCCAGAAAATTCAAGAGAGGCAAAGATATGCAGTATGTTAAAAATACAGTGGTAGGCAAAAGTAGGTTTACAGTTGTAATACAAATAAATACTACCATAACTAATAAATAATAATACAAAAATAAACTGTGTTTTGTGTACTCAAAGTAAACCTACTTTTGCCCATCCCTGTATGGAAGCCAGTGTGGAAGAGAGAAAGGATGGAAGGAGAGTGTAGATTGACGATTTGTCCTCCCAAATTATTCAGTTGTCATTCAATTTTAATTCAGGGTGAAGACTTGGGTCAGCTGCTCATTAATCCAATCTGGCTTTTGCTTCACTACTATTATTAACACCTTTATTCAGATGTTATTTAAATGAGTTTCTATATTAAAAGAAGCAAATTGATGCAGGCAAAACATATTGTTAGTAAATTTTCTCCAGTTTGGCAACACATTAATCATAAATCTGGCATTCTCAGTGTCAAAAACTCTATCGGCATCTGTTACAACGAAATCAAGATAAAATGAGCGAAATGAAAACAAATGGAGGCGGGGGTGGGGGAGGAAGGACTGTAAAATATTTGAAATGTGCTATAGATTCTTTGTCCCTAAAGACTCTCTTAGGTTTCATCAAATTGATCAATGTATATAATATATGAATTTAATATATTGATTTAATATATATGAATACATATGTGTGTATACATACAAATACCCATATATGATATAATATATATCTACACATATACATAAATATATACAACCAAATTCTATCTAATAAAAGAGTGATATGCAAATTGACTGTCACTCCAACACATAAGATGGCTGCCCCTATGTGGACACAAGATGGCCACCACAAGATGGCCAGCAAGAGGGGGCAGTTGGGTGGGACCAGGCCTGCAAGGGAGGGCAGTTGAGGGCTATCAAGCCTGCAGGGGAAGGCAGTTAGGGGTGACCAGGCCGGCAGAGGAGGGAAGTTGGGAGGGGACCAGACCAGCAGGGGAAAGCAGTTAGGGATGATGAGGCTGGCAGGGGAGGGCAGTTAGGGGCAAGCATGCCATCAGGGGAGGGCAGTTAGGGGTCACCAGGCTGGCAAGTAAGGGCAGCTAGGGGTGACCAGGCTGGCAGGAGAGGGCAGTTAGGGGCAATCAGGCTGGCAGGGGAGTGGTTAGGGGGTGATCAGGCTGGCAGGCAGAAGCAGTTAGGGGCAATCAGGAAGGCAGGCAGGCGAGCAATTGGGAGCCAGCAGTCCTGGATTGTGAAAGGGATGTCTGACTGCCTGTTTAGGCCCGATCCTGGTAGGATCAGTCCTAAACAAGCAGTTGGACATCCCTTGAGGGGTCCCAGATTGGAGAGGGTGAAGGCTGGGCTGAGGGACCCACTCCCCTCCCCGTGCACGAATTTCATGCACTGGACCTCTAGTCATATATAAAAGACAAAGTATTTTCCTGAATTATAGATATTCTTTGTATACATACACATACATATATATTACATCACATATACAAGAGTATTACAACTTGCCCTAACCGGTTTGGCCCGGTGGATAGACCGTTGGCCTGCAGATTGAAAGGTCCGGGTTTCGATTCCGGTCAAGGGCACATACCTTGGTTGCAGGCACATCCACAGTGGGGGGTGTGCAGGAGGCAGCTGATCTATGTTTCTCTCTCATCGATGTTCCTAATTCTCTATCTCTCTCTCTTCCTCTCTGTAAAACACCAATAAAATACATTTTTTAAAAAAGAGTATTACAACTCACAATTTGCAGTTTCATTATTTTCAATCTTAAATTCAAATAAAAAATTCAGTTGCATAGAATTACAGAATTGTAGTAACTCAACTTTGCTTTCTTCATCTTTACAATTACTCTGCTAACACTTTTTAAATATATATTTTTATTTGTTTCAGAGAGGAAGGGAGACAGAGAGAGCGATAGAATCATCAATGATGAGAGAGAATCATCAATCAGCTGCCTCCTGCACACCCACTACTGGGAATCAAGCCCACAACCCAGCATGTGCCCTGACCGGGAATCGAACCATGACCCCTGGTTCACAGGTTGACTGACACTCAACCACTAAGCCATGCTGACCAGGCTCTACTAACATTGTTTATTTTCAAATCTGTTGTTTATGCACAGGAATATTTTGTGCCAGTGGGGTTGGAGACAGTGACTGTGTTTGAAATGCACATGGATGATCCTGAAATGTGATTAACTTACTCTTGAAATGAAAACATGTAGCTGAGTTGAGGGCTGGTTGTATAACTGAGATTTTGCCAAATCAATTTTTATGTAGAATAAAGTATTTATTAAAGAATAAGGTTAAATAGTGCGGTTTCTAACTGAATGGAATCTGTGGCAACTATTGAGAAAGTAGAGCAACAGAACATGTTTTGGGTTAAGGGTATATCTCTGACATTGCTTAGAATCACTGGTGCATGGTGATAGTACAAACAAGCACATTGGCTTTTGTTTATTACTATGTTTAAACTATCTGCAGTTAATGCACCCCTGGATTGCCTGCACCTATGCTAACCATTCCCACTGCAGGCACTTGACACTTTATTGCTTTCTACTCCTGTTTAATATCTTTCTGCTTAACTAACTTTTAGCTTATTTCTACTAACGTCTACTAATCCTTCCTATCACTACCATTTGTGATGGGATTTTTTCAGTAAACTAGACTCCTTGATTTAGATGCCTGATGTTATAAACTCCCAGTGTCCTGGCTTATGCTATTGTTACATTACAGATTGTCCTGCTACTTTTTTTTTTTTGAAAGAGAAGGAGAGGAAGGGAGAGGGGGAGAGAAAGAGAAAAACATCAATGTGAGAGAGAAACATCAATCAGCTACCTCCTGCACACCACCCACTGGAGTACAAGCCCACAAACTAGGTATGTGCCCTGGCTGGGAATCGAAATGGCAGCCCTTTGGTGCACGGGACAATGCCCAGCCAACCAAGCCACACAGGTCAGGGCCATGTGGCCATTTTTTTAACGGTCAATTTGAAACTGGACACAGTGGGTCTGAGGCTGCCTGTCACTACTTGAGCCAAATTAAGCAGAGACAAGATTGAATCATATGTGAGCGTTTATTCCAATAATGCCGGCAGTGTGGGGAGACCAGTCGGTCATCCTGGAAATTCTGCTCTCCTCCCCCTCACCAATTGGCTGATTATATACACACACAAGGGAGAAGATAGCTACATGCAGCTGTGAGCTACAAGGGTAACATGGAAAGGGAAGGGTCGGGTCTGCAGTCTGGCCTATAGGAGCTCAAAGTCCGATAACAAGGTGGCTAATTTTCTGTGATGTTACAAACAGCTCAGCCCGTTTCTGGGACTGGAGAATGGTCAGTGTTCCTGAGAAAAACTCCCGAGTGGGGGTCAGAGTCTGGGCACAGCAACCAAATTAAAACGATCTGTCCTTGGTCTGTTCTCAAAATGTATTTCTTTTCTGAGTAATGGACCCATTGAGGCATCTTATCTTTTTACAGCCTTGTTTCATCCTCCAGTTTCCCAGGGTCTGTGAGAAAACTTCTTATCTGTAGTTAGTAAGGTGGATAATTATTAAACAACTGTGGCTCTATTTTTATCATGTGCCCTTCCACACTATCAAATTCACCAGTGTATCTTTTTTATTGCACTATAAGCTCTATGAAGGCAGGGACTACACACTGTCTGAGGAGTAGTCAATCACTGACCAGCTGTTAAGTAAATGAGTTTCCTCTCTACTGCTCAGTCAAAAAGTAGCCCTAACAAGTGTGGACTGATTTGCTAGTTTCCCTCCAACAGGATCTACCTTTTATATTCTGAGTTTCAACCAACAATCCAATTTAAAAATGGGCAAAGGACCTAAATTGACACTTCTTCAAAAAGGACATACAGATGGCCAAGAGAGGGATGGAAAAATGTTCAGTCACTGATCATCAGAGGAATCCAAATTATCACCTCACACCTGCCAGAATGGCTACCATTAACAAATCAACAAATGGCAAGTGCTGGTGAGGATGTAGAGATAAGGGAACCCTAGTACACTGCTGGTGGGAATGCAGACTGGTGCAGCCATTATGGAAAACAGTATGGAGTTTCCTCAAAAAAGTAAATATGAAACTGCCATTTGGCCAGTGATCCTACTTCTAGAAATATATACTAAGAAATCTGAAACACCAATCAGAAAGAACATATGCAGCCTTATGTTCATAGCAGCACAATTTGTAATAGCTAAGATCTGGAAACAGCCCAAGTACCCATTAGTATATAAATAGATAAAAAAAAACAAAACTGTAATACATTTACATCATGGAATACTATGCATCTGTAAAAAAAAAAGAAAGATCTCTTACCCTTTGAAACAGTTTGGAGGGACCTCAAGATGATTATGCTAAGCAAAATAAGCCAGAGAAAGGCAAATGTCACATGATCTTACTTATATGCAGAATCTAATGAACACAATAAACTGACTAACAAAATAGATCCAGAGACATGGAGACATAGAAGACTGTGGAATCTTAGAGAGGAGGCCGAGACACCAGAGAACTTGTATGCATATATGCATATCCCATGGACACAGACAATAGGGTGGTGAAGGCCTGCGGCGGGAGGGGGGTGGAGAAGGTCAATGGGAGAAAAAAGGGGATATCTGTAATACTTTCAACAATAAAGAAACATTAAAAAAATTCAGTGTTTCAGAAAAGCCTACTCAGGTCCTATCATGCCCACCTTTTGTGACTGGGGCACCCATCATGAAGATGGATCATCATGAGTAAAAATCAGTCAACAGCCATGTGCCTGCGCTTGAGACCCAGCCCAGTCTGCAGAGAGGGAAACCAGGGGCCATGCTAACAAAGACATTTGCTCTTGTTTCCCACTCAGTCAGTAACATGCTCCCTCTTTTCCTCAACTGATGAAAACTTATCTACACTAAAAGCTTCAGGTGAACTGTCCTTTCTTTCAGAATATATTTCTGTGCTTGCTCTTAACACCCCTTGTCCCTCTTGAGTATCTCAAAATATTATTTGCCAACTTTCTGTGTAAACACATTATATTTTATCAAAATACGTCTTCTGTTTCTTCCACCAAACTATAACCTCTTTAAGAACATGGATCTATTTTTCATCTACCCATGAATTCCAATCACCTAATTTGGCACCTGTCCATAACAAATATAGAATATATGCCTGCTGAATTTTAAAAAGCAGAAGTGAAGACCTTCCACATATGATGTTAATTGAAGTGGATCACAGAAGTGAACTCTGGAATATTAGTTGGGCAATCCTCAAGCCACCCCTGTTCAACTACTATCATACCTTTCTTAAGGAAACTCTTCTCTCAATAACTCCACAAATTCCTTTTCCATAGCAGATAAGTATGTGGAATTTGGTCTCTGAAGATTTGAGTTCTGGGCAGATGATTCTTGCAAAGTGAGAGACAAACAACATCCCAGAAGCCACAAGCCATTTTCTAGATAATATCTCTATTGTGAGCCACTCAGATTCTATGATCAATCACTTTATGGAGGGAAGACAATATATTTCCAATTATTTCCCATATATCCTGTAGAATGGCCACCTACCTAAATTATAGCATCTCTTATTTTCTTTCTGACAGCACTATCTCACATAAAAGTCACTCTGAAGTTTTGACTTCAGAATTTACTCCTTGGAAAATAGATCACCACAAGTCTGCATTTTTTCAGAATTTATAGGAAGCTAGAGGCCCAGTTCATGAAATTCATGCATGGGGGAAGGGCGTTGTCCCTCAGCCCAGCATGCACCCTCTCCAATGTGGGACCCCTTGAGGGATGTTCGACTACCCGTTTACAGGG
Source organism: Corynorhinus townsendii (assembly GCA_026230045.1). Taxonomy (NCBI): domain Eukaryota; kingdom Metazoa; phylum Chordata; class Mammalia; order Chiroptera; family Vespertilionidae; genus Corynorhinus; species Corynorhinus townsendii. The sequence goes on from JAPDVU010000004.1 coordinate 82,763,833, forward strand.
ATCGGGCCATGGGGGTATAGCCAGCCTGGGTGAGGGGCTGATGGCTGTTTGCAGGCTGGCCATAGCCTCCCAGTTGGGACCCTCACTCCATGAGGGTGTGGCCAGCCTGGGTGAGGGGCTGAGAGTTGTTTTTAGGCTGGCCACACCATGGCAGATATAGAACCTTATCCATAATAGACAATCAATGAATAATGGGGTGGGTTTCTTAGATATATTATTATGTAATTTGCAATCTCTAGCAATGCTCATATAGACCACATTATCTATTTTAGTTGATCATTAGAATCCAAGATAGTGTGGAAAACAATGGTTATAACAATAATGTTTATCATCTATTGAGCATTTGGAATATTCACTGCATACATTATGGGCATTCCTCAGCAAATCAGGACATTGAAGCACAGAAATGTTCAGGAATGTTATGAAGTTCACATAGCAAGTGAATGACACAAACCAGATTGAAACCCATATAAATATTCCAGAGTTCATCTTCAATGCTTCCAACTCTAAAGTGCCCAGATGTCTAGCAGGTGAATGTAAGTTTTGGAATAGTAAAGACCATATCTTTTCTTCTATTTCCTAATATAGTGCTTAGCCCAGGACCTCATGATTCTTAATTATATTTTTATATCATAAGTGAAAGAATCCTATATAATAAAACCCTAATATGCAAATGGACCAAACAGCGAAACAACTGGCTACTATGATGCACACTGACCAGCAGGGGGCAGACGCTCAACGCAGGAGCTGCCCCTTGGTGGTCAGTGCGCTCCCACAGGGGGAGTGCCGCTCATCCAGAAGCTGGGCTCATGGGCTGGTGAGCACAGCAGTGGCAGTGGGAGCCTCTCCTGCCTCTGTTGCAGGTGAGCAGTAAGGAGCAAGGGGTCCTGGACTGCGAGAGGGCACAGACTGGGCTGAGGGACCCTCCCCTCCACCCCCAGTGCATAAATTTCGTGCACTGGGCCTCAAGTTTATTGTAAGTATGTTGAAAGGAAGAGCTGCTATATATGTTATACTTTACATAGAACAAGTAATACTCAACTTTTTTTTCAATTTTAGATTTCTTCAAACTTATTGAAACAAAGTATCCTATATAAGAGCTAATATGCTAATTAGACCGAATAGCAGAATGACTGTCCGGACGACCTTCCAGACGATGCCGGGGCTGCAAGGGCAGCCAAGGCTGCAAGGCCAAGCTTCTTGCACAAATTTTGTGCATCGGGCCTCTAGTTTGAAATAAAAAACTTTGAAGACTATACTCTTCATTAATGACAATTTTGGAAATAATATTATGCTCAGAATGGTACAGCATAAAGAACAATATGATGACTACCAGCATTCTATTACTTAATATGAACCAAGACTGTCATGGCTTAGTCTATGTAATTATTACAATAACCTTCAATTGCAAATGCTGCCATTATCCCTAATTTTATTGGTGGGGAAACTAGCTCTCTTGTTAGTTTATAAAGCTAACAAGTAGCAGATCTGGGATTGAATTTAAGCAGTCTGCTGAAGTAGCCTGTTCTCATTACTTGCTGTAACACAACACTGAGGAATGCCCTCCTCTTTTATATTGAATAATTTCAATTGTTAAAGACCCACTATTTGTTTTATATGCTCTATAAATTTATGCAGAGTAAATTCCCATGGATCTGTCTCATAGACAGATTCCCGCATCATATGCATATTCTTTGTTGATCACTAGAGGGCGACAATCATGTTTTCAGGGTGGCTTAATTCCAACTTGAAGTGCTGACTCCTTCAAAATAAAGTCAGACAACCACTTTCAGTTCTGAAAGGAAAATATAAAACCAACTTAATTAGCCATGAATTCAACAAGTATTTTTATGTGCCAACTTGGAGACAAAGACAGAAGTACTCTACTCAAGAAGTTTATATTTGAGAAGAGCTATGCATGTATAATACATCCAACCAAGTAGTATGGACAATAAAATTTGTAAGTTTAAAAGAAGAAAATATTGTGAGTCAAAGAATTAATATTGAAAGCTTATAGCTTTTTAAAATTGCAATTTTGTTTTGCTTTGTTTTGTTTTGTTTTTTACTTGCTTGATTCTCACTCCCTCATGTGGGAAGCAGAATTCTCTCCATCTCACACATGAGGAACTTTACATTTGGAAGTTAAGTGAGATGTCCCAGTCTTTGGTTTGTTGTTAAAATTGGTGAAAATTTAACTAGCATTTTCAAACCTTCTTTCAAATTATTTCTCTTCTTACTCACACAGGAAGTTAAAGTGTAACTGATTTCACAGTGGCTTTTGGGGTAATTATTCTTTTCTCCACTTCTTTCTATCTGTCTAGATATAGTTACTGTGTTTTGTTGTTGTTTTGCAGAGTTAAAGCCTAAAGTGGCTGAACAGATCAAACATTGTATGGTTGTTTTTAATTTCATTTAAGAAAAAAACAACAACACAAAAACTTGAGTTCTGTGCCACAGACATTGTTTGCCAAGTATCAACAAGGAGAGAATTTTTATGGGCGAATTATAGAATCCTGAAAATAGGACTTTATAATGGAAATGCTGATACAACCGTAACTATAGCATTGCAATTGCATCACTATAAGAAAATTGGTTTAGATAATATACCCTTCTGCAATGAATGCCATTCTAAATGATTGTGCATCTCCATAAATCTAAGCTAACTCAGTAGTTCAAAATTACTAAGATTTAAGTTTAGTACCAATAAGCAATAAACTTATGGCTACTGCTATAATAACTGTTGGTCGCTACACCCTTATTTCACAGCAGGTGGTCTGCTCCATGCTGGTTGCAGGCTGAATAAAATCAGACAACCCTTTGAAACTAATTCCTGAAGTTGATAGAAGACTCCAGAGCCATTTCAACTGGTGAAATAGTGTTATATTTTGTGCACTTTTTTTTTTTTTTTGTAAATTAAATGCTCTGAGACACTCGACCTTCCTAACAAATGAAGGGCAAACAAAGCTTTGCTCTCATTTCCTGTCACAATTAGATGTCTCTATAGATATTTAATATTGTCTTGAACAGATTGTTTCTAGTTCATAAGCCATTTTTAACACAATACCCCTATTAAAAAGAGGAAATCACTTATTTGTCATTGAATGGATTTCTTTGATACAAAAAACAGAGAGGAGGCATTAGTGCAACCATGTTTGACTCTGGACAAACAATCCAGGAAATCTTCCTCCCTTATTTCTAATCTCTTCATAAGACAATCATGTACTTTGTTGAAAATACATTTTCAGGTCTCACAACTTAAAACGTCCAGTTTTAAATGATGAAGTAGACATGTTATAAAGCCTTCCTGTCCAGTTTCTTAAACATGGAAAAAAGAAATAGCTGCATGCAATCACTGATGGGAGGTAATCCTCCTGGTTTTAGGATCAGAGGTTTATTTTGTCTTGAATATCAACGAAGTGTTCTGGATTACTATACACTTTTTAAACAAATATTTCTTAACATCAGCAGTTTATGCGACTTAAAGTTTGGCCTAGGTTTGTAAGATTTAAAGCTCAAGAATATATATATCTGTTCTCACTTAGAACAGAACCTTACATAGAAGAGTCACTAATAGAGCTTTTTCCCTTTTTCTTACTTTGAAGAAACTGTGGTACACTTAAAGGAGAAACTTATATTAAATGTGAAAGAAAGAGAGGAGATGATTTGTGCAAAATCTGATGGCAATTATTTAAAGTAGTAAAGAACATAGGTTAAAATACTAAATTATCAATAATGTTAAATATAAAATAAAAATAAATAACTTAAACACATGGATTCCCATGACACAATAAATACAGTGTGAAATGGTTTTATAAAAACCTCAGTAAAAAATAATATTCTCTTTAGCTAGTTTTTCACTTCAAATGCAAACTATTATATATTTTAATGAATTTGAATATAAATATATCATATAAATAATGTGATATCTACATTGATAAACAGGAAAACATTTTTATTTTTTAAAATTTGTTGCTCATGCCCTAACCAGTTTGGCTCAGTGGAAAGAGCGTCGGCCTCAAGGGTCCCAGGTTCGATTCCGGTCAAGGGCATGTACCTTGGTTGCAGGCACATTCCCAGTAGGGGGTGTGCAGGAGTCAGCTGATTGATGTTTCTCCCTCATCGATGTTTCTAACTCTCTCTCCCTCTCCCTCTCCCTTCCTCTCTGTAAAAAATCAATAAAAAATATATTTTTAAAGAAATTTGTTGCTCTTGCAATAATTAAAGTAGGGTCTAAAATGTGAAAAATTATAAAATTTTGGGCTGCATATAGTTACAAAACACTTTCAGAAAGTTTTCCAACTGCTGAGGTTTGACAGTTTATTGATTTGCCTTTATTGTCTCATGAAGTCACACATTTACTCACATTGCACTGAGATATAACAAACACATTTTCTTTATTTTTCTCATTATGAATCTCTACCATTCTGTGAAATAATGGGAAACTCCATTCCCTACCAATCCATTTATTTAACTCAGACCCACACAGTAATTTAGGGTGGTCTTTCAGTAAATGCTTAGTCTTTCAAAATGGCACTCATTTCCCTTGCTCAACTCCACAATCTCATATGAATGCATACCGGAGGGGATTTATGTGCCCATATGTCAGAGAAAAAATGGCCTTGAAATTAACAGTTCTATTCTCTTATCCCCTGGTCTCAATTGGAATGTCCTATGTGCACTTTCTCCTGGATTTTGCATCTTAATTTTTCTACTGTTGAATATGGCTCATTCTTTCTCAGCTAAATTAGGACCCAGTAGCCTTTGCCATTTACTAGGATCAACCTCAGGTGTCCCTGGCATTATAGATCCAGTCTGAGGTATAACTGCAACTCCCACTTATCTCAGCTCTGGAAGTCCTTGAATTCAAGATACTAGTAAATGTGCTTCTATTATCAGTGGTAGAGATCCTCATCTCCACTGGTTGCTAGTGGGAACAGGCTTCCTGCAACATCCCAAAGAAAAAGTTTTTTTTTTCTGAGACTTGCAGGGGAGAATGAGCAATTTTTATTTGCATGGAATTAAAATCCCTGAGTTTCCAAGGTCCTGAAGTAGGAATTTTTAGGGGTAAAGTAGGCAGGTTTAAGGAATTTTTAGAATTGGAGGTCCATGAAGAAAACACACAAGGCTACAGAACTGGGAGAGGTTACATTTCCATAACACAAGGGAGCCAGGTGCAGTTACATTTCCATAAGACAAGGGAGACTGGGAGAAGTTACATTTCCATAAGACAAGGGAGCAGCAACAGTTACACTTCCATAAGACAAGGGAACTGGGAGTAACCAAAAGGTCTATATTTACAAAATAAAGAAGGAAGAAGAAAGCCCAGAGGGAATAGGAAAACAATGATGGAGGAGGGCCTCACATGTCCCCCATGATATTTAACCTTTGAGCTCAGGAGTTGCTATAGTGACCAAATCAAAGGGAATATTGACCACTCAGTGGGGCTATCAGGACACAGGAACTGCAGCCTTTATTAACTGTGGAAGGAGGAACTCGGTGGGACTCTTTCCCCCTCCCCAGGTGGGAGTCTGTGCTGTAAGATTCTTTCCTGATCCCCATGTGGGAGTCTATACTTGTTCTTCAATAAATTCTCACCTTTGCTATACCGTCTTTCATCCACGGATTCATTCTTCAACTCTGAAGGACAAAAAATCTGGGGAACCATCCTGCCCAGGGGGACACTGTGTGTTCCAGTCCAAAAACCCTGTATCAGTCCCATTTCCCTTTGCTCCACTAAGAAAGAAGTCCCATTTTGCCTTTAACAGGGCTAAGATCAGAGCCAGTGTCCAGTTTTTGTTCCATGTTAGGGCATAGTCCAATCCATTATCAGTTTATACATTATTTTGTGTTCCCAGCTGCAGTCCATTAGTTCATTGTGTATGGGGTCCACAGGGCTATGGGTCACTCAGGTGAATCCAAGAGAGCCAAAAGCCAAGAAAGTGAACTCTTTTATGTATCCCCCAGTTTTCACGGGCTTGCGGTGGCCCTGCCTACTCTGGCCAATGATCTCTGTTTCCAACTTTGACTGACAGACAAGTACCTTTCCTATGTTACCCCAACTTCATTGTCCATGCTTTTATCTCCCCATTTGTTGGACCCCCTACCCCCAAAGACCTATAAAGAATGGGTGGTGGCTCCCTGGGGAGTGTGAAATTTCAGCTCCCTGGTGAAGCTGCCCAAATGACATGCCTATAATGTCTGGCTTCCTCCCCTTCCCCCCTTGCTTCTTTCCTATTATTGTTAACTAGCTAATTACAATGATATCATACCTACAAGGACCATCTTTTCTGGCAGTATCGCAGTCAGACTCGCAGCTAACTTCAGTGTGTTCCTCCCTACACTCCCAAGTGCACATGGAAAATTCTGAGCCTTATGCTTGCTGAGACTGACATGGAAGCTAAGATGAGTGGAGAACTCTATGTCAATTTCTTCCTTTGCCTAACCAGTGCATGTGGCCATTTTCTTGCTCTGATTATAGTTGTCCCCAGGTTGGTACAAGAATAGGAAAGGGAACCAACGTTTTGCCATCCTGAAGCTGCCCTTTTAGAATATGATTTTAAGCTATTTATTAAGCAACAATACTCAGAAAGAACCCTTGACCCTCTTCCTTCTCCTGCCCAAGAGATTTAGGTAGAAACACCTGCTTTAGGAAGGGATTGTTACCTCAATCACCTTAATAATTTTAACCCTAGCATTAGTCAGGAAGACTCCAATCCAGTTAGCTAGATACCCGCTGTTACCCATTGTTTCTGAGTTGCCTTCCTCAACTACCTGTAAATTGCCCATTCTCTCTTCTGAAATCTAATACACCATCTCCTCCCTTTCTTCTTTGTTCAAAATGTCGTATATACCCAGTGTTGCCTAGTCTCTGGAATTTCCATAACTGTGTGAATTTCCATGCATAGGCATTAAAACTGATCTTCTACTGTTAATCTTTGTTAATTTGATTATTAGCTCAGCTAGAAGAACTCAGAGCATAGGAGGAAAACTATGAATATTTTTTTAGCCTCTAAAATTGCCTTACTGGAATTTCTTCCTTAAGTGTTGAAGTGGGAGTAAAAACACTTTGCTACTGATTAACTCATCAATCCATCTTGCCCATGTCCTCTCTTCCTATGCTGGAAGCTCTAAAGATAAGTTCAAGAGACAGAGAGCTCTCCACTAATTGTCTCTCTCTCTCTCTCTCTCTTTTTTTTTTTTTTTTGGTATAATTTCTTTCTATATTTTTCTGAAGCCAGAGGGGATTGGATTGTCTATTTTTACTCTTTCCTGGATGGGATCCATCTGTATATCATAATCTTCTCCCTCCTTATGTGGAAAACACTATACCTGCTAATGGCAAACAACACCAGATGTTACTGGTGAAGTTAGACCTCTGTCCTTGAGTTTGGCTAAGGAAGAATTCAGATTCAAGAACTCAAATACAAGTGAAAGTTTATTTAGCAAGTCAAAAAGGTACAAGAAGTGAATTTTAGAGGAAGTGAGCCAGCTGGGATGTGTGGACTCAGAAAACAAGTTACAGAGGGTAAAGAGGGCCCTTGGAGCTTAGGAGAAAGAAAGCAAAGGTGCACAGCTTCAGGGAAGGAAGGGAGAAGGCATGGGCATGACAGAAAGAGAAAGAAAGCTGGGTCCTTCATCTTAAGAGGTTTTATATGTCCAAAGGCAGGGATATTAGGGGAGTTCTCAGGGAAAGAAACAAATAGAATGTTGCAGAAGACCAAAGAAAGCCAAGGACGCTTCAAAGAAATGGAGGACACTGCTTAATACACTGGCAGACTCAGGGAACAGCCTTCCAAATCTGAGTGAAGGAACAGGCATGGGGCCCTCCTTATATCTCCCTCCCTGTGATCTTTGTCCCACAAACATGGATTATGCTTCCGGTCCTTTTCGTGGGCCTTGCAAGAAAGCCCCCAGGTGTTGGGGGACTCCAGGCCATATCTGATGGTCTGGCCTGGCACCAGTGTTAATAACCCTCCCTCTGGGGCAGTGCACTGTTCACAGTAACAGGTTCTGCAAGACCAGTATCTGGGAAGTGATAGATCGTCCCTTCCCCCAAGTGGTGGGCAGAGTATGATGTATGACATAACCTGTGTCTACTGCCGGGACATCCCTGAGACATTGAACCACCAATCAGCGTGTGCCGAGTGCCCTGGGGCCCCAACCCTTCCCGTTCCACCCTGGACCCCACCACTGCCTGTTCCTCCCCTCACAAGGTGTGTTCACCGCTGCAAGTGTTGCTGTCTCCCCAGTCTGCGAGGCAGTCCGGCTGGGTCCTTCTCCTCCCCTTCCTCTAATCCTGGTTTTTCTACCCTCCTCCGTAATGAATCTCACTCGTTAGTGTGGAATAAACTTTCTCTTTAACATGCCTTGGTCCCCGACTCCAGTTTCCTGCACCTCCAACCTTACAGGAAGGAGATAGGGACTTAATTATAGGTTATCAGGAATGTACACTGAGCTTGCTGGCTTGGATTCAGATCGCTAGCCCCAAATATCAGGGTTACATTGGAATTAGCTCTTTTTAGCCTTCTCAAGAATAGTCATCAGCTTTCCAGTTGTGTCTTTTCAGGGTTGTGGTCTTTATTGATTGATTAATGCTCAGGTAGGGGTTTGAAAGGATAAAGTCCACCCAGCTGGCGCAGCTCAGTGTTTGAGCTTCAATCTATGAACCAGGAAGGAGGTCACAGTTTGATTCCCAGTCAGGGCACATGCCTGGGTTTCAGGCTCAATCCCCAGTGTGGGGCGTGCAGGAGGCAGCCAATTAATGATTCTCATCATTGATATTTCTATCTTTCTACCCCTCTTCCATCCTTTCCTTCTAAAATCAATAAAAACATACTTAGAAAAAGAAAAATTTAATTTATTTAAAGAAAAGGGAATGGTGGATGAGGATATCTAAAGGGAAGGGCTATACAGCACAGAGCTAAGGCATATTAGGTCAATGACGGCAGCCACTCAGAGCTGGAGTTTCATCCCTATATGCAGACACTGGTGGGAAGCTTTTGTTATCAGTGGGTTTTAGGGACTTGGCTGGTAGGTTTGGATAGTGTGGTTGGGTCAACAGGAATGTGGATGTGCAGTCAGGTGCTTCCTGGCAGTTTTAGTTCCTTATATGTTTTTATTTCCTACCTGACAAGTCTTTCTGGCCTTTGTTCTCCTGTGGCAGAAGCTTACAAAATGGCAGCTAAGAATTATATTGCCTTGTAAGTCCTAACAGCCGTCACTGGTCATTTTATCTGCTCCTAATGTCAGCCATGTTATGGCTTTTTTTGTTGTTGTTTTGGTGTTTCTCTGGGCCTGAAGCTGAAACACAACTGAGGTCTAGATGTTATCTGTAGTTTGACCAAAACTCTGTCTCTGTGGTCAACAGACCAGTGGCTTTATTCCTACAATTATTTGATGCTGATCAGAACCTCATTGTCCTGGAGGCTTAATGCTTAAGTGATCGGTTGTGCAAGGGCTTGTATAGGAGTCATATGAAATTATTCTCCAGCCCCCTTGTTTCTCCTAGAAGGAAGGTCTATCACATGACTAGTGACATGCCAGGCGAGGAAAGGTCAGGGAAGGATCCAAACTGCTTGATCAGCAATATGAAAGATCCAGGGGTCTAAACTGTGTGACCAGAGATATACTTGCGGAGGAAAGGTCACCCTGGGAGCAAGGTCCCACCATACAATACTTGTTTTCCCAGTTTTGCTCATTGCTAGGCATCCTGGTCACCTTCTGAACATGGCCTATCAATCCTACTCTGCCCATGTCTGTCTAACTGCCTACTATCTCATACCCATTCTCACATGTTATAATGGTAAATTGATTACAAGGAATAGAAATGTGACTTACTGTTAAGGGGAGATAATAAAAGTTTTCTTTTCTTCTTTATTTTCATCTTCTTATCTGTAACTTCTTGCAGCATCAGAGTCCCCAGTGCTTATATTCCAATGGTAGACATGGATCTGATAATAATAATTGTTCAAATATTGAAATGTTTTTATACTTGTTGGCAAATAACCACTGTTCTCCAGCTGTCCTGTCACCAGGGCTACTGTCATCCTTCTCCTGGGAAATCCAGCCTTTCTCAGGAATCTATATATATATTAAAACCTAATATACAAATATACCAAACAGCAGAACAACCAAACAACTGAACAACTGCTCACTATGATGTGCGCTGACCACCAGGGGCGCACATGGAACATGGCGGGCATCAGCAGCAGGTGACAGAACATGGTGGGCGTCGGCCACGGCAGGTTGGTGGAACAGGTGAGCGGGGGCCCCAGTCACTGGGTGGGGCGCCAGTCACTGTCATTGGGACCAGCCTGTGGTGGTTACTGAAAATTCTTTGCTCTCATGTGCCACGGTCCTGCCCAGCGCTTGCACCTGCTGCCTGCACCAGCCCCACTCACACCTGCTGCCAGGGCCCAGTGCCAGCCCCACTCACACCTGCTGCCAGGGCCCAGTGCCAGCCCCAATCACTTGGTGCCATCAGTGGGTGCGAGCAGTGGCTGCCAGCTTTGATAGCCGCACAGGGCTTCTCCACCTCCCCCTGCTCCTGGGGGGCAATTGGGGCCAGCAGCCACCTCTTGCACCCACTGCCAGTGATGGCCCTGCTTGCAATCACTGCTGGCACTGGAGCTGCCACTCATACCTGCTGCCAGCACCTGGCGCCAGTCTGATTGCTTGGCGCCGTCAGCAGTTGCAAGCAGTGCTGCCAGCCCTGATCACCCCTGAGGGCTTCTCCACCTCCTCCTGCTCCTGAGGGGTGAACGGAGCAGCAGCCACCGCTCACACCCACTGACGGTGCCGGCCCCACTTGCATCACTGCTGGTGCTGGCCCCAATCGCTCTGTGCCGTCAGCAGGTGCTAGTGGGGCCGGCGCTGTCAGCATGTGGGAGTGGCAGCTTGGGAGCAGGGCTACCAGCAGACAGGGGGCCAGGGGCCATGGCGGGAGGGGCTGGACTGGGGCGCAGAGGATAGGCCAAGACCCACCCCTGTGCCCACCACAGTCTCTCCACCCACAGTTCCTTTCAAGGTACACGAATTCGTGCACTGGACCCCTAGTCATTAATAAAAGAGATACTGCCTAGCATATAGAGGAGTGTCCAGGACTCTGCTCCAACATCATGCATGACTTTTCTGGGCCTACTTTGCTAACCATATTCTGGTTCTTCACACCACAGCTCTCTAAAGTAACACTTTCTCTCTGCTTTTTTGGGTAGACACCTGCTTAGACAATTAGTTTCTACCCAAAGTGAATTTTACAAAAAGTGCACAATATAACAGGGTATTTTTCCTAGAAATTTCTTATACCACTTGCTAATAAAGTATAATTTATCCATATTGTTACACAAAGGTATTAGAATTGCATACAAGTCATACATATTAGGTCTGTATAAATATCTATATTTTTAATATAAGTGGAGTTAACTCATATTCATTGTTAATTCACTATTTTGAATATACCACAATTTATTTATTTTCTTCCATGAAATTATTTCCAATGATATGCTACTACAAGTGATATTTTTATGATTATCCTTATGCCTGTCTTCTGAAGGACAACATATATTTTAATATGACATATTAAAACCTAAGAGAGAAGGCTACCCAGCACAAGAAAATCTTGGACTCAGCTGGATGCTTTGTTGGAATGATATTTGGAGCTATTTCCTTTGGGGAAGAAGAGAGGTTATTCTACATATGGGACAAAGATTTAAATGCATATTGATGACTAAAAAGTGGAGAGTGCTTGAGACTGGCTAGCTGTTCCCAAACTCATTTTCTCTTCTTTCTGAGATCATATTAAGATCTATTTTCCAGGCTAGTTTAGAGTCAAGACAGCTACATGACTGAGTTCTGGTCAAATGAAGTAGTATGTACCATCTTTAGGAATACTATCTAATAAAAGAGCAATATGCAAATTGACCATACCCCCACTACACCTGCAAGCCACGCCCACCAGCCAATTGGGAGCAAGTATGCAAATTAACCCAACCAAGATGGCTGTGGCCACCGAGAAATCAGGAGGCTTGGGTTTCCCCAGCAATGGAGGAAGCCAAGCTTTCCACCTGCCCTGGCCTGCCTTGGCCTCTGCTTAAGGCTATAAAATTTCAATTATAAAAGATAAATAAATCCCAACAAAAAATGACTGCGGCCTTGTAGCGAGTGGGAGGTTTGGCTCCGCTCAAGGCTACAAAGTTTCAATTATAGATAAATAAGATAATTAAGATAAGTAAGTCCCAGATACCAGGCATCTGCTTGGGTCACCAGGAGGCGTAGCCAGCCTGCAAACCACCACAGGCCCCTTGCCCAAGCTGCCCCATGCCCCAAGGGAACCCCCACCCTGATCCAGGACACCCTTCAGGGCAAACCAGCTGACCCCCACCTGTGCACCAGGCCTCTATCCTATCTAATAAAAAAATAATATGCAAATTGACTGTCACTCCAACACACAAGATGGCTGCCCCCATGTAGTCAAAGATCCTGCCCACATGTGGACACAAGATGGCCACCACAAGATGGCCAGCAGGGGAGGGCAGTTGGGAGGGACCAGGCCTGCAAGGGAGGGCAGTTGGGGGCGATCAAGTCTGCAGGGGAGGGCAGTTAGGAGTGACCAGGCCAGCAGAGGAGGGAAGTTGGGGGCAACCGGGCCTGCAGGGAAGGGCAGTTGGAGGGGACCAGGCCTGCAGGGGAGGGCAGTTAGGGGTGACCAGGCAAGTAGGGGAGGGTAGTTAGGGGCAAACAGGCTGGCAGGGGAGTGGTTAGGGGGTGATCAGGCTGGCAGGCAGAAGTGGTTAGGGGCAATCAGGAAGGCAGACAGGTGAGCAGTTGGGAGCCAACAGTCCTGGATTGTAAGAGGGATGTCCAATTGCCCATTTAGGTCCGATTTACCAGCATAAGGACTAAATGGGCAATCGGACATCCCTCAAGGGGTCCCAGATTGGAGAGGGTGCTGGCTGGGCTGAGGGACACACACACACACACACACACACACACACACACACACACACACACACATACACACACACACCTGTGCACAAATTTCGTGCACCGGGCCTCTAGTCCTAATATATGAAATCCCTGGGTCAGTCACGACTAGAGGCTCGACCGACCAGAAGTCAGTCCTGCAGTCAGCGCTGGGTTGCCAGGGCAACCCAGCACTCACTGCTATGGCTGCAGGCGCGGTGACTCAGCACTGACAGCTGTGGGGGCTGCAAATCAGGCCTGGAGAAAGGCCTGAAGAGAGAAGCAGGGTCTGATCCTTAGCCTCTGTAGTATCTGTTGATCAGCACTTGCCTCTCTCTTTCTCTCCGGGCCTGACCAGCAGCTGCGCCTCCATTTCTCTCCAGACCTCTACTGGGGCTGCTGATCAGCCCTGCCTTTCTGATCAGGCCCTGTTGATAGGCTCAGAGATGCTGACTGGTATAGAAACCAACCAATCAGAACCAAATTGGCCAGCAGAGGAGGGCAGTTGGGGCAAACAGGCCATCAGGGGTGGGCAGTTGGCGGGGGGGGACCAGGCCTGCAGGGGAGGGCAGTTGGGGGCCATCAGGCCAGCAGTAAGGGCAGTTGGGGGAGAGATCAGGCCGCCAGGGGAGGGCAGTTGAGCGTGTCCGGGTCGGCAGGGGAACAGTTAGGTGTTAATCAGGCCAGCAGGGAAGCAGTTAGGAAGTGATCAGGCTGGCAGGCAGAAGTGGCTAGGGGCAATCAGGCAGGCAGGCAGGCAAGCAGTTAGGAGCTGGCAATCCTGGGTTGTGAGAGGGATGTCCAACTGCCAGTTTAGGCCCGATCCCTGCTAAACCGGCAGTCATACATTTCCTGTGGGTTCCCAGATTGGAGAGGGTGCAGGCTGGGCTGAGGGACAACCTCCACCCACCCCCCACTCCCAGTGCACAAATTTTGTGCAATGGGCCTCTAGAAGCTCTAGAAGTTTATAATCCCATATGGATTCTGCTTCTCTTGTTCTTAACTCAGTCACCTTGAAACCCACATTTTAAAGGTCACAGAATTGTAAGATTGTAAAAGACCTGAATCCCTGAATAAATTATTGGAAGAGACCCTTGGTTTTTTGTGTTGGTCTTTGCCTATCAATAACCAGTGTTGTGGCTGGCCCAGCCTTGTGGTTCTTATGATTGCACAATGCCCTTGATTTTTTATTATTTTATTTATAGACTAGAGGCCTAGTACATATAATTGATTCATGGGTGGAGGGTTATCTCTCAGCCCGGCCTGCACCCTCTCCAATCTGGGACCCCTTGGGGGATGTCCAACTGCCAGGGATCAGGCCTAAACTGGCAGTTGGACATCCCTCTTACAAGCCGGGACTGCTGGCTCCTAACCGCTCACCTGCCTGCCTGCCTGATTGCCCCTAACCACTTCTGCCTGCCAGCCTGATCACCCCCTAACCACTCCCCTGCAGGCCTGATCACCAACTGCCCTCCCCTGCTGGCCCAATTGCCCACAACTGCCCTCCCCTGCTGGCCCAATTGCCCACAACTGCCCTCCCCTGGTGGCCTGTTTGCCCCCAACTGCCCTCCCCTGATGACTTGATTGCCCACAACTGCCCTCCCCTGCTGAAAATCTTGTGGTGACCATCTTGTGGTGGCCATCTTGTGATGACATTGCTCGACACCATCTAGGCTTTTATTATATAGGATTGACTGATTTAGCAATAACAATAAGGAAACTTTGGGAGGAGAAGATTTGTTACTTTTATAGGTCCTGGAAATTACAGGACACTCTTGGGTCACACAGTGAGTGATTGGGGGAGTTGAGAGATGGGGAAAGGGGAGAGGAGAGAGAGAGAGAGAGAGAGAAGCTTGGGGTCCCCCTTTTATTGGGGTTGAGGATAGGAGCGCAGTGTTTCATGGGCTCACTCCTTGTTGATAAATTTAAACATATGGGTAGGAATTTAAACTGTGGGAAGAGGAAAAATACCAGGTGGTTAGTTATTAAAATCAACCAAAATCTCTAAAAAAAAAAAAGAGCCTCATTTGGGGAGGAGGCCTGGCTCTTTCTGTAATGTATGGCCTGGCACTATGTTTATTCAAAAGCCATTTTTGAAGTGGATGCCTCAGCAAACAAGCCAATAATCAGGGCTTTACAACCCTACAAATCAGTGTTACCCATTTTGACATTAGAGAGACAATAATAGATTTCTATCAATTTGAAGGCATTATTCATATCTGGGTGACTTTGTAACAGCATTTAGCATAACCTAAATAATACACCTTCTCTGGATGTAAGTTTCTCCTCTCTTTAAATGGAGATAGCAATACCCATCCAGCAAGGTTGTTATGAGAAATGGACCACAAGGAACATCCTATATAATAAAAGCCTAATATGCAAATTGTCCCCTAGGGTGGTCTTTCAACCCAGAGTTCGACCACTCACTATGAGATGTGCTGGCCACCAGGGGGCGGTGTGGAACATGGCGGGCGTTGGTGATGCAGCATTGGCAGTGGGCAGCAGTGGAAGCGCTGCCGGCCCTTATGGGCCCAGATGACAGCGGGACCACAGCGGGATGGTGGAGCAGGTGTGCGGGTGGTGCCAGGCCAAGATGAGTGTGAGCGGGGGGTGGGGGGGGGGGCGTCGATCACCCTGCTGATTGCCCTGTAGGCACCCCACAGATGGCAACCAGTGTTAGGGCACAGGGCCACTGCCTGGTTCCCAGGTGCTAAGGGAGCTGGGCAGGGGGACCCAGCCCCAACTGATCGCCCCACAAGCAGGATAGTTGAGCAGGTGAGGGGGCAGTGCCAGGCCAAGGTGGGGTGCCAGGTGGGGCTGCAAGGCTGGGTCATGAGCTGGGGCCCAATCTTCGCAGGCCACCCCAAGGGACCCCACCCATGCACAAATTTGTGCATTGGGCCTCTAGCGTTTAATATAACACTCAGCATAGTGATGCACAATAAGTTAATTTCCTTTTTAATTTAGGAACTTTTGAGCATAGAAGAGGCATTAAACACTCCTTCCTAGCTGACTCCTCCACTCTCAAAGAGGACATTGAGATGCATAAAGGACTATTACAGATTTTGGAAAACATTTTTGTGTTCTGGGGACCACAGTGTTTCAGTAGGATTGTAAACATAAAATGCTATCATAATATAATTTGCACCAAGGCTTTTTATTACTTCCCTGAAAGCACAATTAATTTTATTAATTCCCTGGAAAAAAAAAAGGCTTTGATGACCATCTTCCTTTTACAAATACAAAGACGCCATTTCCTTAACCTCAAGTGACACAGTTAAAGGAAAGAGTAAGAAGGTGGCCATGTTATGGCTCTTTTCCTTCTAGCCTGGACATTCTGGGGACTTACACTGGTGTATGGCTCCACTCCCATATGCTTTTGTAAATAATTTTGTTTTTAGAGAGAAAGGAATTGATTTTACTGATTTTAGAGAGAAAGGAATAGAGAATAGAGAGGTAGAAACATCAATGATGAGAGAGAATCATTGATCGGCTGCCTTCTGCACACCCCCTTCTGGGGATCAAGCCTGCAACATGAGCATGTGCCCTGACTGGAATCAAACTGGTGACCTCTTGGTTCATGGGTCGATGCTCAACCACTGAGCCACACCAGCTGGGCTCATATGCTTCTGTGACCATGAGCTGAAAGAAGTTGTTGCTGAAACTAAGGAACAAGGAGGATTCTCAGATAAATATTAGCTGCACACACAAGAGCTCCAACACTGTTCCAGGCCTTATTCTACAGCCAAATTCCTTTCACTCCTACCATAAATATTCATGAATCTGGAATCTGTAAGTCAAGAAATGTTTAATAACCATGAGTTTCAAGTCAATTCTCATATTTTGTATTATTCTCTATGCCTTTGTGACCTGATTGCTTTGATTTTCTTTTTTTTTTCTTTTTGTCTCAAACAAAGACATAACTTTTATTATTCTCACTATGTTATAAAATGTATCACTAATCTAATGACTACCACTACTGAGAATGCCAGTGGAGCATAGAGTAGGATCAAAGGGAAGGAGCATTTTAATGAAACTGTTTATTTTGAAATAGCTATGTGGTTGGATTGAAATGTTATAAGATGTTCAGGAAGAACTTTCTATATTCTATTAATTCTATTCTGGGCTTCATATTACAGAGTGTTCTTGGGTCTTCAGCCTTAGTGATTTAACTTTGTGATCAGCCTGAGCATAGTTTCCAACTTGGAGATCACACGAAAGCATTATCACTTCAAAGTTGCCTAAATTATACCTCTTCCTGCTACATCAATTCTGGGCAAAGTTTCCTTCACTTTGAACTTATTTCTTATTTGGTTGCTTTTCCTTTCATTATCTCACTGCTACAAAACCTCCCATTGTTTTCTCCAAATGACCATATCTGTACTAGACTTTATTTAAGGAGAGTTCTTTGTCCCACATCTGCAGGTTCTGTGAGGTTATCTTGGATATCTTCCCATTTGAAATACACACATCCCATTCTTTATTGTCTATTCCTTAAAAAAAAATATGCATCTCCATTCAAATCTCAAAATCTAAGTTGATGTACTTTTTCACCTTTTTTATGCCATTGATCAGAGCTAAGAGGCTAGCAAATCATGGCAATCACTTAATTCTTGAGAAGGTCCCAGAGAAAGACGTCCTTGGATTATAAAACTAACTAGAGACTGGGAGAATATTTAGATCTGAAAAGGGCAGAGAAAGAATTTATAAATGCCAGTTTTCTAAAGTAAATGTATAAGAACGCATTTATTGTATTTCAGTAATATAAGTGGCCTATTGTCAGAAAGAAACCTATCAGAAATTGAGGCATACTGAGGGGAACATTAATGCATCTTGATCAAGAGAAGATTTACTGAATTTTAAATCTTTTAAGTAAAAGAGTACTTATTATATAAAAATAGCTACTACATAAAGAAACAAATGAGGATTAAATTAAATCTGTTTTTTAAGCTTGAAGGTACAAAGATTGAAAAATAACAGAGCAAATATTTTATCTTCACTTCATTGTCTGTTAAAGACTGCTTCCTCAATCCTTGTACTAATTTCTTATGCATTTTTGAACATATGAAATATTAACTCAAAATCAGAAGTGTATACCAAACTCTTGGTACTGTGGATGAAAGAACCACAGTTGATGATTTCAAGGAAAAATGTGATAGGAAGGTGGATGGGGATAGTTCACCTTTTTCATTTTTCCTGCCAAATAAATACATATGAATGGCAGCAGATTTTGTCATTGATGGTGTCCCTTGATTTTGAATAGAGAGAATGGAACAGTTTGGGCCCCTCAGTTCAACAAGAAACAACTTGTTGATTTTGTAATTCTTCATCTCTTTTACATAGTTATTTTTTTAGAGTTCATTTCTTAGGCTGGATTTTCTATTTTCCTCTCACTTCTTTTCCCTAAAGTGTTTTAAAATTTTTTTATGGTGATTAAAAATAACAAAGTAATTTCTTAGTAATGAGGGCAAACTTAATTGGAGAGACTCTGCTTCTGAAGAGGATGGTCTGAGCAGTCCAAAGGGGAGTATTTTCTTTGTTTTTTCACAAGCAGAGGGCAAATAAATGTGCATTTTCATTACCCAAGATCACATGGTTGTTGATAAACTTAAATACTGTAGGTCCCTTATCATTAATTGTGTTAATAATTTGCTTCTCTATAACTGAATAAGGATAATTACGAAGTGAAGAGAATGAAGCACAATAAAATATTTAATGTACTCGCTGTATTAATTTCTACTTTAATTTCTATAGTATCTGCTTTTCCTATTAGATCCAAAAAAATCCCTAGTCCAGGAACATTGTAATATTCAATCTTCAATGTTGAACTTTGCGCTATAGGAGGGAAAATATTACACTCGGAAGACACATAAGAGACTATTTCCATACAATACAGATGGCATTAATACTCCTGAATTGTCATATATTTCTTTTCTTGTCTTTTCAAAAATAAGTTGTTTCTCAGAACATTGACAAGATATTTTTATCTGTTTCACTACTACTATCTATATCTAAAATGACTGAGTTCATGATAGAATAGTGATCAATAAATCCAAGCATTTCTAAATTATCCAGTTATCTATGATTTAAAATTCTTCATATCTATAAACAAAAATATAATTTAAATAATACAAATAATAAATGTTTAAAGGAATAGTCTAGTTCTTCTATGTGATATAGATCCTGTAGAATGGGTTTATCATGTTGGACAACCAGAGCAAATGATTGAGATGATGCTTACCTGTTCAAAAAAGAGAGTGGATCCCTTGTTCTCCATGAGTCCTGGGTCAAAAAGTATTCTAAGTGAATTGGCAGTAATGTTTTATGTTGCTGTGGGGTTTTTTCCCTTCAGATTTAATAAAGACAATATCCAAAATACAGTTCTAATTGGCTTCAGCCTTAGGAAGAAGATAACGGTATTTCGTCTTTGTCATATCTTTGGGAAAGAATAGAATAGAAAATCAAACAGGAATTCTCATAACAGAATTCCTACTCACTTTCAGTTAAATTCTGATAAACTGTTTTAGTAGAACTTGAAATTTAATTCCAGTTATTCAACTAGTACTTTCTCTCTCTCTCTCTCTCTCTCTCTCTCTCTCTCTCTCTCTCTCTCTCTCTCTCTCTCTCTCTTATTTTAGTACTTATTTTTATCCACCACAATCAGATATTCTATCTTCTTCAGTTATACTACAGCAATGAGAGCTGCAATAGGCGCATGGTAAGTGTTTGATTAATTTCTGTTGAATTAATTTTACATGGAGATGGAGCAAAGTGGTTTTACATATGTCAGATGATGGTAAAATTCTCAGTCATGTTCTAAGCTCTAAATAGAAGGTTTAAAATTTTTTAATTAACATTTTGTAGAGTGTAGAAATTGGTTGTAGATAGAAATAATTCTTGGATATATCCTTTCATTGATTTGTTCAGGAAGCCTTGCCAAGATTCTGAATATTGATACATGTTGTCATGGCCAACACCTCTGTTGCTATAGAATAAGGATGATTAATGTTCACTGGCACTCTTTCATATCCAGATGCTTATGCCTACTTTGGCCTTAGACCACTTGGCCCTCTGACTTCAGTGCCTTCTTTGGGTGTAGCAAGAGAGAATCAATGGACTGTTGCTCTTAACATCTGCTCATGGGATCTGGAGAACAATTTCAGTTGCTTTTCTCCAATATCTACTATAATGGACTTTGGAAAACTTGCAAATGGGGTCAAAAATAAATCCAAACTACATAGAAAAGAAGAGAAATGCAATCTTATGTTATAACATAGGATTTTTGCACATTGACGTTTATGAATCCTACTTCAGTGACTAGACCCTTCTTCAAGAACAAATAAGCTATGTAAGGTAATTTTCAAACACATCAGTATGCAGTCATTATTTTTTTATATACATTTTAAATAAAAGTGATGTGTATTATGAAATCACTTAACCACTCTGAATCTCAATAGTTTGTGTGTAAAATTAAATATTCTCAATGACAATTTCAGTCTAAATTTCCATTTTGGATGTCTCATTACATTAAGATTTATTTTTCACATTAGGGACATTAAAATATTAAATGTGATTATTTAAACACATTTCTCCTGAATATTATGTGAATTGCTACAAAATTATTTTTAGCTTGGTCACTCAGCAATTTATACCCATAATATTGTAACTGTTAAAGTTTCTTAGAGATACTGACCTCAAGAGGAGTTAGCAGATGATATTTTGCTAGGACAACATGCCAGCTTTTTCTAGACACCATCTCTTCCAACAAGGCACTATTCAACCAAGCAAGAAATGTTCTTACTTTTACTAAGCCTCAGTAATCAAGACTGCAAAAAAGAAGTCTATAAATGAAATGATTATTTTTCTTCCTTATTTTAACAACAACTGAATGAAAACAGAAGGTCTGTGGACTTTTTTTTCTCCTCAGAAATCATTAATAATGAAGATTCTTCTCTTTTCTTTTATTTTGTTCTTCTTTGGTGTCTTCATTCTATCAGGTAATATGAATATTATTGCCAGTGGGGTCAGCACTAAAGGGGGGAAGAGGGGTTAGAATTTTTAAAGTGACTATTATTAACATTATACAAACTTTGTATTAATACCATCAGCAAGACCACATTATATTTATATACAGCCCCTAGATGGAGCAAATACTTGAATACATTTTCAGGGGCAATACACTAATAAAACCCATAATTAACTTTGATTACATAAGATTATACATATATCTATATATATATGTAAGTTGTTGGAATAGTGCTACCGTGGTATACTCAATCTTGGAAATGTGTGTTTATTCAATATTCAAATTCTTCCTATTTAATATACTAATAATCTTTTAAATGGGAGTGGAATAAATTTATGCTTGGATAAAGTTGATGACAGAGGTTAAGTGAGGTTAAATGGCTTGCTAAAAGTAAAAATTTTATTACATTCATAACTAAGACTAGCCATGCATCTACTCACTTTCAGTTAAATTCTTCTTTTTCTTGCTACTTTCCCAAATCACCACGATAACTGTCATTACTGAGTTCAAAGGAGATTAAAATAAAATAAATGTATTATATTCCATTCTTTCACTTCTACTCTGCTCTAATAATATCCAAACATAAATAGCTTTTAGCTGACAATTTCAAAAGGGGACACATGAATGAACTTCAATTAATAATGTAACTCTTGTAACTCAAGGAGTTGGAATTAAGGTAAATGAGTATCTTTTTTCCTCATCATGTTCATAAAAATTTATTGGAACATGCTCATTAAAATTTCATCTATTTCTAGAAGTTTTCTGATACATTATGTAGATTTACCTAGATTTCAATATGGGATGATGCTTTTTTTTCTTAATCGTGACTTTAATAGCAAGCATCTATTCTGCCTTTTGAACACACAAATTCATTATTCCTTCCTTACAAAAGCAGTGTGAGGTCATCTTATTAATAACCAAGATGTTCATTTACATATTGAACCCAACTTTAAAGAAATATATGCTATATATGTATTATTTTCTAAAACCTCTTACAGTTTATAAGATCATGAAATAAAGACAAATATATTAGTGTCCTTATTTCAGAAACATTTTTTCTTATACTTTCGAAGTAACCTTTTCTTTTGCAGTGGGCTCTGGCCAACCTGTTAGCAATTCTATTCCAGGAGCAAAAACATGTAGAAAGAAGTTTGAGAAGTCATACTCAAAAATACATAATCCTTCCACAATATTTGAAAAGGCACAAAATCATGCAGGTAAAATAAACACAGGTAAAATAAAACAAGTATAATTCTATCTTGCACATTTAATTATTAACTGTCAAATGCAATGAAGGAAATATTCTAAATATGTTCTTTGTCCCAGTTCCTATGTATTTAGCTCTTGTCTTTCACCTTCCAGTTTTATGAAGGCAGATTTTATGTTCAAAATGAGAAAGAAGTTTTATTTTAAAGTCATGGAGTCTCATTTTTTATGAAACACTGTCTAGACAAATGTCCTTCCTATTTCTGAGGAAATATTCTCCAATCATTGCTCCCAGCATCGTTTTTTCATTTGTTTGGTTGGTTGGTTTTTAATGTTGCTAGTGCCATTATGCTTAGGATTCAGACTGCTATCTCAGTTTTCCTTGTAATTTCTTTTGTCAATCACAACTGTCCATTGTCCATAATCCTGATATTTTTGGAAACATAAAAATATATCCTACATAATAAAAGGCCAGCTACCATAATTGTAACCACCAGAACAACCAGAGACCAGAACCACCATGGCCCCTCGCTGAGCTGGCCCCACCCCTAAGCAAGCGGTTAGGGGAGATCAGGCAAGCAGGCAGAATGGTTAGGGGTGATCAAGCAGGCCAACCAGCAGTTAAGGGTGATCAGGTAGGCAGGTAAATTGTTAGGGGCGATCAGGTAGGCAGGCCAGCAGTTAAGGGCAATCAGGTAGGCAGACAGCCCCTTGTAGGACTGGCCCCGCCCCCAAGCAAGTGGTTAGGGGCAATCAGGCAGGCAGGCAGAGTGGTTAGGGGTGATCAAGTAGGCAGAGAAGTGGTTAGAGGCGATCAGGTAGGCAGGCAAATGGTTAGGGACGATCGGGTAGGCAGACGACCCCTGGCCAGGCTGGCCCCACCCCCAAGCAAGTGGTTAGGGGTGATCAGGCAGACATGCAAAGTGGTTAGGGCTAATCAGGTAGGCAGGACCGATCAGGTAGGCAGACAGCCCCTCGCAGGGCTGGCACTGACCCCCAGCAAAGAGAGAGGCCCAGGCTACTGGCTGGTGTGCAGCCAGCCAGAGATCGCCCCACAGAGGGATGCCCAGGCCAGCCAAGACATCGTACCCCATGCCTGTTGCCTGCAGAGGGATGCCACCAGTGGCGGGGGGTGGAAGGGGAGGAGGGTGGCACAATGATGCACAGAAGGCAAGCAGTGGCAGTGGGGGGGTGGGGCCAGCTGTCTGCAGCTGGGGGAAGGGAAGCCCTGATAGGCCCTGATATCAGGCCAGGCCTAGGGGCCCTACCTGAGGGGTCCCGGATTTTGAGAGGCTGCAGGCCAGACTGAGGGACACCCCCCCCCCCAAGTGCACAAATTTTTGTGCACTGGGCCTCTAGTCCTATATAATAAAAGCCCAGTGACTGAACAGCAGAACCACTAGAATGACTGGTCGCTATGATGCACACTGACCACCAGGGGGCAGACACTCAACGCATGAGCTGTCCCCTGGTGGTCAGAGCACTACCACAGTGGGCGCACCGCTTGGTTGACTGGGATGAGCAGCTGCTCCCACTGTGACTCCCAGGCCATGGGCAGGCAGCGATTGTTTTGCCTCCTCACCCCAGGATCCTCCTCCTAGCTTCTTGCCACCTCCTCTGGATGCCCGCAGGCCATGCAGTGCCACCGCTGGGTTCACAGAGCTGACCATGGAGGCTGGGAAATAGGTTCATGGCTGTAGCAGGACTGAGGCTTACTCGGTGCTATTGTCCCTGGGCCTGGCCCCAACCTGGTCCCCTAGAGAGGCAAGTGCTCTGGCTCCACGGAAGATGCCAGACCAGGGAGCAGCTGCTCAGAGGATGGGTCCATAGCTGATCAGCTGACCATGATGAGTGGCGCTCCCACAGTGGGCCGATCTCCGCAGGCCACACCCCCACCAGTGCACGAATCCTGTGCACTGGGCCTCTAGTTGTTATATACAAAAATTAATTAAAGTATCCTTATTAATTCCAAAGATGGTGTAATTAAGATAACTTGAAAAGAGAAAGTTGAACAACAAAAGTCTAGACTGGGTGTTGGGGAATCATTTAAAAAGGAACTCTTCTCTGTTTTAGTCTTTATCTCAATCATGATTTGACATACCATTTAGCAAAATGTCTTCTTAAGTTAGCATCTTATAAACTCCTTGTGAGTGATACAAGTAAATTCCCTATGGGAGGTTAAAGGAAGAGTTACTTTGTGACAGTGTTAAGAAAAAGACTGAGTGATGAGGCTTTGGTCAAGTTTATATACATAGGGACCACATGTGTTCTTTAGCTTTGCTTTGCTTTGTTTTGCCATGATGTCAGTGCTAAAATGTGGTTACCACAGTGCTTGCTGTACAATAGGTACTCAACAAAGATTTATTTAATGAATCAATGAATGAATGAATAGATAGATGCATGGATGGAGGGAAAAAAGAGAACTAAAGAAATAGTCTTGAGGATTGCACACATTTAGAGAGCGAAAAGAAAAAAAAGATGAAGACAAAGATATTACATAGATATTTGATTCATATTAATACATTAATATTTGAATTTATATTTTATGGTTTTTATTATAATACAAGAAAATATTTTTAAAAGAAAAGAATGGAAGATTTTGGGTAAAATTGGGCAAAATATTTTCTCAGAATGCTCCGTGTAATATGTTGCTCTGTATTTAGGCTTATGCTGAGGTTGTTTGGATTATGAGACATACCTTCCCCATCTGAGAGTAAATATTGGGGTTATACTATTTTTATTATTAGTTACAAATAATATGCAATTGCCAGTCAAACAGGGCCATTTAGAGTGCTAGCTCCTAAAACTGATCTGCAAATCCAGCATATTATTAAAGAACTAGAGGCCTGGTGCATGAATTTGTGCACAGATGGGGTCCAGCTGGCCTGCCCAGATCAGAGCCAATCAGACCAAGCTGGCCAGGGGGAGGGGCTGTGGGCCATTGGCTGGCCAACCCCACCCCCAATAGGGGTGGTGGGCTTGGAGGCGGGTCCAGCTGGTGGGAGGGGCCACAGTCATTTGGCCAGCTGGCCACGTCCCCTAGTCGAACTTCTGGTCAAGGGGACAATTTGCATATTAGCCTTTTATTATATAGGATAGGATACTGAGGGATAGTGTAGTCTCAAAATCTTCATTACCTAAAATGCTTGCTATAAAATGTATCAGCAATATTACTCCTTTATTTTAAGCTATGTATATAAAAACCCTCTGTAAAAATATCGTACTAAAATATTTTTAGTAAAGGGGTTGATTAATTACAGAATTAAATGCATTTAATTTCAAAATAAAAGGAAAAGGTATGTGGGATGAAAGCATGCTGATAGGCATCATTGACAGTGGCTCATCCACTCTCGCTAACCTTTTAAAATATGTCTTGTAGGGTTTGATTATATTGGCCCAGGATGGTACATATATACTTTCTAAGACAAGGTATTTCATGATTACAATAAAAGCTTTAAATGTTAAAAAGTCATTTATTATATTGAACCAAAACCTAGCTCTCCATTAATCTGCACCATTTATTTCTAGTTCTGTTCTGTGGGGATACAGGAAATGAAAAAACAAAACAAAAACCATTTCTTACATTTCAGAGCTTCTGTTAAGGACAAAGACACCTCATTTCTAAATCTCCAAGTCATTCCTTATGATTGTTGACATTACAAAACCAAAGGAATTACAATGCCAAGTGAGACTGAGAAAAAACATTTTTTAAAGTTTTTGTTGTTTTGGAAACCTAAGTGTGAGAGAAGGAAAAAGCAGGGGACGGAAGAGTAGCAGAGACAAATTAAGAGCCTTTCTGAAATGGTCATCCCTTCTGTTAATTTCCCAGTCATTGTGCTAATTTCCCAAAATATCTGTTTTTAAGCAGAACTCCTGGGGTGAGGGTGGGGTGCAGACCCAAGAAGACTAGATATTTGAATGAAGTAATGCAGTAGTTTTCAGTATTTTAGAGATACTGAAATCAGGATAGACACAATGAACAATGAAACCTTATGGAGGATGAAAGGCTTCGTCATGGCACAGGACCAAGTTTATGAATAACAAAGGAGAAGACGGCGCTTGGCCCCCTCATTATTCCGTGGTCCCAGGGGATGAGCAAGACAGACAGAGGGGGGCATTAATGAACTGCAAGCTCTCCAGGTATCTCTTATTGGTTCACACCCTAATCACTTGGAAATGTGTAAGGGTGAGACATTTAGCTTAGGAATTGGATGCTCGTTTGTTTCCTTGATTTGCTTTGGTATAGATAGGGACAGAACTATTAAAAAAAGAAAAAGCAAAAAAAAAAAAATTTTTTTTTCTTTCCTCTGGGGTCTCTATTTCCTTGTGTGGCTTCTATTATATCTTGATATTTTTAAACTTGGATTATTAATTCCATCTGTTCTTGCTTTCTTTCAGCTTCAAGTGAAGAGGACTTTTTTGTCTTTAATCGTTCAGACATATGTCTAAAGCTAAGTGGTCAATGTAAAAGGAAGTGTGGAGATAAAGAATTTAGGATGGCATATTGTGTAAAACCTACAGTTCTCTGCTGCATAAGAGAATGTGACCCTGAGGAGTACTAGTAACTGGAGAGCCTCATTCACACACAAAAAAAGAGGACCAACATCAACTGTCTTCTCATTCCTTCATTACTTCTCTTACTTAATTTGTGGCCTAGTATTTCTGTCCATACATGTCTCTGATGAATAAAGAATTAAATAAAACATTTCAGCCTGAATCACTATTAACTCTATGCCTGCTTTCAAAAAAAGAGTCAGAATACAGAGTGGAGCTTTGAACTCAGGAATAGATGCAGAGTGAAGAACAGTCTGTGTTGGAACTACTGTGTTAAGTGGGATTCTGGGGCCAATTCTACATTTAGTATGCTGCTATAAAGGTCTGTGTGCAGCGTCTTAGTGTGGACATAAGTTTTCAACTTCTATGGGTAAACACCAAGAATCATTATTGCTGAATTGTATGATAACCTAATGCTTAGTTTTGTAAGAAACTACCAAACTCTCTTAAAGGAGGCCATACCATTTTGCATTCCCACCAGCAGTGAATGAGAGCTCCTGTTGATCCCTGTCCTCTTCATCATTTAGTTTGTCAGTGTTCAATTTTTGGCCCTTCTAATAAATATGCGATGGAATCTCATTGTTGTTTTCATTTGCATGACATATAATTTAGAACATATTTTTGTATGCTCATTTTTTCCATCTGCATATCTTCTTTGGTGAGGGGTCTGTTAAGGTCTTTTGCCCATTATTTAATCAGATTATTTGCCTATTACTGAGTTTTAAGTGTCCTTTATATATTTTGAATAACAGTCCTTCATTAAATGTCTCTTTTGCAAATATTTTCTCCTAGTCTCTGGCTTATCTTCTCATTTTCTTTACATTGTTTTTAATAGATCAGAAGGGTATTTTTTTAAATAAAACTTAGTTTATTAAATATTTCTTTAATGGACTATGTCTTTGGTGTTCAAGTATCTAAAATGCCATCACCATTCCTAAGGTCATCTGTGTTTTCTTTTATGTTATCCTAGAGGAATTTTATGGTTTTGTATTTTACGTTTAGATCAGTAGTTAATTTTGAATTAATTATTAGCAGAGTAGAAACTGTCTAGATTTGTTTTTTTGCATGTGGATGTCTAGCTATTCCATCACCATTTGTTAAAAAGACTACCATTGCTCAATTATATTGCCTTTTCTCCTTTATCAAAGATTGCTTGGTTGTATTTATGTGGTTCTATTTATGGATTCTTTATTCTATTCCATTGATCTCCTTGCCTATTCTTATGCCAACATCTCCACTGTCTTGGTTACTATAGTCTTAAGTAAGTCTTGACATCAGGTTGAGGCAGTCCTCTAACTTTGTTCTCCTTTATTCGTGAGTTGATTATTCTGGGTCTTTTGCTTCTTCAAACAAATTTAGAATCAGTTTGTGGATATCTACAAAATAACTTCCTGAGATTTTAATGGAATTGCATTAAATCTATAGAACAAGTTGGGAAAAACTGACTTCTTGACAATATTGAGTCTTCTTATCCATGAGCATGGAATTTATTTAGTTCTTTAATTTCATTCATCAGAGTTTTGTACTTTTTCTAATATACATATTTTTTTAGATTTATACCTAAGTAGTTCATGTTTGGGGAAAATGGTATTATGGTTTTACTTTCAACTTTCACGTGTTGGAAAGTGGTTGTTTTTTAATATATTAACCTTGTATCCTACAACCTTGCTATAATTGCCTATTAGTTCCAAGAAAGTCTTTTGGGGGTGAGAGCGTTACAGGGGGATCCTTTCAGATTTTCTACATAGATGATCATGCCATCTGTGAACAGTGATAGTTTTATGTATGCCTTCCCAACCGGTATACTTTTTATTTCCTTCTCTTGTCTTGTTGCATTAGAATTTCCAGTATGATGTTGAAAGGGGGTAATAAGAAGGACATCCTTCCCTTGTAATTTATCTTAATGGGAAAGCTTCAAGTTTCTCATCATTATAATGTTAGCTGTAGAATTTTTATAGATTTTTTCATCAAGTTGAGAATGTTCTCCTCTATTCCTAGTTTACTGATAGTTTTTTGTTTCGTTTTTTAAAATCATGAATGCTGGATTTTTGTCAGATATTTTTCTGTTTATATTGATATGATCAAGTGATTTTTCCTGTTTTAGCTGATGGATCACATTAATTGATTTTTGAATGTTTAGCCATCTTTCATACCTGGGATAAATCTCTTGGGCATAATACATAATATTTTATACAGTGTTAGATTTGGTATGTTAATATTTTGTTGAGTTTTGCATCTATGTTTATGAGCAATATTGGTTTGTATTGCTCAAAACCAACATCAAACATGGGGTGGGAATGGCTGGGGGGGGGGGTCAATTGGGGTAAAAGAAGACATATGGAAAACTTTAGACAATAAAAAATATCTACATCAAACATTATATTTTACAGTGGAATATGACATACTTTTCTCCAAGTTCAGAAACGAATTTAAAATGTCACTTTAACAACATTTCTATACATTATACTTCACAAGCACTATAATCTAAGAATGACAAATAGTATAAAAAGTGGAAAGAAAAAAGCTCTCATTATTCACATACCATATGATTGCATATCTAGAAATTTTTAAATCTGTAATCTACTAGAATAAATATATCAATTTAGCAAATTTAACACTAAAAAGTAAATTATATTATTGTATATCAAAAACAAATTAAAAATAAAAAATTTAAATAATAGTCTTTAAACTATTTTATTTTTTTAATATTTTTTTATTGATTTCAGAGAGGGAGAGACAGATAGAAACATCAATGATGAGAATCATTGATCAGTTGCCTCCTACACACCCCCTATTGGGAATCAAGCCGGCAACCTAGGCATGTGCCCCAACCAGGAATGGAACCATGACCTCCTGGTTCATAGGTCAGCACTCAACCACTGAGCAACACCAGGTGAGCTGCAAATATTGTTTATTTTCTCTGCATTGATTTACAGATCAAATAAATTACAGTTAAAATTTCAGCAGGCTTCCCCTCACTCCTTAAATTGCCCATTTAATTCTGAAATGTGTATGGAAATGCAGAGCCAGAAATTAAAAAACAAGATAATTTTCAAAAGAACGAAGTTAGAGAAGTTATTTTACTCAATACTAAGACCTAATATATAGCCATAGTAATTAGAATAGTGCGGTATCAGTACAAGTCTAGAAGTAAACCTACATGTTCAGAGTCACTTGATTTATAACATAAGACTACAGAGGAGATAGGAAAGAATGAACTTTTTAATAAATAATACTTTTTACTTGAATATCATATGGGGAAAAATTATATCTTAAATAGTTCCAGATGGATTACATATATAAATGTGGATGATAAAACAGTAAGCATGGATCATCTTCAATACCAAATATAATATTTTAAAAACTCAAAATAACCATAAAACTCTGTATTGATTACCTATTTTACTTCTAATCAATTTTTTTTTCATTTTTTTATACAAATCATGTTTTTTAGGCCCATTGATTTCTGTTTTCTCTTGAATTCAGCCAATTGGAAGTACCACAGGAAGAGTGCATGGTGGATGAGAAAAACCTCAATATTTTTCTTCTTTTTAAAAAAATATATCTTATTGATTTTTTACAGAGAGGAAGGGAGAAGGATAGAGAGTTAGAAACATGGATGAGAGAGAAACATCGATCAGCTGCCTCCTGCACACACTCTACTGGGGATGTGCCCGCAACAAAGGTACATGCCCTTGACCGGAATCAAACCTGGGACCCTTCAGTCCGCAGGCTGATGCTCTATTCACTGAGCCAAACCAGTTAGGGTTATTTTTACTTCTTCCTCTCTGTTTCAAGGCAGTGTTTCCTGGCACTGTTGGCTACTTCTCTTTTTGGTTACAACTCCCATCATGGTCTCATCTCTCTTCAGGTAACCTCCATCATAGTTCTAAATCCCACTGTATAGCTTTTAGATTCTGGAAATACTATAGCTTTTACATTCTGGAAATACAACTTCTGTCTCTGTCTTCAGCTGCAGGCACAGTACCAGGCACCAGAAACTTGCTATTACTAATTTTTGAATTACATTGCCATTCTGTTTGGCTTCTCAACTTTTCTCTTACCAGTTTAGCAAAATTATGTGTTTTAAATTTCCAGTTGCATTATTTAGTTTTGTTCCTTTGATTATAAATAGATAAATGACACTAAAAACAACTTTAAATAGAAACAATTAAAATAGATAATAAAATAAATAAATGCAATTACATTTACAAGCTCTCTAGAGTTTAATACATATACACAGACATACCTATATTCCCACACACACAAGATAGTTTTTTTAGTGTTTATATTTCATGGAAACTTACATATAGAAAGTTCTTCCCTCAAATTGGAAATGATTTTTCTAAAGAAAATAAATTAAACATGTGCCATGTACTTTCCTCACAGCATCCTCCTTCTACAAATGAGGAATCTTGGGGATTGAGGAGTTAAAGAACCCAGACTCCCAAAATCAGTCAAGGATATTAAAATTCATAGCTTAATATGCTCTCATTACATCCTGCTGTCTTATGGAATGTAAGAGCTGAAGTGAACCTCAAGTTTTAAGATCCAGAGCAGTCAGACAAAGCTGTGTTTACTGGCATATTTAGTTAAACATGTGTAATGCATCCTTGATTTATTACAAGTCGCTTAGTCCTTGAAATCAGGTAAATGAATCTTGAAAGATCTTTGCATTACAATGACCATAATGACCATAACTCCACACAAACAGTTCACTGGACAGATAATTTTAAATATGGAATGTTTCTTCATGTATTAATAATTATTCAAATGTGAGTACTGTATATGTAGCTTTTATATTCAAGTCACTATACTATGGATTATCAATTGAAGGACTGGAGATAAATATCAGCCCTGGTTTAGTAATTCCATGATGCCTTAGGAATGCTTCCTTTTCTTATAATTCTTCAATGTTCCCAAGTATTATAATAACACTCCCAGAATTCTCCCTGTAAGTTTTCACTTAATTTGGTGAAGGGGACATCTGTAATACTTTCAACAATAAAAATAAATTAAAAACAAACAAACAACACACTATGTTCAGAGAGTCCAACTTTCAGGAATGTACAGTATTGGATACTGGTGACTATACCTCAGATTTCCAATTTTCAAATGGTGGTTCTGCTGTTTATTAGCAAGGTGACCCTAAGCTATTTGGTTATATTTTAAACCCTTAGTTTTCTCTTTTATAAAATGGAAACAATTAGAGTACACATTTATAATTAAGTCTTAGAAAAGCATAATATACGTATCATTATTGGTGGTAGTGATTGTAGTGGTAATATTAATATATGCTGGTCTGGATTTAAAGTCACAAATACATATGATACTTTCAGTTTGGTTGAATGGCAGAATAATGCTTAACTACTTAAATTAATAAAATAGCAAATACCAAATAACAGGCAATTTATAATCCTTGGAGATAACATTTTTAGTAGTATGAGTCAAGTTGGGATAAATACGACAAAGGATATTTGATAATGTTTATACCCTTCTCCTTCTACACATGACTTTCACCTTTAACAATCTAAGTAATGAATAGATAAGACAAAATTAACATTTTTACTCTATATTACAATTAAAAGGGAGCATTAACATGAACACACACACACACACACCCCTACACAGAGTGGAAAAGTGCCAGCTCTGCATATATGGATGGTCAGTGACTAGTAAATTAGCATCTTATGTTTGTCACATTTTCTTAACTTATCTATTTAACAAATAATGAGGAAAAAATTGAGTCTTATCTCATGCAATATGCTGTTGCTTTGCTAGAGTGATGAGGCAAACATCAGTCGTTAACTTTGGGAAGCTCATATTTCAGGCAAAAAGCAAACATAAAAATTATAGATAAGCTATAAATAGTATTACTATATACTAGTGGCCCAGTGCATGAAATTCATGCATCGGGGGGTTCCCTCAACCCAGCCTGCACCCTCTCACAATCTGGGACCTCTGGCTCCTAAACGCCCACCTGCCTGCCTGCCTGATCGCCCCTAAACTCTCTGTCTGCCTGCCTGATCACCCCTAACCTCTCTGACTGCCTGCCTAATTATCCCTAACTGCCTCTGCCTGCCTGATCACTCCTAACTGCCTCTGTCTGCCTGATTGCCCCTAACTGTTCTCCCCTGCCAGCCTGATCTTGCCCCAACTCCCCTCCCTTGCAGGCCTGATCTCACCCCTCACCCTCAACTGCCCTCCCCTGTCAGCCTGATCTTGCCCCCAGTGGCCCACTCCTGCTGGCCTGATCTCACTCCTAACTGCCTCTGCCTAACTGATCACCCCTAACTGCCCTCCCCTGCCAGCCTGATTATCCCTAACTGCCTCTGTCTTGGCCCCCACCACCATGGCTTTTTCTGGAAGGAAGTCGGACATCCAGAAGATGGCCGGTTGACCAGTCTAATTAGCATATTACCCTTTTATTAGTATAGATAGATTATATAGGATAGGATTGCTTAAATGGGGGAGGGGCTTTTCAGCAGGTGGAGATACATAATCCCTATATCTAGACTGATAGCCAGCCATATGCACTATACTGCCAATCCAGTCATTAAAAAATTGAACTGCTTTCATACACCTTACACCAAACAACTGTTGCCCTTAAAACCCCCCCTCAACCCCCACCTTAGATTTTGCCTTTGCAGTTCACCCAGATTAGGTTCTGATTGGTCGGTTTCTATGCCAGTGAGAGTCAAAAGCTCTGCCTCCTAGGCAGCCATTGGCTCCTCACAGTTCACCCAGATTTGATTCTGATTGGTCAGTTTCTATGCCAGTCAGCATCTCCAGGCTTATCTCTAGGCCTGATCAGAGAGGCAAAGCTGATCAGCAGCAGCCCCAGGCTGCTGGTGAGCAGGCTGAACTGCTGACCTCTTGGAGAGAGAGAGAGGCATGGCTGCTGGAGAGACCCAGAGAGAGAGAGAGAGAGAGAGAGGCAAGGGCTGATCAGCAGCTGCCATGGAGGCTATGGGTCAGACCTGGCTTCTCTCTCTGGGCCTTGCCAGCAACCACAGCAGCTGCTGATCATCCCTGCCTCTCTCTCCGAGAGGTCAGCAGGTCAGCCCACTCACCAGTCCCCACCCACCAGAGCCTACTGCGTGCTCAGCCTGGCGTTGAGTCAGTCCTTTGGTCGTTTTGGATGTTATGGACCCTGGTTCTTTATATATATAGATGGTAATAAAGAAAAATTAGAGTAAGCCAGTAGTTTGAAGATTTTGCCTGTTTTTGCCAAGTGGGTAGACAAACCAAGCTACAGTAATGATTTCTGCACTTCAGGTTGATGTGCTAATGCAAGTTCACACTATTATATTATGCAGAATTTCCTATAACTCTTTGTGATACCACTTATGTGTTTATGAGATTACTAACTGCAAGACTGTAGAGAAAAAGTCAATCTTTTGAAAAATCCCCCTTTTTGGAGTCTGAGCTTATCTTTATAAAGCTACTTGTCTTCTTCTTCTTTTTTTTTTTTTTGCAGAAATGTCTTTAACAGACATTTCTCAGTTTACTTAAAGCTTTGCTATCACTCCTCGCCTTCTATTACTAATTTGTTTTAAAAATCTGTGCCCATTCATTTGGATTTGAAATATACTTGGAAGGGTAAACTTCTAAGTAAAGACACTTCTCTCCATTAAACAAGATCATTAATTTTAAAATTTATTTTAATATAATTGCTTTTCAGTTTTAATTTCAAGGCAAAATTGAGAGGAAGGTACAGAGATTTCCCCTCTAACCTTGCCCCCACACATGCATAGCTTCCCCCATTGTCAACTTCCCCCACTAGAGTGGTACATTTGTTACTACTGATGAATCTACACTGACACATCATTACCACCAAAATTTATAGTTTACATTATGGTTCACTCTTGGGGTTGTACATTCTGTGGGTTTTGACAAATTTGTAATGACATGTATCCACCATTACAGTCTCATACAGAGTCGCTTCACTGCATTAAAAATCCATGTTATGCCTATTTATCCCTCCCTCCCCCATGGCAACCACTGATATTTTTAGTTTTCATTATTTTGCCTTTTCCAAAATGTCATATATATAGCCTTTTTGGACTGGCTTCTTTTACTTAATAATATGCATTTAAGCTTCATCCATATCTCTTCATGGCTTGATATATCTCTTTCCTTTTTTAGCACTAAATAATATCCCATTCTCATAGTTTATTTATGCATTCACCTACTAGGCACCATCTTGGTTACTTCCAAGTTTGGATAACTATGAATAAAAGATAATTATAAACATCTGTGTGCAAGTTTTTGTGTGATGCCCTCATGCACCATCTCTTGATGACTCAATTATGCATACTCTGCTTTTGGCCTTACTATAAGGTGATAGCCAGCAGCAGTGTAACTGAGATTTCATCTCTCTAAAATCCTGCCTATCCTGGAATTTCTCCTTTTCATCAGTCTGTTCTCCTTCAAGAAATGTCCAAGTTTCAAGTTCTGTCCCACTTTTTAAATCTTTACTACATTGGCCCTCCAAACCAAGCACTAATGATTTGTAAACAGTCATATTACAAGAATAATAGGACTGTTGTCCTGCTATAAAACAGCAAATCTGATGTGGCAAATCTTGCCACCTAATGTAGTGGAATGCTGTTTTCAGAGAAAGTGTTTACCTTGATCTATCCAGGAAGTGGGTCAATTAAGGAGGACCCGTGACCCACATTATCTTTCCCCCCCATTCTCCAGTGCTATCCTAAGAAATCTTGTCTTTCACATCTCATATTGAATTCATTCATCTAATCCCTCATTGAAGGCACACTGACAGGACAATGTTGAAAAGAGGATAAATAACTTGAGAGTTATTGTGCTAAATAAGTTATACCCTTTGAGAATGCTGGTTGGATTTATTTTATTGGATTGGATTTTTTCTGCAGAATTCGAGGTCTTTATGAAGTATACTAGCTTTATGACATAAAATTATTGTGACATTCATGAAAACTGTTACAAAGATATGCATAAGTGTTGACAAGCTGAATTTCCATTCTCTTAAATCTTTACAAGCAATATGGGCTGATAATTTATTAAACCTCTCTGAACCTCACTTTTTAAAAATATATTTTAATTGATCTCAGAGAGGAGGGGAGAGGGAGAGAGAGATAGAAACAGCAATGATGAGAGAGAATCATTGATTGGCTGCCTCTTGCACGCCCCCTACTGGGGATTGAGCCTGCAACCTGGGCATGTGCCCTTGACCAGAATTGAACCTGGGAGGCTTCAGTCCACAGGTTGACGCTCTGTCCACCGAGCCAAATTAGGTAGGGCTGAACCTCACTTTTTCTGAGTATGTTTCTGATGTTTCCTTTGTCTCTTCAGATTGTTTTTGTTTTCCTTTTTAGCATACCTCATAATTTTCTAAAGTTGGAAACGGTGTGTTGGGTAAAAGGAACTGAGGTAAACAAGCCTTTATTGTATGTGAGGTTTTGTGTTTATCTGGCTAGAAGTTAGACTATGTTGAGTGTTTGCTGTAACTATAGATATCAGAGGCTAAAATGTCCTTTATTTTTCTTGATTTAGTCTCCCTTGTCTTTGGGATTCCCTCAAGACTTAAGTAGTCTAAGCCATTCTTTTATCTGTTATCTCTGTTCTGTTAATATGGTGGTAAAATGTGGAGAAAGGAAGAATGCTACAATTCTGTGAGCAGACTTCAGTCTTTCAGTAAGACTTTGCCCCTGGGCTGTGAACTTCACAGGTGCTTCTTCATTTTCCCCATTACTCCCTTTAGGTGAGATGGGTAGATTATAGGAGACTGAAGTTGGGTGTCTCCTTTCCTCACTCTTCACCCTGATAACCTGGTGGACTCTTGAAGATAAAAAGGCACAAAAGGCACTAGATGGTTTGCTCAGTGGATAGAGTATCGGCCTGCAGATTGAAGGGTCCCAGGTTTGATTCTGGTCAAGAGTACATGCCGGGGTTTCCGGCTTGATCCCCAGTCGGGGGTGTGCAGGAGGCAGCCTATCAGTGATTCTCTTTCATCATTGATGTTTCTATCTCTCGCTCCCTCTCCCTCTCCCTTCCTCTCTGAAATAAATAAAAATATATTTTTTAAAATGCACAAATGTGTGAAGGATTCAATAAAACTGGGATCCCAGGAGTGTTTTTCCCTCAAATCAGTCTTCATGAATCAGTGAAGTATCCTTCAAATGCTCCTACCAGTTGGTGGGTGCAACTTCTGCTCTCAGTAGGCTATGATTTTTGGCATTCACCTATCTCTCTGGGTTTCAGGGCTGTGGTTTTCTGTGAACTCAATTCTTAGATACTTCTAAGAGTAGCTATTGATTTTCTATTAATTCAGCATTTTTTTGTTTTGTTATTGTGAGGATAGGAATGATGCCTTCCAAGCTCTTTGTTGGACTGGAAACCAACCTCAGTGTTTTCAATTACAAAATGAATATCGCTAAGGTTTATTTTAGGTCACATACTATATGTTTAAAATTTTTCGTTACTTGCTTTTTTTAATATTTGATATTAAAACAACTGAATGATAAATGTTGTTTACATTACTAACTTGGGGCTCAATTATATCAGTGTGATGCCATTTTCCAGAGCTATAATTTTAAACTATAAATACTTGCTCCTAAATTGCAATGTCTCATTAAGAGGTTGTTCCAAGTATAACGTGAATAGATGACATTTTTATTCACATTTATTGAATTGTATGCTAAGTATTTTATTTAAATTGGTTCTATTGATCTTTATAAAAGTTCTATGAAGTTGTCCATTAGTTAATTTTAATAAAATTGTATGTAGCCTCCTTAAAGTCCCTTGAAGGAGAAAGAAAAGAAGATATTCCTCTCATCCATTCTTTAACCATATTTCTCTTAGTCTCAAAGCATGCACATTTGTCCTTTTCAGGGGTATCTTCCCAATCCATATAGAGAACTCTTACTGTTGACACAATCAAATTTAGCATGTGGTAACATAAGCACTATGTAGAGGCATGATATAAGCTGAAAGGAAAAAAAATGTACCCAGATATAACAAAGGAATGACTTTCACATTATGATACACAAATACATGTTGATGGAACTAAAGTAAGTAAAATAAATATCCTAAATATATGCCTTGTGTCAATATGTTTAGAAATGAAGTTTTAACTTAATCTTAATTCTCCTCTTGCAAAATTTCCAAATACCCATCAAAGTTATATATAACATTGCTATATATTTTGTATCAACATAAAGATGTGCTGTGTTGAAAAAGTTTCACCATTTTATGAACAGTGTAATTCTTAAACCTGAAGGAGAAAATACAAATGAGTGACAAAATCAGAATTGGAGATTGGGATAATTTTGCTTATCATAGATCCTGTTTGCAATCAAGATTTAGGATAGTGTTCCACAGAATTCCTAACCAAGATAGGGTGATATAAAAGCAGAATGACTGAAACAAATAAAGTGTTCAGGAAACAGGAGTAGCCACGTTTGTGAGAAAGTCCTGGGAAAATTTTCCCAGAAGAGATAATACTGAAATAAGGGGCAGGAACTCTATTGCTTATGCCTTCCAGGTACCTGAAGCCAAACTTGATGTTTGGTAGATTCTTAATAGTAATTGCTGAATTAATAATTGAAAGAGGAATTTAAGAAGGAAAAACAAAGAGTTAAGAATTAAAGTTATGATCTTATGAACCAATGTCACCCCAAAAAATTTAATACAAAATTTAAAAAATAACATAAAAAAAGAATTGAAGTTATAATCTTGGAGTGTGCTGCCATTTTCTCTCCTGAAAATACTCCATAGTATTATTGCAAAAGTGTAAATCAAGTATTGGGAAACTTTTTGTAAAGATAAAGTATCAGATAGTAAACATTTGGGTTTTACAGTCCACTACTATCTTTGTTGCAATTAACAACTATGCTATGGGCAGAAGCAGCCATAGACAACATCTAAACAAATGGGTATGGTGTGTTCAACAACACTTTATTTACAAAAACTTCAATGGTCAAATTTGGCATGAGAGCCATTTCTGACTCCTGATCTAAATTCACATGGTTTAGGACATTTCATATATCATAGCTGGATTACAATTCCACCTATTCTTTCCTTCCAGCAGCCAGAAGTAGAAAAAAGTGTCACAGCAATATGGTCATGAATATGAATTATGGAACTTTTCATAGTGAGGGTGAAATGATCTGCAAAGAAAAGGAAATATTTCTTTCTGCATTGGATCTGCAACCTCTTTTGTAGGTCATTGTATGAGTATTATAAACAGAATGAAACAAAGAGATACATGAGGCTATGACAGGATCTTTTCATAGCATCATTCAGAGGTGAGAACATATGCTCATGTGTCTTTGTAATGAATAAAGAGGAAATTTAATATTAAAGCTTGAACAATTTAGAAATAATTGTCATGAAGTTACATGGTGAATTTGAATTTCAATCTTCCTTCAGTGATTTCATACACAACTCTCACAGGGAGTTGATTCTATGGCAGTATAGTTCCAAGAACCAGTTCCATGTACCATGGATTTAGTGGTTACAAGTAGATCACAGTGAACCTTAGGCAGTCCAAACATTTAGAGAAAGCATAATTTTTTAAAAATTTTATTGTTGTAATTCCCCCTTTTTCCACCATTGACCCCTTCTTGCCCATCCCCCAACCCCTGCCCCAGGCTTTCACCACACTATTGTCCATGTCCATGGTTATGCATATATGCATATAAGTTCTTTGGTTGGTCTTTTCTCTACCCCCCCCCACCTACCCTCCTTCCCTCTGATATTCAGCAGTCTGTTTCATGCTGTGGAACCATAATTTTTAAAAACAAGCTTTTAGTAGTTCTACCTTGTCATGGTCTCTTCAAAAACAACTTTGAGGTAAGGAAATGAAAGACTCTAGATTCAGGTGATTAAGGCCCATTCATTTGGTGAAAGCAGTTGCCCCTCATGAGTTACCCAGAACAAATCCATGAGAACTGAAGAGTATGGAGTGTGTACACACTCTTGTCCATTATAACTCTGAATGGATCTGTGTAGCAACACTCAATTGAAAGTATTACTATTAAGAGTTCAAACCCATAAGGATCAAGGGTTGGGTCATGTCTCCAGAAAAGTCACCAAATCTTCTGATGTGATAGCTAAGGGTGAAGGGTATTTTGAATGGATAGTGGAGGACGGAGGGGATAAATACAAATTGAGACCCAGCAATGAATAACAGTGATAGAAGCTGAAATTTATCTCCCTATTATCCTTTACTGAGTTTATCTTTAGGAAATAGGACCCATGAAAATCAAGGAGGAGCTGCTCTTCAAACCTAAGTGAAGTAAATCTACATGACACAAAGGGCAGATTTAGTGGGCCATTAAACTGTGACTATAACTAATCAGGGCCCCAGGTGATAACCTCTGAGGCCCATCATTGCATTTGTGACCATCTCTGCATTTGAGATCCATGTCTGCCTGTGTGTTGAGGCCACACTCTCCAGAGCTCCTGCTCAATGACTGGTTGTAGCAAGTAAGGCCAACACTATCCTGAGAGACACAGGATTCTTCAGCTTGCTGATTTTGTGGGGAGTACTCCACTATGACTTTGCTGAACCTCCTCTAGACTGCACAACAGCCTAGAATGCTTTCGCTCCGGATAAGCCTGAGATTTATTCTACTACTAGGAGCCCAGTGTGAGATTCGAAATTGCTCAGTGCTGCCCACCCTCGAGTCACCGGTCCTGTCCTGCTTCGCTCCCAGGGCCGTGCAGCAGCCGCGGCTGCTACTGGCCCAGCTCTGCCTCCCTTTCCAGCCCTTGAATCAGCCATGGCTGCTGCTGATCAGGCCCTCCCCCAGCACAGGCACGTGAAGGCCCTTGCCGCCCTGACCCCGACGCTGCGCGCAACCTCCTCCTGTCCGGTCAATCCATTATGGCATCCTGGTTAATTAGCATATTTCTCTATTTTATATATATATATATATAATCCTTTAATGAGTTTTCCTTTAGGAAGAAGGACTCATGAGAATCAAGGAGGAACTGCTCTTCAAACCTAGGTGAAGTAAATCTTCATGACACAAGGGAAGATTTAGTGGGCCATGAAACTGTGACTAACTAATTAAGGGCCCAGCTGGCTTCACAGTCTAATGGTTCTCCTAAACTTTCCTGACTCTCTCCCTTGTTTTCCTCCTACAGGCATTTCCAATAATAAACTCCCAGCACATTTAATTCTATGTAGGCATGTATTTCTTGCACACATGGACTACACACACTTTACTATTTTAGTAATTACTTTAAATGCAGTTTTATTATCTTTATTTGCATACTAGAGGCCTGGTGCATGAAATTCATGCATAGGTAGGGTCCCTAGGCCTGGCCGGTGATCAGGGCCAATTGGGGTCTTCCGGCTGCTGGCCAGGGCCTCACTTCCCCAGCTGCTGGCTGATGCCTTCCTTCATTCTGCGCTGCCCCCTAGTGGTCAGCACATGTCATAGCGAATTATTGGTCTCCTGGTCAAACTCTCTTGGGGACAATTTGCATACAAGGCTTTTATATATATAGATTGCAAAACAGTTAAGGAGCATTTTAAAAATAAATAAATAAATAAAGCGTTTTATTACATACATAAAAATGAAAGGTATTGCATAGCTAACAATGCTTTCTGACAAGCCAATATTCACTGTGTCCTCATGATGATAAACACAAATTAGTAGCATACATTAATATATCTTAATTGAAGTGGATATAGTTATTACTTATAATTTCAATGCAAAGGGATTAGGAACTGAAAAAAGTCAAATTATTTTTGGGTCTAAAGTTATCTAAATCTACCCCATAAAAGATATAAACATGAACTGGTAAATTTCACCAGTTTTTTCATTGCTATGTTGAAGGGACAGATTCTTAGAGATTCTTATCCCATCATTTTAGTTGATGTTACCCTCTAGGTTAATATTTTCTTATTTATTGATTTTTTTTAATTTTTATTTTTTGGAAAGAAACATAAGTTTGCTGTTCTACTTACTTATGCCTTCATTGGTTGTTTCTTGTATGTGCCCTTTCTGGGGATTGAACACACAACCTTGGGGATGATGCTCTAATCAATTGAGCTACCCAGCCAGATCATCTAGGTTAATACCTGAATTTTGTGTGTGGAGGAGGGGGATTTCCCCTTCCAAAATTCCATCAACTTATAGCAAATTGCTACTTAACAAATTTTAGTGCTTAATAAATATTTGGTAAGTTAATGGAACATAGATTGATATACTGCAGTGGTCTTCTTCTTATCAGATGATGCTAAATTCTCATTTTTTGTTCTTTTCCACACAAAAAGCATAGCTAAATCAAGGTCCTCACATTCTATTTAAGCCCCAAGTTTCCATTTGTTTTTGTCATTTTAAATACTCTTTTTTTTTTTTTTGGTAAAGGATAATAATTGTTAGACAAGTAAGTTCATCTCTCTTGATTTTACTCCCCTCATTTATAACATGAATGGATTTTATTAGAATCGCTAAAGAAGCCTCACATTCATTACTAAACTATGAC
This sequence comes from Corynorhinus townsendii, assembly GCA_026230045.1. Classification (NCBI taxonomy): domain Eukaryota; kingdom Metazoa; phylum Chordata; class Mammalia; order Chiroptera; family Vespertilionidae; genus Corynorhinus; species Corynorhinus townsendii. Next base: position 82,806,062 of record JAPDVU010000004.1, read on the forward strand.
ATAGATTCTATAACTCTGTAGTTCATTTTTTCTGATATTTTATAGCATGAATGAATCAGGTTTCTTAGAGTAATATGTGGCCTCTTTATATTATTAGCATTTCAGGGTCTTGTTGGAAATGCAAAATCTTAGATTCTATTCTAGAACTACTAAATAGGAAATGCTGGATGAGGGGTCTTGCAATCTGTATTTAACAAGCCCTCTAGGGGGTAGTGATGTAGCTAATATTTAAGAACCACTACCTAGAAATTCTCTTGATTCTGTGGTAGGAGATAATTAACTGTTCTCATCAGTTTCTGGATACTGTGCAAGATGTGAGCTCTTCTGCATCTATATGAAATAATAGACTTTGCAATATGCAAATTGGATCAGAAATCACTTCCATTTTCATAAACAGAATTAAAACATTGGATGTAGAATTTTAAAATCAAATAATCTATTATATGAAATTTATGTCATATTTAAAAACCTACTGCATAAAGTATTTTCCATACTCATTAGTGAGTCCAGAATTTGCTGATCATATCACATTTAAACAATTACATATTATCCGAATTAAAATAAATCATTCAACCTCCCTGGTTCTCATTGTTTTCTTCTGTAAACAAAAGTGATCCCAATGGAAACTTCTATAAAATAAAATAGAAGTAATAGAATTTATTACTGATTCAGATAATATGAACATCCAAATAGTTAGCATTATATGTAACATATACCAGAGGATTGTATTTCTGCAACATTTTTACTGTGATATTTTAGCAATCCAAACCCATATTCTTCAAAAATCCCTTAAAGATTGTCTTCATGAGAATATATTAAAGTAACATAATTAGTTGTTACTTTCATGAGAAAATATAACAATAATTTTTGTGACCATGGTCTTTGAACATGGCACAATTCAACCAAGCATACAAATGTTCTTGCTATTGATAAGCCTCAGTAGTTAGACCACTTCCCAGGAGCATCTATAAATAAAAAAGGGTTCTGTTTCCTTATGTGAAAAACCTGACTTGAGAAAGAAGATCTGTTGACACTTTTTTCCTAAGGCATTCCCTGCCATGAAGATTCATCTCTTTTTCTTTATTCTTCTCTTTTGGGTCACAGTTTTACCAGGTAACATGAAAGGTTTATGGCTATATTTGTGCAAATGAATTTGAGAAGACATCCACTATTTCTGGTTAAATGTGTGGTAATAAAATAGGATTGAAAGTAATTTTTATACCAAAAGCATCGTGATACTCTAGATTGAACCCAAGAACAGAAAAGAAGGTGGGCAATGATGGGAAAACAGGTGAAACATAAATGAAGTCTATAGTTTAGTTAACAGTATTATACCAATAATAACTTTTTAGTTTTGATAAGTAAGGCATAGTTACATGAGATGTTACCATAGGGGAAGTTGGCCTCTATCATTTTTGTAACTCTTCTATAAGTCTAAAATGATTTCAAGATGAAAAATTAAAAAAATATATAAGATCAATACATTAGTCTTATCACTTCCATCTGCAACAACCACTTAAAATCTGTTCTTGCTGGGAAATTAGTCTTTAACATAATCAACTGTAAAGAGTAAATGGTTCATTGTTAGGGAACAATCTATCTTTGTCTTTTAAGCTTAAGGTAGTATAGTACTTCCAATTAGTAGAAAGCCATCAATCTATTTATCTTTGTCTTCTTTTAAGCCTAAGGTAGCATAGTACTTCCAATTAGTAGAAAGCCCTCCTTAATATTTTATTCTTTGTACTATCAGCAAATCATGTCCCTTCTTGACCTTTCTTTCAATATTTTTAGTCAATACTCATGTCTTTGAGTGCTACTGATCACATGAATGTTGAGTGTAATACCTTGCACATGAGCTCATTTTTCATGAGAACTTTTTCCCCTCTCGAGGACTACATCCTCACATCAGGTATGTAACACGATTCTCTTCTTCTGGATTAATGTGTGAGTATTAATTGTACAGAAATAGAAAAATAAGTTTTGGTGATGGAACCATCATTGAGTCTATTCTCTTCTTAAAGAGCTTAGGGTGAAAGGTCATACTCAACTTTACTCAATTTATGATGCCAGAACTGAAATCAGGCTCAAATTCACTAACTATAAGAATAGTTCTTTTTAGCACCTGTATTATTTTCTTCTGTCCAATAGAGATCATAACTGAGGTCTAGGAGACTAAGTTAATTTACGTTTCATTGTGAATATTAAAGAGTCCATCATGACAATCAAAAACTTTACACATAATTAACTGATTAATTATCATTGAAAGATTGAAGTGGATACAATTCTAAATAGAGGCATCTGCTAACAAAAATGATCTCAATGGAAACTTCTAGCTATAAAATCCTATATTATTCATTCAGACATTCATTAATTTAATACTATGAGCATTAAAATATTTAGCATTATATGGAACATATAATAGATAATTGCATTTCTGCAACATTTTTATTGTTGGGCAAGTATCAATAAAGTAACAAAGTAATGCTTGTTGTTAATTTAGGTAAGAAAATAAATTGTTAGAAAAAGATCTTTGGAATTTTTTTTTTTAGCTCTAAAAAGAGCCAAAATAAAAAATCTATTCATATGTGATAAATATTTTTCTCTTAATTACAATAGTAACTAATATTAGTAAATCACTATGCCAAGTGTTTTTGTATTTTATTAACTTATTTTTCTTTGTAGCAGCCACATCAGGTGTCCCTACTCATAACCTAAGTTATTAATGTATTTTTCAACAAATTAAAAAAAAATTATGTGACCTGTAGATTTAGAAATTATAAACCACTTGGGGAATATAGTAACACAGATTAGAACATCAATGTTTACTATTTGTTTATTTTTTATTTTATTTACAAAATGAGGTCATTATCCTTATTAATTACATATATACAAAACTTTTAGAGGACACTTAATATTACTGACAAAAAAAATCAAAGTGAAAGAAATATGTCAAGATATATATTTTCTCCACAAAATTAGAAGAGATGTGGTATAAAATATAGACATTTTAGGAAATAATAAAAACAGTAAAAATCTTGTCTTTCATCTTATAGTTAGTTCACCAATATATGGTAGTTGAACTAAACTGAATAAAATTAAATGACATTTATATGACAATCTTTCAGAGTTGTGTTTTTTTATACCTCATCTTTAAATGGTGAAAATTCTTACTCAAAATTGAGATAGAAAACCTTATTGCCAGTTAGGACAATTACAGATGAAAAAATGTCCAGATATATGTCCTTATATTTTCTATGCAAGGAAATTTCCAGTGAAGTCCCTTAGTTTTCCTCTTCATTTTCTAGAGTTTATAAATGCACTGAATGTCTAGAAATGAAGTGTTATTTTATTGTTTTACCTATTGTTTTACTTTATCTGCCAAATTGAAAAATGTACTATTGCCAATAATTATTTTTCTTTATATTTAGTATGTACTTTGATCATAGGATAGATAGTATAGGTGCTGAAAGTGTAGTCATGATTTTCCCCATTTCCAAGGAGGTGAATGGCAGCCTAAGGAATAAAATAGCAGATTAGTAAAAATAAGAAATCATGGGTTGAAAAATTTTAGGAATAATCTAGCTCATTTCTAGATTATATATTAAGTAGGACTTCATATATTGTTTTAAAGAATTCCTTTACCATGTGATATATTACTTGTGAGAGAAATGAAAAGAGAGATCACCTTCTTGAAAATGATCAGTAGAGACTTCAGAGAAGATTGTATTTGAAAAATGTATCTGAGGGTAGAGACAATGTATGTCTGGCTTATCACAGCACCAGAACAGTGGTTTTCAATACAGGTCAATTTTGTATTGTCTGGCAATGTCTGAAGACCATTTAGGGTGACACTACTGGTACCACTGGCATCTAGTGGTAGAGGCCAGAGATATAACTAAACATCCTTCAGTGAACAGGATAGCATCCCACATCAAAAAATTGCTCAGCCAAAGGTCAATAGTGCCCAGGATGAGAACCCCTGCTTTAGAGACTGGCAAAGAGCTTAACAAGGAGTATACACAGGCTTGAACTGTGTGGGTCCACTTACTAATAAATTTTTTTCAACTAATACTATAAATGCATTTTCTCATCCTTATGGTCTTCTTAATAACACTTCTTCACTCTAGCTTACTCTGTTGTAAGAATAGAGTATATAATACACATAACATCCAAAAATGTGTTAATCAACTGTTTATGTTATTGGTAAGGCTTCCGGTCAACAGTAGGCTATTTGGAGGAATCAAAAGTTATAATTGGCTTTTGGATTTTGTAGGAGGTTGATGCCTCTGAGGCCTGCTTTCTTCAAGGGTCAACTGTACTTAATAATTGAATGAGTGGATAGATGCTTGCAAAGATGAATATTAGTGACCCAAAGACACAAGTTTGGGGACTACCCATATTTAGAGGTCAGAATGAGAAGAAAGGAAACAATAATTTTAGAAAGGTGAACTAAGATAAAGAACTAATAAAGGAAGGGGTGAGGTCAATTGGACAATAGTGACTATTGAACAATAGTGTGAAATGTGACAGATATCTGTCTAAAGTGAGTGTAATTAGGGTTCTTTCACTAGCAAACCATATATGGGTTTAGCAATAATAACTCCTCAGAAATAGTAAACTAGATAATGATATTTAGAAGTTAACATTTAATCTGTGCAGAGTAACTATTTTTTTCTGCTATAAGCCATATTCTGCATACTGAGAGCTAATTTTAATGGACAAGCTAGATTTTATACCAGCTTCTTATAACAACAATATGGATAATGTCTATGTATTCATTAATAAGTATCATTACCCACCACCAACTGTTGAAAATGCAGACATAATATCTAGCAAGAAAGACCTGGCCCTTAAAGGCACTGATTAGGACACAAAGCTGTAATTAATGGCAGAAAGTAGTGATAAAATTTATTTTATTTCATACCAGAAATATACAAAAATAATTGAATCTGGTCTTTGGTCAGATATCTGTAAAATTTAAAATTCTCCCATATCAGTTGTCCTTAAACTCACCATATGAGTAAGAACATTACTTATAAAAACTGATGGGTGCACAAAAGAAAAAGACTCTAAAACACAGGGCTTCTGAAAACACATGGGCCAACATATAATGTGAAATATAAAATTAAAATACATTTGGCTTGGAATGGATCTTATAGCCTATTAGACCAATATCCCCGGATTCTCCGAGTATCTTCCACTATCCTATATAATAAAGAGGTAATATCCAAATGGACTGTCACTCCAACACACAAGATGGCCGCTCCCATGTGGACATAAGATGGCCACCACAAGATGGCCAGCAGGGGAGGGCAGTTGGGAGGGACCAGGCCTGCAAGGGAGGGCAGTTGGGGGTTATCAGGCCCACAGGGGAGGGTAGTTGGGGGGACCAGGCCTGCAGGGAGGGTAGTTGGAAGGGATCAGGCCCACAGGGGAGGGCAGTTAGGGAGGAGTGACCAGGCTGGCAAGGGAGGAAAGTTAGGGGTGACTGGGCCAGCAGGGGAGGTTAGTTGGGGGTGACCAGACCTGCAGGGGAGGGCAGTTGGTGGCAACCAGGCTGGCAGGGGAGGGCAGTTAGGAGCAATTGGGCCAGCAGGGGAGCAGTTAGGCATCAATTAGGCTGGCAGGGGAGTGGTTAGGGGGTGATCAGGCAGGCGAGTGGTTGGGAGCCAGCAGTCCGGGACTGTGAGAGGGATCTCAGATTGGAGAGGGTGCATGCTGGACTGAGGAACATCCCCCCGACACCATGCATGAATTTTGTGCACCAGGCCTCTAGTTCTAAATAATAAACTTCTAATGAATGTCAATGTACAAGCTACAAGATAAAACATGTATGTTGGAGCATGGTAATTTTAGAAATCATGTCATGGCCAACAATGGCCACACATTCTAGACATTCCAATTAAAAAAAAAAATCAATGCTGTCATCAGACATGTGTCTAAAGTAGATCATTTCTTCAAAGAAGCAAAACTGGTAATACCCAGAGGAGTTGTAGGAAGTCAGACAAATTGTCTAACAATGACCTTCTCTCTCTCTGAACACTAGAAAAGTAAAATAAGCTGCAATAGAAATCTCTTGAAGAATTCATAAAGCACAATGTTTCTTTTAAATAATGTTTGTGAAATCAGAAAAGAGGGAAACCCGATACAATGAGATGACTATAGAGACTAAACCCAACAGAAAATAAATTATGAATACTTTTTTCCCTGTTGACTTTGGGAACTATCCTTGAATTACTATGTATTAACTTGTAAGGCAGCAAGTGGGGCACACCTCACTTAGGTCCCAGACACTGTCTGATTTACAGGATTGACTTTTCATTAAGGGATGGTATATTCACCTCACCTTTCCTCAGTAGAATTTTCACAGTCATAAATTAGAAGAGGCATTTTTTCTTTTGCCCTGTTCTATGATATTTTGCTTCTTGAACTTTCTTTCTCCCTTTAAAATATGGGTGTGTCATAGATAGATTGCTAATCTCAGTCATTCTTTCCTTCTTACAGCCAGAAAGAGATTCCCCCATTATGGTAGCGTGGATATGAGGAAACTGTGCAAAAAGGGTAATGGTCGGTGTAAAGTTGAGTGCCATGAAACTGAAATTAGGATTGCTTACTGCATAAGACCTGGAACTCATTGCTGCTTACAGAGGTAAAGAGGACAGAAGAAAAGAGACACATGGTCCAAGAAGAGAGGATCAGAATTACTAAGCCTTCCCAGCACATCCTTCAAGGCCTGTGTATCTCTGTAATACACAAAGAATCAAATAAAATTTAACATTGAGACATTCAGAAGTGGTTCTATGCCACATACGTATCTGGTGCCTTTACATTGCATTTTCTCTTGATCTCTTGGTACCAGAGTAAGCAGAATTTATATTATGGAAGTTCCTCAACACTATTCAAAGTTCTGTGTGCCTTCCATGAGTTGATGTAGGTAATGTTTTGAGAAACCCTAGGTCAAAGAAATGGGAAGAGTACATTTCTGATATACAAGCTTGCAGTGGATTTGGGCTGCTATTTTATAGTTAAACACGGCTCACTGGATAATCCCAGGAAAAAAGATAAATCCACTGGGCTTGAAAAACTAGACATTGGGAGTGCATGAGAGACACAGACCTTAAGTGAGAAAGTGAGGTAAGAACAGAAGAGCAGAGGAAAATCACAACCAACTCCAATTTCTATTCTTATTATTTCTTTGAGAGAAAAGAAAATATGTATCAGGAAATAGAAGAGGGAATAAAAAAGGAGGAGAAGAATGTGATAAAGGCAAAGAGGCCATACGTAATTAAATATTCTGACAAAGAAAGTCAGAAACTGATTAATAGGTGAATTCACCTCCTCAGTCCTGGGAAATGGCCTTGACTGAGGATGTAGACAGTGAAAGACAGAAATAGTCTTCACTCTTAGATCTATTCTACATGTGTTCCTCTGATTCCTACTTCCTGGGAAGCCCACAGTATTTCCCCCTCATACACTCTTAACCTGACCTCTGTATCACACAGTTTCCACTCAAAAATGCAAAATCTGCTTCTCTTTTGAGTTTAGCAATGCAATTTAGTAATTTCTATTAATTCAGATTTTTAAAAATCATCATTATCCCAACATAGCAATAGAAACAGTTAGAAATTCCCCCCCCCAAAAAAAAATAAAATAAAATAATTTTTTTTGGTAATTTAACTAAATAAAAAAGGAAATTTATTGAGTGGATACATGTGGATCAGACTTGGACTCAGATGAGAAGTCAAAGACTATCCAGATCCAGATTACTCTCTTGATATATTTATTATGACACCTCATTCCATTTTCTAACTGCAAAATTTGAGATCTAAGGATCTATGTTCATACTAACCATTACCTATTACAGTGATATGCACAAGGAAAGAATGTTTTTCTAATTTGATAATGTTTCTAGATATATTTCTATCACAAGAAACTGTTTAATTTTTAGAGTTTTATTTTAATAAATGTATGAGTTCCCATTATGAAATAATTACTTGCTACATTGCGTATTTACAGGCATTATCTTTCACATATTTTAATAACTTAAAATAGATTTTGAATGCTTAATGTGCTGCCTTGTAATATAAGTATCTTCAAGAGTAATTGTACAATATTCATTTAAAGAGTGTTTCTCAACCTTGGCACAGACAGTCCTTTGTTGTGGGTTGTGCACTGTGTCTTTAGCTGCAGGATGTTTCTCTGCATCTCTAGCCTTTACCCATCAGATGCCAATAACACTCCTTCCACTGCTTGTAACAATAAAAAATGTCTACCTACATTGCCAAATATCTTCTTTGAGAGGCCTGGTTATAATTAAGCACTCATTTACAAAAAAATCAGCAATGTTTTCAGGTAGTCAATACATTTCCTGTGACTTGTGAGAACAAATTTCTATTTGAAATTTTTATATGTCATTTTATATGGACCACAGATGATATATTGACGAACCCAGAAATATAATAGCCTAACCTTAGGACAATACATATATCAGCCATGTTGAGAAGATTAGTAAAATTAAATGCTTGTTATAAAAGTTTGATTATTACCTATTTTATCTAGGTAGACTCCGGGCTATCATTACATCAAGATCTATAAGGTAGAATTGAGAAGCCTCATATAGTAGTAATATGGAGCAAATAAGAATTGAGCTTTTCAGTGGTCACTGAGTAGTGGTAAATGGTGAGAGGTGTTCTAGAAGATACTCGAGGCATCTCTGCACATGAACTAGTCTGTACTGGTAGATCCTTCATCCTTCTGTGTTTGACAGAGAAAACGAAAACCATATAAATTTCTGAGCTGGTCTCTCCTTGTATATAGTTCAGTGTCTATTCAAGCCATAAGCATCTGCCTTCAGTTTAAGGGACAAATGTGACAAACTTGAAGGAGAATATAAATCTATGAGCATCAACTATGAAATTCTCAGGATAAATCTTTTTTTCTTAGTGTTTTTTTGTTTTGTTTTGTTGATTACAGAGAGAAAGGAAGAGGGAGAGAGAGAAACATTAACGATGAGAGAGAATCATTGATCAGCTGCCTCCTGCACGCCCTACATTGGGGATCGAGCCCGCAACCCAGGCAGATGCCCTGACTGAGAATCGAAACGTGACCTCCTGGTTCATAGGTTGATGCTCAACCATTGAGCCATGCTGGCCGGGCCCTGCAGAAATCTTTTAACTATTGTGTGTGATGTTATTCATTGAAAATTCTAGAAGCCCCTTTGTTAAAATTCTGTAGTCTGTTCCTTAAAAGGAAAATGGTGTCACTAATTGTTCATATTGCCCTCAGGATTAATCCCCAAAAAATATTTTAAAGGAAGAAAAGAAAAATTTAAAAGGCAAATACTTATAAATGGGAAGATTTCTGGGAACTTTCTTGCTCATACACTGTAATTTTCATAGCACTGATTGACAAAACAGCTAGATAATATTAAACTCATTAACTATAAAGACCTGAATTTTTTCATTTTCCCTTCCTTTCCATGGCACTATGTATTTCCCTTCATTTTTAGTTTTTTGTAATTCTTGATTAACATTGACCCTGTTGAACTAGACTCCAGGTGTTGGACACAGACCTAGGAGGAAAAGAATTACAATTCAACCTGACTCCAAATATTGAAACCCAAGCCATTTCAAGATTTATTTCCCCTCCTTGTCCTAGGGCAAGAACAATATCTAATCCCAATGTGTAATTTATTTATTCAGACATTTGATTAATGGTTTTCTTCTTCCCAAATTTAATGCCATGGGATTAGTATTTGAAGATAAAAAATTATAGCTCCTATCTTAAAGAACTGATAGTTATTGGTCACAAACTGAGCTTTAAGTACTATCAAATTTTATACAGTTAAAAAATTAATAAGACATAGGATCTGCCCCCAAGCAGGTCAATGTCAATTCATAACACTGACAGTGCATGAGTTAGACACTACATTCCACACCCCTTCTCTCATTTACTCACCAATTCAAAAAGTAGTCATTGAGAATTTAAAATGTGTTTGCCATAATCTAAAATTGGGACACATCAACAAACAAAGCAAACGATATTCTCTATCTTTGTGGAGTTCATATTCTAAATGTGGAGATAAATTCAAACAGTAAACATTATAAATAAATGAATTACGTCAGAAAATAATAAATCCAACAGTCCCAAAACAATGGTGGACTATAATAATTTTAGATGGGGTTTTTCAGGGCACCCTTATTGAAAAGGTGATATATGACCAAAATAATGAAGTGGGGAAATAAGTGGTCATGGGAGCACACTTGAGATCTGTGAGGAATGCCTGTAAGGCAAGAGTGACTGTGCAGAGCAGGTGGTTAGAAAGAGAATGTGTTGACAGATTACCCAGAGCTTCGTAGGAACTAGAAAGGATCTTGCCTTTGATCCTGAGAGAAATCCAAAGGGTTATATCCAAAGGGAAAACATAATTTGAACTTTGTTTTAAAAAGACTTCTCCAAAGTGCTTTCATGGGTTAGGAGGTATTGAAATAATATAGATAGTACATTATGGTAGCTCAGTCTAGGGTGGTAATGGTAAAAACAATGAGGAATGGAGGAGTTCTGGGCATGTTATAGGTAGAGTTTCATTTCATGAGTGATTTTTTTCTTCAAGCTACTTTCTGATCTGCCTTATTCTATTCTTCACTAAACATTTTGAAAAACAGCCTAGACTCATGGTCTCCACTTTATCAAATCTTATACATTCTTTTTCCCAATACACTCACCCACTGCAATTAATTGAAATCTTCTTTCTAATGTTATAAATATCTTCCTAAAATCACACCCCAAGTCCTATTTTAATTCTTCATCTTGCTAAACTTCTGAGCACTGCTTTGGCTGGTTGTTATTTTGACAATTATTAGTTGACCTCTCCATTTTTAATAGTCTCTTAAATTCCGTGTCCTCTAGCTTTTGCCCCTGAATCCATTTTCTTCTTGTTTTATATGCTTTCCCGAGATTACCTGGTTCACTACAGTAACTTCTGCTATCAGAAAATATATTTTTTCAATCTCCTTCCCAAATGACAAAGCTGCATTTATTACTAGTTATGGAACTTACTTATCAGTATGGCCTCAAAATTTTTTAATCCTGATATGTCCAAATTCTTCTTCCTCACAAAGGCTAAAGTCTGTCCCCTTCCTTTTGTTCTGTTTCACTGATTGTTACTCTCAACCACATGGTGTAAAGGTCTAAAACACTTGACCTTACTGCTGCTTTCTTCATCGTACTCTTCCCCAAAATCCAGAAGTTAACTGGGCTGCTTCTAATTCCTAACTATATCCTAAATTAACTTTATCCTCTACATTTGAAATTACATTAACTAAATTATCTTTCTAATTACTTTTTTAAAAATTTATCTTGATTGTTGAAAGTATTATAGATGCCCCTTCTTTCTTTTCCCACCGACCTCCTCCATCCCACACCTGCCCCTCCCAGGCATTCACCACGCTATTGTCTGCATTCATGGGCTATGCATATATGCATGTAAATTCCTAGGCTAATCTGTCCCCACTAATCCCCCACCCCCACTTTCGCATTGAAATTCTATAGTCTGTTCCATGCTTCTATATCTTTGGATCTATTTTGTTCATCAGTTTATTTTGTTCATTAGATGCCACATGAGTGAGATCATGTGATACTTGTCTTTCTCTGACTGGCATATTTTGTTGAACATAATACTCTCTAGGTCCCTCCAGGCTGTCTCAAAGGATAAGAGATCCTTCTTTTTTTTATAGCAGCATAGTATTCCGTGATGTAAATGTACCACAGCTTTTTTCTCCACTCATCTATTGATAGGCACTTGGGTTATTTCTAGATCTTAACTATTATAAATTGTGCTTTGTGAACATAGGGCTGCATATATTCTTTCTGATTGGTGTTTTGGCTTCTTGGGATATATTACTAAAAAGGGGATTACTGGGTCAAATGGCAGTTCCATTTTTAAATTTTTGAGGAAACTCCATATTGTTTTCCATAGTGGCTGCACTAGTCTGCATCCTCACCAGCAGTGTACTAGGGTTATCTTATCTCCACATCTTCACCAGCACTTGTCATTTGTTGATTTGTTGATGGTAGAAATTCTGACAGATGTGAGGTGATACCTCATTGTCCTTTTAATTTGATGATTAGTGACTTTGAGTATTTTTTCATATGCCTCTTGACCTTCTGTATGTCCACTTTGCAAAAATATCTATTTAGGTCCTTTGCCCATTTTTAACTGGATTGTCTACCTTTCATTAAGATGTATATGTTCCTTATATATTTTGGAAATTATTCCCTTATCAGATGTATAATCCGCAAATATATTCTCCCATGTAGTGGGCTCTCTTTTCAATTTGTTGATGGTTTCTTTTGCTCTGCAGAGCTTTTTATTTTGATGTAGTCCCATTTGTTTATTTTCTCCTTAGTTTCCCTTGCCCTAGGACCGTGGTTGGCAAACTGCGGCTCACGAGCCACATGCGGCTCTTCGGCCCCTTGAGTGTGGCTCTTCCACAGAATACCACGGCCTGGGAGAGTCTATTTTGAAGAAGTGGTATGAGAAGAAGTTTATGTTTAAAAAATTTGGATCTCAAAAGAAATTTCAATCATTGTACTGTTGATATTTGGCTCTGTTGACTAATGAGTTTGCCGACCACTGCCCTAGGAGATGTTGCAGCAAACATATTGCTACAAGAGATGTCTGAGATTTTGCTGCCTATGGTTTCACCTAAGATTTTTATGGTTTCACAACTTATATTTAAGCTTTTTATCCATTTTGAGTTTATTCTTGTGTATGGTGTAAGTTGGTGGTCTAGTTTCTTTTTCTTTTCTTTCTTTTTTCTTTCCTTTTTCATGTATCTGTTCAATTTTCTCAACACCATTTATTGAAGAGACTGTCTTGACTCCATTGCATGCTCTTGCCTCCTTTGTAAAATGTTAATTGAGGGTAATGGTTTGGGTCAATTTCTGAATTCTTTTTTTCTGTTCTTCTAAGAACAGGAACAAGATAGGGACGTCCACTTTCACCACTCTTATTCAGCATACTAGAGGCCCGTTGCACGATATTCGTGCAAGAATAGGCCCCTGGCTTCACTTCCAGCCATCCAGGACCCAGCAAGTCCCTGCTCCCCACCCCAGCCACCTAGGAGACGGCACATCCCCTCTCCCAGGCTGCCCGGAGCCTGCAAGTCCTCACTTTTGTCTGGAGCACCACTCCAGTAGTTCCCTCTTCTGCCCTGCTTCCCCTCATAGCAGGCTTCACACCACTCTGCGCCTGCATATGCAAATTAACCTCCATCTTTGTTGGGTTAATTTGCATACTCACTCTGCTTGGCTATGGGTGTAGCAGAGTGATGGTTAATTTGCATGTTTCTCTTTTATTAGGTAAGATTACTGGAAGTCTTAGCCACAGTGATCAGACTAGAAGAAAAAATAAAAGGCATCCAACTTGGAAAGGAAGAAGTAAAACTATTATTCACAGATAACATGATATTGTACATAGAAATCCCTAAAGACTCCATAAAAATGAATTTGGCAACATAGCAGGATACAAAATTAACACCCAGAAATCAATGGCATTTTTATACACCAAAAATGAACTCTAAGAAAGAGAAATTTAAAAAAAACACCCATTTACCATTACAAAAACAATAAAAAATTAAGATATTTAAGAATAAACTTAACCAAGGATGTGAAAGACCTTTGCTCCTCAGCTGTATAGGTAGGTCTTATGCCACGTGTGTTTAATTTGACTTTGCTTTTTTTTCTGAGACCCATGTCCATGTCACTTCAATTGTGCTAAAAGTCACACCATTCTTCATCAATCACAAATTCTTTCAAAATACCATATCGATGTTTAGGCTGCCCCTCAATTTCATGAAAACATGCTGTCGGCTTTTTGAGATGTAACCAGAAGTCACATCTTCAATGAAGTGAAAGAACACTCAGGAAGGAGTTCAGAGTCCAACATGACTAACTGTTAATCCTCCCTCCTCTTCTATTCCCTCTGAAACCTTGTGCAGAGTCTTAACTTCAGGTGTTCTTATGGGTGAAATGAGAATAGTATTCCTATCTTATATGATTGTTAGAGCATTAAATCAGGTAATAAGTATAAGTTTCTTAGTAAAGAAGCTGAAGCCTAATGAACACTTAATAAAGCATACCTATTAATAACTGGCAGGGGTAGCAATAGCCGGAGTAGTAGCAATAGTAAAATAGCCTTTTCCAGGAAGGATTTCTACCTCCTTATTATAAGCTGCAAGGACATTTTATTTATATCCCAGAATTGTCTTCACAAGTGATACTATATTGTTTCCATTTCTATGTCATCATCACCTAACAAACATCGACTTATTAAAGCGTGCTGTAGAGATCACGAGAGAAGGCACTCTCTTCATTTCAAAGTAAAAATGAAGAAAAATCAGTGAGCTAGTAAAGGGTTATTTGTAAAAATCTGTCACGAATCTATAAATCACTCATGCTGATGCCAATGTAACCTTACTTGACTAATTGTAGGCTAGAGACTACTTCCATATCTATTAGCTCATTAGATGCCACAAAACCCTCTGAAATAGGCATTTATTATTAAACAGGGTTTACAGTTGAAGAAGCTGGTATAGGGGTTAAGTCATTTACTCAGTTGATATGGGGAATAACTGATGGAGAGACTGTAATAAAGCCCAGAGAGATTTTTTTAATATATAACACCACCTATACCCTTATCCGTGATAACATATTCATTCACTGGGTCATGTTGTCAGTTATTTGCACATTTGTTAAGTATGTTGTTTCAAGCATTTTGCTACCTGCTTAAATAGATCAGGGAACAAGGCAGACAGCTGGCCTTATCTAGTGCTTTAGGACTTGAGGATTGTGCTTCCACTAGAGCAGGTCATAACCCCGACTAGCAATGCTTCACCTGGAGTCAGTTTCAAGTAGGACTCACAAAGGAATTAAAAACAAAGGATATGCAAATAACCTAATCTTGAAGGCTTACTAGTTTTTTAACACTGTATGAGTTTACATACTTTCTCATTATAGTATTAGAACTTCACAAAAACCTCAATTTCGTAAGGAAAGTGAAATAGAGTGAACCACATAATTTGTTCAATATATCACAGCTAATAAGGAGAGAATACAGGATTGAAACCCACTAGCATTTGATTCTGTAAGATTCAGACAAATTATACAAACTTTCACTGACCCATGGCCTTGCTCCTACCTTGATTTCAACTTGGACCCAATAAAAGTATCTTCTCCTACATCCAACTCTCCCCCTCTATTTGCAGTGAGTACCATGAGGTGGGCAAAAAGGTAATCTGCAGAGAAGTAATTTGCTAAGAGATGGGGAGATATATACCAGACATTTCTCCTGGGAGGACAAAGAAATCCCCACAGGGCCTGGGAAAACTAACATTGAATCAACTATATGGGGGCCACTGAGCTTTTAACCATTGATTTCCAACAGAATTGTCCCTATGCATATGCTTACAGGACTTGTTCCAGGTTGCTGTCCACAGTATATCTCCACCACATTTGTAGCACTTCATTCTTGCCCAGACTCCCAGAAACCTTTCTGGAACAGATATTCCTTATACTGTCCCAAATTAGGCCTCATTTATCCAGGTATGTTGAAAAAGTACAGAAGTATCAGTAGGTGAAAGAGATGCTACATGTCCTTCCTCCAAACAGGTTTTTTTTTTTATCCTCACCAGAGGATATTTTTCCCAATGATTTTTAGAGAGAGTGGAAGGGATGGGGAGGAGACAGAGGGAGAAACATCCATGTGAGATAGAGACATAAATTGGTTGCCTCCTGCATGCACCCTGACCTGGGCCGCAGGTCAAGCCTGTAACCAAGGTACATGCCCTTGACAGAATGAATCCTGTGATCACTGAGCAAAAGCGGCTAGGGCTTATTTTTGTTTTTATGTGGTATATGCCAACTAGTTTTAAATAATACATAAATGATTATGTACTCATGGGTGACATTTGTATAGCATTGTACAGTGTAGAACATTACATAACCAACTTCACAAAAACACTTTGAGGTTATGTTGTTCACATTTATAGTTTTCACATGACATAGCTGTGATTCCAAATTTATATATTTTTGCAAATAACTAAGAAGTGATAGAACCAATTTTGCAACACAAGCTTTTTGTTTCCAGATCATATAGTTCTGTATGTTTCTTCATGATTTAAAACATTTCTATCATTTGAAATAATGAGAAAATAAAAAGAACATTATTATATTTTTAATGTTACAAATAATCATTATAAATCCATACTTCTCTTTTCTGAATTTAGCATATCTTAAAACTCAGCATGGATTTGGTGGGTTGACAAGATATCGGGGTCTAAGGAATGTTAATTAGCTTAAAAAGTACGTATCCCAGCAAAAGTTGTGTGTTTTTTTTTAGTTAAATAATATATCACCCTCTTGCCTACTTTAAATTATATCAAGTATGGCTCTGACATAACTTTAGCTTTCACCAAAATTCACCAGTGGCTAGGGATTCTGTCATCATGAATTAGTTTCCCATTCCCAAAGGAGATACATATATTCACATGTCAAAACCCATCTGACAAATTTTTGCACTTTAAGCTTAACGTCCATCTCTTTTCTGCTAACTTTATTAACGTTAATAATAAAGTATGTACATTTAAAATCTTCTCTACATTCTATACATTTGAAGTTTCTGTCCAGTTCCCAACCTAATGCTTGGAGAAATTTAGGTATTCAAATAAATAGCAGACATATGAAATTAAGATGAAACCATTCTGAATTTCAATTAGGTGCTAGGCTGGCAATTAGGTCCTATGAGTTGACATAATATACTTTTAATCTAAATTCAATTTAATTCATTCTCCACATTTTAATTAAACTGTTTTCTTTATTTCCCTAACATATGCAAAATTTAATATTCAAAATAAATTTGGGCTGGCTATGTTTGTTCAAAATATATTTGGGTTGGCTATGTATATTCTGTCATATACACAGTTAGAATGACTCATTTAAGATAAGTAAATACTGTTATGATGTACCCCAAATCTCACAAAGGACGCCTCAAAAAAGGTCGAATTATGGAGTCATTTATTAAAAGCTGGCGGCATACGAGGGAGCAAAAGCGCTCCAGACCTCGCAGCCCTAAACAGCTAGCCACTTCTGGCTTATATGCAGAATATCACAAAAGTATTGATTACATCTTTGGGTCTGGAATGAGGAACATGTTTTGCTAAAAAGCATTTTTACAGAAGCAGAATTTGAGCAACTTAGTTATCTAAAGTATTTAGGAATCACTGAATCAACAGAAACGCATTATCTGGGACCACCTGGACAATTTAGAATAATTGTGCTGTCCAGATTCTGAGATCACTGAGTCAACCGAAACTCAGTTATCTGTAGCTGCTGAGACAATTTAGGATCACTATCTGTCCTGGGTCCCAGAGGAATGTGCTTCCATGACCAGTGAGATCACAATCAATGGGATATTCAAACCACCATCAATGGAGTATTCAATCATACATAAGTTCAGAAAATCAAAATAACTTTTAAATGAGTACAGAACCCAAAACAGCAAGGTTAAAATATTAAACAGCAATTTTTACCCAAGTATGGTTGCTACCATTCTTCAGTACTATGATAAAATTTGGGGGGAAATAAATAATTTTGACTTACAAGTCTATTTAAAGGCATTGGTCATAATTGAATCACTAAAAGAAATAAAATCTTAAATTAACAAAAACATTTCCTTCCTTTTACTGTATAAACACGAAGCTGTGAGTTTGGAATCTCAGAATACCCTTCTTTGCACTTCTTAGTTGATTCACAACAAACTGAACTAAAATGGGGATCCTCTTTTTATTAAGTGCTTAATGTATAGCAAAACTGTGTTTCTATGCTTATAGCTAAAGTGCTTTAGTCTCTTCAAAAAATTACTCTATCAGTAAGTATCTTCATGCCTACTGTGTTACAATAAAAATTATCTACCATCTCTATTTTGTATGCCTATTGGGCTGTACAGGGTAGGAGATAGCAAAGAATCAGAATAAATTATAACTAACATTTAAGGGATTATATTTTGGCTGCAAGAATAAAAGTATAACTAATGCTTAGGAAAAATACATATAATTTAGTACCAAATGATGCTATTCATTTAAAACATGTAGATTGGTAAAAGGTACATATCCATTTGTTCCAGCAAAATAAAAGAATATTTCAATTTAGAGTGAGATCTGGAATGGAGAAAAAAGCGTTGAGCAAATGGTTCTCTGAAGAGTCAATAAGAGTAGGTTTGAGAAAACTGAGAACAGCCCTCACTGGCTTGGCTCAGTGGATTGAGCATCGGTCTGTGGACCAAAGGGTCCTGGGTTCAATTCTGGTCAAAGGCAGGCTCCTCCCCGGCACAGGCCCTGGTCAGGGCCTTGCAGGAGGCAACGGATTAATGTGTTTCTCTCACATTGATGCTTCTCTCTGTCTTTCCCTCTCTCTTCCACTCTAAAATCCATGGGGGGAAAAATCTTTGTGAGGATTAAAAAGAATAATAATGAAAAAACTGTGTTTAAAGTACTTTAACTGAGGTTAAAGTATAAACCTCATCTTAATGAAACATGGGAGAGTAAATCTAGTCTTAAGAAAGTAAGAAAAAAAGATGAGAGGGCAGAACCCGTAGGCGTCAGCTGAAGTTCAATACTGATGTGAGATATAAGATAAGGACATACACATTTTGTGCAAGTGCAATGTTTGTGGCTTGGTCACTTTCTGAAACAGTGATAAATTGTGCTATAAAACAACCATCCCAGAATCGCCATCTCTCACAAACAAGATCTCATGACTTACGACAGAATTTTTTTCTCCCCTTAATAAGAAGAGCCCCCAGTGGGGGCTGGACTGATGTCTTTCTCTTTTTTGATTGCAGCCAGAAGTAACTTTGGTGAAAAACCAAAGTTTAGATTTGAGAGATGTGAAGGAGTGAGAGGAATCTGTAAAACATTTTGTGATGATGATGAGTATGATTACGGATACTGCATTAGATGGAGAAATCAGTGCTGCATATAAACTCTGGACAAGAGATGTACTGCTGAACATCAAAGTTTGGAACAGAAGTGCATTTTCTTAATTTAAAAGTACGTAAAAAGAAAACATGCCCGTTTGAATCGGAAATATCACTATTTACATAAATAAAAATTATCTACCATCTCTATTTTGTCTATTCATTGCTCAATGTCTTTGTATTTCAGATGCATCAACATATTAATTAAGCAAGGGAAAATACTCCAATTGTGCTTATAATCTTATTATGGCTATTTTGCCACTCAGACATGCATGCTACTTATCTGACTTGCTCAGCTTCCTCTCTAAATGTATGTATGTTACCTTATCACCAACTTTAATATGATAATCAGGGTTTACTTCATATATCTTTTTGTTCCACATCAAAATCTCTATATGTGTAACCTAATTCCTTCTTAAATGAAACTGCGTGTTCTCTCCCTTTCAAAGGGGAAGCCTTTCCATCTCATCTTGCTTAGTGATTTCTTTTTGGTATGGATTTAACCAATTCCTGTGAGATGACAATTTGAGATGACATGGTGCAACAGTGCTCTCAGTGGAGCAATTAATGCTCTTCATGGCAAACACGGCAAAGGGATAAATAACAAGGTCTAAGAGAAAAAGAGCTTCTTTATCCATGCAATCCTTTATTCAAACGAAATTTCACAGGAAAACTCAATTATAGGTGTGCTTGTCCCAGCAATTTAGAACTTGCACAACCATTATTATTACTTATTGTACTTTTGTCTTAAAAATTTATGGAAATTGTTTTCTCTCTTCTATTTAAGTCTGTATATAACATCTTTAATTTTGCACTTTGATCAGTTAAAGGCTGATATATTTGCCATGTACAAAAAAAAAAAAAATTTGCTGGCTCTTATATAAAAAGAGTCAATACAGTTTCCAGGAGCAAAATATGTTTCCTGAAACATCAGTCTTTGCAACACCTGAGAACTTGCATAAATGCAAATTCTTGGGGTTCATACTTACTGAATCAATAGCTCTCAGTGGTGGTGCCCTCCATGTGATTACAATGCACTGAAAACTATGCTAACCACCGCTTCAGAATGCACTTAACTACTGAATTCTGAAGCAAAATTACGGTCCTTTAATTTGTTAGTGAACTTGGACAAACTTTTAGAGACCCCTGGCATTACTCACAAAACATACTCAAGTAGGAGAAAAAGATGCCAAGTTATATTTCTCTTTCTTTGGAGAAGATCTGGGCAAAAGAAAGACATAAAAAGAATCTTTTAGATAAAGAAATTAGAATTTGTTCTTGCCTATTTGTTTGTCAATAGGTGTTGTTTGACCTGTTTGTTTGAATAAAAGCTCATATTTATCTCACCAGGAGAGCTATATGAAGTAAAGGCAGCTGTAAACTGTTTTTAAAATTTCCCTTTGTGGAAATTTTCATACAAATAATGCTCCGCCTCCCTCTTCTTCTCCCCAGTCCCTTCCCTCCCCCCTCACTCTCCCTCTACTTTCTCATAAGAATTTTAAGATTCAAAAGATTGAGAAGCAGTAAAAAGATAAGTGCTAATAACTTCTTTTCTTTAATGCTCACACATAATTTGGGCACCAAATATTGCCCTGTTGTATTGAATGGCAGTATTGATTTTCTTGCTGATTCCATGAATATATAACGGTCGACTGAAGAAATATGAGTAAGACAGCCTCAATGTTCCCCTTAGCTATGATTGAACTTCAGATAGATTTCTTCCAGAATATAGGCCCCTAATCTCACCTTTTTTATTGAATTTACTTTAGAAAACTTGCAATTTTCAATCCTTCCTCTGTTCCTTTGAAATATATGTAAGTTTTCTCCATACTCTTGTCAGTTTTACAACACTGACAAAATAAATGTTTTCCTCAAGGACATGAGAACCTTCCCTTTGAAATGTACATTTCTAAGAACACAGCACTCTTATCTCTCAGTCTCTGTGGGAGGTTAAGAGCCTAACTTTAATGGGTGCCAATTATCAAACACCTAATCACAAAGAAATGCATTTGTAAACTCAGGGATAAGTCAAATTGCTCAAGGAACCCACTGATTAACCTCCTCCCCCTGTGATCCTTCAATGCTTTTGTATTTGCCTACACCAGAGCTTAAAAATCCTCCCACCTTTCATTTCATTGGAATTGAGCTCAGTCTCTCTTCCTTATTGCAATAATCTTGAATAGAGCCTTCTATGACTGTTTAGTTCTGTCTGATGCATCTGTGACAAATAAAAGGACAGAAATTGGAATTGTGGGCTTGAAGCATTTATTTAAGTAGTATTCTCCCCAATATGGTTCTGACATCAATCAGACTGAGGATATTATTTAGAGAAATTCCCCTTTATGGCATAATGCTAAAAATGCCTTAAGTGTTGCATATATATGTTGTGACAAGGCAATGGAGTTTATGATAAGTTTCTTAGAATGACCAGGCAAGACATTAGGCAGAAGATGATATTTTAGGGCAAAGACAACTGTGTAGCTTTAGATTGTCAGATATTCCTAGGACCTGGCACAGAGATTGACAAAGACACTTGATAAATTTTAATGAATGAGTGAATGGATAGGTGGATGTCTACATAAATAATGAAGAGCCAAAGACCCTACCTTAAGAAATACATTTAATTTAGAACAGAAGAGGAGAGGATACAAAACATAGTAAAGAGCTAGAACTCTGAGGTTACAATCATTAGTTATCTTTCACACACAACTTGGAAAACCAAGGATATTTCTTTTGACTTAGTCGACATTCTCTCTGCCCTTAAGCAAATTATGTGAAAATAAACGAATTCATAGGAAATTACTGAAAGCAATGCAAAGGTAGAAAAAGCTGACATATGGAAAACTTCATGAGTATCCATTTTTCTCTTCCCTGCATTTTCAAAATGAGGACAATGATACCTTCCTATTGCATATAGACACAAAATTACTTACCTGTTATATTTACGAGTTCTGTGCTGCCATGTCCATGTTATATTTTCCCTTTTAGGGGCATTTCTCCCATCATTCTAGTCTCGGGTTTTAATTAGGGGTGTTAACATAAAACAACATTCAAACCTGTAAAGAATTTTTGTGAGTTGCCCTAGCTGGTTTGGCTCAGTGGATAGAGCGTCTACCTGCAGACTGAAGGGTCCCAGGTTGGAACCCCAGTAGGGGGCGTGCAGGAGGCAGCCAATCAATGAGTCTCATCATTGATGTTTCTATCTCCCTCTCCCCTCCTCTCTGAAATCAATAAATAAAAAAGTATATTTTAAAAAAAGAATTTTTGTGAGTTTATTTGAACCAAACTGTGGACAATTGCCAGAAGCAGAATCTCAAGGTATTGAGATAGTGCTCTGCAGAAGGGCAGTTTTTCACCTTGTTTCATAAATTACAATCAAAGGAGGAGACATAAGTGGATTACCTGAAATCCATTGGTGATTGATTAGGGAGGTGGGCGAAAGCAAAGGGTGGAGGGGGTGTGCTCTGGGATTGGATAAAAAGTAAAATGATAGACACATGCTTCATTTACACAGGTGGGTATAGGATAGTTAACAGTCAACAATTAACACAATAATGAGGGAATCTGTTATCTAGCCCGGAAGCCCTGAGGGATCCAGAAAAAGGGAATTTACAAGTTACCCTGACATTTCACAGGCATGTTATCTTAGATACAAAAAGACAATAGGCTCAGTAAAGATTGAAGTTGATTTTTGTCAGGGAAGATACTGGCCTAGGACATGACTACCCACTATAAACTGCTTTTTAATGAAAAGGTTCTAATGTCAGACCATTCTTTGGGTTACTTTAGGTCAATGAGTTTGTAAGGCCACCATGCAGGCCTTCCCTGAGTTAGTCAGGTTAACATGTAGCTCCTTTTTGTCCACAGGGGTCAAATTTTCTTGCAATTCTTGCTTTCTGACCACAGTAACATTAAAAGTTCAGTTTCTTAGGTCCATTTGATCTAGTGCATCATTTAGAATTGCTGTTTCTTTGCTGATTTTTTGTCTAGAGGATCTATCCAGTGATGTCAGTGGTTTATTCAGGATCCCAAATCAATTATATAGAAAAGATTCATTTATTAACTTTTGGTTGAGAATATGTTTGTATATTTTCAGAAAACAACTCCAAGACCAGGTGGATTCCTGCAACAGAGAGGAATTGACAGGTCTGCTCCAACCATGAAGACAAGAGGAGAAACAGTCCAGAGATGGAAGACGCTAACGACGCCTTGCCACACTAGCAGTCAGCAGCTGTGCATCACTGTAGGTTGCCTAGGACCAAACCAGAGAAGGTCGGACCTGCATTGCCATCATGTGCCCACCATCCAGATATCATTGCTGACATGTACACATAAGGAACTATTGGACATTGAAATTGGGACTCAAACATTTTTGGTTAGTATATGTTTATTTCTAGTCTGCAGAGGCAAGATTTTTTAAAGGAAAGAAATGGGAGAAAAATAGATACAGAGGCAAAGAAGCATTGAACAGACTGTTAAACTACAGCAGGAAGGCAGGGGAGGTTTGTGGGGGGGCGCAGTAAGATATCAACTGAAGGACTTGTACACATGCATATAGGCATTACCAAAGACCCTGGGGGAGGGGGGCAGGTAAAGGCATGTACTGGGGGGTAGGGGAGGCCAGGGGGGAGGTCAATGGGGGAAAAAAAAGGAGACATATGTACAACTATTTGTAATACTTCAAACAATAAAATAAATAAATAAATAAATAAATAAAATAAAAGTTCAGTTTCTAACAACTGTGGTTAAAAAAAACCCACAGTTTTAAACTGCCATTTTAAAGTTGTGTTGGTGCTTTTATCAACCAATCAACCTTCCACATTCCTTGACTCTCTGATAGGTTAGAAGAAGACCAGTATTTATATACATGAGAATTACTGGGAAATAATATTAATGGGAAGGAGTTCCATTGCACTATTTCTTAATGCAAATCCCATGATTAACTTCTTCTTTCATTTGGTTTCATATGAGATCTTCTTTCAGTTTGCTTTCATATGAGATCCATTAAAGTCCATTTTTATACATTAACACTTAATCACCTGTATGACTCAGAGATTCCATTTGAAGGGTATTGGAGGATCACATGAAGGTGTGTAACAATTGAAAACACTTTTGAGTAATTACTATTTTAATCATGGCAATGTGGAGAAAGTATTTTTATATTATCTGGGCTTTAGTTTTCACATTTTTATAACAGGAAGCAGAAATAATAATTTACAACTATAAATTGTTTTAAGTAACTAGGGGCCTGGTGCATGGATTCATGCACCAGTGGGGTCCCTCGGCCTGGCCTGCGGGGATTGGGCAGAAACCAGCAGTCTGACATCCCCCAAGCTGTTGCTTGGCAGCTCTTGTGTTGAGTGTCTGCTCCCTGGTAGTCAGTGTGCCTCATAGCTACCGGCTGGTTGGCTGGTCGCTTAAGCTTTTATATACATAGATATTTACTTGTGATTCCATTTTTAATCAAAATTTACCTTTCATATCTTTTTTAGGTTTACAGAAAAATTGAGCAAAAATACAGAAAGTTCCCATATGCCCCTTTACCCTCTGCACATGCATAGTAACCCCAATGAAAGGTGAACATGGCGGTACACTGGAATGCTTAATAGCCATCTCAGACAGTGATTTAAGAAAAATGGAATTTATTTAAGGAAAAGGGAAAGGGTGATGGGATATCCAAAGGGAAGTGCTACCCAGCACCAAGCCAAGGGGACATTGGGTCAATGATGGCAGCACCCAGAGCTGAAGTTTCATCCTTATATTCAGTCACTGGTGGTGTAACAGGACAAACAATGGGTCTGTGCTGCCTGTTACTACTTGAGCCAATTAAGCAGAGACAGGGTTGAATCATATATGAGCATTTATTCCAATTCTGCCAGCAATATGGGAGAGCAGAGGTCATCCACAAAAATCTGTCCTGCACCCCACCATAAGCCAGCTGCATATATTGGTAGAAGTACAAAGATTGCATGGGAAAATAGGCAAAGGGGCAAATGGGCAGTTTACAGATATGCAAAAAGGGCTGGGGGTTTTCAAAGGACTGGTGATTCTGGTTTCTGCAGCAAAGTTGTTCATCTCTCCGTGATAACAGGTTACTTAAAATGGAGAGGGTGGGCTGTACTTCCAGGTGAGCTTCCAGGTTCAGAGTGCGGCTGCCAGCCAGGTTAGAATGTGCCTTCTTTAATCAGAATAAAACAATCACAGTTAACAGAGCATGATTCATATTCCTTACAATTCTAGCTGGTTCCCCGAATTTTTATTTCTGCCCCTATCCGTGGGAAACTTTTGTCATCAGGGTTTGGGCACTGAGGTGATGGGCTTAGAATGTGGATGGAATGCAAGTGTGCGATGAGGTGACTTTAATGACAGTCTCAATTCCTTATAAGGTCTGACTCCTGGTTTGCAGCAAGTTTTTCCTGGTCTTTTGTGCTCTTGTGGCAGCAAGCTTACAAATGGCCTTTAAGGATTATATTACCCTATGTCCTAACACCCATTATCAACATCCCCCACCACAGTGTATATTTGCTACAATCTATGAACCTTTACTGACACATTATAACCCAAAGTCCATAGTTTACATTAGGGTTTGATCTTGTTCATTCTGTGGGTTTTGACAAATGTATAATGACATGTATCTACATTATAAGATCATACGGAATGGTTCTACTGTCCTAAAAATCAGTCATCTGTGCTCTGCCTATTCATCTCTCCTTCCCATGGCAACAACTGAACCTTTTACTGTCTCCATCGTTTTGCCTTTCTCAGATTTGTGATTCCATTTTAAAAATCATTTCTAAAGGAAACATCTGCACTTTTACTTCTAAGTTACCTAGTTAGGGACTTGGGGCATAGTTTATAAAGAGTAAAGAAGAGATTGGATTAGGTGCTCTAAAGGATGCAGCATGAGCCAATAGTATATATATATATATATATATATATATATATATATATATATATATATTTGTATGTCAGGCAAAATGAAAATGTTCCTATTGTCATAATAAGGGTGTATTACACTTCTACCCTTCCACTCCTCTACATTCATACACAGCTGTAAATACACAAGACTGCATAAGTTCAGGTCAAATTTTGGTAAATATGAAATTTATTATATGTTGTAAAAGAAAAAGTAAACTGTAATTGAAAAATAATTTTTTTAAAAGAAAGAAAAACAATATCACTTTTTCTTCCTGATAGCAACTCTGTGGCCATTACTCAAATGTCTCTCTTTTTATGTCTATTTTCTCCTTCCCTACACTTGATTTTTCCTAATAATGCTCTGGACAATTTGCACAGTGACCAAAACTATCACTTCCTCAGAAGGCAATGCATAGATTCACACCAAGTATTTTAGAAATGCTCTGCCTTTGTCTGCCAAGCTGGAACTGTTGTCATGAGGCCTGCAGGTTGATTCCATAGAGATCTTCAGAAGCAGCCATTGCCTTACACAGCTTCACCATGATTCTCTCTGAACTGCTGGTTCACCACAAAGTGTATGCTTTCAGAGTCATAACAGGCATTAGATATAGCTACTCATTGTCAATTTGAGCCTACATCATTTAATACAGGAAACCAATGTAATAATTATCATAAGACATTACATTCATGGGCCTCTACATTAATAAAAGAGAAACATGCAAATTGACCATCACTCTGCTATGCCCACCAGCCAATCAAAGCGAGTATGCAAATTAACCCAACTAAGATGGCGGCTGCCATGGAGCTGGAGAGAGCAAGAGGCAGGGTTACCCCTGGCAATGGAGGAAGCCAAGCTTCCTGCTGCCCTGGCCAGCCCTGGCCTCCGCTCAAGGCTACAAAGTTTCAATTATAGAAGATAAATAAATTCCAGATACTTGCTTTCAGCCAGCCCTGGGTCACCAGGGGGCATGGCCAGCCTGCAAACCACCACAGGCCCCTCACCAAGGCTGCCTCATGCCCCAAGGGAACCCCTACCCTGATCCAGGACACCCTTCAGGGCAAACCAGCCAGCCCCTACCCATGCACCAGGCCTCTATCCTATCTAATAAAAGAATGATATGCAAATTGACTGTCACTCCAACACACAAGATGGCTGTCCCCATGTGGTCAAAGATGGCTGCCCCCATGTGGACACAAGATGGCCAGCAGGGGAGGGCAGTTGGGAGGGACCAGGCCTGCAAGGAAGGGCAGTTGGGGGGGAACCCAGGCCTGCAGGGGAGGTCAATTGGGAAGGGAACCAGACCAGCAGGGGAGAGCAGTTAGGGGTGACCGGGCAGGGGAGGGCAATTGGGGGGGCCAGGCCTGCAGGGGAGGGCAGTTAGGAGTGACCAGGCTGGTAGGAGAGGGCAGTTAGGGGCAATCAGACTGGCAGGGGTGCAGTAAGGCATTGATCAGACTGGCAGGGGAGTGGTTAGGGGGTGATCAGGATGGCAGGCAGAAGTGGTTAGGGGCAATCAGGAAGGCAGGCAGGTGAGCAGTTGGGAGCCTACCAGGATCGGACCTAAACAGGCAGTCAGACATTCCTCAGGGGGTCCCAGATTGGAGAGGGTACAGGCTGGGCTGAGGGACACACACACCCATGCACGAATTTTGTGCACCAGATCTCTAGTATTATATATTGGCCTAACAAGTGCATATTTTCCCTGTGGGCAATTCACATGGGAAGTCAAGTTAGAAGAAGTTTCCTTCTGAGCAAAGAATAAGAACAGTGGGAATTAGAGGAGGTGTTTGAATGTTAAGTAGCATCAAAATGAAGCCCTGATACTTTCATATCTAAAATAAGTTTACTGGTAGGAGCAATATTCATATCAACATACACATACTCTTAGACAGCTACTTTTCCCAAAAAAGTTATTTGACAGGCATGATTAGTTTTTGTCTCAGGTGGCTTTGCTTCTTCTATACTTTCACTTCTAAGGATACATGTTTTGATTAATGCTGTCTTGTTATAGATATATTGGTACAGAGAGATACTAAACAAAGTGTTTCAGACATAGGTCTTAATGTCATAGTCTCTACAGTCAGATGGCCCAGGGCTATTTAAATCATATTTTTTGCTAGCTGTGTAAACTTGAGCAGTTACTCAATTTGTCTAAAGTTTTGGTTTCCTTATAAATATAATGGAGGTAGTAACATCTAGTTTTCTAGTTTGTAGCACAGTGCCTGGCATATATTAATCAATTAGTGTAAACTGCAATACTTACGTGATAGCAGACTTTAATAATCTACTTGTCCTTGGACATATTTGTTTCTTTAATGTAATGGCATATCTTTTATTCGACAAAGATGTACAATGTTATACTATATATTTCAGAAAAAAAGAAAGATATTTCAACCAGTGTTGAACATATGAGTTGAAAGTTTATGTCAAATCACGTTGGGATGATGTGATCCTACATGTGCACTGAGAATGTAGGGAGCTGGTTAGGAGACAGAGGGTAATGGACCAAATGACCTAGCAGAAGTGAGCAGCCTGAGAAAGGAAACAGCTGAGGTAACTTACAGTCCAAAATTACAGCTGCCTCTTCTCAAAATCAGCTTTTGTTGAATTTACATTTGACATTTGTTTAGCCATAAAATAAATTATTTCTTCTTCTTGAGCTATATTGAATGATTCACTCTTTACTGGAAATAGTAATTTAGAGCAGAATAGAGAACAACTTTTGATGCCATTGATCCATGTTTATGTGTGTTTGGGTATATATGTGTGCCTTGGCAGACAACCTATACATATTAGATGTTGCATTCAATTCCAATCAATCAATAGCAGATATCATATACTCAGAGCTGAAAAACACCAATTCAAAGGCCAAGTAACATAATCTTTCAAGGTTTGAACACAAATTATTCAGATGATAATATTTAATTATTTTTTTAAAATTCAGAAAAAGATATTGATTATTACTGGTTTGACTTCTGGTTAAAGATGATAAGAAAATTCCAAATTTACACCCCTTTTCTTATCTCTTTCAGAACTGTTTTGTGTATATATCCCAGTTTTTAAATAGATATCTTTTCCACATTCATGCTTGATATTTCATATCACTAGGCAAAATCATACTTCAGAATCAAAAACAAAATTCTCAGAGATATCTGGTTCTGTAATGCAGTAGAGAGAAATATAATAAAGGTCTGTTATTGCTATAAATGTCAGACATTTTAGATAAAAAGCAATGTTTAATTGTTAATTATTTAGTTGTTTTTTTAGAATGAGGTAGTTTTACATACTAGATGAAAGAAGAAACCAAAGTTAGAGTGTTATAAGGAAGAAGTGAGGCAGCCCAGTGTGGGGTAGAGGTAGGTAGAGTACAACCAAAACCCAGCAAAAGTCTTGAGTTTTACATTTAGGCTCCCAGAGACACAGTAGTTCTATGCAAGGGAGAGAATTAGAAATAACACTGTTCATGATAGTGACATGGAGCATAGTTGTCATACTGGGGATGTATAGGACACTAAGAGAGCATTGATAGTCCAATTGGGAACCTTGAAAACTGAGTCACTAAATTGGAAAGAGGAGCACAGACTTCAACTGGAGCAGCAATGATAGCAGTAGAAGCATGGGGAGAAGTGACCCCCCCCCCCCACCCACCCATCCACCTACTAAGAGAAGATGAGAAGTGCAAAATCACTAAGATAGTTATGGAAAGCAGAGCTGGGAACAAACAGCAGAGTTGTAAGTAAATTCCAGGCAGTGAACATTGGCCACTTCAAAGGAGAACATATTGGCCATCAAGCAGAAGCCACAGCAGGACCCAGCGGGGGACAAGAGAGACTTGTAGGCTGTGAGTTTGAAAGTAGAATGTCTGTGGTTCAGAGACAAATTGTTCAATAACTTTCACCCACATAGTTTTTATTATATTTCTATAATTAACTGTGCAACCTGGGGCAGTAGTTTAAAAAACAAGGGAAATAAAATTTTTAAAATGGAAACCGGAGATTCAGAGATCAAAAGCTTGAAACCACTACCCAGTAGAATGCCAGGGAAGTATTATGAACAAACTTAATAGCCTTGGATGACAGCATGAAGGTTCTCTTTCATTTTTTTTTTTTGAGGTATGTTGGTAAAGTGTTTCAGCTGTAGTCCTGCTCAATAAACCACAGGTTCAGTGGTCTTCTAAAATTGAGTAAACTAAACTCTGAACCGTACAGGTGAACTATAAATATGGATATGCCTTTCATCCAAAAGTCTAGAGGACTTCATACATATAATTTCATTATTTCTTGCGTTAAAAACTCATACTAAACATGGGGATTGTTATTTTAATGTTTTCCTTATTTTGGGCATTCTTATCTGCAAATAACACATTTATTGGATTTTTTCCTTGAAAGTCTTGTCCAGATTACTGTGTATAATCCAATGAAATAGTAAAGTATTATGGATAAAAAATCAAGGATCAATTCAGCAGGACATGGCTAAACTTCTGATGAAGAACATTAAAATTGAAAAGAGTTTGGGCCCTGGCTGGGTAGCTCAGTTGATTAGAATGTTTTCCCCATACACCAAGGTTGCTGGTTTGATCCCCAGTCAGAGCACATACAAGAATCAATCAATGAATGCATAAATAAGTGGACCAACAAATCAATGTATCTCTCTTCCCCCCTCCCCCGCCCCCTTCCTCTTTCTCTCTGTATTAAAAAAATCAACTTTTAGAGAAGAAAGAGCTTGGAAGAAGTTACTGCTAGCCTTCAGATTATGGAAGAAACAGTAATTTGTTTCCTTTTTATATCTTTACTAGAGGCCCAGTGCATGAAATTCGTGCATGGAGTGGGGGTCCCTCAGCCTGGCCTGCACCCTCTCCAACCCAGGACTCCTTGGGATATGTCTGACTGCTGGTTTAGGCCCAATACAGCTCACCTGCCTGCCTGCCTGCCTGATTGCCCCTAACCGCCCACCCCTGCTGGCATGATCACCCCTAACTGCTCCCCTGCCAGCCTGATTGCCCCTAACCTCCGCTCCCTCAGCGCCACCACAGTGGCTTTGTCTGGAAGGAGGACTGGACAACCAGAAGATGTCTAGTTGACCTGGTCTAATTAGCATGTTACCCTTTTATTAGTATAGATTTTTACATGGCTGCTTTATTTTTACTGATAATATCTCTTCCTTAATACATAATCTTTTTAAGTGTTTTCCTTTGCATATTAGAGGGAAAAAACATTGAAGAGATCTGTATCTTTTCCTAATTGATTTTTCTCCCTTTCTGAACTGTTACTCACCTCAGAGACTAGAAGAGAGAAAATATCTGAAGAATTTCATTTTCCTCACAATTGTGTAAGCAAAACCCATGTTTAAATTCCGGCCCTTTATCCCAACTTTCACCACAACAAAAGCATGCATTGGTAATTGGTGAAGGAATAACTGTCATTGTAACACTGCACCTATAATCTATTGTTAGCACCACATTGTTGGTGATACTCCTCTTCATATGATGACATGGTGAGAGGACCAATTGGACAACACTGATGCAGTAAATCTGATGTACTCCAGGACCCTGGTCCTCACAGTGGTCCCCAGGTGATTCACATGCACATCAGAGTTTAAGAAACAATGTTTTTAGCAACACATCAGAGCTGCATCCATCTACTAATCAACGTGGTTCTTTTCCCTCTTTCCCTCTTCCTCTTTTCTTCTCCTCCTTTCCTCTCTCAAGCATTAATATTCATCTCTCAACTAACCTGAAATTTCCTCTGTGGGAGTTTCTGGTTTAACTTTTTGGGCATTAGATGGCAACATTATTGGGAGATGTGAATGTCTCCTAAAGTGCACATGCTTCATGAGTTAAAAGAAACACTCTGCTGTAAACTCCGATATGGTACAGTAGGCATATTATCTGATTGTTCCTTAAGAAAGCACAGAGAGTCCAATCCAAGGCTGACAGGAAGCAGGGAGGAGAGGACACACACATATCCATGAGTCATAACATCAGGAACAGGCTCTGCTCATTTAGGGTCAGACCTGAGACGTAGGCGTCCAGGCTGGTTCAGTGTAAGAACTAGCAAAACCTTTGGGGAGAGTAAATAGCAAGGAGAACAATGGAGAGGCAGCTCAGAGAGACACCTTAGCTAAGTCTCTATCTCTCCCCTCAGAGACCACTGTAGTAGTCTCTGAAATGACTTCCCTCCAGGACTCTGATCCTCCTACTTGCTTCCAAACAGTTCTACCAGGAGCCAGAGGGAATTCATAAACTCTTAAATAGCTTCCATCAAACATAATAAAATCCACCACTTCACCATGACATAAAAACCCAACGAGGTGGAGCCCCTGCCACACCCTGACCTCCCTCTACTACTGTGTCAGCTCACTGGCCTATTCTTTGTTCCTTACAAACATTATTGTTCAAGACAGCCATTCTAGGTGATTTGGGTAACTATATCATAAAAGGCCTGTGGTTGTGATGCCCTAACGGCATCACAACCAAACGAGCAGCGGCTCTCTCGGCGGGCAGGACGGGGTGTGAGCTACTATACTAGCGGCGGAGAGGTATCAGCGGCAGAGGGCAGGGCGGGAGCTACGAGCAGCGATGGACAGGGCGGCCAGCTGAGGCAAGCGGAAGCTAGCTAGTCGTGCTTGATTTCCTGCGCCCTGGGCCTCTAGTTTAGTAATAGTAGTGGCTAAGAATGTTGGCTCTGACAATAGACCACGTTCAATTCCAGTTTTACCACTTAGCAGATAGCTAGTTGACTTTAGGAAAGTTACTTCAATCTCTATGTGTCAGTTTCCTTCTACGTAAAATGGGGCTCAACATGCTTACGTCTGAGGGCTTTCATGAAGTTTAAATGTATTAGTATGTGTAAGTTACATAAGAGCCTTTCACATAATATGTATTAAATAGGTGTTTTTAAGGTGCAGCAGATTAGGCATAAGGGAGAGGCTGAGCCTCTCAGACTCATGGCTTCTAAAAATATAAATATATATATGAACCATCAGTAACTATTGGAGTTTGCATGAGAGCTTTTCATAACTGAAAGAGTTAAAAATTGTTGCAGAAGATTCAGCCATTGACATTTATGCAATTTTTGTTTTCTTAGTAATTTAATCTCCATTAAAACATTTTTATGATTCTTATCAATTTCAAAATAACCAAAAGTACCAATTAATCTGTCACAGGTAGGTAAAATTGACCTCAAAATGGATTCTTTAAAAAAAGTTTTTAATTTCAGAGAGAGGAAGAGAGAGGGAGAGAGAGATAGGAACATCAACAATGAGAGAAAGTCATTGATTGGCTGCCTCCTGCATGCCCCTTCCGGGGGATCAAGATGCCAACCCTGGCATGTGCCCTGACTGGGAACCGAACCTTGAGCTGCTGGTTAATAGGTCAATGCTCAACCACTGAGCCACACCAGCGAGGCTCATAACCGAGTCTTAGTCTTTAAACGTAAAGCTTTGCAATCACTAGAGAATTTAAATATACAATTTTTTGAGGGGTGGGGCATGAAATAATGCCTGGTGTGTGGTAGTGAAGAACTAAGAATGGAAATGTATCCTGGTTTTTGCAAGGCAAACAGATCATAATATTGTTTTAGGCTCTTGTTCCTGGAATGTGAAGGCTAAGACCCAGTGCCAGAGCAACAAACCAAGATTTTATGCAGAAAAGTGGTTGGAAATTCTTGTAAGGGAATGGCATTACATTTGATTTTTTCTTTTGGCCATCTCTCTCCTTAGAATCATAACATTTTGGCCATCTCTCTCCTTAGAATCATAACATTTTGGGGCATTCTCAACATCTATGCCTTGGCCTAAAAAAGCTCCCTAGTTAGGTATATTTCATCCCGACATCCTCAAAGCCTAGTCACCCTCTCTTTAATAAGAACTTAACTTCTGAAGTCCTTACCTGCAGCTCTGAACTGTGTTATTTGCTATAACCCTCTACCTCCTTCAGAAGAAAGAACATTATTTCTCATCTAAAAATCCAGAATCCTGATTCAAGTAAAGAGAAATGTGAGGGCTTACTCTTACCATTTGATTCATATACTTTAAAAATTTTTTCTCATATGTGACTCATAACACAATTATACCATATTTATCTAACTAGATGTTATACTGATCACTTAAATTTCTTTAAAAATTAAAACATTTTTAAAGACTATTGAAAATCCAGATTATAACAACAGTGATATGTTTTCTATACTTGTGAGTACAGAGTTTTGAATGTAATAATCTGATTTTGAAGCTTTAGTTGCATTCCAGTAGAGACTTTTAGAATACATACAAGTCAATAATAAGATGTTTCTGACATATTTAAAAAAATCTGTGTCTTATTTTACTTTAGTCACTAGTTGCAATTTCATTCTTATCCCCCTTTACACAGTTTTGTCTCTGCCTTTCCTCTTGAAAAAAATGTATTAACAGAAAATCTGATCTCCTTTAAATTAAGCCCTAAGGTATCTACCTTAAGCAATAAATTAACATCTCTTCTATGAACCCAGTTTAGTTCTACTTATGTCACTTCCTTGGGTGATAGTCACTTATCTTTGTTCTGTGTGATTCTGATATCACTAGTCCCAATTTCACATTTAAGCAAAGAAGGAAAAGCCTTGTAATTAGTAAGAGTTTGGATGATATTCCAACTTGATAGGAGTGGCTTACTTTAATTTCTTTTAACACTTTAAAATATTTTAATTGATTTTTTAGAGAGAGAGGGAAAAAAAGGGAGAGAGAGATAGAAACATCGATGAGAGAGAAATGTCACTGGCTATTTCCAGCACCCCCCCATAGGGATCCAGCCTGCAACTTAGGTATGTGCCATGACTAGGAATTGAACCAGTGACCTCTTGGTGCATGGGATGATGCTCAACCAACTGAGCCACATTGGCTGGGCATGAGTGGCTTATTTTAAATGGCTGAAATGGACACAATTAAATGAAACAAAAATGGACGATTTTGTCCTACATCATCTTCTTATCCATGGCATCACCATAATAGTGCCCGGCCTTTTACTTTTCTATTTTATTTTTCATACTTGCTGTTTTGCTCTGCATATGTACAATAGGTCTTATTAAGTCTCCAGCAGATTTCCCATGGTTTGGCTATAAATATATAGACAATTTTTGGATAAGGAATGAAACAGAGAAGTAACAAGAAGGTAGATTACTGCTTTTAAAACTCAGACTAGACTATCCTTATAATTTGTCCCCAATGACAGAATTGAACATAATTCTGTACCCAATGACAGAATTAGAACATAAATTATTAACTGGCATTTTCACACTCAGCCTAATTGTTTATGTTTACATGTCAATCACATATCAATTATTTTTCACAAATGTCTACTTATTCCTTATCATAAATTGAATCTTGAGACTCAGCTAGTAAATATGTATCCCAAAAATGCAGCTACTAAACAGAAGAACCATATCTCAAGTTTCGTTTTCTGTATCTAAATCCAGTGTTCTTTCAGGTTTTAGCACACTGCTTTCCCCTAAGGTAATTCTATAACTGATTCATTACATAGTATGTAAAGAATTATACTGATTATTCTTACAGCATAACTATGATAATTTTTAATACAGCAGTACTAGAACTATGTTCTAGAAATAGGTTTTATTTGTAAAAAAATTAAATTTCAGTAACAATGTCTGGCTCAGGCCATGTGTACAGAGAATAGCATCGCCTGATGAACACCCATTACTCAGTTGTGAGTGAAGAAGGAGGAGGTTTAGCATATGGACTCTGGCATCACATTACATTAGAGTCCATCCCAGCTCTACCAATCACTACATAGAGGATTTAAGACAATTATATAATTCCTCTATGCCACAAATTCCTCAAATAAAAAATAAAATAAAAAATCCTATGTTATAGAAATTGTCATGAGGATTAAACTAGTTAATATATATAAAGTGCTTAGGACACTGCCTGGCCTGTAATATATGCTTAAAAAAACATGTGGTCAAAAATGATGCTGATTGTGTGCTTTTAGTTAAAGAATTTAGAAAGACTTGAACCCCACTCTTTGCTTGTAAATTGAAAATGAGTTCACATTTGGCTCATTGAGGTCAGAACAGAAGCAAATCATGGAACCTGCCTGTTGCTATTTCACAATAGTTACATGAGTTTGTGCTCAATCTTGAAAGGTGACATTAATCAGAATGGTAATTACCCCGAGGAAGCTATAAAAACAAGAGTTCGTCTTTCTTTTACCAAAGAATAGCACACCTCTAAGATATTTTGAGTTCTGCCTCAACTTCACTGTAGTAACTTTATCAGCAATGAAGATACTTGGTATTTTCCTGACCTTTGTCTTCACTGTGTCTTGTGGTCCATCAGGTAATGATTATTAATATAGAAAAAGAGGGAAGGGCAAAATTTTTGTTATAATTGCTTTGCTCTGGAAAAAAAAAACAAATAAATGATGGTTAGGAAACTGCATATAAATTTTGCATGGAAGAAGAAATGAGTGAAACTGATAGTTGATAATATCATGGGGAGGGGTACTCCCAAGATATATAATTAACTAAAGCTGTTTGCTGTGTTCTTTGATGAGACTATGACTCCTATGTCTTTCCCACTGCCTTCTCTTTTTAAATACAATATAATGAGCTGCTATTGATTGTAGCTTTCTATAACTAACTAGCTCCACAATTTGTACTGGGGGAGAAGTATGTTGGAGGTAGATGGCTCTTTAGAGCATAAAACATGCAGACTATTTTTTCCACATTCTTTTTTTCTCTTGAAGAAGTATGCACAGATTAGATATTTAAGGATATTCTATTTACAAAAAAAAATTGCCTGTGGCAAATAAATATTGTTAAATAATAACTTATACCAATTTACTGGGGATAAAATAAAAACTTTTTAATACAGTTTCATGGGTATGATTTCAGAAATGAAATTGTTTAACTCTATACTTTAAACAACTTTATTTACTTACCTATTTATCATCTGTCTGTCCATCTATCCATTCAAGTAGATTAAACTTGGATTTGTGATCATGGCTACTTTTTCTTAGTTTCACAGAAGAAAACAAGAGAAAAAACAAGAGAAATTACAGAGAGAAAAACAGAATGTTACCTTGTTCGTGGTGCTTGTAAGACTTCATGCAACACCTGGGAATACATATATAATTACTGCAACAATGAGCCCTGCTGTGTTGTACGGGAATATATAAGGCCAGCTGCTAAATACAGCACTACTACAGCTTATACACATGTAACTCCTGATTCTACTACACCACACAACACCACTTTGTAACAGTATTATTAATAATAAAGAACTTTCTACTTTCTTTAAATCTATTTTCCCATGGTGTCCTCTGGCCTCTTGGATTGCACAATGATAGCGTGGCAACTAAATTGGCAGTTCTCTTCCACTCACATTACGAACACCCTCTGTCCTTAATATGTCCCTTCATCTCTGGCCTGTTTATTTGCCCTGACAGTAGGCTAATTATTTTCATATGATCATTTAGGTTATCAACCATCAATCATGGTTTATGCCACCTTTCCATATTTTTAGTAAAAATGTGACTGGGTTTTGGACACAAAGTAATATACATCCTAATCATATAATAGTAAAGTGTTGATAATGGAGAAAGAATTAAACAAAACTCAACAAGGAGTAAAATGTGATAAGAATAAAAGGAAGTTAAAAACATTTTAAAGGTATTTTTTTCTTATGATAAAAAATAAGAAAATTCAGAATAACACAGAAATGTCCAACAAGAAGAAGAAAAGTCATTTCTAAGTCTACCATCCAGACTTTTATCATAATCAATTCTGAATACAGGCAACAAATATAAAGGTCTTCTCTCCTGGTCCTTAAGAATTTTATTTAACTCCTTCATCTTATAATTCAGTATTTGATGCTTCTGTTCTTGCCCCTGTCTTCAATGAACTCATTGTGTTTCCAGCTTTTCACATTCCACATTAATTCTATTACAATATTGAATTAATGTTAACATAAAATTTCTTATGAATTATAAAGTTTTCCTTCAGTAAATGCTTGATATTCAGAATTTAAAATGTCCACTGAGTGTATTTTCTTTTTCTACCTATAGCTATAGCACAGATCTGGATAATATAAAACTTAGGTCCAAATTATGATTTAGAGGAAATGAAAAAAAGTTTAGTGCTTTGTGGTAGGGTTTGTAAGAGGAAAGGATAATTTCTATTTAGTTTTCTTACCTGAAAAACATTACTGAACAATGCAGTCATTCATTAGAAAATATCACAAAAGGTGCAGATTTGAAAGACACATTTTAGACATGTTAAGTTTAAACTCCTTTGCTGTATACATGAGTGAAACTCATGAAAGAAAAATGTGCTTCAAATATAGATTTGAGGAGCCGTTAACTGAGGTAATAAGATGAAATCACCCAAAGGTAGACTACAGATTGAGGAGGGAGAAAATGTCTAAAATCCTCAGAAATAACACTTGAAGGATGTTAAGAAAAATTAAACTCTGCAATGAAGAGCAAGAAGAAGCAGTTAACCCATCAGAATTCTCTCCCAGTTTTCATATCTTTCAAGATGAGGGCCCAGACAGAGAGACAAACAGCTAACCCATTCTCACTATGTATGCTTTGTGTTGGTTTGTGATCCACAGAACCAAGGAGCATAATAAAATGGATTTTGTTTTAAGCCTTCAAGTTTCAGGGTAGTTTGTTGCACAGCAATATTAAACAGAGGTGTATACAATTTTTAAGTACAAAAATTAAATAAATAAAAGAAATAACACATGATGAATCATAGGCAGGACTTCTGGAATGAAATAAAGAACTCCAAAAATCTGCCCCTTCATAAAAGCAACAACAACAACAAAAAAAAAACAACTGGCAAAAATGTAATTTTTAAAACCTCTGTGAATTAACCACAGACTTGCAAAAATCCAAGCATTTATTCAAGAAAAAACACATAACACTTAATTTCAGTAAGAACAGCTAGCTTTGTGATATTTCAACTACTCTATTACCATCCGACTCACCCCAGCTCTGCAATAGCCTTGAAAACCAGCAGCCTCTTAACCATGGTAGTTGAAAATAGATAATGAATATTTACAACTTCATAATAAAAAAATCACAGGACCCAATTATAAAATAGATAAAGGATTTGGATATATATTTCTCCAAAGAAGATATATCAATGTTCAGCAAGCACATAGAAAGATGTTTAACCTCAATAGGTATCAGGAAAATGCAAATCAATATTTCAATGAGTTATCACTTCCCACACTCTAAGTGGGCTATAATGAAAACAACAGATAATAACAAATGTTGGTAAGGGTAAGAGGAAATTGGAACTTCCATACACTGCTAGTAGGAATGTAAACTGGTGCAAATACTTCAGAAAGCAGTCTGACAGTACCTAAAAAAGTTAAGAATGGAGTTTTCATTTGACTCTGCAATCACACACTTAGGCATATGTGTAAGAGAAATGAAAATATATGTCAATGCAAACACGTGTACACAGATGTTTACAGCAGCATTATTCATAACAACTAAAAGTTGAAAACAACACAACTGTCAAAAAAACCAATGGCTTCATAAACATTATGTGTCATATCTATAAAATGGTATATTATTGAGCAATAAAATGTAATGAAGTATTGATTCATGCTACAGATTGACAAATCTCGAAAATATTATAATAGGTTAAAGTAACCAGTCACAAATTTCACATATTACATTATTCCATGTGTGTTAAATATCAAGACTAGTCAAATACATAGATACAGCAAGTACATTCATGGTTGTCTAGGACTAAGGGAGGTGATGGCTACAGGGTTTCTTTTGAGACATGGAAATCTAAAATTGATTGTGGGGATGATTACACACTCCTGTGAATGTATTAAACACATTGAATTGTATGCATTAAATAGTTTAACACTTTAATACATAATTAATGCCAATAATGTCATTTTGAAAAGAATGCAGGCAAACTTCCTGTCAGAAATTATTAAGAAGGAAATTATTAATAATTTAAGAAGGAAATTATTAATGATTTCTGACAGGAAATTATTAATAATTTCCTTTCAGAAGTTATTATTACAACAAAGGACAATATATCAACATGTTTAAGTACTGAAAAAATTCTGGCATCCTACAGTTCTACTCAGTGAAAACATGTTTCAAAAATAAAAGTGAAATAAAGACATTTTCAAGCAAAGAAAAGCTTTAAAAAAATGTATTTCCAGTAATGCTTTCTTGAAGAAATATACAAATTTCTCCAGTAGAAGAAAACATATACAGGGTAAAAAATTAGATCTACCAAAAGAATAAATTGAGGTGGAATTTGTAAATTTGTGGCTAAAAGTAAATATCTTTCCGTCAGTTTTTAATCTTGAAGATAATTTACTGCCTTAAACAAGAGTCACAATATATTGTGCAGGTTATAGCACTGCAGAAAAAAACGAGTAAGAACAATTGCCCAGGTCACAGGATGGAGAAATAGAAGTATGGGATTATAAGGTTCCTACATTATATGTGTAAGTTAAAGACCTGTACTATAAACCCTAGAGTAAGGAATATAGCCAATGGGGTAGATAAATGTATCCATAAAAGATAGATAGAAAGGGGAGTAAAAGGGAACAAAGGCAGGAATAACACATAGGAAATACCAAGATGGCAGGTTTATACACAACCACATTATAATTCCATTAAATGTAAATATTATGAACATGGCCATTTAAAGGCAGAGACTGTAAGACAGAACATTGTATTAGTTATCTATTTCTTCATAACAAATTACCCCAGTAAGTAACAGATTAAAACATTTATTCTTTCATAGATCATATGGGTAGAATTCCAGAAACAGCTTAGCTTGCTGCTTCTGTCTCGAGGTTTTTGATGCTTGCACTGAAACAGGTGACCTGAGCTATAGACGTCTCAATACTCAACTGGGGCTGAAGGATCTGCTTCAAAGTTCACTCATGTGGATTTTAGCAGGCTTCATTGTTAAAAGCTATTGAGTTTAAGGCTTTAGTTCTTTACAAGTTGTTAAATAGAGGGTCACAGATTCTAACCACATCATTTGGGCTGCTCAGTAAGAATTCTCACAATATAGCATCTTGCTTCCCCCAACATAAGTGATGAGAGGGAAAAACAGAGAGAAGCAGAGGCAGAAACTCAGTCACACACACACACACACACCCACAAAGAGATAGACAAGGACTCTTGGGTTACAGCCCAAGACTATTTTTAAATGGCTATATTAAAATATGCGAAATGTCTCAAAGCAGTGATTTAAGCTTCCATTTTAAAAATTTAGAAACAGAAAGGCAAATTAAACCTAATTTTATAAAATACAAACTTTAATAAACCCTTATTTTTACTTAGCAGAAATAAGAAAATAAAATAAAATCAGCAATTAATTAATATAAAATGAACAAACAAAAAACAATCAACAAAAAAAGCTGGTTCTTTATAAAGGTTAAAAAAAATGTTTTTCAGAAATCTCCAAACAGATTGCTAAAAAAACAAAATCAGAAAAAGCACAAGTGACCAATATCAGGAATGGAATGAGAGAGAAAGTACTACAGATGCAATATATACTACAAAAACAAGAAGAGAATATAATAAACAATACTTTATCAGTACTTTGGTTAATTGTTATAAAAAGAACAAAATCCACAAATTATATAAACTACTAAGATTCACTCAAGAAAACAATTTACAACTTGAATAATTTTATATCTTTACTTTAAAATAACATATGATTACAAATCTTCCCACATAGAAAATACCAGGTATTGATTGCTAAACTGTTGAATTCTTTCAAATATCTATCTACACTAATAAAAGAGAAACATGCAAATTAACTATCACTCCACTACACCCACAAGGCATGCCCACTAGCCAATCAGGAATGAGTATGCAAATTAACCCAACCAAGATGGCGGCAGGCCACAGAGTGAGCAGAAGGCTTGGGTTTCCCCGGTGATGGAGGAAGCCAACTTTTCTGCCTGCTCTGGCTGGCCCTGGCCTCCGCTCAAGGCTACAAAGTTTCGATTATAGAAGATAAATAAATCCCAAAAAAATGGCAGCAGCCATGGAAATGGAGAGAGCAGGAGGCTTGAGATGCCCACGGTGATGGAGAAAGCCAAGCTCCTGCAGCCCTGGCCTGCTTTGGCCTCTGCTCAAGGCTACAAAGTTTCAATTATAGAAGATAAATAAATCCCAGATCCCAGGGCCTCTGCTTGGGTTGCCAGGGGGCATGGCCGGCCTGCAAACCACCACAGATCCCTTGCCCAGGGCACCCCATGCCCCAAGGGAACCCCCACCCTGATTCAGGACACCCTTCAGGGCAAAACAGTCGGCCCCCATCTGTACACCTGGCCTCTATCCTATCTAATAAAAGAATAATATGCAAATTGACTGTCACTCCAACACACAAGATGGCTGCCCCTATGTGGTCAATGATCCTGCCTCCATGTGGATACAAGATGGCCACCACAAGATGGCCAGCAGGGGAGGGCTGTTGAGAGGGACCAGGCCTGCAAGGAAGGGCAGTTTGGGGGGATCAAGCCTGCAGGGGAGGGCAGTTAAGGATGACCAGGCCAGCATAGGAGGGAAGTTGGGGGCGACTGGGCCTGCAGGGAAGGGAAGTTGAGGGGGACCCAAGCCTGCAGGGGATGGCAGTTAGGGGCAATCAGGCTGGCAGGGGATCAGTTAGGCATCCATAGGTTGGCAGGGGAATGGTTATGGGGTGATCAAGCTGGCAGGCAGAAGCAGTTAGGGGAAATCAGGAAGGCAGGCAGGTGAGCAGTTGGGAGCCAGCAGTCCTGGATTGTGAGAGGGATATCTTACTGCCCATTTACACCTAATCCTACTGGGGACTGAGCTTAAATGGGCAGTCAGACATCCCTCAGGGGGTCCCAGATTGGAGAGGGTGCAGACTGGACTGAGGGTTAACCGCCCCCCATGCATGTATTTCATGCACCAGGCCTCCTCTAGTATATATATAGAAGCCTAATATGCTAAGTGTCCAACCAATCAGTCAACTGTTTGGTTCACTGCTCGACTAGTCACTATGATGTGCACTGACCACTAGGGGGCAGATGCTCTGACCAGTAGGTTAGCTTGCTGCTGGGGTCCGGCTGATTGGGACTGGGCGAGATGGGTCGAACATGCCCTGGAGCCAAACTCCTGCAGTACCTCCCTGGCCTCTAAAATATTTCTCCTAATTAATTGTTTTCAATGTGCACAGATCCATGCACTGGGCCTCTAGTTTAAAAATAAAAGCATACACATTATACATAAGTACTAGTACTTCTGTACAATATAATGAGAGACTCTTTCCCAAGTCATATCAGTAAAATAAGTCAGACCAAGAAAGCAAAATTGCATGTGACTTTACTATATATAAAATCTAAAAAATAAAGTACATTAACAAATAAAACAGAAACAAACTCATAGATATAGAGAACAAACTGATGATTGCCAGTTTAGCAGTGGGAGGGATTGGAGGTCTGGGGGAAAAAAGTGAAGGGATTAAGAAGTACAAATTGGTAGTTACAAAGTAGTCATGGATATGTAAAGTACAACATAAGGAATATAGTCAATAATATTATAATAACTATGTATGGTATCAGGGGGTACTAGACTTATCATTGGAATCACTTCCTAAGTTTTGTAAATTTCTAAGCACAATGCTATACAGCTGAAACTAATATAATATTGAATGTCAACTATAATTTTAAAAATGTTTTAAAAACAACATTTGAAGGCAACATGTTGACTATATACTGAATCCAAAGATTCTAAAAATTAAGATACAACAAATAATTGAATTTAGCAAGGTTGTTGATGCAAGACTGTGACAACCACACCAATGAGAGCACAGAGGCCTTGTTATTCGTACACCAGGATGTTCAAAGAGGTTTTGGCATGAACCTAAATGGGATGTTCAAGAACTCTGAGCCTGAGAATCTTAATCAGGGCAAGATACCATGAGCAGGTGCAAGAACATATTTGTCTAAAAGAAATCCCAAGAGAGGAAGCAAATGTATAAACAAGAAAATAAGAAAAGACTTTATCAGGGAAAAAAGTATAAAAAAAGAAAATTTCCCTGAGTTGAAGAAAGATACAAAGCTCACCAATGCCAGACATAACTTATAAAAAAGAAATCCAGACCAGAAAATGTGTGACTCCTAATATTGAAGATATGAAATATAAAGAGAATAACCTAAAAGTGTCTTGAGAGGAACATATCAAACTCTTTAAAAGGAACTTGCCTACCATTAAGTTTCTCATCATGATGCTAGAAGTTAGTGGATTAATAACTTCAAATGATTTTACACCTAGAACTTACATCCAAACAATCAAATATGTGGGCACAATAAAAATGTTTCCCAGGAAGGAAATGCTGATTTTAAAAAATCTTTTCTGAGAACAAGAAAAAAAAGTGGGGGAAAAAGAGAAACAAACAAAAATACCTGAGATCTAGATAACAGTAGATTCATTGCAGGAAGGCAGGTTCAGAAAAACCTTAGAATGAAATAGGAGTGGGAATAGCCTATTATACTAAGAGAAACTAAATAATAAGGAATTAC
This sequence comes from Corynorhinus townsendii, assembly GCA_026230045.1. Lineage (NCBI taxonomy): Eukaryota > Metazoa > Chordata > Mammalia > Chiroptera > Vespertilionidae > Corynorhinus > Corynorhinus townsendii. Next base: position 82,850,557 of record JAPDVU010000004.1, read on the forward strand.
TATTATTTATATTTTTGCCCATCCTATCTAATAAAGAGGGAATATGCTAATTGACTGCCATGCCCTCAAAGATGGCAGCGCCCACAGCCAATAAGGAGGAAATATGTTAATTGACTGCCATGCCCTCAAAGATGGCAGTGCCAACAGCCACAAGATGGTGGCGCCCAGTCCCCTCAGCTCCCCAGCCTCCCAGGGCTGGCCCAAGGTGCAGGCAAGCCTTGTATGTCAGCTGCCCAGCTGCCCAGGGCCACCCGAGGCTCCGGTAACCAGGGCCGCCCGAGGCTCAGGTAACCAGGGCTGGCCGAGGCTTGCATTGCTGGCAGTGGCAGCAGCAGAGGTGTGAGAGGGCATTGTCTTCCCCTGATCACCAGGTTGCTTCCCACCTCTGAGGGCTCCAGGACTGTGAGAGGGGGCAGGCTGGGCTGAGGGACACCCCTCCAGTGCATGAATTTTCATGCACCGGGCCTCTAGTTATTATAAGAAAACAACAGGGAAAAATACTTTTCAAAAACATCATTATCAAAAATAAAACAATTAAAACTAAAGACTTGAAAACATTTGTGAAAAAAAGAAAGAGAAGGAAACAATAATAAAAGAAAATAATAATAATAAAATAATAGCAAAAATCCACTTGATTTTGGAAACCAAAAATATTTGTCTTTGATTAGGACAGTGTTGTCATATGAGACATTAAAAGACAATATAATTTATACTGATTATTGCATTACAATCTTTAAATATCAAGCATGAATGTCTCAATCCTGATTATACAGAGGGTGCAAATATCCTAGGCAAGATGAAAACAAGTATGAGGCAAGAAGTAAATGAGAAGTGGAAAGAGGGGAGAAATTTTGGAGTGAATAGCAAGGAGAATAATATCTTCATTTTAAGTAGAGAAGTACTTAAAAGTTTGAGGATAACTTATATAAATTTTCAAAAATTAATATAACTTGCAAATATTTAAAACAGCACAGGAGAAAGTGTAAGTGATCTAAATCTGAATTTCTCATTTTGAAAACCAAAAGACATACTCTTAGTTGCCAAGCAAAAACAAAATATAAGCTAAATTCTAATTCTTATGTTAATACTAGTAACCAGAAACTTGAAAATAGGGAAATTGAGATGGGAAATTATTTCTATTCATTACAAGTATTCCCCCCCAATAATTATTGTGTGCATATATTACTATGATAAAATTTAAAATAAATGAAGATTAATTGGGCTTTTCTAGGTTAAAAAGCAGAGCTCCATTCAAGTTGCATCTGAAAAAAAAAAAGGCTTAATATCTAGACTTTGGTCAATGAGTAATTTGGAGAAACTGGCTATATAAGTAAGGATTTTGGATGAATGACATATTGATAAATTTACACTCCAAATTAGTAACTAGAATATATTTTAAAAAGTAGCTATTAGATTAACTGACATGGTAATGTTCAGTTGTTTTGCATCTAAAATGATAAGTAAATATTTCTCTTAAACCCATTTTATGCAAGATCCTTTGTGTTGATATTTTATTGATCACTATTGAGAGAAAGATGTTATATTTACAGATGTTTCTACGTAAAGGTTTCTCCCTAAAGATTGCCAAGTTAATTGCAAATGTTTTCAATTTTGGTAATTCTGCCCACTGGCCTAGTCAGTGGAGCAGAGATAAGTGCACAAAAAATAAAACAATTTCCGGATAAAGAGAGACTTTCTTTCATTCAAAAACTATAAATAGTAAATGTCTCTTAGCTTTTTGGAAAGAGTGCTGGTCTCTAGATTTTGTTACCAAATCTTTCAGGAGCTTCTTTCTTCAGAATGAAGATCTTCTATTACCTCCTCCATTTTCTGTGTTATGTGAGCTTCATTCTACCAGGTAAAAGATGCTTTTGGTGTGTTCATATATAGCATTCAGGTTCTAGCTGGAAATACTAGATTATGAATTGGAAAATGCAGGTTCTTAACACAATCTTTTCAATTAAAAGTATCTTTTGATTATGTTGGATCTTGGTTTCCTCATTTGGAATAGTGTTATACAAATGTACTTTAATGACTTGATTTTGAAAATTAATATACAAATAAAATGAGATGATCTTTTGCCTTTCAGGGACCTTAATTACTTTTAGATATTAATATTATTAAGAAAATAATAATTTATTAAATTTATTTTTAAGATACAGAAGTAAAGTCTTCATAATAAATTTGCCCCAGAGAAGATGAATGGACTGAGAACAATAATAACATATATCTTTTGGAATATCAGTAATAGAGTGTAAGATGATTTAGGATATAGCCTCAGAATATGTTGAACAATAAGGTACAACAGGAATAAAGGGACAAGTAAAGAAATAATTCCTCAAAAAACCTTGTTGAATTAGTTAATGCATATAGGAATATAGCAATGGCTTTGTCAATCAATCAATAATAAATTAATAGAAAATATATTGTAATGAAGCCTTTGGTGATGATTACATGATAATATGATATTCTCGATAGGTATAGCCTCTAAGGCAATACAAACATAACAATGGAGGTGTAAATGTATATCTGGAGATATCCTAATTTGGTCCTAGAGTTGAAAATTCAAGAGATATATTATGTATTAGAAATAGAACTGAATTCAAACTTAGAAGATCTACTACTAGCTGCCTACTTAATAGGTTGTGAAACTTGCCACTCAGAGATTTTAAGTGAATTGTCAATGTCCTTAACAAAAGAGAGAGAGAAAAGAGAGAATACAGAGTATAAGAAGAATCAATAATAACCACAATTTAAAAAATAAAACACCTAATATAAAATACTGTGCTTGTGAATTACATGCACCTCAAACTGCAGTTAAGATTTAGTAAAATAATGTACTGGTATTGGAAAGTAGCCCAACAAACTGAAAATGAGACTATCAACTTAGATATGGTTATTGTTATTACAGTCATTGCTATTATTAATAATGAAAGGTAAGTGAGGACCTCAAATATGATTAGGGACGGTGTTGGGACCCATGGTGCTAGTGTGTTAATCGACCAACAACCCTCTAATCTAGAGTGCCTAGTGATCTCCTGAGCAAAATGATGGACACTGAGAAAACAGAAATAAAAGACAGTAATGCTTTGGGCATATTTATAAGCTCATTGAAAAAATCAAATAAATTAATGGATTTGCTTTATTTCAAAAGTTTATATGAGTATGCTGTAAATAGTAGGATGGTGAAATTATGGCAATTGTGGAGGTTTGGGAAAATGTCCCAAATTTTCTGATGAAAAGCTTTCAAATTTAGAATAAGTCACTTGTATTTAGAACTTGGAAACTGAAGGAAAGAAAGAGAAGACAAGAAGTAAATATTAGTGTCCAGTATGTACCAAACACTATTTTATAACTTTTCATGTAGACATCTAATAGGAGCTTCTAGGTAACATTCTCAAGTGACTGCTATCACCTCTCTTTTTAGAAGAGAAAAATGACATCAGAGGGGATAATTTTTCAAGGTCACACCTAGATGACTGTGTGTGATATGCTTAATAAGAACTCAAGCTTTTCAAATCCCAGCATATTTGCTCTTTCTTCTTCTTCATGCTTCCTATAAAAGGCACTGAGATTAAAGAAAAGACTGAATAGATTATTTGGTCAAAGGCAGCAAGGTCACGTGGGAAGAGAGCTGCACATCAGAGTATCAGGTCTGTACCATCAAACTGTATTTTCTCAGTATTGCAGAAAACTTTAAAATAAGAAACTAAAACATGAGCACAAGCTTCTCTTTACCTCTTGATCATTCAAACAGATATAAGTTATAATGCCTACTGGAATGGATAGAATGCTCCTGTATGGTCTTTGATAGACCAAAACAAATAAAAAATAAAATAAAACAAACCAGAAAGGGTAATACAAGGTGTTAGAATGGGTGACTGAAGGTGTTCATATGTAGAACATACTTATCACAGAAGAAACAAAAAAAGGCTTTCAATCTACATGCTTCTCTTGTGGCACCGATTAGTTTGTATTAATTAATTTGTATCTAGGTAATTTATAAATTGATCTTAAAGTTTTTCTGTATTTTATCCACCTGACTTAAATAATTATACTTTCTCAATTTGTAAACCCTTTAAATATTCTTGAGTAAGCTAAGAAACAAAACATAAATATTAATACTTTAGAACAATTTATAACATTTTATGACAATTTATAACATTTTATGACATGATGGTACTATGAATTGATATGAAGTTTCTTCAATACTAGAGATCCAGTTACCAGTCAAAGGATAAGAGACAAGTATAACCCTTGACAAATTCATAATGATGCTTTAAGAATAGAAAAAAAACACACACACACAAAGTCTTAAGTCTAAGATAAGAATAAGAGGTGGATAAGAGATGGAAACTGAATGTGAAATTTAATTCTCAGTTATCATCCAACTTTAAGACATATCCAAGTCAATAAAATTGACAAATAATTACAAATAGTGGGGATAGAATTATGTTACTTAAATTTTCCCAAAGTAAATTACTTTCTGCATTCAGGTTGCAGTTTGGAAAATCATTTTTTAAACAATAAAGAGTACATTATCAAAAATGTATTACTAATAATTCTTTATCTATGTAAACATATTCATTTTAATAGAATTATATTTTAAAAATTGTCGCTCAACTTTCAATTTTCACATTACTCTGTAGTCGCAAAATAATTAAGGATCCTAGACACACTCAGATCTACCATAAGCAACATCTAATTTGAGCCAACATCCAGACACCTATTGAGTACTTTTCATGTCTTACTGTCCAACTTTTTCATTATAGAGGCCACAGATTAAATATTTAAAGTGTGGATTCTGTCTGTATTTGGAACAATATAAGATTAAATCCTGGATTAAGCACCTGTTCATTTTGTGAACTTGGGAAAATTATCTGGTCAATTAAAGCCTCATATTTTTATTTGAACAAAATCTAAATCAAAGTTTTATAATAGTTAAATGAGATATTTATGCAAAATATTTACAATACTTGACACATAGGTTTGCAACGAATGAAAACTATTTTCATTATTTGTTTTTTAACCTAGACTATCATGTTCTATTTCTACTCAAGGATGAAGCTCATACAACATTTTGTTTGCCTGGTTTATGTTCTTCTTGCATAATTATGATGAATGCAATTTAAAAAAATAAGAAAATGGAGAGAAATTTTATGTCCATGAATAGGAAGACAATATTTTCAAGAGGTTGATTTTTCTTATCTTGACCTATAGATTCAATGCAATCTCTAAAAACAATAGTAATTTCTTTGGTGGATATTGACAAACTTACTCTACAATTTATATAAAGAGGCAAAAGACACAGAATAGCAAATTCATTATGAATGAAGAACAGCCCTGGCCGTGTGGCTCAGGCTCAGTGTATAGAGTTGTCAGCCCATGTTATTCAGCGAATAGAGTATCTTGGTGGTAGGTGACCTGGTCCTATCTAGGTTGCAGGTTCAATCCCCAGCCCAGTCAGGGTATGTGTGGGAAGCAACCAATCAATGTTTCTCTCTCACATCAATGTCTCTCTCTCTCTATCTATCTATCTCTGCCTCCTCCCTCCCTTTCACTATCTCTAAAAATAAATATCTTCTGGTAAGGAATAACAAAACAAAAAAATAAAATAAATAAAATGGTAAGGAAAAAAAAAGAACAAAGTTGGGGTACTGATATTACCTGACTTCTAAACTTATTATAAAGCTACAGTAATCAAGACAGTGTGGTGTTGATAAAAGAATAGACAAATAGATCAATGGAACAGGTTAGAGAAGTCAGAAATAGACCCTCATAAATATATTCAACTGATCTTTGACAAAAGACAAAGGCAATACAATGGAGAAAAGGCAGTCTCTTCAACAAGTGAAGTTGAAACAAGTAGACATTCACTTGCAAAAAAATCTAGACACAGACATTGAATTCCTCACTAAAATATGACTCAAAATCAATCATAGCCCTAAATGCAAAATGCAAAACTCTAAAACTCCTGGATGATAACAGAAGAAACATAGATGTCCTTGGGTAGAGCAGTGGTTTTCTAAGTACAACACCAAAGGCATATATCATGACAGAAAAATTAATAAATTGGACTTCATAAAAATTAAAAACTTTTGCTCTGCAAAAGACAATGACAAGATGAGAAAATGACAATTACAGATGGGGAGAAATAGTTGCAAGAGACACATGATAAAGGACTGTTATTCAAAATTAATAAATAATACTTGAAATTCAACAATAAGAAAATGAAAAACCCACTTTAAAAAAATGGACCAAAATTCTTAAAAGTCACCTCACAAACAACTTATACAAATGGTAAATAAGCATCTGAAAGAATGATCCACATATATGTTATCAGGAAAATGCAAATTAAAACAATAGTAAGATACCATTTCACAAATATTAGAGTGGCCAAAATCCAGAATACTGATAACACCAAATTATGGTGAGGTTATGGAGAAACAGGAACTCTCATGCATTGCTGGTGGGATGCCAAAATGGTACAGCCAATTTGGAATATAGTTAGGCAATTTCTTACAAAACTAAGTTTACTGTTACCATATGATCCAGCAATTGTGCTCCTTGGTATTTACCCAAAAGAGTTGAAAATTTATGTCTGCAAAAACACTTACAAATGGATGTTTACAGAAGCTTTATTCATAGTTTCCAAAACTCGGAAGCATCTAAGATGACCTTTAGTAGGTGAATGGATAAATAATATTCCATCTAGACAATGCAATATTATTCATTGCTAAGAAAAATGAGCTATGAAGCTATGAAACACATGGAAACCTTAAATGCATATAACTAAGGGAGAAAAATTCAATCTGAAAAAGCTATGTAGTGTATGATTCCAACTACATGACATTCTAGAAAAGGCAAAACTATGCAGTTAATTTTTAAAAAGTCAGTGATTGCCAGAGGGTGTGAGGGAGAGAAGAAGTAGAGCCCAGAGAGTTTTAGAGCAGTACAAGTACTCTGTATTAGATATATAATACATTTGCCTGAACCCATAGATTGTAAACTATGGACTTTGGATAATTATAATCTGTGAACGTACGTTCATCCTTGGTACCTTGGTGAAAAAAAAACTGTGATGTTGGTGAATAATATTGATAATGGAGAAAGCTATGCATGTATGGATGCAGGGGCTATATGGGGAATCTCTGAACCTTCCTCTCAAATTTTTGTAAACCTAAAACTACTCTGAAAAAGAAAATCTTTAAAAACTGAAAAACATAAAGAGCTATTATTAATTAATAAACAATAAAAACATTTGCTAATAACATATAAGCAAAGTATGTGAACAATTAAATAGAGAAATAAATGAAAAACTGTTCAAAACAGAAATCAAAGGCATAAAAATTAAAATTGCAGTTTATTTTGGGGCAAAAGTTACATACATTGTTATGGTAATATGTAAGTAAAAAATTCTGAACTCTATCTTTTTTACAGCTGTTTCAAATATGTGTCATGTAAATATTAAAATATGCAATGTCAATTCAATTTGTTTATCACAATGCTAAAATGTTAAAACTTTAAGTATGACCTAGTTGAAAGATTAAATAAATGGTCTCTTGTAATTTCAAAGGAGTGTATTTTGAAGCTCTAAAAAATCTTTAATCTTTGTTAAGAAAAGTATTATATGACAAAATTTAATTATGTGTTAATTAAAAACAAATTTCAATTTTATGGGGATATGTAATATTTTAATGTCTTCTTATTTTTTGATATTTTCAAAATTTGTTACAATGTACACATTGTATTGTTTGTAATCAGAAATAATATATTTGAAATAAGAGGTCAGTAATTTCAGTTATTCTTCTTTTACTATAGCTACATGTACCTTGGTGGATCCTGAGAAGTGTTCAAAATCTTTTGGTTTCTGTAGGAGACGCTGTTTTAAAACAGAAAAGCAAATTGATATATGTTTGTCACCAAGTAAGATTTGCTGCTTTGAGAGGGCGTTTGAAGACGATTAATCTGGAAAGGAAGATGTACCTCTAACCAAAGAAATCATGTGTTCACCAATGCAGAGAGATATAGAAACACAAGAAAATAAACACATAAACCAATGTTGATATCTTCCTTTATAGGCACTATGTACATAGTCAATGAAATGAGGTAGCTTCTTTCTTATTGTGTCTAAGCTAGAGGTTTTGGCAGAGGCATATTATAGATACCATGTTTGCTTTAATTTAGGACCACTTTTGACATGTTATGGTTCAACTAAACTTAAACAATTAAACATTTCCCAACTTAAGCATGATCTCATTAGAAATTTGATTCATAAAAATTAACAACTATGGGCTCGTCAATTATCTAGCTGTCATCAACATGTTAGTGATGTTAAGTGACAGAACAGCTAAGTAATGTGATGAATACATAAGTAACAGCAGAGCACAGAGATACCCATTGGCCATTCTTCTCTCAAGTTTCTGCTCATTCAAAAGGCATGTTAATTGAACACTATCTGATTCTAGTATTACTAAACTGGGTTTAAATATAATCTGAACTTTGGCTAAAGAATTTAGACTCAAAATATTAGCTCAGCATTTTCTTAATTAGTTCTGGATAGCATAGGGAATGCATAAGGTCTGTTATTTCAGCCTCAATATAAGGAACAGACAACCTAAATAGTCTCTGTAATACTGAAGTTAGGGAAGAAACATGGAGACTGAATTTTTTCCAGCTAAAAACAAAGGCTAAATCAACACTTTATTAAGATTCTACCAGCTTCCCAAACATATTTGTTAATTATCATGTCCTTTTAAACTATCTGAAATACTGGTCCAAAATTATTGCTTTTTTTTTTTCTCCAATTAGTAATCTGGTGAGGCTAGTTGGAATTTCCACCTTAAACAGCTTGTAACTGGTCAGGCATCATTTTTAGCCACCAGAAATTTAGGAGATGCATATCTTTAAAAAATGGTTAATTCATGTAGAATGCACAAGTTAGAGGCAAGGAAGATAACCAAAGTCTATACAATCACAAATCAGATCCTATGAGGATCAAATTTAAGTATTTCTGAAGAGAATAAAGAAAAAGCTCTAGGGGCAATGAACAAGTTAAAAAAGTTAAGTGCAATAACACATAAGGCAAAAATAATTTGAGATTTACATTAAAACTGTGAAGAAAGAGATTTTTGGACAGTGGTGATGGCATCATAGCTTAAAATAGAGCAACTAAATGGTGAAGTCAAAATTCATGAAAAAATTTACAACAAACTAGGTGACAAGATATCCTGACTTACGTTATCATGTAGATGGGAGGAGGGGAAAAAACATCAAGAGCTTAAAGGTCTTTGTGGAATCTATATCTGTGTGGGAGAAATTTGATGAAGAAAAGTAACCTTTTGATGAATCTGAGAATGGAAGATCCTCAGAGTGCCAACAGCATTCACAGGAAGGATAGAATGCCAATTTGATTCCAGCAGCTATAACTGGGAGGAATTTTCCAATCTAAAAGGGTAAGTGAAGCAATAATAGGCAATGATTACCAGAGCTGGAGGAAACTATTCCTCTGAACTGAAACTGACAAGACAGGATTTCTATTAGAAAAACAAAAGAGACAAACAAACAACAACAAAACTTCTGGGAGTGTGGGGAGAAAGTGACCAGGACTAGGAAAATTGCAAAGGGAAATGGAATTTTTGCCCACACCTACTGTCAGTGGCAGATCCATGTCCAGAATGAGCATTTCTCAATATCCCAGTTTAGGGTGTCAATGACAAAATGATATGAAAAATACACAGTCCTAAAGCTCTAACCAAGGTATTGGCTGCATCATGTACTTGCTCATTATATTATATTTCATTGTGTTGTGACATTTGTAGATGTTCCTCCCACAATTAGCTTTCAAGTAAATTATAAGCATTTAGGAAATATTAGATCATTTTCCTTTATCTCTCCTCAAACCTATAATAGGCTTATAAACATAATAGATATTAATCAATAAATGTTGGAAATTAATAAAACATTTATTCAAGATAGTATGTCTAAAGTAGACAACATTTTTTTTTGGAAATTTTATGGTTTTAGATTCATTCCAGTGCTGAGCTATAAAACTCTGAGATTTCTGGAAGAAGGCATTTCTAATATCAATACTAGAGGATTTACTATTGACTCAGCATTTTCTTAACTCTTGGACACAGCACCAAGCTAGTTGTCAGTTTGCTCATCTATAAATAGTAATACAAATATATTATCATTAAATAAATGCAAAATAAGCTATGAACCTATATTATCTCAGTCCTCCAAATGGGAATTTTAATCTTTATCTATATATCTCCCAACTATTTAAGATGGTCCTTATATGAACGTCATACAAAACATTACAATTTTTTTCTTAGTTTCTGTCATTCTGATATTCCATGATGACTTCCTGTATATGAAGTAATTAGAAAGTTAGGAGACAACTAAGTAATGTGATATCCTGAAACTCCACTTAAAAGCATGTATCTATTATTGCTAATATGCCAAGTAAAAGAAAGACAATAAAATGGCCAATAAATTAGTATTTGAAAGTATTAGAAAACTGTTACTAGAATAATTTCAGATGGGTGAAAGAGGCAAAAACCCTGTTCATGAGAAATTGAGAGGATGGAAATTTAATGAAAAATATAGAAAACTATTTTGAAGAGGTTGGCAATAAATGGAACAAAAGAAATGATGCAGTAACTAGAGGTCAAAATGAGGTCAAGAAAGATTTTTCAACATTTATAACTGGAAAATTTAAAACATTAGAAGATTTTGTGGAGAAGAGAAAATAGATCATTAACTGGGCAAAAAGGGTGGGTCCAAATAAAAAACAAAGATGTCACCCTATGCTGGACTCATGGGAGCTTAGAGAATTCATCCAGAGCATAGGTCTGAGGTAAGTCCCATTGGTAAAACTGGGGAACAGTAATTACAGAAGTTGATCAAGTTTTCTAATGATTGCCAAAATTTATCAGCAAAGAAGAAAGCCAGGTCTTGTGCTAGGATTTAGAAAATGAAAGAAGGCTCTGGTAGCTTCAGAGGTGAGGAGAGAGTATGAAATAATTTCCTAAAATAGAAGTGTGACAGGAACCAGGAAATGTAATATGACTGCCAGAGAGCACTAATTAATTACTGGCAGTGATTTTATTGTGAAAATAGTCAGTGTGTTTTAGTTCTCTCATCATGTGGGAGTGCAGACATGGTGTAAACTGAGAAAGGGCTTGTTCATTAGTAGATCTGGAAGTCAGTCACTGATTGCTGGATCTCTTGACTCAGCAGAAATAAAAATTATATTGATACTAGAGGCCTGGTGCACGAAAATTTATGCACTTGGGGAAGGGGAGTCCCTCAGCCTGGCCTGCACCCTCTCATACTCCAAACCCCCTCATGGGATGTACACCTGCCAGCTTAGGCCTGTTCCCCGGGGCATCAGGCCTAAGCTAGCAGTCAGACATCCCTCTGGCAGCCGGGACATCTTCAGTTGGACATACTTAGCACTACCTAGGAGGTGGGAGAAGCTCTTGCCACCACCTCTGCACTTGCAGTCATCAGCCCGGTTTGTGGTTGAATGGAGCTCCCCCTGTGAGAGCACACTGACCACCAGAGGGTAGACCCTGCATTGAGTGTCTGCCCCCTGGTGGTCAGTATGCATCATATGACCAGTCAATTTGCATATCCCAAGAAACTAGAAACACCAATCAGAAAGGGTATATGCACCCCTATGTTCATAGCAGCACAATTCACCATAGCTAAGATTTGGAAACAGCCTAAGTGCCCATCAACAGATGAGTGGATTTAAAAACTGTGGTACATCTACACAATGGAATGCTACGCTGTGGTAAAAAAGAAGGAATTCTTATCATTTCCAACAACATGGATGGAGATGGAAAGCATTGTGCTAAGTGAAATAAGCCAGGCAGAGAAAGATAAATATCACATGATCTCACTCATTTGTGGAATATAATGAACAACATAAACTGATGAACAAAAATAGATCCAGAGACAGAGAAACATCAATCAGAACATCAAACCTCAGGGATGGTAGGGGAGGGTGGGGGTAAGGGGGAGAGATCAACCAAAGGACTTATATGCATGCATATAAGCGTAATCAATGGACACAGACAACAGGGAGGTGGGGGCATGAATGGGAGGTGGGGAGTAATGGGGGAATAAGGACACATATGTAATTCCTTAATCAATAAAGGAATTTTAAAAAAATAATAAATAAATAAAATAAAATGTCAAGAAAACATGACACTACCAAAAGAATACAATAATTTCTCATTACCTGACTCCAAAGACAGGGAGAGCAGTAATTTACCTGGTAAAGAATTTCAAGTTGCTGTTTTAAAAACACTGAATTGACTATAAAAAAAAAAACAACAAAGAAAGATGATTCAACAAAATCAGAAAGTAATACATGAACAGTTTAATAGAGAAGGAATCATCAAAAAGAACCAGACAAGTCATGGAGCTGAAAAATACAATAACTTAAATGAAAATGCAATCGAAAGCACCAACAACATAATGAATCAAATATAAGAAATATTCTATGATGTAGACAACAGGACCTTTAAAATTATCCAGCTTTAAACTGTCCAAGGAACTCAGAAGAATTCTAGGAAGATACTCCAAAGTACAGGGGTGGTGAGGGAGTGCCCTGTATTACTCTTTAAAGAACAACAAAGAAAATATGTAATGTAATTATGAAAAAATCTAAGTTATATTCATTTATATTTTCTTAATTCCCAGTGAATTAAATATTTTGGATAAGTATGTTGAACATTTGTATTTCTTCCCTCATGACTTCCTTTTTCATTACCATCTCAATTTTCTTTAGGACTTTGTGTTTTAAAAATAATTTTGTATTTTTTCTTTATATATATATATACATGTTTATTAACTTGTGACTGTTACATGTTAAAATATTTTATTCAAATCTTACCTGTATTTCATTCATAAAGAAATTGTAAATTTGTATACAGTTAAATTGTATTATCTCTTGAATAGTTCTTTAGGCTTCTTTTCTTGTTTAGAAAGACCCTTCCTATGATAAGATTATAAAAAGTTTTTATGTATTTTGATAGATTTTACATAAACATACTTTTGATACATTTTATATCTACACACACATATATATTCATACATATACAAACACATACAGACACACATATTTTACATTTATTATTTATAAGTTAAAGTATATAATGTTATATATCTGAAATTAGTGTATGTTAGGAGACAGGGATTTCTAGATGTTTTTTTCTAATAGTTTGCCTATTCGAATATCATTTGTGAATATGCAATATTTTTCACATAGATTTGAGATGCTATATTCATGAAAAACTAAACTTAAGAATTTACTTTTGATCAATTTACTTATATTTTTTAAAAATACCATTCCCTTTTTATTTCTATAACTGTGTACTATGTTATGATATCTGGTAAGCTGCATCCTTCTTTATGCTGCTTTTTGGGTTAATCTTAAGATGCCCTCGATTCTATCTGTTCCACTAACAGAAATGAATGCTACAAGTCTGATATCACACAGTCTTACTTTCTTGGGTTCTTTAAGAAGTCCATTCTTTTGAAGAACAAAGAGACTTTTTTATTGTACTTTTGTGCAATGTTTTATGTTATGAATAGCAGGCAAAGAGATATAATTACTTAAAATACTTAGCAAGCTCAACACATTTATTGTAGAAATTAAAAATTATTTTTGAAAACCATATTAGCAGAATTAGCTATTTCAATGATTTAATAATACCACATAATTTTCTAGTATTTTACATTTACTTATGTCTTATATCATAAGCAATGAAATATATCAGAGCAAAAGAATGTTTACACTGGGGAGATTTCAAGTTAATTTAATCAGACCCTCATTACGTAGTGTACAAAGTGGTCAAGAGATGAAACACTGGGTTCAATGAGCATTTATTAACTATGAGAGGCCCGGTGCACAGACTTGTGCACCAGTGAGTCCCTCAGTCTGGCCTGAGGGGATCAGTGGACCTCAGCACCACCGGATACCAGCCTTACCAGCCAGCTCATCAGGGTCCAGCCTGCTGTCTGCTTCGATCCTGCACAGCACGAAGTAGTGAGCAAAGCAATAGGCGGCTGGGGGGAGAAGCCCAAGCCCAGGCTGGGTGCCACACTGATCCTGCACATTCCGGAACTGCTGTGCCTGCCACTGCTCAGGTGTGCGGGGGGAGTGTCCGTGGGAGAGGCTCATGCCACTGCAGCTGTGCTCGCCAGCCGTGAGCTCAGTTTCTGGCACCAGTCTGTCAGCTGAGCAGCGCTCTGCTGTGGGAGCACACTGACCACCAGGGGGCAGCTCCTGCATTGAGTGTCTGCCCCCTGATGGTCAGTTTGTATCATAGCTACCGGCTAGTCATCCTGTCTTCCAGTCGTCTGGTCACTTAGGCTTTTATATATATACTAGAGGTCCAGTCCATAAAATTCATGCACGGGGTGGTGTGTCTCTCAGCCCAGCCTGCACCTTCTCCAATCTGGGACCCCTCAAGGGATGTCCGACTGCCTGTTTAGGCCCAATCCCTAAACGGGCAGTCGGACATCCCTCTCACAATCCAGAACTCCTGGTTCCCAACTGCTGGCCTACCTGCCTTCCTGATTGCCCCTAACTGCTTCTGCCTGCCAGCCTGATCACCCCCTAACCACTCCCCTGCCAGCCTTTTTGCCCCTAACTGCCCTCCCCTACAGGCCTGGTCACCCCTAACTTCCCTCCTTGCAGGCCTGGTCACCCCTAACTACCCTTCCCTGCAGCCTGGGCCACGGCAACCCAGTACTGACTGCGAGACTGACTTTTGGTCAGTCGAGCCTTCGGTCATTTTGTACTTTATGGACCCTGGGTTTTTATATATTAGGATAGCAAACTGGGCAAATTCTGGATCTCTTTATGTCTCAGTTTCCCCATCTATAAGTTGTAAATAATAGTTTTACCTTCCTTATAAAATGTTATAAGAATTAAATGAGTTAATGTATGTTAAGTGTTAAAAACAGTGCCTACACAGTACATGATCAACAAATGTTAGCTCTTATTATTCAACAGTAAGGGGTATAAAGCCCAGATGGATGACTTGACAAAATGTTCCTTTGCAAGTCAGTAGCATACAGAAAAGACATTGGGTAATGTAAGTCCTACACAAGCACTCTTCCCAGATACACGAGAGGCTACATGCTATGGAAGGAGCCTATAGTAGGGGAAGGTGTCTAAAAAAGTCGGGGCTTTATTTTCATGTTCATTTTCCCTTTAATCTATTTCTGCAATGCCTGGAGCAGCACAGGCAGCCTTTACAATATGACTCATGCACTAATAATGAGAACTATGCCCCCCAAATACTAGGCTTAGCTGAGCAACAAAATTTTAATAGCAATCTTTGAACTGGAGATCATATTGAATCTGAACTATCCACCTTCACCCGAAATCACTACCAAGGCTTTGAACCTACTCTAAGAGGAAGAACTGGTCAGAGAACCTAATTCCATTTTTGCAAATTCATTGCAGATGGAGACTAGTCAACAGTTTCTTATATAACAACCAATGAATAATCTAGCAATGTTCCAGGTTCCTTGGTTCAGCAATTAAGCATAACAAGGTTTATTATTTTTTTTATCTCTATAAAGAAACTTTCCTTGGTCTCTAAGAGCAGAGAAAGCTAGTGCCTTTAAATTGGGCATTTCATTATTACTTCTCTTTAATGGACCATGGTAACCTCCATTTCCAATAATTTTATTCTTTTAAAAAAAAGTGAAACACACACACACACACACACAAAACAAAACAAAGCAAAATTTGACTTGGATCTTTTGCTAAACATCCTTTTTATATAACCACAACTAAAATATCTCCTACAGACAACATCCAAATAGTTCATTCTCTTATTGATATGACTTACTATTTATTCATGGTGTCATCATTTGGCATCCTGCAAATACAATGTTACACAGATTATTATTGATCTCTATATGTTTGTGTGAGTGTATGTGTTCACTAAGAAATTCTTTTATACCTATTTTGTCTCTAAGCTCTACATTGCATATGAGAAACAGCAAAAAATTATTTATTTCAGTAAGAATGGGGAAGGTTTTGATAATGACCATAGGTCACAGGGCGGGGAAGTGGTCTGGTGGCAAAAGTAATAAATTAGGAGACAATAACTTTTGCTACTTTTAGAATTGAATAGTTCATTTACTATTAATACCTGAAGAAACAGAAAAAGAAGAAAAATATTAATTTCTCAAATGTACACTCCTGTAGAAAAGTCCTAGTACTGCCTGGCCGGGGTAACTCAGTGGTTGAGCATTGACTCATGGACCAGGAGGTCACTGTTGGATTCCTTGTTGAGGCACATGACAGGGTTGTGAGCTAGATCCCCATAGTGGGTATGCAAGAGGCAGATGATTGATGATTATCTCTCATCATTGATGTTTCTATCTCTCTCTCCCTTCCTCTCTCTGAAATCAATAAAAACATATTTTTTAAAATTCCCAGTACTATAAAATATCTTAGACAACTAATTATGAAAAACCATAATAACCCACTGGGGATGTCATAAGCCCTTTACATTCCCACGTTAAAGAAAAGCAATGTCCAGCACTTTTGCCTCAGGCACTGCTAAACAGGATTGTTAACTTTTGATAAACATGAATGACCAAATTCATACCACTGCAGGGAAAGGAATATAAAAAGGTACACTTTCTACCGTCCTCTTACTAAAAGACACCAGCTGCTGATTTGACTCTCTTCAAGCATGAAAATTGTGGTTTCTCTCTTCATTTTATTTTTCTTACTGGTCCCATTGCCACCAGGTAAAAATGAAATATTATTTGAGTAGGTGAAATATCTTTCTGGAGAGAGAAGCCATGGTTGATGTTAACTGGGACAAAGGAGTGACTGAATTACCAAAGGAGTGGCTTGTGATGGTCACAGGGATGAATTACAAAGAAGGGACTTGTGATCTTCCTAAAAAGTAAGGCTCCTGGTTAGTCATAGCATTGTGTGGGAGACAGTTTAAGGACTTGAGCAAATGCTTTGTTCTCGGTATGGCTGGCCAAAAAGATGAGTTAGGTAGAATATCAAAGCATAATCATTTGGATCCTTGGGAAATAATGGGGCATTGTGTGTAGTACAGGAACAGTGGGTTTTCCACAAACAGGAATGATAGATTTGGCTAAATTCTGTCGCATAATTTACTTTGAGAATTCTCATTTTTAGAAGTTTGGTGTTTTCACTGATTTAGAGTCTGAAAACATTTTAAATGTTTTAAATATATATGTTTAAAGTATTACATATATATGTTTAAAGTATTACATATATATATATATATATATATATATATATATGTTTAAAGTATTACATATGTCTCCATTTTCCCTGATTGACTCCCCCCCGCCCGCCATTCCCACCCCTGAGAGCAAGCCCCCACTGCTCCAGTGTCTGTGTCCATTGGTATGCTAATATGCATGCATATAAGTCCTTTGGTTGATCTCCAACTCCCCCTCCCCTGCCTTCTCTCTGAGTTTGGACAGTCTGTTCAGTGCTAGCTTGACTCTGGATCTATTTTTGTTCATCAGTTTATGTTGGTCATTATATCCCATAAATGAGAGAGATCATGTGATATTTATCTTTCTCTGACGGGTTTATTTTGTTTACCATAGTGCTCTCCAGTTCCATACATGCTGTTGCAAAGAATTCCTTCTTTTTTTATAGCAGCGTAGTATTCCATTGTGTAGATGTACCGCAGGTTTTTTTTATTTTTTATTTTAATGGCTCTATTACTTCAGGTCCAATTATGTAGTATTTCATATTAATCAGATAATAAAATGAACATGGCCATTGGAGTTACTGATACCTGGGTTCAGACTGGTTTTCACTACCTATTGACTGTGTAAATCTATCAGGTTATTTAAACTCCTTAGGCATCAATTTCCACATCTGTGAATTAAGTGTAGTAATTAAGTTTACCTCACAGAATGATCATGAGGATTAACAACATGTAAATACACGGAGTGTCTAATATAGACTATGGAATATATGAGGTTCTTCCTAAGTATTATAATTATTTTTGCATTGTATTGAAATGTCTTAGAGAAAAAAATTAAGCATTTAGTGCCTCATTTTGAAGGGAGAAACTATTCTTTGACAACTATTATGGGAGACAGTGGAGGCAATATTTTCCTAATTGAATTTTCTGTGGTTGGGTTGTGTACCCTGCTTTGTAAATCATTTGTACTCATGGCTTGGGTTGGATTAGAGGCCAAAAGAGTGTGTCCTGATGAAGATTATTAAATGAGCTATTTTGACACATTTCAGCTACTTAAAATAGGAAAAGTATTTTTCTTGTGTATGCAAATACACTGTATAAACCCATACACAAGGAAATAATTTCACTAACTTTAAAAACAAACAAAAGAAAGGACCAAAACAAAAACTCTAGGGGCTTCCAATTTAGGAGTGGCCTAAACTTCGATACTTTAATATTTGAACACCAATTTCATGTCTTAGCAGCACAGATGAAAATCTAGCTTTGAGTGAATTTTAAAAATCAAGTACTTAAGTATTTTGGATAAAAGATTCAAATGGTTTGTATTATCTTATAATTAAAATAAATGGAAAATTATGAGGATTATTAGTATTACTATACTAGAGGCTCAGTGCTCAAAATTCATGCACTGGTAGGGTCCCTAGCAGCTGCTGGCTGCCAGCTGCCAGCCAGATACTCCCTATCTTCTCCTGGCCTCCTGCTGCCCTGGGGCCTACCACCCTTCCCCCAGCCACCTGCTGCTTCCACCAGCCAGGGCCTTCCTCCCTTCCCCTGTCCGGCCCTGCCCCCTGGTTGAACTCCCAGGCGAACTCCCAGTCAAGGGGACAATTTGCATACTATGCTTTTATTATATAGGATTACATTCTTTCAAATTCAGGACAAATTGAATTAAAAACAGGTTTTGTTTTTATTAACCCCAAACAATATATTTTTTTTTTTAAATAGAGAAGGCTGGTATACAAAACAACCATATTTGGATAATAAAATACTAACTCCAATTATATTGTCATGATTTGCATGTGCCCCTCATGCCTTGGTTTTAAAAATGAAAGGTGAAAACCTTCATGACATTTTAAGTATCTTCAGAAACCCAAGAAACATGAATGTATGCATGGTCTTATCTAAAAGTTGAAAAATTTACAATTCCTTCTTATGAATAAATATGCATTTTATATGATGCAATAGCTGTTATCTAGAGAAAAGCTATTCGTTGTTTTTGTTACTAATGGAAAAATGCTAATTTATAATTCCACTTAAATAATGCTATTCTTTCTCTATATTGGTGCTTGACAGGTGTCATCTTCTGTTATTTGTAAATTCTAATAAGTGAACATACATGCTTAACACTCCTGGTATAGGACAGTGTAATTTGAGGATGCATTTTTAATCTGGTGAGATAATGTCTTTTCCCTCTGGCATCAAAGGCAATAAATAGCATCTTTCTAGATAATACAAATAAGGAGACATTGTTAATTTATACAGTGGAATAGCAATATCACATGGTCTAAATTATTTGGCAAGAAAAATTCATATTTTATGGGTTTAACATTTTTTTTCTCTTATAGAGTCTTGTTACCCAAAGTAACAGAGATTTTATGCTAACATAACTTCATCGAAATCAGTGGGGATCAATATATTGGGTTATCAGTATTATTACCAATGTGTCCTGTATGTTAAGATTGCTTTTACTTTGAGAGTCTACCTCCCTGAGTAACTCATTTAAAAATGCAAATAATTCTTGAAAAGGTGAAAGATTAAGTCTTCTATCCATGATATGTATGACTGCATTAGTTGGTTTATTTTGTGATAATGTGGACTTGAGTACTTTATAGAGGAAAGGACTCAGAAAAGGAAACATGAGGAGATGCTGACCCAGTTAACCCTCTTCACTGTGTGTCTAAGGCTAGTCGTGAATGGCATAGCTAGTACTCCCAGCAACCCCTTCTTCCTTGACTAGCCTCAGGTCATTGCGTGTGTTTAAAGAATCCCTCTTAGCCCAGTGTCTGCTGGGATTCTCTCCATCCTTCCTGTAAGAAAGAGTCTTAAAGATAAAAGCAATATAACAATTTAAACAACTAATTTTTCCATGTTTAAATTCTAAAGCCTAAATTATGTGTGTTTTGTTTCTTTTGAATTAGAGGAGAAAAAAATTAATTTGGTAGGTAACCACAGGGATATATGATGTCTGTTTCAAAACCACTCTGGTCTAACAATATCTACTTACAAATTTTTATAAAAACTAAGCTTTAGCCACTAGTTGGTCCAGCTAAAACCTGAAGAAGAAAAACAGACAATGAAGCCAAAAATATCACAAAATGGTCTTGCCAGAAAAATAAATTACTTCTTCAATCTCTACAACAGGGGAGAAAACAACATATGCAGATGCTATAATAATTTTAATGTCAATGATTGCTTAATAATTAATTAGTTAATTATTAATTATCATCTCAACAAGCTTGGGACCTGAAGACACATATGCAATGATGTCTATGCTTTTCTTTCCTTTCACAGTGAAATGTGCCCTGAAAGACACCATTAGCTGTTTTATCAAGAATGGCAAGTGCAGACCTCAGTGCCATGCATATGAAAAAGAAATTGGTGTCTGCATGAAACAAAAAGCCACCTGTTGTAAATAGATGTCTGAAATAAAAATCAGATTCCCTAAAAAATAAAGCACAGTGAATGTGACTAATACATGGAACTGAATTATCATCTCTTCTTAACATGGTACGTGTTGCTTTCCTGGTCACACCGCATCACTTGAGGAACTAGGTCCTTTCCTAAGGATCTAGCAATAGCCGAAGATATTCACTATATAAGATTGTTCTGTGGAAACATGCCATCATTTCGGATATAAGTCCTCTATTAATTGGCAGAAAAATGCTAAATGATACAAAAAAACTATAATTATCAGGATTCTTCAATTCAAAGGTATTTCAACTTATCAGAACATTTCTCCAAGTGAGGGAGGAGTTGAGAGAGACCAAAGAAATGAAAAAAATGGATCTTCAGCAGGTTATGGATCAGAGGACCTGATTCAATGAGAACAGAAGTCTTAACATCAGTTAAACCCTTCAATTTTTTGCGTTTGTTTTCTCAAACAGGGAACTTAAAAAAGAGACTATATTTAAAACTAAGCATAGATGTATGGCAATGAAAACAGGCAACAGGGAGGTCTAATGAAAGCTGAAAGAGTCCCACAGCTAAGACCCAGAGAGCAGGGGACAAAAATTCAGTCGGTCACTACAAACGATAATTCTTGCTCACTAAAAAACATTAGAAACTTTACTAACAGTCATATTTCTATATTGTATATTAATGTGTGATTTTGAAATACTTTGTCATGCAAAAATGTTTTTGACTGACACAAAATGTCTAGGAGGTAATGCAGTGTTCATGACATATATCAGGCAACTGACAAGAGAATTGTACTTAACAGCACAAATACTGGAACCAAATTACCAAGGTTCTAATTCGGGGAGCAATAACTGTGTGATTTCTTAAATAAATCTGATTTGTTAAATAATGTTTTGAGAGTTTGTTTGGTCATATAGTTAATTACACAGTTATACACAACTGGAAAATAAGCTCTGTTGTACGATGAATACAGTAAATTTAAACACAAGTTTGAATACATTAGAACAGCTGGAGAAAGAGGGCAAGGTAAATGCAGAGTTGAAAAAAGAAGCCATATCTGAAACTAAGGAGCAGCCATGGACAATGAAAAACAGGTAATTAGGGAGGTCTGATGACCTTATGTTTATGTTTAGCTGCTAGCACTGTAAATAAGTTTAGGAGATGAACTTTTAATTAGATTGACCTGGTAGGCAAGTAATAAATGCTTAAACTTTTATTTCTTTTTATCTGTCTCTTTTCTTATACAGAAAACTTTTCAGATTCTCTGTAGCAACTGAAACTTTTATAAAGAGATAGAAAAACCAATTCTATAGTTCCTCAAGCTTTTATAATTTACTCAAAACCAATTTTCCTTTGAGTACATAATCCATATAAGGAAAAACTCACTCTCTTATAACCTAGACCAGTGGTCGGCAAACTCATTAGTCAACAGAGCCAAATATCAACAGTACAACGATTGAAATTTCTTTTGAGAGCCAAATTTTTTAAACTTAAACTTCTTCTAATGCCACTTCTTCAAAATAGACTCACCCAGGCCGTGGTATTTTGTAGAAGAGCCACACTCAAGGGGCCAAAGAGCCGCATGTGGCTCACGAGCTGCAGTTTGCCGACCACTGACCTAAACTATTAATTTCAAAAATTTTCACAAATAAAAACCCATTTTACATAAAACTTCATAGTTCTTTCATAGGTGAATGATTACAACTTAGGGACTTTAAGAAACTACAGTATGATCTGATATTAATCTGCATATGCACACACACACGTGCATAAAGATAAGTAGTTAGGAAAGCAGATGGGTAGATAGATGATAGATAGATAGATAGATAGATAGATAGATAGATAGATAGATGATAGATAGATAGATAGATAAGATAGATTTATTATTCTATAGGCAACGTTTGTATGCATTTGTATTCACCAACCACTTTCAATCAGTTAACTGCTGAATCCCTGAAAAAAAAAATTGGGTAATATTAGCATGTTACAAAATGTTCATAAACTGAATACCTCTCAATACCACAGTGATTGGGGCACATAAGTAAGTAAGTATGCAAGAGAAAAAATAAATAAAATGTTGCTTGTCTAATCTACATTATCAAATATCATATGCACCAGGGTCCACCAACAGAGCAGTCTAGTCAGCCAAGCTTTCTCTATTCCAGCTCTGATGTCAGAACATTGCTCATTACTGCAAGTTTGGAGGAAGCCACAGCCATCACAGAAAGCCACCTGCTGTGAAGCCAGAAATCTGTTGTCATAGTAACTATTATTGATACCTGTTAAAAAGATCATCTACTTAACCCTACAGCAGCCGCTGAAGAACTTAGCAGTGTCAGTTAAAATAAAAAAAGAGATAAATAAGAGGCAGTTGGAGCAATACAGATGAGAGACAGCGATAACTCAGAGAAGATTCCTGCAATGGAGAGAAGAACTGAATGAAAATTAGTTATACTTGGATGGTAGAATCTGCAGGAGTTGAAGACTGACTTCATGTGGAAATAAGAAAATAGTCCAGGAAGTACTCACAGGCAGTGCAGTAGACCCTCCTGCTCTCCACTAGATAACAGCCTAGCTTGCTCACACCAGGCAGGTCTCTAAGTTTTGCTCAGGGAATCTATTTACAATTCTATAAACAAATGTAAGTATCAGATTGGAGACTGATTATCAAACTTAACTTTGTGTGGAAAGTTCATTTAAAGTGACTTTATAATGAAGTCATGAATACCAGTTTTAACCCAAATCCCAAGAGATAATTCCTAATCACAGCCTCCGGCTACTTCTCTCACAAAACTTCTGCCAGGGTTATAAATTCAGCTTTGGACATTCCTTTTGCTATTTCTAAAATCACCTTACATGAACCGCGATAATTAACAACCAACCCTTATCTATTTCTTAAAGTTACTGCTGAATTGTAGTTTCCATGTCCTGGAATTTTAGAACAATGTTTCTTTCCTTTATGTCAACTTTGGTCTCTGATTTAGAAATACAGATGTGCTCTGGACTTATCATGCTCCTTAGTTCTCATGTTTGGACCATGGAGGCCCATATGTTCCAAATGCCACGGTAAATTATCTGCAGCCCCCATTTCTCTCAGTGTCATTTAGTAAAGAATTTATGACACTTTTCATCTTGATTGGTTATATTGTAATTGCCTCTTATTTTTGCTTCTTGTTCTAATAGTTTCCTACAATATTGTCACTCCAGTTTCACCAGACTAATTTTTAGACAAGAAATTTTCTAAAGTCACTCCCATTCTTAAGCATACTAATGATTCCTCATTTCTCTATAATAGTCAGTTTCACAATGGCCTATTCTTCCTAATATTACTGTCAACTCCTCACATCTAGTGACATGCACAAATCCAAGACTGTCCTTGCATTTTTAAAAATATTGTTCCTTACTTTCAGTGTATAAAATTCCTTATTCTTCAAAATATATTATGATCGTTATGTCTCCTATAATACCCTTCCTGCTTCTCCATCATTGGGTTAAGCAAATACTTTAAACCAGTTTTTGTTATTGTTGTTTTAGATTTTCTGGATAAAATAATGTTGGTGTTATGATTTCTATTGTTGTATCATAAAAATATACTTCTCATTATGTCTTTCATCCTAAAATTGAAAGTTTCGGATTATGGCATTAAAAATACTACATCCCCATGAGAAATCTTTTTAGAAAACCTTTAATGGTTAAAAAAATCATGTTTTTGTATCCTCAGACAATCTTGATTAACTAGAATTCTATTATATAAAGGCTTAGAAAATTTATATACATATATATTTATTGTATGAGTGGCTCAGTGCACAAAATTCATGCACGGGGTGGGGGGGCAAGTGTCCCTCAGTTCGGCCTGCACCCTCTCCAATCTGGGACCCCTCAAAGGATGTCCTACTGCCGATTTACAGGGAACGGGCCTAAACCGGCAGTCGGATATCCCTCTCACAATCTGGGACTGCTGGCTCCTAACTGCTGACCTGCCTGTCTGCCTGATTGCCCCTAACCACTCTGCGTGCTGGCCTGCTCGCCCCCAACTGCCCCCCGCCGCCGGCCTGCTCACCCCAAAATGCCCCCCCCTACCAGGCTGATCACCCCCAACTGCCGCCATGCCAATGTGCTTGCTCCCAACTGTCCCCTGCTGGCCTGCTCACCCCAAACTGCCCCACCCTGCTGTCCTGATCACCCCAAATGACCCCCACTGATGGCCTGCTCACCCCCAACTGGCCCCCCTGCTGGTCTGTTCACTCCTAACTACCCTCCCCCCCCTCCACCGGCCTGATCACCCACAACTGCCCTCCCCTCTTGGCCTCTAACGACCTCTATCTCGGCCCCACCACCATGGCTTTGTTCAGAAGAACATCAGGAAGGTCTCCTGGAAGGTCTCCCAGTCTAATTAGCATATCACCCTTTTATTAGTATAGATAGAGGCCTGGTGCACAGGTGGGGGCCAGCTTGTTTCCCCTGAAGGATGTCCCGGATCAGGGTGGGGGTTCCCTTGGGGGATGGGGCAGCCTGGGTGAGGAGCCTGTGGTGGTTTGCAGGCCGGCCATGCCCCCATGGGGTGAGGGTCCCCACTGGGGGGGCATGGCCAGCCTGGGTGAGGGGCTGATGGCTGTTTGCAGGCTGGCCATGCCCCCCAATGGGGACCCTCATCCCATGGGGGCATGGCCAGCCTGGGTGAGGGGCTGAGGGCCGTTTTCAGGCTGGCCACACCCCCTTCAGGGTGAGGGTCCCCACTGGGGTGCCTGGCCAGCCTGGGTGAGGGGCTGGTGGCTGTTTGCAGGCTGGCCACACCCCCTTCAGGGTGGGAGTCCCTGCTGGAGTGCCTGGCCAGCCTGGGTAAGGGGCTGAGGGCCATTTTTAGGCTGGCCACGTACCCCGGCAACCCAGGCTCCCAGCCCCTCCTTGAGCAGTGGCCAGGGCCAGCTGGAGGCTTGGCTTCCTCCATCGCCAGTGGCAACCCAAGCCTCCTGCTCACTCCAGCTCTGTGGCCACTGCCTTCTTTATTGAGTTAATTTGCATAATCGCTCCTGATTGACTGTTGGGTATAGCGGAGGGACAGTCAATTTGTATGTTTCTCTTTTATTAATGTAGATAGCTGAGTTATACCTTGCTTTATATGTGCTAACCTGACAACATGTGCATACAGAATTTCTGACCCCCAGAAAACTTTCCAGAGTTATTTCCTTATGTGTTTTTCTCTGGTATAAGATTGCCATCTCCTTTGGGATAGAGATCATGTCTAGATCATTTTACTATTCCTCCATATTTGGATATCAATTAGTTAGTTGAATAAGTTAATAAATCAATTGCAATATTTATCATAAGGCTATATTGTAAATAAAAGAGGCATTTTATATGTCTATATCTTTGATTTATAAAATCTCTTTGGTTGGAATACTTCTAATAAGTATGGTTATATCTAGTAGGTTATACCTTTATATCATTGTTTGAAAAATTGTTTCTGCAAGTATCTAGTATTAATATTTTTGAGAAATCTCTCTTTTCCCATATTTGGGTTGGAAAGGATTGTAGGAAAAAGGGTGACATCTCTAGAATACATATTCTTTTTCCACCAATAAATTTTATCAATTTTGATGGAAAAGATACCCTTAATAACCTATCATTTCAGAATCTCTTTAGATACAATTCTCTGATTCCACTCTAAATTCACAGTCTTACTAGCACATGTCAAATAGAAAGAAGTCATAGTTACCAGGTTTTGGGATTGTGGCTAAATCCATGAAGACTCGTTGGACTTTCCATTCTAAACAAAAATTGAGGAAAATCACAATTAAAATATTATGATTTCACCTCATTATGTGCATTCTCATTAGGACTCCAAGAATTGCAATACCTCCACTTTAGTATTCCCAGTTCTCTTAATACATGCACTTTTCATTAAAAATGAGGGCTGGATTAAATACAAATAATTAGAACTTTATCAGATTATGGGTATATGTATGAAAATATTGTATTAATTGCCAAATATCACTGGTTCATGTCTCTCAATGGCTTTAGAGTAGAACTTGTAGTTACAGTCAAGACTCCACAGAAATATATAGGAATCTCAGAATGACATGAGACTTACTCATGGAAACAGCGTCCTCTGATTCTTCTTCCAAGTCAGGCTATCACTCTTCTTCCTTATTTCTCCTGCTTGTGCTGACCACCAAGCCTAGCGAACATCTGCCAGAGGTTTCCTTGGGCCCTGGGGGAACTGAAGTTGATATCTGTCCTCGTAGGAAAGTAATTGGAATCTTTTATGCATTCTCTCACCCCTATGTCCTTTCCTGTGTGTTGGCCTCAAGTGGTGCTAATTCAGGCCCTAGGTAACATAGCTGAACATCACTCTACAATCAATATACTTCCACAACTACTTTCCCTACTCTTCTCATCCTATCTTCCAAGCAGTCCATCATACAAATTACAGCTTAAAGTCACCAACCCATTCCTCCTTAGTAAAATAGCTATATTTTTATTTAAGTCTAAAAGCAAAGCTCCTGTGTATACAATTTATCTAATGAGATATGACCACAAAAATCATTGTCTGCTAGTCTTTCAAATGGCCAAAATCAAAATTGCATTTTCACCTAGTTGGGATGTCTATCTTTCATAATTCTTAGGAAATAGAGTGGCTTCTCTATTTTTTGGAGATTGCTTTCTTCCATCCATTCAAGTACTAGCACCCTTTGAATTCTATACATTCTGTGGGCTCAGAGACATTGACCTAATGTCTCTGAAGTAGTGACATCTAATACTCACCGGGAATCTGAGAGAAACAGCCTCTATTCGAAAGCATCCAAGGGGTCAATGGGACAACATAGAGGTGTATTAAATTTAAGCTGCCAAGGTAGTGGCAGGTTGAAATGAGGAGGAGATTAATCAAAGTAGGATAATTTGAGTCCATCCACAGTGGAATAATTAATAAGTTGAATTACATTCACACAATATAATTCTATATGGTAGTGAGAGTGAATGATCTTCAACTACACACATAATATTTGTTTGGTTTTACTGTCAATATTGATATGTTTAAAGATGAATCTCCTAAAAATGTTACATGGGAGAAGTTTGATATAAAAGAATTCATGATATATAAAAGGTTTATTGTGCAACCAGTAATGATTACTCTAATTATTATCATTAATTGAAATCAATATCTACATCATTGAATATTTGGGTTAAATAATTAGTATAGTATGTACTCTATCATGGATATAAATTACAAAAGCAGGCAAAGTGGTCTGTACTGTTGTAAACCAGAATAATGTTCACTCCTAGGTGTTGGGGAATGATGACTGGCAGAGATAAGAATGGTCATGATAATACTCTGTTTCTCGATCTAAATAGTGGTCACATAGGTGTTTTCAGGTTGTGAAAACTGAACTCTCCATTTACCATGCACTTTTCATGTATATATTATACTTCAACACAATATTTTTTTGAGTTATAAAAATATACAGAATAAAATGGAAATGTCACTTTCTTTAGACTTATCTTAAACTCACTCTTCTCCAAAGAGCAAGTCAATACGTTATTTTTTGCATATTCTTTCAAGCCTTCTTTTTATATGTATATACATACAAATGCACCTGTTACCTATATCATATACCCATATATCCACATCATATGCAGTGAACACTTATATTGGGCGCACACAAGAAAAAATGTAAATCTCTTTCAACTTCACGGTGAGCTAATTCATGTCAGTAGCTTGAAATTGGCCATGGAAAATATTCATACCAAAAAAACTAGCATATGCTGTATACTAGAGTTTGTATGTTTTGAAAGCTGATTGATGATTTCAAATTTTTGCTATACAAAGCTTAGTGCATTAAATATGAGTAACATACTAATTGAATATACAGGGTATCCCCTCAAAATGTATACATACAGCTAAGTTTTGAAAATGAAATGTATTTTAAAACACATTGCCTTCATAATTATTCAAAGCATGTGTATACATTTTGGGGGGGGGCAACCTATATTGCTTCAATCTCTCCTTTTATCAAAGGTTGACAATGAAATCTGAGATTCAAACAATTCTTGATAATTATAGAAAAAATTCTTTTGCTCACTCTCTTGCCATCCCTGTTATGAAAATTTCTCTATATTTGGGGGGTTTGGGAATTTTACCAACATCTCTTTAAATGAGATACAACTTTTTATGGAATAATATCAGGGATAAGCATCCTGGTGAGAGTTGCTTAATTAGACTTCTAGTACTCAGGAAACACAAGAGGCGACAGTCTACATAGTTATTTTATTTTATTTTTTATTTATTGTCTAAAGTTTTACATATGTCTCCTGTTTCCACACTTAACGCGCCCCCACCCCCCACTAGCCATTTCCACCTCAGGCAAGCCCTACCGCCCCAGTGTCTGTGTCCATTGGTTATGCTAATATGCATATATACAAGTCCGTTGGTTGCTCTCTAACACCCCTTCCCCTGACATTTCTCTCTGGATCTATTCTTGTTCATAAAATTATGTTGATCATTATATCCCACATATGAGTGAGATCATGTGATATTTATCTTTCTCTGACTGGCTTACTTCACTTAGCATAATGCTCTCCAGTTCCATCCATGCTGTTGCAAATGATAAAAGTTCCTTCTTTTTTATAGTGGCATAAAATTCCATTGTGTAGATGTACCACAGTTTTTAAATCCACTCATCTGCTGATGGGCATTTAAGCTGTTTCCAAATCTTAGTTTTGTAAATTGTGCTGCTATGAACATAGGGGTGCATATATCCTTTCTGATTGGTGTTTCTAGTTTCTTGGGATATATTCCTAGAAGTGGGATCACTGGGTCAAGTGGGATTTCCATTTTTAGTTTTCTGAGGAAACTCCATACCGTTCTCCACAGTGGCTGCACAAGTCTGCATTCCCACCAGCAGTGCACCAGGGTTCCTTTTTCTCTGCATCCTCTCCAGCACTTGTCGTTTGTTGATAGTGACCATTCTGACAGGTGTGAGATGGTACCGCATTGTCGTTTTCATTGCATCTCTTGGATGATTAGTGACTTTGAGCATGTTTTCATGTATCTCTTAGCCTTCCTTATGTCTTCTTTCAAAAAGTATCTATTTAGGTCCATTGCCCATTTTTTTGATTGGGTTGTTTATCTTTCTTTTGTTAAATTGTATGAGTCCCCTGTAAATGTTGGAGATTAAAACCTTATCAGTGATAACATTGGCAAATATGTTCTCCCATGCAGTGGGCTTTCTTGTTGTTTTGTTGATGGTTTCTTTTGCTGTGCAGAAGCTTTTTATTTTGATGTAGTCCCATTTGTTTATTTTTCTCTTTAGTTTCCATTGCCCTAGGAGCTGTATCAATGAAGACATTGCTTTGGCATATGTCAGAGATTTTTCTGGCTGTGGATTACGCTAGTATTTTTATGGTTTCCCATCTTATGTTTAAGTCCTTTATCCATTTTGAGTTTATTTTTGTGTATGATATAAATTGGTGGTCTAGTTTCATTTTTTGCATGTATTTGTCCAATTTTCCCAATACCATTTATTGAAGAGACTGTCTTGACTCCATTGTATGTTCTTGACTCTTTGTCAAATATTAATTGAGCTTAGTGGTTTGGGTCAATATCTGGGTTCTCTATTCTATTCCATTGATCTATATGTCTGTTCTTGTGCCAGCTCCCAGGCAGTTTTGAGAACAGAAGCTTTGTAGTACAGTTTGATATCTGGTATTGAGATCCCACCTACTTTGTTCTTCTTTCTCAGGATTGCTGTGGCTATTCGGCATCTCTTTTTATTCCAGATGAATTTTTGGAGGTTTGTTCTAGGTCTGTGAGATATGCCATTGGTATCTTAATGTGGAGTGCATTAAATCTATAGATTGTTTGGGTAGTATGGACATTTTAATGATGTTAATTCTACCAATCCATGAACATGATATAGCAAATCAGATCCAGCATTACATCAGAAAGATCATACACCAAGTAGGATTTATCTCAGGGATGTAAGGGTGGTACAATAACTGCAAATCAATAAACATGATACATCACATAAACAAAATGAGAGATAAAAATCACAGTCATATCAATTGATGCAGAAAAAGCATTTGACAAAACCCAGCACCCTTTCTTGATAAAAACTCTCAGCAAGGTGGGAATAGAAGAATCATACCTCAACATAATAAAAGCCATATATGACAAACCCACAGTCAACATCATACTCAGTGGGCAAAAACCAAAACCATTTCCCGTAAGAACAGGAACAAGACAGGGATGCCCAATCTCACCACTCCTGTTTGACATAGTACTGGAAGTATTAGCCATTGCAATCAGACAACAAGAAGAAATGAAAGGCATCCAAATTGGAAAAGGAGAAGTAAAACTGTCCTTATTTGCAGATGACACGATACTGTACATAGAAAATCCTAAAGACTCCATCAAAAATTATTAGACTTAATAAATGAATTTGGCAATGTAGCAGGATACAAAATTAACACCAAGAAATCTATGCATTTCTACACACCAATAGTGAACTTACAGAAAGAGAGACTAAAAAAATAATCCCATTTACCACCGCACCAAAAAAGTAAGATACCTAGGAATAAACTTAACTAAGGAGGTAAAAGACCTGTATGTGGAAAACTACAGGACACTGAAAAGAAGAGATAGAGGAAGACATAAATAGATGGAAGAACATACCTAATTGAGTTTTGAATGTGTTTAAAAATTTAAACCAATCAAAAATTTGCTATTTAAGATAAATACCATTTATTATATTATCTGATGTGAATGCACATATTTATTTATCTTTCACTTTTTATTTTGAAAAAAAAATGAAGCCTATGTAAAATTTCAGAGTCCAATAAATTTCTGGGTGCTCTGCTTTAGCGGTACTAACTGTAAATTCACTACATACACTTTCCCTCTCTTTCACTTTCTGTTAATAGATGTAATATATATATATATATATATATTATTTATTTCATTATATTTTGAAACCACTGAATCTAAATTTTTAAAATATATTTTTATTGATTTCAGGGAGGAAGGGAGAGGGAGAGAGATAGAAACATCAAGGATGAGAAAAAAATCATTTATCAGCTGCCTCCTGCATGCCCTACAATGGGAATGGAGCTCACAACCCTGGGCATGTGCCCTGACTGGGAATCAAACTGTGACTTCCTGGTTCATAGGTCAATGCTCAACCACCCAGCTATGCTGGCCAGACAGAATACAAATTTTTAATTAATTCAAGCAGTGTTAAGATTATTCAAAGGAAAATGTGGATATACCTAGAATTCTAGAATGAATCATAAATGCAGAAACAGCTGTGAACTTAATTGACTTGGCTATTCTGGAAGATATATGTTACATCTAAATGCTAAATGAAATAGCAGTTCCAAAGTCCTTTCCTTAACATTATAAAATAATAAAAAAATAAACAAATGGCTTAGATTTTAGGACTGAGGTAACTAAAATCAGATTGGTTATCTAAAATGGGTATCTTACCCATAAAACTGAGTGTAATGATATGCTGACCCTTTATAATAATAAAATGGGTTGCTTTAAGAATTATCAAAACTACATTTAAGGAAGAGAACACAAAAGAAATGTAAAAAATAATCTTTTCTTCCTAGGATTTTCTAGGCAATTAGCAAAGAAAGGAGGAAAGAACAGCCTGAATTGTAAATTGAGATTGGCCACATGAGATCAGCTTTCCACATTTGCAAAACACAATCCATATCACCCCTAATGAATGTTACTAAAAATGAAAAAGGGAACAATATAGTTGTAGAAAACTCTTTCAGAGAATAATATGTATTAAGAATAATATGTAATAATATGTATTTTATTATATTGACTTCTTTATTAATGAAACACTTTTATTACTACTATCTAATACATAGACACAAAAGCTTTTCTTTTAGGTATTTATACTTAATGAAATATATTTATTTCATTTAATATATTCCTGATTCATTAATGCCTCAGTGTGTGTTTACATCTTAAAGTAAGGAGTCTTCTTACTATTTGTATACATTGTATTTTACAGACTAGTCTTTAGATTCCTGTTCTTCCTCTGATTCTTGTGACCATTTCTGGGAATTCAATGAACATTGTATTTGAAGTGAACATGAAGTAGCAACAACAGCATTTCTAAATCCCTGAGTTGTGATTGAATAACAGTGTGGTGATTGCTGGAGGGAGAGGTTGGGGGGTAGAGGAAGAGGAGGGTAAAAGAAGGAGTAAATGGTGAATAAGAAAATAAATAAATAAACAAACAAATAAATAAGGGAAAAACAGTACTGTAGGTTCCCTTGGTATTTGTACAATGTTGCCAACTTTTGCTTTTGATCCCACTAAAAGATTAGCTGTGTTGCATCAGCTTGGCCTCAACTTTCTCCCAATGCTGGTACCAGCAAAGCCTGCTTTCTTTCTTTTTTAAAGCCTGAATTCTATCAATCTTTATTGTCATCTGATTGGTTAAAATTACAGCTAATCTGTGATTATCTGCAAGGCTGATCATTTGCTGCGGTAGGCCAGTTAGCAATCCTACATTATAAAGAGCTAATATGTAAATGGTCATCACGCCCTCACGCCATCACGCCCTCTCGCAGTCATGCTGTAACTGCTCAGACACTCAGTCCTGGGGAGAGAAGAATGGGAACCAGCCAGGCACAAATGAGCTCATGAGAGAGGAATGGGGACCAGCCATGCTGTGGCCTGGGAGAGGGACAAGCTGCCTGCCCCATGGTCCTGGGCACCTGCAGCTGCAGCCTGGGCGAAGTTGCCGCCCATGGTCCCCTGTGGCTGTGGCTGGCCTAGCTGAAGCCGGCCTGAGCCCTGAGTGTCTGAGGCCAGCCAGAGGGAGGGAAGCCAGGGTCCTTGGTGCCTATGACCAGCTGGAGGAGGGAATCCTGGGTCCTGGTTGCAGGGCGAGGCAAAGGCAGTTAGGGGCAATCAGGCCAGCAGGGGAGCAGTTAGGGTGATCAGGTGGGTAAGGGAGCAGTTAGGGGCAATCAGGCAGGCAGGCAGAGGTGGTTAGGGGTGATTAGGCAGGCAGAGGGGTTAGGGAAGACCAGGCAGGCAGGCAGGCAGGCGAGTGCTTAGGAGCCAGCAGTCCCAGATTGCAAGAGGCAGTTGGACATCCCCCAAGGGATCCCAGATTGGAGAGGGTGCAGGCCGGGATGAGGGACTCCATCCTCCCCCCTGCCCCCCGTGCATGAATTTTGTGCACCAGGCCTCTAGTTGAGTATAAAGGGATAGGCCATCAAGATCATGATGAAAAGGAAAAGCAATACCACCCACTACCACTAATTGGACCTTTGAGTATTCTGAAAGGAAGTGTGGAAGGAGATAAACTTGTGCTATTAGCTCTGTGTAGTCATGACAATAATTTGTAAGAATATTTTCAGGAGTGAAATTCTCCAAAGCCTTTGGATGTGCCTCCCCCATATGTGCTGTGATATAAACTGAAGGTGCTGAATGCAGGCAGTAGCAAGGTCTACCACTCTCAACCATAAAATTTTACTCTGCACCAATAAAAACTGCTTCGCCTTCCACTCCTCCAAAACATTCTGGTATCTGCCATCTACTCCCAGCTGCATACTGACTCAGCTGTATCAGCATGTCTTGGCTTATTTGTGAGACATTCTCTTATAATTTGTAGTTTCTAAGGCTTCCTCTTTAGCTACCTCAACCTCTTTGCTGAGCTGGGAGGGTTTCACCTCTAGGAGTTCCTCAGCCCTCTGGAAACCTGCAGGCACCAGCTTTAACCTGCACCACTGGGGACAGAACAAACCTGCTAAATACCACTGCATTTCAAAGCTGTCCCCTACATGTGCAGTCACACAACTTATTTAGGTATTTATTGACTTAATCATTTCAGAAGAAGTTGCAGGTCTAATAATCCTTCACCTCTAAATATTTCAGCATATATCCTCATAGAATACATTATTATAAATAGTCATCATATGCTTATAAAATTAAAGAAATTTAAAATTATGAGATACTATTGTCTAATTATATTAAATTGATATTCAAATTTTTATATTATCTTCTTTATTAATGAAACACTTTTATTACTACTATCTAATACATAGTCACAAAAGCTTTTCTTTTACATATTTATACTTAATCCATCTATGTACACATTGGTTATTATACATATTTGAAAATTAATTTACATTGTCTTTAAAAATACATTTTATAGCAATTTATCATAACAAGGATCCAACACCAAATCACACATTGTGTTCATTTTGGTATCGCTTTAGTTTCCTTTAATCTGATGCCATTTCTAAGCCATTCTTTGTCTTTCCTGGTACTGATCTTTTCAAATAATACTTCAAAATTATTTAGGAAAAGTTATTTGGTAGCATATTCATCCTGAAGAGCATCTGATATTTGATTCATTAATTTTGCCCAAGTATACTACCTAAAATGTTTTCTCTAAAGCAACTTAATGAGAAGCACATAATTTCAGTTTTCCCATCATCAATGATGTTCTTTGATTACTTGTCCTCCAAATTTCTGCTAGATTAAAAATCTTTTTAAAAAACACACAAAAACTTCTTCTTTTGGAAACTTAGGATAAGTAGGGAAAAACAACAGGTATAACTCAGGGGTGCCAGAAACATAACTTCCAGTAGAGACTGGATTTCTTGATTGAGTATGAAGTCTCAGACTAAACATTAAAGACTTATGCTTAAAGTGGAAACAAGTTAAGGGAATCATTACAGTAAACCTAATCATATACGAACGTGGGCAATTGCTCAATTGAAAATTTCCTAAAGAAGTTTGCTCCCTGTGTTGTTAAAAACTATATGATACAGCTTATTTAGGAAAAGGCCCCTCATATCAGTATGGTGTCTTCTTCTATTTGCTGCTTAAAACACAAGTGTGACTCTTTCCTATTTAGCCCCCAGTGACACTGTGACTGACAGGTACTCTTAAAAGATGAGTGCATATCTCTTTCTTAAGAATCTCTTTTCAAGGAGCTGCCATTTTAATACAATTTTATCAGAAGGGCTTATCTGGGTTGACTTCATTATACATTCACACATTCAATCACACCAACATCACTTTTCAAATACCATCTCTTACAAATGGACACTGTTCACTTTCTCAACAGTAAAGGCATGACATGTGATTTCCACCCATCAGTGGAGATTTAAATCACCCAACATATTACAGTTTCACGCCAAGTTAGCACCTTCATCGGGGGAATGAAATTAACAGAACAAATCCTGGCTAATTGTAAAATATGCTAATTACCCGCTCACCCTGTAAAATAAGACATGAGTGATGTGTGTCGAGCCCTGCACAAAGTTATGAGCACTTGGAAATGCAACACTTAGTAAAGCCTAAAACTGCTTATGCAGAGAGAAATGGAGACCAGACAGAGAGCAAAAATATACACACGGTCAAGGACATAAGAATGTGCAGAGATTTTTTAAATCTCATTTTAGAACTCTAGCAAGACTAGTGAGGACTTGGATGACTCCAGGAATTCATTATTGAAGCCTTCACTCTGGTCTCCAATGCATATCTCCATCTGATCATTGTGGGAACAAGTCTTCACTGGTTAATAGCTGTTCACAGCTGGGACATGAGTTAGCTGTGAAAGAGGTGACCCCAGTTCAGCTACTCCCGGGAAGGGGGGGGGGGTCCACATTACAGACTGCAGTAATTAACTCCCCTGCTGGTGGTGGGCTCTGCAGAGAGGCCAGGAGCTGAGCAGGTCACAGAACGTGAATCCTGAGCAGGCATTTCAGAAGCTGCCAAGCCTTTCCTTCCTGCTTGGTGCCCACCAGCTGGTGGAGGTGAGAGGGAAGGATTTAGCCCTGTCATTGTCAATCTGCTACCCCGCTCTGGATGGGAGACTCTTTTTCCCAGTGTTGTCAATTTGTCACCTCTCGCCAGCACAAGGCTCACATTAAGAAGGGAAGCATGTTCATTAATAATAATGCTGTTTAAGGGTGTGTGTGTGTGTGTGTGTGTGTGTGTGTATGCACACGTTTACCATGAAACATCTATTACCTTTTCCTACTCTTCTTCTTAGCTCTTCTGAAGATCTGAGCAATCGCTTAAGACTTCTATACTATTAAACCCAAATTTAAAAATCAATAGTTCAATTTTTCACACTAAACTTGCAGTGAAAGGCAATTATCACATCACATTTAATTAAAATGTCCCTGACTAATGGCTTGTGCAAGCCACAAAGGAATTATACCATTTACAATTGCAAAGGTAACCCAGAGAAAGAGATTATTTGTGTTTAATTTGTGTAATGATGCAAAGGTGATAAAATATTAAGTCCCCAAAGAGGCAACATGGGAATTCTCCAAAAGATCACTTTGTGACACAATTTAAACCTTCAATATGACAAAAAAGAGAAGGAAAGAGAGAGGAAGAAGAAAAAATAGAAACACAAAGAAAATAAAAAGGACAAACAAAATTCCCAACTTCCAAATTATCTTTTAACAAAAAAATGAATTAATAATAAAATGTGTTTATATCATCATTATAGGAATTTTATATAATCTTTTTAACTACAGAAAAACCATAAAAGGAAAATATTTTATTTTTAGTTTTATTTTTATTTATCACAAATAATAAATTCATAAGATAATGGTGATTGCTCACTTCATTCCATGACTATTGTTGCCAGAATGGTTTACATGTCCTGACATATTCTATATTAATATCAATTGCTTGATTACAAACTTCAAGCCTGCATATCTTCTCAGCAGAGACAGGACATAACACGTAATTCTGCATAAGAAGTATTGCACACAAGAGATAACCTTATTCATTATTTTGTATAAGATAATTATTTGAGCCACTTCAGAATACAGAAATAAAGATTGCAGCATTCTCTTTCACCTGTTTTTTCCTCTGTCAACAACCTGTTCCCTTAAAAATAAAAATAGAAACTTAAAATGATCATTTCTTTCAAATAAAAATAAAGTTTTCTCTACCTACCTCAGCATGCAAAACACACTCCACACAAGCTCTACATTCCAGGTAGACTGAACTTTCTCCCTAAAATGTTCTGTGTTTTATAAACTGTCATACTACCGATGTTTTTCCTGCAATAAGAGCATCTTCTTCCCAAATATTCCACTTGTTGAAATTCTCTTACTCCTTTAAACCTATAGCATAAAGCAGATTCTGGTTCTATTTATTAAGGCAATTTTTATTTACTCTGAACTCCAAGAGAATTTTTAAAAATATATATTTTATTGATTTCAGAGAGGAAAGGAGAGGGAAAGAGAGATAGAAACATCAATGATGAGAGAGAATCACTCATTGGCTGCTTCCTGCACAACGCACACTATGGATTGAGCCCACAACACAGGTGTGTGCCGGACTGAAAATTGAACCATGTCCTCCTGGTTCACAGGTCAATGCTCAACCGCTGAGCCATATTGGCTAGGCATGAACTCCAAGAGAATTTGTTATGTTTATATTTTAAATCAGATTTTAGTTGTTTCTATGTGTGTCTTTATCTCCTTCTAAGGATTCTCAACTAAGATGCTTAAACCTTATCAAGACTTACCACAATACCTCACAAATAGTGGGTACTCAAAGTTGTAGAACAAGCATGTCAAACTCAAAGGCTAATATAGGCCAAATAAACAAGGTTTAAGTTTATGTGGGTCACAAAGAAACAAAAACATAAATTTTCATAGAAATGTTGGTTTATTTTGATAGACATGCTGAATACAAAGGGCTGAAATAAATGAGTAATCATTAACACAAAATAATAGAACATTTTAATAAAAATTAATATTTTTTCTTGAACATTTACTTACCAGACACTGAATAACTGCATCAATTAATAAGCGCAATGCAAATAAACCTATTTTTCTTGTTCTCTGGAAGTGAAATATTTCCTCTTGCACACACCAAACAAGTCAGTCCAAGACTAATGACAGGGCAATTGGCTGCTAAAATATTCGCTGCTAGTATTAATGGAGAGAAATGGTGTGCTTGGGAATAAGGTGTGTAAGGGAAATAAACGCAATACGATTATAATAATCAGCCATTAGTGAACGTTGTAGTTCATTATTAATAACTAGAGGCCTGGTGCACGAATTCGTGCATGGGTGTTTGGCCCTCTGGGTGAAAGTGGGATATCCTTGCCTGCCCGGGATCCGGATCCGTCCTGCTGACATTTGTGTCCGTTGTCGGGAGCCACCTGGTGGCCACTTTTATATTGTTTCTTCCTTGTGGAGCATCTAGAGAGGTTGGCAGTGCTGTCAGGATTATGCCAGCAGCACTGGTCCGTTGGTGCCTGGCCCATTTTCTAAAGATTGGACCTGTCACTGGGCTGGTGGGCCTCCGGGATGGGTCTCAGCTGAGCAGCGCTCCCACTGTGGGAGCACACTGACCACTAGGAGGCAGCTCCTGTATTGAACATCTGTCCCCCTGCTGGACAGTGCATGTTATAGCAACTGGTCATTCGGATCATTCTGGTTGTGCCGGTTGTTCGGTTGTTCAGTTGCTTAGGCATATATATATATATATATATATATATATATATATATATATAGAGAGAGAGAGAGAGAGAGAGAGAGAGAGAGAGAGATTATATATAACAGGATATTGTAAAAATTAAGTTACAAATTTTTTATTAAAATGTTTCTTACATACCGTTATGTTGTCTGGGCCGCAAAAATATTCATTGTGGGCCGCATGGAGCTCGCGGGCTATGAGTCTGACATGCTTATTGTAGAATAAACATATCCCTGTTCTCTGTGAATTAGTTGAGACTAATCTTATCCCCAAAAAATCATTCAGCTGGTCTTACAGATATGTGACATACCTGTTGATTGCAGAAACTGAGTCACAACAACAGAACTTAGAAACTAAGAATCACAGAATCATGGATTTCATTTAGGAAGATAGTTTGATCATCTGTTACAGAGTAACATTGTTTTGTAAATGGGAAAACAAGGTTCAAAGAAAGATAAAAGATTACACAGGTGGCAAATGGCATGTCCAAGGCTTGAACCTGAGTCTACATTTAATTCAGAATTCTTTTGACTACTCTCAAAAATTATATATTATTTCAGAATATGAGAGATGCTGGAGAAAAAACATACTATCAAAAGTTGATGGTCATGGAATCTTGACAGTTTCATGTGGCCAACCCATAAACACACTGACCCAACAGGCAAGTCCCCTTTCCTCCCCCGCACATATACTTCAAGACGATAGGAATTCAGTGTGAGTGACAGGCTTCCTTCTCAATGAATTGAGAGGTATTATCAGTATCTGGATATTGTTTAAATGGGAATTTTCATTCTTAGCTTGTTGTTTATTTTTTTGTGTTTTAATACAATCTCTAGGAAACTTGCTAACCACACTTTGTTCTCAGCCCCTAGCTGGCAAGGTCAGGGTAAAGTTTGATCTCTCATTCATCATTTATCATTCAAGGTCCACCTGGAATGAAGCGCCCTTTGCTTTAGGGTCAGTTACATCTACAGAAGATACAGGTATCGAGCTGTCAATTCCTCAACCAACTTTGTCTAAAGGCAAATAAATGTAAATACAGGTTCTCAAATAATTTAATAAAACATTTCTTCCTCTCTTTCTTTCACTTCCTGCTAGGCTTTATGAGTTTTCAGTCATGTATGTACTAAATTTATTGATGTTCTCTAAAAAAATATATGTTTTTACAGCTTACTCTATAGTACATGATAGCATTTGGACTCTCAGAGCTTCACACAAAATCTCAGTCACCTGAAGATACAGGAAGAAAAACCAATATCATGATTTGTGTTTCCTATAATAGAGTTTTATTTTGCTGATAATATGCAAGCAAATAATATTACCTAATCCACAGTCTTAATAAGGAAAACAAATTGCAAAATATATCCCTGTAATATGTCTAAATTAAATCATATTAAAATTAATAGCAATTACATTCAGTAATAACTTTATAATTGATTGATTGCTGAATAATTATGTATAATGTCCTTGTTGCTGAATGCCTGTCTTGACAGAATGTTGTCAATTCTAATATAACAAATTGGGTCAGACTTGATCGGTGCCTTAATTATTCTTTACTCACATGTTTGGGGTTTTGTTTTTTCTTCATTGGCTATACACACTGACTACTTGCATAAATACCAAAGTTATATCTGACTTGATATTTGCTCTGGGTAGCTATGGAAAAAACCTAGTGGTAGAATGGAACATATAATTTGGGGAATTAGGTAAAAAGTTGAATTTCTTCTTAAATTCCCATTAATTTTATTTACTATTAGAAAGAATACTAATAGTAGAAGATAAAGCACTGTGTAGAAGATAAAGCACTGTGTCTACTAATTCTTAGCTTCAGCCTGCCTCTGATCCCCCTCTCCCCGACACCAGCTAAGAATAT
This sequence comes from Corynorhinus townsendii, assembly GCA_026230045.1. NCBI lineage: Eukaryota > Metazoa > Chordata > Mammalia > Chiroptera > Vespertilionidae > Corynorhinus > Corynorhinus townsendii. The sequence continues at coordinate 82,891,595 of JAPDVU010000004.1, forward strand.
TTTGTGTTTGTTTCCTAGAAGATACTGAAGAGCTGTTTCAAGCAAACCTACTTGTGATTTCTTGTTCTGACAGGGACCAGGACAACAGCAGTGGTGTCCATCTCATCATCAGTATTACTGTCGGGGAAGGAAGAATGCCAATGCTGAGCAGTCTGCTCAGACCTCTCTTGGCACCAGCAAGCGTGGTGCTGACAGCTTCTTGGCTCACGAACATTTCCAACATGGCACACAACCCACACCCTGAGGGCCTAAACGGGCTGCACCTACGTTTTTCTTCTTCCTTAGCATTAAATAGAGTCATGTATGCATAAAATGTTTTAACGAATGTTCTGTAACCAGTTAAGCTGTTGCAATAAATACATTCTTTAAGGTAAAAAGTGCACTTCAATGGTCAGTTAAGCGATGACTTTTTCTTTTTTCCTAGATGAAATAGTAGTGACCCGTTTAACCTGGAGGGCCTTGCAAGTGATAATAGATGGTCAGAGTTGGGTAGAAGGCTGTGATTCATGGCTATTTCAAGTAGATGACAGTTGGGACCTTAGGTATTAAAGACTCTAAAGGCATAGGCATTTTACTTGACATTGGCTTTAATGCTTGACATATATGCTGCTCTTTTTTCCTGCTAGCTCTGTTCCTCACAGGAAACTCATACCAATTCAGATTTTTCCAAACATTGATAGGTTTGGGATGGTTAGTCTGGATTAGGGGGAAGATACATCATATACTCAGGAAACTGCCATCTAATTTTAATGCTTTTTGTTTTTCTACCAGGAAGCTTCAAGGCTTTGTTGAGAGTGATCTTAACCAGAGATCAATTAGTGGGTAATAACCCTGTGAAATCCCAGACTCTTTTAGGACAAAATAATCTCCACCTGTTCAATTTTGAAGTAGTCAAAGATTCCTTCTGCAAATGAGGGATCTATCTTTGAGTAACTGTATTTTCTTGTTGCTGAGATTACTGTGTTCTTTTTCCATATCCAACTTGATACATATCCAACTGTTTTTTTCTTCATAACCTTCCATTTATTTTTAGAATGCTAGTTATTTTTTTGAGAAGCTAATTCAGTTTTATTTTAATTTATTCTTAGATTACGCTTTTATGTATATTACTTTGGGAGTGATCTCTTATTGGGATCCTTCCATTAAATTATTTTTTTTTATGGAAGCCTTATTTGGGGAAGGAATCTCTTGGCTGGTTTGTGGTTTTCTTTCCATGCATACTCCTCACTGTTTGTTTGCTTTGCACTTGAGGATTCAGCTCTTACATTTCTGATTCTGAATTGTTGTCTTAAGAAAATATAACCAGCCTGGCAAGGTGACTCAGTCGGTTGGAGCATCATCCCATACACCAAAAAGATTGTGGGTTAGATTCCCAGCCAGGGCACATGCCTTGGTTTTGGGTTCATTCCCTGGTTGAGGCATGAATAGGAAGCAACTGATTGATATTTCTCTCTCATGTGGATGTTTCTCTGTCTCTACCCTTCTCTCTTCCTCTCCAAAATCAATGTACATGTTTTTGGATGAGGATGAAAAAAAAAGATGTAACCAATGCATTTCCAGAGTCAGTACCTCATTTGGCCCCAGTTCTTGGTGGAGGGATATTCATGGTCCTTCCTTGACCCTCCAGAGATATTGTTCATTATAAGCTACAAATCCTAACCCCAGACAAAGCTATCTCCAGCCTCCATTTGCAGACCTAGTACTCTGTTTCCTCACAGTGGTTAGAATGTTGTTAGAGCTGCTTCTTGTAGGAATTAAATACAAAGATGCTAAGAATGATTTCCAGTAGCCCTATAGGCTTCCTCTTCCACTTGCTCTTCTGGCAGATCATTTCATTCTGCTTATGACACAGATATATCTTTTTAAACATGTACTAATAATGTTTCATTTGTCCTGTGTGTTCTGAGTATGGGGGTTCAGGGTGAACTATCTATAACATATTTATCAGAAGAAAAGCATTTTTAAAATATAGTTTTATAACTTGGTACATTACAATAATTTTTGCCTGCTGCAAAATCCAAAGATCAGAAGGAATACAATAAAAGCATATTTATCTGAGCATGGGGTTTGTAGATAGAAGTGTGGAGAGACATGGAAAATAATTGGTAAAGTTGGTACACAGGATATTTTACAGTTTCAAGATATTTATCCCAGCCTCAGCTGGTTTGGTTCAGTAGATAGAGCATCAGCTAGAGGGTCATGGGTTCAATTCTAGTCAAGGCACATACCTCGGTTGCAGGCTCACTCCCAGCCTCAGGTGCATGTAGGAGGCAACCAATCAATGTGTCTCTCTCACATAGATGTTTCTCTCTGTCTCTCCCCTCTCCCTTTCACTCTCTCTAAAAATCAATGGGAAAATATCCTTTGGTGAAGACTAGTAACAACAACAAAAAGATATTTAACAAACAAAAAAAAAATATTTAACCCATAAATAGAATATTTTAAATATCAAAACATACCTATTGGGATCTATCTATCTATTATCTATCAGTAGATATATATAGTGAGCATCGTTTAAGGGATTCTGAGACTTGAATATGTAATTCTTGGGTGTATAATTCCTCAACAAAAAAACATGCTCAGAATGCTATTAATAAAGTACAATTGTCTTTATCTTTTAAAATATTTTAATCTATAAGATACCTTATCTTTCTCTGTAAAAATATTTTATAGCATCATCAATTAGTTTTTTATACAAAATGTTGGTTTTAAGAATCTAATACCACACTAAATTATTTTATTGCTTTAGTTAAAAAAAAAAGCTTAAATTTGTAATATGAATATTTGGAATAAGCCATAGTATTGTGGTAGGCAGCTAGACAGACTTGAGAAGAACAAGAACTATGGGCCAGTTACAGAAGGTCACCAGGGCTGAAAGCTCCGGGTGCCTAATAGGCAAAACTGGGAAAACAAGGACCTTGTTCCCAGGGAAACATTTCCTCCCCCAGCATATTGCTGGTCAGCCTCAGTGATATTTCAGTGCCAGGCCCAGAAAAGCAGTAAAATCGAACAAGTTGATGCCATGGCTGACACTAGAACCAGCTGCAATGACTCATGATCCCCTCTCTTGCTGTGAACCAATCAGTAGAGGCCATGACCCAGAAGAACACATCTGGAAAGCTGATGAATATTCTATTGGGATCCTCCCCTGAGACTTGCAGATAAATATCCTCAAGACAGAGGATCCAGTGTGGCTGTCTCTATGGAGCACATGGAACATGCCCACTCCTTTCCTTATCCCCTTCCCCCAGGGTATTTTCCTTGCCGCTTCTCTTTCTCCTAAGCTTTAGGGGCCCTACTTTTGCCTCTGTAACTTGTTCCCTGAGCTCACACAGCCCAGCTGGCTCACTTCTTTTGTGACCAGAAAGGGAACCTGACCTAGGACCAGCCAGTGGTGTGTGGGTTCTTAACTTCATGCAGAAAAAATTTTACAACAGAAGTCCAGGTGACTAGGAGGGAATGTTTATTAAAGCTGGGGACGGTTAAACAAGAAAGGGCTTAGCATAGAAGCAACGGGGGCCTAGGCTGGGCTGCCCTAGCTTGCTGGCAAGTCAGAGAAAAGAGGGTCTTGGGATCAGGTTCAGGGTTGGCCTGGGATGAGCTGTCACTGCCCACTGCTCATGGCTTCCTGGTTGCAAGCCTCACGGGGTCCTTTAGGATTTAGGATATGCATGCCTGTGGGGGAAGAAGATAGGAAAGGGAATGGCAGGGGCTGCTTACCAGAGGGAGAGCACACCTGGGTCCTTTGTCTTGAGGCTTTATCTATTTCTCAAAGGCAGGAGCCTTAGGGGAGGTCTCCAGGGAGGGTTCCAACAGAATATTCATCAGTTTTCTAGGTGTGCTCCTTCAGGGTCTTGGTTTTCACTGATTGATCAGGGTCAAGGCAAGGGGTCATTAGTCATTGTAGCTGGTCCTGGTATAGCCCACCTAGCCTAGTTTTGCTGCTTTTCTGGGTCTGTAGCTGAAATGCAACTGAGGCCTAGATGTTATTTCTAGGGGGGGGGTGACCTTCCGTACCTGCTGTAAATTGCTCTATCATTTTGGTTAGCTATCTATCTCAGTTTCTGTATTTCAGTTGTCCTGGCTTACTGTTCTCTCTCACTTCCATAGTTTGCTTCTTCTACCTCTGTGACTTTCTTTTTATTTTTTTTAATTTTTTTTTTTAATTTTTATTGATTTCAGAGAAAGGAAGGGCGAGGAGAGAGAGTTAGAAACATCCATGATAAGATAGAATCTTCTATCCACTGCCTCCTACATGCCCCCTACCAGGGATCAAGTAGCAACCTGTTCATGTGCCCCAACCAGGAATCAAACCACAACATCCTGGTTCATGGGTCAATATTCAACCACTGAGCCATGCTAGGTAGGCCTACCTCTGTGACTTTCTTAATAAACTTTTGCTTTTATTTGATTCTTGGCTCTGAATTTTTTCTGAGTCAGAGCTCAAATACCAAAGTTTGCTACCTAGGGGTCAAATTACTGTTTTTGCCACCAACAGTATGAATCAAATTTCTTGCTGGTTTATTCAATTTATAGTTGCAGGAATGAAAATAGGAAGAATAATTTTTTTCTTCATTGGAAAGAATAAATTTCAAGTATTTATGTATTGATCTTAATGTATAAGACTAACATAAGTCAAAATTTCACTGTGGACAAACTCAAAATGTTGCATGCTAGTTCTTTTAATGAGAATGTGGCAAAATGTATATAAATAAATTTGAACAATTCATTAATACAGTCAAAAAGTCTTTTGAAATATCTACTCTGAAGAGAGCACAGTTAAATTTTAAGTGCGGCACAAACAAACTTTTGCTATACTAACCACCTGTTATTTTTATTTATACTGCATCTTTTTCTTTGAGGAATTTTCTATCTCATAGAGCACTTGAACCTGGTATATTAGCTTTCACACTAAAGACTCTATAAATTGCTATTAAATTAAATCATTAATATTCATTCTTATCATATAATTAAAAATAGATGACAAATGTAAAATATAACAAGAGTATAAGAAAGAAACTATAACTTTAAGAAAATGAGAAAGCCATGAAAACGATTACATCATATCTGCTATTTAATTATTTTCTGGCTCATAGAGAACACAAGAAGTTGTTTCTATATATGTAAGCCAATAGTGAGAGTTTATCCAGCATTCAATAAGTACTGTACTTTTTGAATTTAAGTGACTACCATTTGGGGGATTCTCAGCCATCAGGACTTCACTTCTCTCTTCTGTCTCTCCTTAAATGTATGTGCTCTACCCTTAATAATGCCTTTGAAATATGTAGAAAAAGGCTTTGTTTTTTTTTTTCTTTTTGATTACATAGCATCTGCCACCACTCCATATGTCTTTTCCAGATTGCCTTTGACAGAAAATGTCACAGAGATTTTATGTGTCAATATTTTTCTTAGATGTTCCCAGCTTTATCCTTTCTATTGTCTGTTTATTTAAAAATTAAACACAGTTTTATAAAGGGATGTTATGATTTCCAACACTATTTTTCTTAGAAGTCTGGTTTTTCCTTCTAAAATACCAAGATTTACATGCTGTTAAGAACAACATTCAGCCCAGTAAACTTGAAAATCTAATTGGCTTTATTAAAAGATTCATGAATAGTACAGTATTTCATCTAGCCACTAGAAGGGCACTTGATGGCTTGGACAAAATGGAATGCTTTTATAGGATGGAGGGTGGGGCCAGGGAGCTATTAGCAAAAGAAAAGAAAGAATTGCTTTGAAGCCAGGATATCTTTTTGGGGTGAAGGGACAAGCAAAGGTTATATCATGCAGATTGCTTCTTCTTTCCATGGAGAATGGATAGGACCCATATCACAGATTACCTAATTAGTATTGACCAGAAAATTCCAGACTGGTTGATTAATGTTTCATTTCTGGAGAAATTTGAAATTGCTAGGTAGTAAATCTAGGTTTTGTATCATAGGCTTCCAGCATAAGTGAGGCTATTTGGGGCCCTTTATGTTTTTTGTTTTTTTTCTTAAATAATATCCATATTCAGTTTTGCTTTCTTACTTTCTTTCTCCAGGTTTTTACATATCAACAAGACTAGTTCCCTTAAGGGTAAAGTTGAGATCATAGAAATAAAAGAGATCATTGAGTTGGCAATAGCTCTTTGTTGGCTATTGAAGGTTACGCTGTTTTGATGAGATGTTTCAAATGAGAAAAAGGAGAACTCAATCATCAGACTTAATTCATTTCATTACAAAATTGCTTCTTTTTATAATTATTCATCTTATTCAAACAGGACTCATAATAAATACTTTCTATCTCCAAATTCTTATCATTGTCCTGCCATCTCTTTCCCTTTTAGTTGCCAGGCTGAAAGAAATGAATTAAAATTGCATGTAAATGTATTACTACAGATACCAAATTTAAAATACTCTGTTGGGGCTGGCAGGTGTGGCTCAGTGGTTGAGCATTGACTTATGAACCAGGAGGTCACAGTTCAATTTCCAGTCATAGCACATGACCGGATTTCGGGCTTGATCCACAGTTAGGGGGTGTGCAAGAGGCAGTTGATGGATGATTCTCTCTCCTCATTAATGTTCTTATCTCTCCCTCTCCCTATCCCTTTTTCTCTAGTGTGTGTGTGTGTGTGTGTGTATACATATATATATATGTATACACACACACACACACACACACACACACACACACTCTAGAGGCCTGGTGCACAAAATTCGTGCACTGGGAGGGGGAGATCCCTCAGCCCAGCCTGCACCCTCTCGCATTCCAGGACCCCTCAGGGGATGTCTGCCCTGGACAGTTGGAAATCCCTCTTAGAGTCTGGAACCCCTCGCTCCTTACCGCACACCTGCTCGCTGATCCTTACCACTGCTAAGAAACTTGGACTCCTTCCTCTGCGGTTGCACAACTGTCACACGCCAGGCAGTCACTCAGAAATATCTTGGCATCTGCCAACTTTTGGAATTCTCCCTTCTCTCCGTTCTGAGCCGGATTCCGGACATTGACTGTGGCATTTTCTTGGTCATCGTTTTTTTTTCCCCAAAATGTTACGAAGTTTATATGAATATGACATACAAAGATGCAGCCTCGTTTGTAGGAACAGGGAAGGAAGGGGTGGTTAAGTAAGGCACCTCTGCCACCAATTGATTGGAGTCTGAGGGCCAGGAACAGAGACCAAGATGTCTGCCCTTCACCCACTGGCCAGTCACTGCTGCCACTGATTGATCAGCTCCCACTCCCTCAGCTTCCTAGCCTGGCATTCAGTTGAGCCTTCAGTGGTTTATGTCCTAATATATAAAAATTCAGGGTCCGTAATGTCCAAAATGACCAAAGCCTTGACAGACTGGAAGTCAGTCCTGCAGTCAGTGCTGGGTTGCCATGGCAGTCGGACTCCCCCCAAAGGGCCCCTGATTAGAGAGGGTGCAGACTGGGCTGAGGGAAACCCCCACTTCATGCACGGATTTTGTGTACCAGGCCACTAGTATATATATAAAACTCTGTTGGGAAATAATGTGACTTGATGAATACACTGATAGTAAAAATACAAATAAAAGAATAATAAGAGCTTTCTGTAAAATTAGATTCACAAAATGATGTCAAAAGTTGGTGCTCACATGTCAGTCTGGATATCTTCATAACAAATGTCACCACTTAGAGATTAAATATTTTAAGTATCAAGATGCTTTATAAAATTGTTTTAAAATAAAAGATTAAATCTTATTAGGTGGAAAAAATCAATGAGCTTTCAATGAACAGAATTAACCACTCATCTCCAATGTCATATATTTTGGTTTACATGCCAATCCATAATTTATTAACTGAAAGCAAGGCTCTTTTACTTTCCATCAAAATGATAGTGTCTAGACTTAAAAGTATAATATTGAGGGAAAAAAATGACCATAAGATAAGATAATATCATGTGCTGAAAGATCATGAGTAGAAAAGTACAAAACAATGGATTACAATCCTAACTCAATAATGTCATAGCTATGCGACCTTGGGTAACTATTAAACCTCTTTCATCCTTCAAGCAACTTCACGGAAGAGTTGTTGTAAGAGTTACAGATAAAGCAGTTAGCTGAGTATCTGGAAGCCAAGATACAAAATGATAAATGATATCATATTCATCATTATTATCATAAAACTAGGGGCCCGGTACATGAAATTTGTGCACTGCGGGGAGGGGGAGTCCCTCAGCCCAGCCTGCCCCATCACACATACTGGGAGCCCTCTGAGGATGTCCTGCCGATGGCTTAGGCCCACTCCGTTTGTGGGAGGCAACCGGGCTGACCAGGGGAAGGCACCAGCCCTATCACCCCGCTGTTGCAGCCACTGTCAGTCACCGCAACCACCAACACAGACTCCAGTCCCTTCACCATGAAAAAATGACAACTTTCTTTAGGCATTTTCAAGATGTGTCTTTCATAAGATATGACATTTCTTTATTTTTATTTTTTTATCCTCATCTGAGGATATGTTTCCATTGACTTTTAGAGAATGTGGAAGACAAAGGGAAAGACAGAGAGAAACATCAAAGTGAGAGGAATACTTTGATTGGTTGCCTCCTGCATGAGCCCTGACCTGGGCCCTGGCCAGGGAGAAGCCTGCAACCTAGGTATATGCCCTTGATCAGAATTGAACCCAGACCCTGCTGTCGGCAGGCCGAGGCATTATCCACTGAGCCAAACCGTCTAGGGCAGGATATGATATTTCTTAGCCCTCCAGCAGTGGACCTTTGTTTTTTTCTCCAGGAGTGTGGTGGAAAAGTCCTAGATCACCTTTTTGGATTCTTATTACCCAAGTTACTAAGAATATTACCAGTGGCATACAGGGAGGTTAGCCAATGAGCAGTTCCTCTAGTTCACACCAATTGCCAGCCCCCCAGCTCCCTCCCATGGCTGGCTCCCTCTCCCTCTGATGGCTGGCTCCCTCTCCCTCCAATCGCTGGCTCCCTCCAAATGCCTTCCTCGGGGCCAGGGCAGGGGCCCCCCAGCTCCCTCCAATGGCCGGCTCCACCCCTCGGCTCTAATCGCAGGCTCAGCCCTGCCCAGGAGCCCCCTGTCTCAGGCCCTTCCCAGGCTGCTCAGGGCCCACACGGGGCCTACCTTGGAGTGACCTGGGTGCTGAGGATGTTCCTGGACAGAGGCTGTTGGGCACCTATGTATGCAAATTAATCGCCATCTTTGTTGGGTTAATTTGCATACTAACTCTGTGGGCGTAGCAGAGGTATGGTCAATTTACATGTTTGTCTATTATTAGGTAAGATTACTTTAAAAGTATGTATTATTTCTCTACTAGAGGCCCTGTACATGAATTCATGCATGGGTGGGATCCCTTGGGGTGGCATGCTGGGATCTGACCCCAACTCGTGCCCCAAGCCTCGCAGCCCCACAGCCCCACCTGGCACCCTGCCGTGGCCTGGCTCCACCCCCTCACTTGCTCCACCATCCCTCTTGTGGGGCAATTGATCGGGGCCAGGTCCCCTGCCCAGATCTCTCAGTGCCTGGGAGCAGGGCAGTGGCCATCTGCAGGGTGATCGGTCGGGACCAGGCTGTCCACTGCCAGCACCATATTGCTGATGCCTACCATGTTCCACGCCACCCCCTCATGCTCAATACACGTCATAGCTAGCGGTTGAACTCCTGGTCGAACAACTTGCACATTAGGCTTTTATTATATAGGATTCCCTTCAGTCAAAGTTCAGGCACTGAGATACTCTGAATATACACTTTGCTTACAAAACATTTTGCAAAATTGTTACATATTCAAGACTGCAGAATAAAGTCTTCACATTAAAGGTATACTCATGAAAGGAGTTTTTAGGTGTGAAATAGGTAGGTTTAGGAAATTTTAAAAAATTAAAAGGTCCATGGAAAAAGCACAGGGCTACAGAGCTACAAAAGGGTGCATTTCCATAAGACAAGGGAGCTGGGAGTAGCAAAAGGTCTATATTTACAAAATAAAGAAGGAGGAAGAAAGTCCAGAAGGAATAGGAGGACAATAAGGGAGAAGAAGGAGGGAACTTCACTACTTCACCTGAGGCTTAAATTTAGGAGTTGCTATAGTAACCTATCTAAGGTAATAGTAACCAATCAGAGGATATCAAGGCACAAAAATTTGCAGTCTTTATAACCTGTAGGGAAAAAGGACTCAGTGGGACTCTTTGCCCCTCTCCAGTGGGAGTCTCTACCTGTTCTTCAATAAATTTCTACCTTTACTATACCATCTTCCTTCCGTGGTTTCATTCTTTGACTCTGATAGACAAAGAGCCTGGGAAAAGCCATCCTGCTCAGAGGGACACTGTGCATTCCAGTCCAAAATTCCCGTTTCATTCATAAAGACAGGCCCTTAACACTAAATGTAAAAGAGTGAGTCTCTATCTTGCTAGCTAAGTTCAGACATAGTAAACATATTTTTTGAGTTACCTGTAATGAAGAATGAAAAGCATGTTAGAAATTTGGTAACTAAGAAAATACCTCTGAACAGACACAGAAAGCTCGATTGATTACAAAAAGAAAAAGCTTTCTTCAAAACAAATCCACAATGTCATTTTGGGACTGAACTCATTAAATATTAGTAGATTAAGAGCAAATTAATGGATTTTTTTTAAATGGTGAATTGGATGTGTTTTTCATACATTGAAAAATCTATTATTTTATTTTATTATTTTTTAATATATCTTTATTGATTTCAGAGAGGAAGAGAGAGAGAAACATAATGAGAGAGAGAATCACTGATTGGCTGTCCCCTGCAGGCACCCCCCCCCTGGGGATTGAGCCTGCAACACGGGACATGTGCCCTTGACTGGAATCGAACCCGGGACCTGCAGTCTGCAGGCCAACGCCCTATCCACTGAGCCAAACTGGCTAGGGCCATGGTCGGCAAACTGCGGCTCGCGAGCTACATGCGGCTCTCTGGCCCCTTGAGTGTGGCTCTTCCACAAAATACCAAGGCCTGGGCGAGTCTATTTTGAAGAAGTGGCATTAGAAGAAGTTTAAGTTTAAAACATTTGGCTCTCAAAAGAAATTTCAATTGTTGTACTGTTAATATTTGGCTCTGTTGAGTAATGAGTTTGCCGACCACTAGGGCAAAAAATCTCTTATTTTACAAAAGGTATTTTAGAATTAGTTCCCTTAAAATAAGTGGGCTGATAATGACCATACTTACATGTCTATAAGCAGAAAATAAGGAGAATCAAGTTCTTGGTTAATGGGTCAGGATAGTAACAGAGATCATCTAGGCATAAGGGTGTTGCCAGAGGTGTGGGTGGTGGGTGGAATTCTTAGTGGGAGTAGGGTTCTTGTGATACTTTTGGAAAAGGAATTTTCTAAGACTCACATGGGAGAATGAAAGGTTTTTATTTGCATGGAATTATATTTCTCAGTTTCCAAAGTCCCATTGTCTTTAAACCAGTCTTGGAAAATATGCAGCTGGGGCTCCAGCAGAGCCAAAAGCAAAGCCAGTGTCAAGAGTCTCTGTTCCATGGGGGAGCTGAGTCCCATGTAGCATCAGGCTAATTACAACCCATTAGTCCAGTGGTGGGCAAACTCATTAGTCAACGGAGCCACATATCAGCAGTACAAAGATTGAAATTTCTTTTGAGAGCCAAACTTCTTAAACTTAAACTTGTTCTAACACCACTTCTTCAAAATAGACTCGCCCATGCCGTGCTATTTTGTGGAAGAGCCACACTCAAGGGGCCAAAGAGCCGCATGTGGCTCGCAAGCCACAGTTTGCTGATCATGGCATTAGTACATTGTGTGGGTGAGTGAATGTAGGGGAGTGTGGCCCCTGCAGCAGGAGTCCCAAGAGAGCAAGAGGGCCAAGAGTGCAAGAGGGCACGAGAGAGAACTTTCCTTGCTCAGGAGTTACATATTTCAGATTTTGCACCCAAGCAGTGGCCACACCTCTTCTGGCCACTGACTTGCTCTCAGGTGTGATTGATAGATAAGCATCTTTCCACGTCACCCGGACCTTACTGGCATGACTCTAAACTGCCTTCATCTAGTCCCTTCCCCTACTGATCTGTGGGGAACAGGATTGGAGAATGTTAACTGCAGCTTCCTGGTAAAGCCGTATAAATGGCATGCCTATCTTATCTAGTCTCCCCTTTGTTCCTTTTCTGTTAAATAATAACCAGATTATTTAACAGTATCACAGGGACTGCATAAAATTGTGAGTATAATGTCTTTCTGTCTAGCATAAACACCTTCCTCATGTCAGATGTCCTTCTCTGTCTATAAAGTCCCTGAAAAGGCAGTTTACACATAACACAGGTGTTAAATATAACCTACTATGTTGGTTATTTACCTTTAGAATTATATATAGTCATTGGCTTAAGAAGACAACAGAAGTCTTTACTGCTATGTGTTAGTGAGGAAAATAAAATATAGGGATATATTCTAGCCTAAGTCAAGGTTAACATGCCTTGTCTTCTATTACTCAAAGGATTGCCAAGTCTAGCTGGGAATATGACCTGTGTCATTACCTCACATCTGCTAAATTCTGACAATAACCCATTCTGGGTCTAATATCCTGACAAACAGCACACTCTCATGATTTATGTTTGGCATATCTGCAAGTATTCATGAACACTGCCAGAAAAATAAGTTATTCTTATAGGAATTTTTAGAATTAAAATAATTTCCTTTGTTATGGTTCTTATATACAGATATACTGTAATGAGCCAGAAAAATTCGTGGGCAAAATAAGTTCTTAATTGGGTTGATCACATATTTTAAAAATATTAACCATCCTATGTAAATAAAACCCTAATATGCAAATTGACCAAACAGCAGAACAACCGGTCGCTATGACATGCACTGACCACCAGGAGGCAGACACTCAATGCAGGAATTGTCCCCTGGTGATCAGTGCACTTCCACAGGGGGAGTGTTGCTCAGCCAGAAGCCGGGCTTATGGCTGGTGAGCGCAGCAGGGTGGCAGGAGCTTCTCCCACCTCCACTGTAGGTGGGCAGTAAGGAGTGAGGGGTCTCAGACTGTGAGAGGGTACAGGCCAGGCTGAGGGACACCCTCCCCACACACAGTGCATGATATTTCATGCACCAGGCCTCTAGTGATTTTATAATGTGCTCTTAAAAATCAAAAGAGAAGGAAATACCAGAATTACAACTTTAGTAAGAGGCAAGAGGAAAATTTTCTCAGGTATAACTGGGTTATATAGAAAGCTTATAGTTAATATTATAAATAAAAAGTGACTGCTTTGGTATTCTTAATTTAGACCCTGTATTTTTTTAAAGGAGATTCTGGTGGCATTTTGCTAATTATGAGTCATATTATAACTAAAACATGGTTCTTAAAAAGAAAAGAAGGCAGAACCCGCCCCCCCCCCCCTCTGATTTAATAATTTCAGTTTTTCAGATTTTAATACCAGGAATATAAAATCTTCATTACATTACATGCAAAGCTGAGTAATTTACAACTAGCTGTAAAAATAAAGACATATAAATGTCAGAATTACTTCTTTAAAAATCTGTGATTTGAGTACCATTTAAAAGTGAAAATGTTATAAAACTAAAATAGATTGTATATAGCTTAAAGAAAATTTGGTTGAATTTTCCCCTTTAATTTAAATATTTATATAATTATGCTTATATTTGAGGCAAAGTTAAGATTTATATCATGATAACCCTGTCTTGAAATCAAAACATGGTTTTGTTGGTTGTAGATATTGAGTAACAATAGAGCTCACCAAATATTCTAGCTACTTCCTCATATTCTGCCTCCCTGACTGTGAGCAAACATGATATGAGTTATTTTTTGGTCTAATAATATAAACAAACTAATAAGCAATACTTTGTTTCTTCCAAAGCCACAGTGATTCAACAATGCACATGTTTCAGTTAAGGAGCTTAAATATCGCCTTAGTCAGTTTAGGTGTGTTTTATTTTATATTCTCAGCTACACTGCAGAACAGTAGTATATCCATTTTATAAATTAGGAATTTGAGGATAAAATTTACTGTCACTGGCATGATGGACATCGTGATTAAAATAATGTATTGAAGTCAAACAGAAAGCATTCTAGTCTTGTTTTTACAAATTATTTCTTATGTGGTCTTGGTCAAGTTATCTAATATCTTACAATCTCAGATACCTTCGTCTGAAAAAGGAGAATGATTATAGCGCCTCCCTGTAGGACTATAGTGGAAGTAAACACATTATAAACAATAATAGGAAGCTATTTATCTTATATTGTTAAAAACCCAAAGGCAGTTTGAAATCTTTTAATCTTTTATATCCTGTTAGTTTGGTGGAGACACAGGGGAAATCAGTTTTAAGATGGGGCATCTTTATGTGACAGAATATCAGGTAAAATCAAGTTTCCCAGCATGGCACAAAGATAGAAACTTTGAATTACATGAATAGCATTCTTTCTTTTCTCCTCCTCCTCCTCCTCCTCTTTCTTTCTCCTCCTCCTCCTCTTTCTTACTCCTCCTCCTCCTCTTTCTTTCTCCTCCTCCTCCTCCTCCCCCTTCTCCTCCTCCTCTTCCTCTTCCTCCCCCTTCTCCTCCTCCTCTTCTTCCTCCTCTTCCTTCTTCTCCTTCTCCTTTTTCTTCTTCTTTTTTAATGTGAGCAATATACTTTACTACTCTTGTCTAAAAGTAAAACATTGCAGAATTATCCATTCTAGGTCCCATGCTAAATTTCTAGAAAATATTTGTTTTAATCCCTTGATTAATTAAAAAATAAAAAACAATTTGAGGAAGTAAAATGGAGGTGTAATAGAAGTTTTGTTGGTAATATTCCTTTGTTAAGATGTCAGGGAGTTTTTGAACAATATTTGTACCTAAGAATAAGAGGGTGGATAAAGGTGAGCTTTCCAAAAAGACTAAGACTGCCAATTGCCTACATAAATCTTTCATTTTTTTAATTACCTGAAGAATAAGATTCAAATTTTTTTAGCAATGAGTATTTTGATCTGTTCTTGAAACCTAGTATGACTTTGATTAAATTTAGTTTTAAACCTAAGTTCTAAAAATCATTTCCCCTTCTCATCCTCCCCCCTTCCCCCCTACCCCAGAGACCTAACCTTTCCCCCAGAGGTTCACTAACTCCCCAAGGCAGCAGAAAACAGTAGCTTGAACCTAAAAATAATATCTTGGCTTAAGTTATGTTTCTGCTCCTGAGCGTTAAGGTAGAACAACCTCCTGGGTACTTTCCTGTGAGAGCAAAGAGAGAGATGTGGGATCAGACCTCAGAAATGTTCTCACCTCCAACCAATCAGCTCCCAGCACTACTCAACACCCTAACCGCAGGGGGTATTGAGATTTGCCTAATACAATCTGTAACCTACATTCCATCAGTGAGTCAGGGCTTATCTGCCAATTCAGTATTCAGGGATGAGTAAAGAAGTTGTTCAGAAAGTAAACCTCACTAGTCTGTAGAGACAAGTCCAGCAGAAACAAGCAGGCAGAAACCTGGAGAAAGAGCATTTAAGCGTTTGGATCTAGCCTTAAATGAAATTCATAAGTACCCCATCTGAATTCCCATATACAGAAGACAAATATGTCCTTTCATTTGAAACTCTACCTATTCACATAAACTTTCATTTCTCTAATACCCACCCCCCCATACCCACCCACGCAGTGTCCTTATGGTGGGGACTCTATACTTACTGTGCATGAGAGTCCCTACAGAAGGCCATTAATTACAGATTTGGGACTTTACTCTTAGAATGTATGAGTGAACCATTTTAAGAAAGAACCCAGGAACATGTGTTTCTTATACATCTTTTTTAAAAAATAAATCTTTATCCAGATTATTACAATTGTTTCTCCTTTTTCCCCCCATAGCTCCCCTCCACCTGGTTCCCACCCCACTTTCTGCCCTTACCTCCCCGCCACTGTCCTCCTCTATAGGTGTACGATTTTTGTCCAGTCTCTTTCTGCACCCCCCCCATATCTCTTTCCCCCTGAGAATTATCAGGCCACTCCCTTTCTATGCCCCTGATTCTATTATATTCATCAGTTTATTCTGTTCCTCAAGTTTTTAATTCACTTGATTTTTAGGTTCACTTGTTGATAGATATGTATTTGTTGTTCATAATTTTTATCTTTACTTTTTTCTTCTTCCTCTTCTTAAAGAATCCCTTTCAGCATTTCATATAATACTGGTTTGGTGGTGATGTACTCCTTTAGCTTTTTCTTATCTGTGAAGCTCTTTATCTGCTCTTCAATTCTGAATGAAGCTTTGCTGGGTAGAGTAATCTTGGTTGTAGGTTCTTCCTATTCATCACTTTGAAAATTTCTTGCCACTCCCATCTGGCCTGCATAGTTTCTGTGGAGAAATCAGCTGACAATCGTATGGGTGCTCCCTTGTAGGTAATTAACTGTTTTTCTCTTGCTGCTTTTAAGATTCTCTCTTTGTCTTTTGCTCTTGGCATTTTAATTATGATGCGTCTTGGTGTGGTCCTCTTTGGATTCCTTTTGTTTGCAGTTCTCTGCACTTCCTGGACTTGTAAGTCTATTTCTTTCACCAGGTGGGGGAAGTTTTCTGTCATTATTTCTTCAAATAGGTTTTCAGTATCTTGCTCTCTCTCTTCTTCTGGCACCCCCATAATTTGGATGTTGGTACACTTGAAGTTGTCCCAGAGGCTCCTTATACTATCTTCAAATTTTTGGATTATTTTTTCTTTTTGCTTTTTCAGTTGAGTGTTTTTTGCTTCTTTGTATTTCAATTCTTTGACTTGATTCTTGCATTCCTCTAGTCTGTTGTTGGGTCTCTGTATAATATTTTTTATTTCAGTCAGTGTATGTTTAATTCCTAGTTGGTCCTTTTTCATATCTTCGATGGTCTCGTTATATTTATCAGCCTTTTCTAGGATATTCTTGAAAAGCCTTATAACTGTGGTTTTGAATTCTATACCCAGTCATTTGCTTTCCACCATTTCTTTCGTTTGTAATCTGTTTCTTTGTCGCTGCATTTTCACTGCTTCCCTGAGTTGGTAGGGTAGCTTTGTGTGCTAGGTTTCCTATATGGCCCAGTGGGTCGGCCTCCCCAGTTAACCTGAGGTGGACTCTCTTGGTGCACTCCTTTGTGGACTGTGTGTGCAGCCTTGTTGTAGTTAAGTCTTGATTGTTGTTGGTATTTCTGGGAGGAATTGACCTCCAGGCCAGTTGGCTGTGAGGATCAGCTGTGTCTATGCTGGGAGAAGTTCGGTGCTGGAGACAGCCTTATAGGATTAGACTTGCCAAATTGCATAAGCCTCTGTGCTCAGCTTGGATGGGGTGGAGTCTCAGGGCGGAACAAACAGTCTTGGCTTCCCGTCAGCCCTGCCCTTGCGTGCATGTGCCTCCAGATCTCTGCCTTCCCCGGCTCCTAAGCTTCCGCCCGAGAGTCTAGATTCCCTCCCCAAGACCGTGGGTCCCCAGGGGCTCGCCTGGAACTGGGGTTCAGTGCAGTCAGAACTGGGGCTCAGTGCAGTCAGTAGCTTCAGACTCCCTTCTGCTAGGGAAAGCCTGTGGCAACCTCCGCAGTCTTTGTGCACAATCGCACGCGCGCCTCCAGACCCCTGCCAGCCAGGGTTCCTCCAGATGTCTGAGTCTCCAAGTGCCTTTTTCTCTACCTGACAGTCCAGACTCCCCCTGTATGAGCCTGGGTCCACAGGGTTTCGCCCGGAACTGGGGTTCTGTGCAGTCGGAACTGTGGTTCAGTGTAGCCAGGGGCTTCCTTCCCCCTCCCGCCAGAGAAAGTCAGCCAGGCTCTCAGCCGCCCTTCCTCTCTGCACACACAAAGACCCTTTGCCGTACCTCAACCCTTTGCCATTCCTCCATTTCTCCCTGAGCTTTTCTCTTTCCTTCTAGTTGTAGAATTTCCACTCAGCCTGCTTTCCTGTGGTTCTGGATGGTGTCCGTTCTATCTTTTAGTTGTAGTTTTGAAATTGTTGTGTGAGGCAGCAGTTTAAGTGCTTACCTATGCCGCCATCTTGGTTTCTCCCTCTGTTTCTTATACATCTGAAGGTTTCCATACCTTAAGGAATACTAGCTGTAAGGCTTAATAAATTATGTAATTTAGTCGTACTTAAAAAAAAATCAATAATAATGCCCAATGTGAAATATTAGCTCTCCTTCTTATTCCTGAAAGTATACACTCAGTTAGTAATATTTGCTTTACTGAATCTGATTACTGGAAATATGCAATCAATGACTGCATTTTTAGAGAGGCATGCTCCTGATCGATAACCATTGGTTGTCTTTAGCTAACACTCAACACCAGTGCACACTAACAAATGGTCACTGAAATTAATGACTTCATTTTATATCAGGTTCAGACAGCTGTTCCAGAATCTTCTAACATGAACTTAGACTTCTCACTGCTGATGGCTGTTGTGGCCTATGCCATCACACCACCTGCTCAGCAGTCACTCCCAGCAGCTGCTGTTCTTGGCACCATCTGCCTGGCTATCTCTTCATCCATCTGTACTTCTCCTTGGCACTGCTCAAGTTACAGCACATTTCACTCTCCACTCTTAAACATAGGAATTCCAAAGTCATTCCTCCTTTTAGATTTAGGAAAGCCCTTTGTGGAACATCCATAGGACTTGCTTTCCCTAGTGTCTCCCACTTAAAAATTTCATACTCTTAATGATTTCTTAAATTTGAGGGGAACTCGGTCTTGCTGGCCACAGCAGAAATACAGAGCTTCACAAATGCAATTATAATGCTAGTTGGTGTTCAGATGATAATAATAATAAATAATAAAAATAACAATAATGACAATAAATTATTTTATTTAGTTATATTTTATTTCAATAAATGTGTAGGAAATGGTAGTGTATAAAGTGCTTCCACAAATATTGTCTTTATTGAAACATAATCAATTAGAGATTTATTTCAGGAGTTGCTAATGTTCATCCTAAAGGAAAGAAACCAAATACTTAAAATGAGTCACTGACAATTTATTTCTAAGTCACTCTTTTCTGGAAGGTAAAGCCCATATTTTCATTTAGGTTCTAGATTTTAAGATCTCAAAGTACCAACACTAGTGCTGCATAATCCAGATAGGAATGTCTCTGCCTTTTCCAGAGTTGATGGAGGCTGATGGAAGAGAGGCAGTCATTTGGGGAAGTCCAAGGGAGTGTGCCTCACAAGACCTCCAGTTTGGCGAGTTAAGCTCACTGACTATACATTCAGATGGAAAAAGTTACTGTCCCACTAACTATTCAGAAACTGGTGAGCCTCCTTCCTCATCTAAATTGTCATGTACCAATAATGTACAAAACTCATGAGTTACTCTGTGGAGACTTAAGACTTTTTGTTTATTTCTATGGTTTTCAAATTGTTCAGCATTTCCTAATTTCTGTCTCTCTTTCTTTTCTTGATTCTCTCAGTGACCTGCGTCTTTCGTCTGTCACCTTTTAAAGTATTCCTCTGCTTGCTATCCGTTAGTCCTTGAAAATAAATTTGCAGCCTTTGTCCTTCTTGTTTCTTTCTTGCTCTGACAACTCAAGCCTCCTCTGAATGCTTATTGAAATGGACAGATGTCTCCACCCAGACTGCTGTTGAATCTGAAGTTGGGAGGGATGAGCTCTACTTCATAGAAAGATGGTGACATTTTCAATAATCCTTGCCTCGTTATTTATGCTCTTGTGTAACCTCCTTCTTACTTGAATAATGGCTAGTCCCTGTGACCAACAGAATACTATAGGGTGTGACTTCCCAAACTTTGTCATCAAAGGTACTATAGTTCTTAGTGCTCTTGGATCACTTGTTGGGGGTCAATAACTGCCCTGTCATAAGAGCATTCAAGCATCCCTGTGGAGAGGTCAATAAATAGTGATCCAACCAACAAGTGGAACCAATTTGCAGGTCATAATGAGTCAGTTACAAAGCAGCTAAACCATCAGAGAGATAAATGCCTGGAGCCTACAGATCCTTGCACTCAGTTGCAATCAAAAACTCAAAGCCAAAACTGCTCAGAAAAGCCATACCAAATGCCTGATTCTCCGAAATTGTGAGGTCATATTTATTATTTTAAGCCAGTAAGCTTTCGTATAATTTATTACAAGAAGAAAAGACTAAAACAAAATTGTAGGAGTGTATATTGACATTCCAGATTATAGAAGTGAGGGGCGGTTAGGATATACCCCCCAAAATGTGCCACTTTGTCATGTGGATTGCTTTGAGTGCAAGGCAATTGAGACCCAGGAGAAGCTTTGTGCCTCTCCTTCAAGTGCCTCAGAAAGTTAAGATGGGGGAGCCTGTGCCAGGAAGGGAACTAATACCAGAGATAACTTTTTATCTCAGAAAGACGCATCTGCGTGGCTGGACAAACATGTCTTTATCAAACCTCTGCTCTTCCTGTCCTCCTATGAATCATCTCTGTCCCCTTTGAAGCCCCAGACTCTATCCATCCCTTTCTCAACTGCCTGGCTACCTATGAGTCTCATACTTTTATGAGGCTCCCATTTTTTCTCCTGTGAATCTGTCTTATGTCAATTTAATTATGAAACCAATGAAAGAACCTAGAGGAGAAAAAGGGAAAAGCTATAAATTGTAGGACAAGAGGGAAAAAAGTGTTCAAAGGGCTATTATGCTCAGGTTTCTTAGAATTCAAATTCAAAAAATTACTTTCACTTTATTCTGTGGATGACAGATATTTGGATTTCTTAGGGTCTAGAGAATTTTTAGGGGGGTGAGCCCAGTTTCCAGGCAAGTTTAGAGTTGTATAGCCCTGCAATACAGAGAAATTTTCAGCATGAACACAATTTTACTGAGCAGTATAAAGAAACAATCAGCCTCAAATGGACTAATTTGGCAAGTTAATAGGTTGAATCTTGCCTGCAAGATCTTATAGACATGCTATATGCAACTGCTTTTATAGATGTATCATTTTATAATTATGTTTCATATATAGATGCTGGTTTCTTCTTTTACTATGTTTATATATGTGTGTGTTTTTTTTAAGTTTTGGTAGCCAACTTATAGTGACATAATATTTTTAAGATTCTGTTATGGGCAATGTCAGCTCTCGGTTCTTGGGTTTGGCAAAGAAAGAATGCAGAACCGAGAACTCTAGCACAAGAGGAAGTTTATTTAGCTTGCAAAACAAAAGTACACTGGAAGAGAAGATTTGAGCAGGCTGTTCAGAGAGCTGCCTTGGTCTTATAGAAAGAAAGCCACAGAGCAGACAAAGTAAGCCAGCTGGGCTGGGAGGACTCAGGAAACAAGTTACAGAGGCAAAATAAGGGCCCTTGGAAACCGGTTCAGGGGATGAGCCCAGGATGAGCTACCACTGCACACTGCTCCCCTGGCTGCAAGTCTCATGGAGACCCTTAAAACTTAGAAGAAGAAAACAAAGATACATACCTAAAGACAGAGGGCACAGGCATGCTCTAGAGAGAGAGCAGGAACTGGGTCTTTTGTCTTAAGGGTTATGATCTGTTTTCTAAAGGCAGGGATTTTAGAGGATGTCTCAGGTGATGGTTTCAATAGAATACTCAGGCTTTCCAGGTGTGTCCTTTAATATGCTGATCCATCGACATGAGCTATAGGGTCCGAGTCCTGGTCTCTAACGATTGGTTGGTGCAAGGTAAGGGGTTATTGGTCATTGCATCTGGCCCAGATGCCAGCCATGGCATCATTCCATCTGGTTTTGCTGCTTTTCTGGGCCTGGAGCTGAAACACAACTGATGCCTAGATGTTATCTCTAGTTTGCTCAAAGTTCTGTCTCTGTGGTCAGCAGACTAGAGGCTTTGTTCCTAAGATTATTTGATGCTGCTGAGAACCTCATTGTCCTGAGGGCTTAATACTTAAGGGAGTGCTAAGCGAGGGCGAAGGAAGCAGGTGAGTCAGAGTGCTGGGTGCTGGGCAGGGATTTTAGAGGATGTCTCAGGTGATGGTTTCAATAGAATACTCAGGCTTTCCAGGTATGTCCTTTAATATGCTGATCCATCGACATGAGCTATAGGGTCCGAGTCCTGGTCTCTAACGATTGGTTGGTGCAAGGTAAGGGGTTATTGGTCATTGCATCTGGCCCAGATGCCAGCCATGGCATCATTCCTTCTGGTTTTGCTGCTTTTCTGGGCCTGGAGCTGAAACACAACTGATGCCTAGATGTTATCTCTAGTTTGCTCAAAGTTCTGTCTCTGTGGTCAGCAGACTAGAGGCTTTGTTCCTAAGATTATTTGATGCTGCTGAGAACCTCATTGTCCTGAGGGCTTAATACTTAAGGGAGTGCTAAGCGAGGGCGAAGGAAGCAGGTGAGTCAGAGTGCTGGGTGCTGGGCAGGGATTTTAGAGGATGTCTCAGGTGATGGTTTCAATAGAATACTCAGGCTTTCCAGGTGTGTCCTTTAATATGCTGATCCATCGACATGAGCTATAGGGTCTGAGTCCTGGTCTCTAACGATTGGTTGGTGCAAGGTAAGGGGTTATTGGTCATTGCATCTGGCCCAGATGCCAACCATGGCATCATTCCATCTGGTTTTGCTGCTTTTCTGGGCCTGGAGCTGAAACACAACTGATGCCTAGATGTTATCTCTAGTTTGCTCAAAGTTCTGTCTCTGTGGTCAGCAGACTAGAGGCTTTGTTCCTAAGATTATTTGATGCTGCTGAGAACCTCATTGTCCTGAGGGCTTAATACTTAAGGGAGTGCTAAGCGAGGGCGAAGGAAGCAGGTGAGTCAAAGTGCTGGGTGGGCCAAGTTTGAATCAGCTGTCTCAGTTTCCCTATCCCACTTGCCAAGGAGTTTTCCTGGCTTCTTACTATCCTGCTTCAGTTTTATTTTACAGGCATCTATTTTAACAAACATGATATGCTTATGAGCACCCAAATTGGTGAGCGATTCTTTAGCCATTACCCAAGGGTATTCTGGGATAGTTCCAATCAAAAATATTATATCATGTTGTTATATCATATGTTAAACCAATGTGTCTTGGTTTTTTGTTTTAGAAAAAAAAAGCCATTGCAGATTATTTCTTGCTATGCTAAGAAGCTTAAACATAAAAAGTACAATGTATGAAAATAAGAGAGGTGAGCAGAAGCAGCCAACTGGCATCCATGCTTGGGGCTCACATGCAAATCAAATTATTCTTTGCTTTCCAACACTTCCCAATTTTTTAAAAAAAATTATATTTGAGGCTGGATGGCAACTCTATAAGAGGACATCAATGATATAAATACAGACAGCATTGTGTTGGGTAGAGCAATGCCAGGAATTGACAGGACCAACAGATAAAACCCAAACAATTACATTTCCGCAAACACTTGACTTGGTGTTGAATCAACACTCTTCTTGATAAACAGCAGGGTGGCAAGCATAACTGACAATTCATACATTTCCAATGTATAAACCATGCTGGTCTGATGAAGTACTGCAACTCTTTTCCAGCTTTCTTTTTACAGTGGGGGAGAAAATAAGTTGCTCAGTAATTTTTGAGTTTTCCTTCAGTGATCATACAAAATTCTCTTTGCAAAATGCTTAATGATTTCTGGTTGAGCATGGCACGCTTCCAGCTTAATACCATCTTCCTCCAACAATATGCTTGCGGCTATTGGTGAGCGATTTTTAAATGGCATTTAGTACTCCTATGCCACAGACCGTTTTCCAGGCAATCATTAAGAGCACGTTGTCAAGGCCAGAAAACTCCATCTCAAGAGCCTGCAACCTTTCTCTTGTTTTTTATTTTATACCCCCACCTCAACACACAACACAAAATAACTCGTGAGTACACACTCTTTACCTTATTTTGTTTTATTCTCTTGTTGATATTCAATTGACCTTTCTCAGGAAAGATCTGAGGAAAAATTTTTGTTAAGTAATAATGTCATCTTTCTTCCAAAGAACAAAGGCCTTATCCAAAATGGAAGAAAAAGATACAAGCAAACCATGTAGACAGAGACATCAATATAAATGGCAATGCGCTCGTAGATACAAACATTTGCCAAGTTTTCAGAATAATAAGTTAAGTCAAAAACAACTGAATATACCTGGTTTTGAAGTGATTTTTCTACTCTCACATATGGTTTCTGTCTTGGTAACAATGTCCTTTGCTTTAAAAGTCCTATTTATTTATCATTGTCTAGTACAAATGACACCGAGAGTATTTAGTATTTTACTATTTGATATGATATCCTTTTAGTATTTGTGGACTTTTCAAGGCAGTTAGTTGGTTCCATATTACTTCTGGACAAATTTATATTAGAATGGTCCCATCTTGCAGGTAGTTTTCCTATGGAGCAAGAAGTTCCATAGGAAAATGGACTCTTTACCTTTGAATTCCCAGATTCTCTGGTATTTATAGTGCAGTTTCCATAAATGCACTGTATGCATTATTTGCCAGGTACTAGATTACAAACTTCATGAGATTGTGGCTTATATGTTCATTTATTCTATGGATTTGCAGTGTCTAGAAGAGAACATGGTTCATATTAATACTGAAAAAAATGTTTATGGAATGGATGCATGCCTGCATGTAATAAAGCTGATAAGCTGCCTCTCTCCTCTGGGCCACAGGGTCACTTTCCCTTTCAGAGCTTTTGCTATCTGATGGTGGCTCCACTGAATCATAGCTAATCTTTGCAGCTTGTCCCAAATGTGGACTGCCGCAGTCCTTTAGCAGCAAGGGTTCAGGAATCTGGAGAAGGGGCTGTGACATAAATGGATAGAGACTAGACAAAAAATATAAATTTGGAAGGCATTGGGGAAAGCCAGGTGGAAACCAACTCTCTAGTGGAGTGTCTCCCCAAATGTCTGGACCCACTGCTTCTTATTCACACATTTTGCCCTTTAGCAAAGCAGACATACATATAAAAGGTAAGGTTTGGTAAACAGTAAAGGACTATCAGGTTAGGGCAGTGGTTGGCAAACTCATTAGTCAACAGAGCCAAATATCAACAGTACAACAATTGAAACTTCTTTTGAGAGCCAAATTTTTTAAACTTAAACTTCTTCTAATGCCACTTCCTCAAAATAGACTCGCCCAGGCTGTGGTATTTTGTGGAAGAGCCACACTCAAGGGGCCAAAGAGCCACATGTGGCTCTCGAGCTTCAGTTTGCCGACCACAGGGTTAGGGGAATTGCCCTCAGCTGTTCAACCAGGGTAATATAATACTGATAGTACGCCTTGCTGACTATCAAAGCCCATCAGCCTTTTGAGGACTTTTTGCATTTATTACGACCTGCTAGACTTAGCCTCCAGCAGCAGACATTTAAGAGTGATGAGTTCCTTTGAAGACATTGCCATGATTATAAACTGTAAATGGAACAACAACCATGATTCATAATCTTCACAAGCCCTAAAGTTGCTCTGATTATTATGCTCTCATGCCTTTTGTCTGCAATAAATTCCTGGATTTCTTATAAGCACTTTCCTAACACTGACTTCCGCATAGAGCAAATCTCCATGGAGTGTTGTTTCAAAGCAAGAGCACGCTGTATACCAGAGATCTGGTTCTCATTGGATCACTGAGTTTTACAAACTGTGTCAACTTGGGTAAGTTATAGAATGTCCTTGAGTGTCAGTTTACTTATTTGAAAAGTGAGATTAATGATACATGCCTATCTAATAGCACCATTATAATGTTAAATGAGAAATACATGTAGTCTTATCTTTATACCATCAATGATAATCTAATACTATTTCCATGCTTTAATAAAGGGATTCATAAACTTAGACATGCTATACAAATATAAAATAGTATTACTTATTCAGATTATTGTCATGAACTTCTTGGGGCTAGGCATATTACCATGTAGTTACACTGATCTTGAAGTGCCAAGGATGGCATATTTTACTTCATGAACTATATGACACTTCAGCAAGATAACCAGATTCATAGTCAAACAGGCAGTGGTCCTGTCTTTTTTTATAACTGAAGGCAGGTTATTTTCAAATTTTAGCTTGGGGAGTTGCTAGGCATTTCATAGATTGTCATCAATCAGGTAGCTGTGTACAGGGATCTGTTTCTGTATTACGTTATATCACATTGGTTAATTTATCTATATTTATGCCACTAGTACTGTCTCCATTACTACAGCATTGTAATAAGTCTTGATTTCTGATAGTATAAGCCATCCAGCTTTGTTCATTTTAAACATTTCATCAATGTTGAATCAACCTTCTAGAAGAAAATAATTTCATGATTCATAACTTTGGGATAACTGGAATTTCTAAAATGGGATGAGGGCACACACACACACACACACACACACACACACACACTTATCAAAAGCATTAACCATAAAGAAAGATTAAGCTGGACACATTTAAATTAAGAGCTTATGTTTAACAAAAGATATAATTAAGAGAGTTCAAAAAGTAAGCCATAGACTAAGAAAAGATATTTACAATATATACATTCACAAATACTTCATATCAAGAACATATGGAGAACTCCTACAAATCAATAAGATACAATCAACCTAATTACAACAGTGGGCAAAATATTTGACAGATATTTCACCAAAGATTGTAACCAAGTGGCTGATAAATATATAGAAATGTATGCAATATCATTAGCCATTATTAGACAAATTAAAAGCTGTGATATATATCATTACACAAACATAATGGATAAAATATAAAATAAAATTTAAAAAAGACTGAGAATACAAAATATGAGTGAGGATATGAAGATGGGAGAAGAAAAAACATAATTTTTTATAAATCATTTGAAAAAGATTGAAGGAAATCATATGTATACCATATGACCCAATGATTCTACTCTTGAATATATATTCAAAAAAGTGTACAAAATAATATGTACAAAAGACATATGCATAAAATGTTCATAGAAGTTTTATTTACTGCCTAGAGGCCCAGTGCACAAAATGTGTGCACAAGAGGGGGGAGAATCCCTCAGCTTGGCCTGTACCCTCTTGTAATTCGGGGCTGTCAACTGCCGATTTAGCATTAAAACTGGCAGTCGGACATCTCACTTGCAATCCAGGACAGCTGGCTCCTAATTGCTGGCTTGCCAGCCTGGCTGATCACCCCTAACCCCTCTGCCTGCCTGCCTGATCACCCCAAACCACTCTGTCTGCTGCCTGATCACCCCTAATCACACACCTGCCTGCCTGATCACCCTAACTGCCTCTGCGTTGGCCCCTGCCACTGTGGCTTTGTCCGGAATGACGTCAGGAAGGTCATTCGGCTGTCCAGTCTAATTAGCATATTACACTTTTACTATTATAGATGTTCACTAATAGAATGGGTAAGTAAATTATATTGTTAACATACAGTAGAATACTACATAACTATTAACACAATAAACTTCACATGTACCATGGGTGAATATCAAGCAAAAGAGATTATTAATTAAAAATATATATTTTTTATTTATATGAAGTTTCAAAACTGATAAAACTAACCCATTGTTATAGAAATCAAAATGGTTTTTACTCTGGGAGAGTTATTGACCTAAAGGGGAAACCAGTGATTTTCTTGGCTGTTGAAACTATTTTTGGTGGTTGTTATGTGGGAATATACATATTTACAAAGTTATCAATCTCTACACTTAATACTTATGTACCTTACTAAATGTAAGTTCTACCTTAGTGATTTTTAATTGACAAACTCACTGAGGCAGAGAAGATGAAAAGATTGACACTATAGTCCTTGTACTGTCTATTCTTATGAAGTCTTTGGCTAAAACAAGCCAGGGGCTGTTCTTCCTGTAAGTACCTTCTGAAACAGTGTGGTCTAACCTTTTAATCTGTTAGAATGCATACCTAAGGGCATGCCAGAGGGCAGTACTCAATAATACTCAGTATTTTTTTCTCTCATTTTTGATCTTTCCTTCAACTAATTATACCTTGCAAATATCCAAGTTCTGTTTATATATTAATGAAAATACATCCT
The DNA here is from genome assembly GCA_026230045.1 of Corynorhinus townsendii. Taxonomy (NCBI): domain Eukaryota; kingdom Metazoa; phylum Chordata; class Mammalia; order Chiroptera; family Vespertilionidae; genus Corynorhinus; species Corynorhinus townsendii. The sequence goes on from JAPDVU010000004.1 coordinate 82,919,401, forward strand.
GAAACAGCCATGTAAGGAAATAAATTTAAATCCTGTATCAAGTTTCTAGTATTATTATCTGAAAATATTTTTAAGATTTTGGCTTAAAATAGCCTATTGGGTGTAAAATAAGTGTAACTAAATGCTAAAGCCAATGAAGTAATGATACCTCTGCTGCTTCTGAAATACTTCTGTTCAGAAAAGCTGCCTTTGGCCTTGGGCAGTAGCTCAGTTGAGTAGAACATCATCCTGATATGCCAAGGTTATGGGTTCCATTTCCAGTCAGGGCACATGCAAAGGTCAGCCTACAAATGCATTGATAAGTGGAACAGCAGGTTGACATCTCTCTCTCTCTCTCTTTCTCTCTCTTTCATCTCTGTCTCCCCCAAATCAATAAATAAAAATTAAACAAAAGAAAAGCTGCCTTTATCTCAGTATAAGCACCTATAATGTCTAGGTTAAAATGACCTATTTAGGTCCTAGATTTGAAGACCTCCAGGTAATGGAGAACCATTTGGACTTCTCTGGAGGCCTGGCCCAAATCCTGTCCTTAGGGAATAAACTGCTGTCTGGGTCCCCGGAGTCTCAACCTTGGACCCACTTGTTTTTCCACCCCCACAACATCTCTATGTCTGCACCTTCGTTACTTCTGCAGGATTGCTGTTGGCCTAAATCTCTGCCTGTTCCCTGCCATTTTTTCATCCCTCGGGCCGCACCTTTTGACTCTGTGTCTGAGAACTGTCTGAGAGTCCAAAACCTGCACTTTCATAATAGTTCTGAGAGAACTATTATGATGACAGTTTCATAATGACCTGGATTCAATCTTCATTCTAAAAAGCTTAACGTACTACTGATGCCCAAGTATTAACCTTTATCTTCATGTTTTGACTCAGTTGCTCCAGGTAGATATTTGAACTTCACATAAACAATGTATTCATAGCATTACTTACAGAGAAAAATATTAACAGCCTAAAATCAAACTTTAGCCAATATTTTATTAAGTACAGTATAAATCATTCACATTATCAAAATAATGCTCATAATGAATCATGATAGAAATTCTGGGGGAAAGTAGTAAATAATATTTTGTAAAAACTATGTATTTATATGTAAATCTAAGCTCTGAATTTGTCCATAAGGGGTGAAAAAGACTTAAAAGACAAAAATCTTTAAATTGTCAATACCAGTGGTTTAATTGATGTGAAGTAAACAATGTTTTTGGTATATCTTAAACCTCTTATAACAGCTTTTTAAGGTATAATTAAGGTCCATGTTAGTGTATACCATAAAACATCATAACAAAATAATGAGCATACACAGCACCCCCAAAAAACTTCCCTCAGAAAATGCAACAACAGATATTACTGACAGCCTCATCAAGGTGCCTAACATAAATAATAACACCTTATGAATATATAAATGTGCGTATAAATAAGTACATATATATATCATATATATACTAGTAGCCCATCGTGCAATATCATGCAATAGGCCACCCACCGCTTCTGCGGGAGCCAGTGGGAACTGCAGCATGCCGCCAGGATCTGTACTGCTTCCATGGGAGGTGGGAGGGACCCGCGCTCTTCCCACGGAAGGTGGGCCCGCCGTTTCCTCTCTGAGCTCGGCTGCAGAGGCTGCAGGTTGTAACCCCTATCCCTGTCCATGTCTGCTCTGGCTCTAGGAGGGGTGCCCGAGTTGGGTATGGTGACAAAACAAGCATTCTTCCAAGCCACTCATGCTGCCTGCTCTCAGTGGCCGCCCCCTCCAGGCCTGGGGGACTGTGGCAGGGCTGAGAGGACGGGGCACTGCCATCTTGTAGCTATGGGCGCTGCCATCTTTGTGATGAAGTGACAGTTAATTTGCAGATTATCCTTTTATTAGAAAGTATATATATATACATATATATATATTGCTATAAATTAAAGTGGTTTAAAAAAAAGTCTAATTACAAAACTTTATCTCAGGAGTTGACAGTAATCTAAAATTATGTTACTTTTCTTTCCAGGATAAAAATGAAACACTTCTTGTTTTTGGCTGCTGCTGCTGGCTTTCTGCCTGGTTTGATTATAAGAATATGTGGGGTTTGTATACTTCATAATTATTTTCCAGAAGAAATAGAGCTAACCCTGTAGTACACTCACTTTGCTACAGACACTATGTAAGGATATTATGTCTACTATTCACCTAGTTCTCACCATAGCCTTATTAGGCAAGTACTATTCTTTTATTTTGTTTTGTTAATCATCACCCAAGGATATGTTTTTTCCATTGCTCTTTAGAGAGAGTGGAAGGGAGGGGAGAGAGAGAGAGAGAGAGAGAGAGAGAAACATCAATGTGAGAGAGACATATTGATTGGTTGCCTTCGGCAGGTGCCCTGACCAGGGCCTGGGATTGAATCTGCAACCCAGGTATGTACCCTTGACCAGGAAGGAATTGAACCTGAGACCCTTCAGTGCGCAGTCCCAGGCTCCAATCACCTACCCATAGTGGCCAGAGCAGCATGTACTATGCTTAATCCCTTATTACAGAGAAAGGTTAAATCATGTAGCCAAGGTCAGATAACTAGGACATGGCACAGTGTAAAGTACACCTAAGTAGTTTGATTCCACGGGCCCATGCCAGACTTATTATAGTCCCACTGGGTAATTCAAAAAAGTTCAGAATGTAGGGCAAGAGTTACTTATTTATAATTTATCCATGTATTTTCCATGACTGAATAGAAAAAATACTGTTTTGTTTTGTTGACCCAGAAAAGGTATCTATTCCATTAATATCCAAACTGAGCTATCTGATTTCTAACTATAACAAGATTTCAACACATCAAAAGAAAATATGAAATTAATGATACCAACGGCAAAGTGAGAAGAGTTAAGGAGTGATTAGCAAGGAGTGAATATATAAGGCCTGAATCTCACTACTTATTAAAAACAAGAACTTCAACAATCACCTCCAAATGCCTCAATGATATGAAGAAAATATGACATTTTTTAATGTTTCCCAAATTATTTTTATTATGAGCAGAAATCAATAGCTTTGGTATAGAAGATGGTTTTTATATTTTTATGTGCTAGATATGATAAATCAGATGTGTAATATAAATAAGCTGCTCTTTATTACAATTAATTGTAACCTAAAATATTAAGGATATTTATTTTTCTTCTTGGTGAGTTGCAGATAAAGACAAACAATTTTTTTTAAAGTCCCAAATTATAGATTATAGCTTATTTGAATCCTATGTAAATATATTTTCATTGATTTTGGAGAGGAAGGGAAAAAGAGAGATAGAAATATCAATGAGAAAGAATCATTGATCAGATGCCTCTTGCATGCCCCCTACTGGGGATCAAGCCAACAACCTGGGTATGTGCCCTGGCCAGGAACGGAATCATGACCTCCTGGTTAATAGATTAACACTCAACAACTTAGCCACACCAGCAGAGCTTGAATCCTACTTTACACTTACAGATGCAAATATTAATGTTTTATTATATGAATAAGACAAACATGTAAATAGATTTTATCTGGGAAGTGAAGAGAACACTTGGAGGTGTTGTGGGGAATGAGCCAAGGAAGCAAAGTCAGTCAGAAAAAGGTTCACTATCAAGATTATTGTGGTTCATATTGTCCAATAACAACTGCTTCAATGTGGTCCAAAGTATCCTATCTAATAAAAGAGAAACATGCAAATTGACCATACCTCCATGACAACCACAAGCCATGCCAACCAGCCAATCAAGAGTGAGTTTGAAAATTAACCCAACAAATATGGCAGTAGCCACAGAGCTGGAGCAAGCAGCAGGCTTGGGTTGCCTCCAGCGATGGAGGAAGCCAAGCTTCCCACCCGTTCTGGCTGGCCCTGGCCTCCACTCAAGGCTACAAAGTTTCAATTATAGAAGATAAATAAATCCCTGATAGCAGGGCCTCCACTTGGGTCGCTGGGGGGCGTGGCCAGCCTGCAAACCACCACAGGCCCCTTGCCCAGGCCACCCCACACACCAAGGGAACCCCCACCCTGATCCAGGACACTCTTCAGGCCAAACCAGCTGGACCCCACCCGTGCACTAGGCCTCTATCCTATCTAATAAAAGAGTAATATGCAAATTGACCATCACTCCAACACACAAGATGGCTGTCCCCATGTGGTCAAAGATAGCTGCCCCCATGTGGACACAAGATGGCCACCACAAGATGACCAGCAGGGGTGGGCAGTTGGGAGGGATGAGGCCTGCAAGGGAGGGCAATTGTGGGCAATCAGGTCAGCAGGGGAGGGCAGCTGGGAGGGACCAGGCCTGCAAGGGAGGGCAGTTGGGAGCGATCAAGCTTGCAGGGGAGGGCAGTTAGGGGTGACCAGGCTGGCAGAGGAAGGAAGTTGGCACGACCGGGCCTACAAGGAACGGAAGTTGGGGGGGTGGGGGGGGGCACGGGCCTGCAGGGGAAGGCAGTTGGGGAGGACCAGGCCAACAGGGGAGGGCAGTTGGGGGTGACCAATCCTGCAGGGGAGGCCAGTTAGGGGTGAACCAGGCCTTCAGGGGAGGGCAGTTGGGGGGGACCAGGCCTGCAGGGGAGGGCAGTTAGGGTCAATCAGGCTGTCAGAGGAGCAGTTAGGCATCAATTAGGCTGACGGGGGAGTAGTTAGGGGGTGATCAGGCTAGCAGGCAGAAGCGGTTAGGGGCAAATCAGGAAGGCAGGCAGGCAAGCAGTTGGGAGCCAGCAGTCCTAGATTGTGAGAGGGATGTCCGACTGCCCATTTAGGCCTGATCCTAGTTGGACATCCCTCAAGGGGTCTCAGATTGGAGAGGTGCAGGTTGGGCTGAGGGACACACACACCTGTGCACAAATTTTGTGCACCGGGCCTCTAGCCAATTATAAATTTCAAAAATCCCATCACAGACTATTATACTATTCTATAGACTTGTGTAATATCATACTGACATTCACAAATCCTCAAAACTAGCACTAAAGAAATGGAAAGTAACACATTGAGATAACAAATTGTAAAATGCTGTTTATCATTATTTATTCAATATAAGATATGAATTAAAATTGTGTATAGGTCTACGAGTAATAGATTGTGCATAAAAAATTCCACTTAAAAGAAGTAAGACTAATTAATCATTTTCTGGTAACAGGTAAATGCAGGTAGTGTTCCATATGATTCAGTTCATACTGAATTACTAGATGTCCAAACAGAAATTGTTAATTTACATAATGCCCTCAGGAGAGAAGTGGATCCACCAGCTGGGAACATGCTGAAAATGGTAAGATTAATTAAAAAAACAATAGAAATTATGAAAATAATAGCAATGGTGCTTCCTGAGTTTTTATTAAGATCTATTCACTTTCAATATACTAAAAGCCGGGTCTTCACAAGAAAACCTATGGCCTAGCAGAAGAAAGAGAGGCCCAGAGAAGGTAAGCAAATTTCTCCAAATCCTACAGTTAGTAAATGACAGAGCAACAATTTCAATTCAAACTGCCTGACTTCATTCATCCTGTGCCCCAGGACAGTGCTTCTCGAACTTGAGTGTTCTTCAGGATAACCTGAAGAACTCGGTACAGCACAAGGCCCTGGGCCCTGCTCTCTGAGACCTTGATTTAGGAGGTCTGGGGTGGAGACCAGGCTAGGTTCCCAGCTGATGCTGATGCTGCCAGTTAGTGTTGTCAGTATAGCAACCTTTGCTTAAAAGTTATTGAGGGCTTTCATAGCTGTCATCAATGGTAAGACACTCTTCTGAGAATAAAGATGTCCAGATTCTAAGCCAGGTGGTGCTGCCAGGTAAAAAAAAATACCGATAAATCTATTTTCCAGCTCCCTTGAATCTCATGAAAGGAGAGAAAAACCAAAAGCTATCATAGGCATTGTTATACTGTGAGTGCTGCAACTGACATGTATCTTGTGCTTACCACTGACAGGCACTCTTCTAGAACCTATTATATTAATTCACTGAATTCAATAATTCTGTGGTTAGATACTATCATTTCCATTTTGCAAATGATTAATTTGAATCTCGAGAAATTAGGTAGCTTCTCCAGTCATAAATACTGCATCAGTATAGCATCAACTGCAAATGGCCAGCTCCAGGTACCTGCTCTTAATTAGATACTTCTCTTAGGATGAACATGGTGCAAACTCCTTGGTTTCCAGATGAGCAAGTAAGTGTAGTCAGGAGGAACTAAAGAAGTTATAGAGTAAATAGAAAATATAGCCACTGCTATAATTTATTATTGTGGATTAAAGGTTTCTTTAATGGTAACGGACTATAAGAATGACTATATTCTAGTGCTAAACTGCAAAGGTGTGAGAGAGCAACAAGATGATAAATTAGGCGCATGAGTAAAGCTGGGTGACATTGTAAAGGGAATATGGGATTGAGCTGTTCCGTAAACAATTCACAGGACCTGGATAGAAAGAAATGGATAGAATTACAGACAGGATGGCTGAAGTGCCCATCACCACTGCCAGCCAGGGATTTAAAAAAAAAAGTTTCTGTATAGTGGGTAAGGATCTGATTAAACAGAACCACTTGTCAAAACCAGAATTCATGACTTTGGGACAATAACCATAAACACTCACTTGCTATTTTAATCAGGGATGTCTTAGGATCACAAAACAGAGTATCTTATCAATATAATGTCCTATAGAGCATCCTCAAAGAGGTCTGAACAACAGACTGTGTAATGAATGCTGCTGTTAATTTACACAATAAGATAAGCTGACTCTGAGATGGAAATAAGCATGCAGGATATTTATTGGGGAGCAATCTCCAGATTTACACTTACCTATGGAGGGAGAGTAAGAAGCGTCATTGGGCATACAAAGGAATGTGATTGTGACATAGTCCTGGCAGAGACTGTAGCTAATCCTATGGGAAACTATACAACGAGGACAAGCTGTCTGAGCTGTCCTGAGTTGGAGGGAAGTGTCCTAGAAGTTACAGTTGCCATGTGTGCTGGTTGTTGGATATGGGCTACCCCAGGGAAGGAATTATGCTCATGGAAAAGGACAACTTTAGGGAGCACAGGCAATAGTAGAGTTGTCTGTGGGCAGGACTCTCAGCTTATGAGGAAATAAGTGCTTCAGTTCAGAGGGGAACCTGGGTAGTGCATCACAGTATGTATGACAAGCAACCTGTGAGTAAAAATGAGGCAATATACATATAGAATTGGTTACCAATCCTGGCATGTAGTATTAGCCATAATCTTTATCATACACAATTTTATAGGAAATATATGACACTATACTTGCTTCTAATCAGAGCCATCATTTATTTATTGAACATGTAACATAAGATTTATCACATCACAATTGTATTGCAACAATTACCATATTAAAATTTTTGAACAAACTATTGGGTATGAAGTATGGATTACATTTTGCAGAGGAAGAAACTGAGATTACAAGAAACTAAATGATATGTACTAATGAGTGATGGGAAGGGTTGCTAAACCTGGTATGTTTTCCAGAAAGTATTTCCTTAACTTCTTAATTCTGAGAGAGAAGCTACGTCTGAAATGTATTACCAAATTTGATTTTGAAAGTGTAAAGGCTAAAAGAATGAATTGAAAGTTTTGTCTTTCTCTTTCAACTAGACTATTTAAAGCAATATAATTATTTAAATTATCTTCAATTATTTAAAATGAACCTATTACTGATCTTGGATTCTTAAAAATAATTAATTGGAATCTTATTATGGAAATGTTAAGATCATGTGTTTGTATTTTACTCTGCCGCTGTAGAGTTGGAATGAAGAAGCTGCACAAAATGCCAGAGAATTGTCAAAATTTTGTGATGTGGTGCAGAGCAACGCACTTAAGAGAAGAATTACAAGTAGGTGTATGTCTATGACTCACCTTTGTGTTCACAATTCCTCAGGGATTGCTAAGTCACTTGGAAAGGTAATTTAAGTCATGTCATCTGTGTTTACATTAGCCCCATAAATGACAGTGAATTGTGGCCCGCTGCTTATAATAATACTATTTCATTATTATTAATTGTTTAATTTGGATTTTCAATTTTTCAAATTTCAGATTCTACTTATCAGAAGGAGAGAATCAAAATTCTCAGTGTTAGAGAATAGTTGAGTAATACAATGATGACTATATGGACAGGTGGATAGCTAGAAGGTGTCCACTGTATGCAATTCTTTCAGCTACCCACAATATCACCATTCCTAAGTTTTGGAGCACTAGTACAGTTGAGAAGTTATATTCAACTCTCCTGAGCTTCCCAGAAGAACAATTGTAGGTGCGCACACATGAGTCTATCTCATGGCATCTATAGTAGGTGAGTCACTGTTAGTTTCCAGGAAAGCCAATGCTACTTCCTACTAATGCAGAGATTAATAATATTTATGAGATATTTCTTTATCACAAAATAAAAAAATACTAATGAAACCTCCATTTTTGTAAGTTATTGGGCATATTTGCCCAATATTGTTGAGCAGTGAATTAACAATGTGAGACTTCCCTTCCCCAGAGAAGTGCAGATCACTCCTGAATGCCATATTTGATTAGGACTCACCTCAAAAGTGGGATGGCTAAATGAATAAGTGCTTATTTCAAGGACCTTACATGATTAATACTTTTGTGTGGATCCTTTCAAACCAAGGGTCCTGTTACAACTCATAGTCTGCTCTGATTGATTTCACCCTTCTTATCAGCTTGGAGGCGACAAAGATTGAAATGTTGATTGATTTGATTTCTAAGCCTCGCACGTCATCTCCTGCTGTCAATGTCTCACCAGACCTGAGCACCAGAAGTGTACTCATCCAAGAGAGAGAAGATCGCAAACAGAGATGCCACTGAGCTTGCCTCCTCTTATAAGATATTGCTTGGATAGCCAGCAAAACACTTATAAAGTAAAAATAAGGAAGTCATTCTTGTAAAGTACTTACAAAATTTTAGAGTATGACCCAACCCTTTTCCCTTCTTTCAGATACTTTTTGTGGAGAAAATATGCATTTGACTTCATATCCTATCTCATGGTCAGATGTGATTCGAATCTGGCACAATGAGTCTAATTATTTTCGATATGGTATCTGGTCATCAACAGATGAGGAAAAAACAGTTGATCATTACACTCAGGTAACTTGTGAACTGGCAAATATACATATTGCTTAAGCGACTATGATCATGTGTGAAAATAGGTGACTGATAACCAAGGGCAATCATTCTACCCACTTTTTTCAAACTTATACTTGACCTACTGAATTCCTCATAAGTTTCAACTCAAGGAAATGTGATTCCATTAATAAAGAACTTAGAGAGGATTTTTCTTTCTTTGCATAATTGATTTTCTGGGAAGTTAAAAATAAATATTAATATATCAATGTAATTTATAAGTTATATTTGTAAGGAATGAAAATAATTATAACAATATAGAGAATCCCCTTCTTTCCAGTTTATTTTTATTGTGGCAAAATAATTTATATATATAAAAGCCTAATATGCTAAGTGTCTGACCAATCAGTCAATCATTCAGTCTAATGCTCAACCAGTCACTATGATGAGCACTGACCATTAGGGAGCAGATGCTCTGACCGGTGGGTTAGCTTGTTGCTGGGGTCCAGCTGATCAGGACTGGATGAGATGGGCCAGACACTCCCTGGAGCCCTCTTGCAGTCCCTCCCTGGCTGGCCAACCTCCCACAGTCCCTCTCTGGCCAGCCTGCCCTGATTAGCCCCGATGGGGACTGGGCGACACGGACCCCATGGGCCCTCATCGGGACTGGGCGAGACAGGCCAGACATGCCCTGGAGCCAACCTCCCACAGTCCCTCCTTGGCCTCTAAAATATTTCTTCCAATTAATTTTTCAATGTGCATGAATTTGTGCACCGGCCTCTAGTATACATATATATTATTAAAATGGTCATTTTAAAATTGTGTACCATTAATGTTCACTGTCATTAACTACATTCAAATTATTTTACAGCTATCACCCCTATCCATGTCCAGAACTTTTCATCTTCCCAAACTAAAACTCAGTACCCATTATATAATAATCTCCCATTTGTCCCTCTCCCCTTCCTCTGGCAGCCACCAGTCTACTTTCTGTCTCTTTAAATTTTACAGCTCTAGATACCTCACATAGTTAGAATCATACAATACTTGTCTTTTAATGTCTGCCTTATTTCATTTAGCATAACATGCTCAATCCATGTTCATTCATGTTATAGCATGTGTTTCAACCTATTAAGGCTGAAAAATATTCTCATTATATGTAATACCACCTGCTGTCTATCCATTCATCCATCAATAGATAATTAGGTTGTTTCTCCTTTTTGGCTATTGAGAATAATGTTGCTATAAACATTGGTATACAGATATCAGTTCATATCCTCTTTTCAGTTATTTTGGGGAATATACCTGGATGTAGAATTGCTGGATCAAATGGTAATTCTATGTTTAATTAGCTAAGGAACTGGCATACTGTCTTCCACAACAGCTTTATATTTTTACATTCTTGACAGCAATGAAATTTCCAATTTGTTCACATCCATACTCTATTGGTCTGCTTGGGCTGCCATAACAAGACATTACAAGCCAGATGGATTAAACAACATGAAATTATTATCGCACATTTCTGGAAGCTTTGAGTCTGTGAACATCTGGAGTTTAGTCAGTTTCTCTGAGAGCTCTCTTCCTGGCTTTATGTGGCCATCTTCTTACTATGTCACCATATGGTCTTTCTTCTGTGCATACCTGGAGAGAGGTGGGGGTACAGAGAAGGTGCTATCTGGTGCCTTTTATTATAATGACACTAATCCTATATAATAAAAGGCTAGTATGCAAATTGTCCCCTTGGGAGTTCGACCAACCAGGAGTTCTGTCGTTCGCTATGATGTATGCTGTCCACCAGGGGATGGTGTGGAATGAAGCAAAACCCTGCCTGGCAGCCAGAAGGAAGGCCCCAGCTGACAGGCAGAAGGCCCCAATCAGCCCTGATTGCTGGCCAGGCATAGGGACTCTACCCATGCATGGCTTTCATGCACCAGGCCTCTAGTCCTATTATATCATGGCCCCACCCTTAGGACCCCATTTAACCTAAATTAGTTCCTTAGAGGCTTCTCCAAATAGAGACATACTTCTATATTAAAGCTTCAGAATATGAATATTGAGGAGATGTAACATTCAATACCTAACACACACAATTCTTATCCTCTATAATAAGAGGGTAGTATGCAAATCATCTGAAAGACGCAACAATCGGTTGCTATGATGAGCACTGACCACCAGAGGGCAGATGCTTGATGCAGGAGCTGCCTCCTGGTGGTCAGTGTGCTCCCACAAGGGGAGCGCTGCCTAGCTAGAGGCTGGGCTCATGGCTGGTGAGCATAGCTGCAGTGGTGGAAGCCTCTCCCCGCTCTGCAGCAGTGCTAAGGATGTATGGGGAGTGAGTCTAAGCCATCAGTCAGACATCCCCCAAGGGCTCTCAGACTGCAAGAGGGTGCAGGCTGGGCTGAGGGAACCCCTGAATGCATGAATTTCATCCATGAGGCCTCTAGTATTTTATGTTGTTTTTTTATTAGTGCTGGTGTTTGTTTGTTTGATATATTATACAAAATACAGTAGGTCTGAAGTGGTATTTCACTGTGGCATTGTTGTGCATTTCTCTAATGACTGATGATGTTGAGCACCTTTCCATGTGCTTGCCAGACATCTGTATATCTTCTTTGAAGGAATGTCTATGCAAATCCTTTGCTTATTTAATCAGGTTTTTTTGTTTGTTTTTAGTTGTAAGATATCTACCCTTTATCAAGTTTATAATTTTCAAATATAAATTTCTATTGTATGAATTGCTCATTTACTCTGATGATGGTGTCCTATTTATGCTCCAAATTTTTATAAAGTCCAATTTATCTCTTTTTTTTTCTTGCCTGTGCTTTTAATGCCATATCAAGAAATTATTGCCAAATTCTAGTAGTTCATGAAGTTTTTCCCTTTGTTACTTTCCAAGACATTTATAGTTTCCACTTTTATATATAGGTCATTGATCCATTCTGAGTTAATTTTTTATGTGGTGTAAGGTAGGGTTGAACTTTGCTTCCATGTGGATATTTGTTTTCCCAACATTATTTGTGGTAAGACTTTTCTTTCCCCATTGAGTGGTCCTGGCACCCTCATTGGAAATCATTTAACCATATATGTGAGGGTTTATTTCTGGGGTCTCTATTCTATTTCATAGGTCTATATGTCTATCATTATGCCAGAACCACAATTTTATTACTGTAGCTCTTACTGAGGTTTGGAATAAAAAAGTGTATGACCTCCAACTTTGTTCTGCATTAGGATGAATTTTTTTATTTGTGAAAAGAAAATGTATTGGGATTCTGAGAGAGAATGCATTCAATCTGTAGAATGCTTAAAGTAATATTATTATGCTAAAAATATGAAGTCCTCCAGCCCATGAACATTGGATAACTTTCTTATCATTTGAGTCTTCTTTAATATCTACCAGCTATGTTTTCTAGTTCTCAGTGCACAAATCTTTCACCAATTTAGGTTTATTTATACCAGGGTGTACCAAAGTAGGTATATAATTCTAAGTATGCAAAACACAGTTTATTCTGATATTATTTATTTATTCATTGTAGTATTCTTTATTATGGTTATATACTTTCTTTTGCATATCCCTATAAGTATTGTATTTTTTGCTGCTATTTTAAATAAAATTATTCTCTTAATTTTTTTCAGAGTGTTTACTGCAAGTTTATGAAAACACAATTGATTCTCCTGTGTTAATGATGTACTCTGCAGATTTGCTGAATTTGTTTATCAATTATAATGATTTTTTTGTGGCATTGTCAGGGTATCCTACATATAAAATCATGTCATCTATGAACAGATATTTTTACTCTTTCCTTTCCTAATTGGATTTTTTTTTCTTGTCTAGTTGCTCTGGCTAGGATTTCTAACACCTTGTTTCATAGAAGTTGCAAAAGTCAGCATTGTTTTTCTGTGGCTGATCTTAGAGGAATAATTCCACCTTTCCCACTGATTCTGATGTTAGCAGAGAGATTTATATATGTGGCTTTTACTATGTTATAATACTTTTTTCTTACTAGTTTGTTGAACACTTTTTTTGGTGAGAAGATGTTGAATTTTATAAAATGCTTATGTCAATTGATGTAATCATGTGTCTTTTTCTCATCATTGTATTCATGTGGTAGTCTACATTGATTTATTTTTATGTGTTAAACCATCCTTATTTTGGAGGATTAAATCCTACTTTGTCACAGTGTATAATTCTTTTTTAATTTAATTTTATTTTTTACAATATGCAAAATAAATCTAACACTAGATTGTAGATACAGAATAATTAGCCGTTTATATCCAATAAACATTAGTATTTCAAGAAAAACAATTTTAAATATAATAATGTTACTCTTAATATGATTCTGAATTTAATTTGTTAAGGAGTTTTACATTATTCATATGGGATATTGGATTGTAGTTTACTTTCTTCTTTAAATTGATTTTAGAGAGAGAGAAAGGGAGAGAGAGAGAGAGAGAGAGAAAGAGAGAGAGAGAGAGAGAGAGAGAAATGTTGATGTGAAAAAGAAACACTGATCGGTTGACTCCAGTGTGCACCCTGACCAGAGAACAAACCTGCAACCTGGGCATGTGCCTTAACTGGCTGACAGAGAATCAAACTTGTGACCCTTCAGTGCCTAGGACGATGCTCAAACAACTGAGCCACACTGCCCAAGACTGTAGCTTACTCTTTTTTGTAGTGTCTGTGTCAGTCTCCAGTATTAGAATAAAACTGGTTTCATAGTAATTTTTAAAAAGTATTTTTTCATCTTGAAACTTTTAGATGAATTTATAAAATATTGATATTCATTATTATTTCAATATTTGGTATAATTCACCAGTGAAGCTATCAGAACCAGAACTCTTTTATTTTGTTAAAAGCTTTTGTATTGCAGTTTCTCTTTTTGAAGAATCACCTCTTAGAAATATTGATTTTCTCTATCGCTTCTCTTCTTTATTTTGTTTATCTTTACTCTGATATTTATTATGTAATTTATTTGATTATTCTATTTTCCCCTAGTTAATCTAGCTGATTTATCAATTGTATTGATCTTTTTGAAGAAGATTAATACTTTTGGTTTTATTGATTTTCTTATTTTTTATTTTTTTATCTATACTTTAACCTATGTTATTTCCTTCAGCTAGCTTTGAGTTTAACTTATTATATTTTTCTAGTTTCTTAAACTAAAACTTTATATTATTGATTTGAGATCTTATTCTTTAATGTGACCATTTAGAGCTATAAATGTACCTTTGCACTGTTTTTGCTGCTTTAACCCTAAGTTTTAGCATGTTGAATTTTTAGTCCTAAGATATTTTCTAATTTCCCATTTAATTGCTCTTTTACCCACTTGTAAATATGGTGTTTTTAATATACACATATTAGTAAATTCTCCAGTTTCTTTAGGCTTTTGATTTTTAGTTTCATTTCTTTGTGATAAGAAAAAAATAGTTATATTTAAGACTTTAAGTATATTAAAATTAGTTTGTAGTCTAACATATAGTCTACTTTGGAGATTTTCCCATCTGCACTTGACTAAATGTATATTCCCTTGCTATTGCATAGAGTGTTTTATTTCTTGCATTTTGGAAACCATTTTTTTTTCTTTTTTGTCCCTTATATGCTTCATTACCATCTTTTATGCTTATTTATTTAGTGGGCTTTTTGTAGTGGCACGTATTGATACCCTCCTCATTTCCTTTTGTGCATTTACTATAGATATTTTCTATTTGGTTGCCATGTGAATTACATATAATACTAGTGGCCCAGTGCACAAAATTAGTGCACACTAAAAGGGGATTAATTAGAGGAAATAGTTTAATATTGCTATTTGACCTTTCTCTATAATAGAAGTGTCAGAGATGAAAGAAAATTAGTAAAATGTATATGAAAATCTTCCTCCTGTCAGTCTTGGGCACACCACGGGACCCAGAATCAAATCACCACCCACCCACATGTGCCTCAAAATCATGACCCAGACCCGGCCAGCCCCATCTCCATTGGGTGAGATCCAGACCTGGCCAGCCCTACCCACTTCAAGCCCCGCCAGGCCAGAGGCACAGCCTCAGGTCCCCTGGCCTGGCACCAGGTGGGGGGCACAGCCTCAGGTCCACCAGCTCAGGGTTGGGGGCGTGGCATGAGATCCCCTGTCAAGCCCTGCCAGGCCTGGGGTTGGGGGGGGGCACGGCTTCAGGTCCCCTGGCCCAGTGCCAGGGCAGAGGGTGCAGCCTGAGATCCCCCGTCAATACCTGACAGGCAGGGGGCACTGCTGGAGGTCCCCTGGCCAGGTGCTGGGGGCGGGAGGGTGTGGTCTGAGGTTCCGCAGCCTGTCACTGGGGTGGAAGGTGAGGCCATAGATTCCCCAGCCTGACGCCCGGGTGTGGGGTGCAGCCTGATGTCCCTGGTCAAGCCCCACCAGGAGGGGGGTGGGGTGCAGGCTCAGGATTCCTGCCCCAGCCCAGCGTCACACAGCCTGAGGTCCCTGCTGATTGCTCCTTAAAGTTCGTTATGGGAACTTGGCCTCTGCTGTGAGCACAGCCATCTTGTGTTATGGAAACCCCGCCTCCACTGTGGGCACCACCATCTTTGCGATGGTGTGATGGTCAATTTGCATATTCCCTCTTTATTAGATAGGATTCTAAAAGTATAATAATCTATTTTAAACTGATAACCAATTGCATACAGAAAATGCTCATTTATAGTTCCAGCACCTGGCTTATGCAACAAATTATTTTTACAAGAAGAGTCATTATTATTATTAAACATTCATTTTTAAATCCTGCAAAAATTTTAAAATAGCACTACAGAACAAAATTTCAATGATCTTGGTTTTTATATGTTACCATGTATTTACTTTACTGGAGCTATTATATTTTCATATGTCTTCAAGTTACTATTTACTTTCTATTCATTTCACTTGAGGAATTCCCTTCAGAATTTATTGTGAGGAAGATCTAGAGGCAATAAACTCCTACAGATTTTGTTTTGCTCAAATATCTTAATTTCTCCTTCATTTCTGAATGACAGTTTTATAAGATACAGTATATGATTTTTGGTTTACTATTTTTTCTTTCAGAACTTTAAATGTATCACCCACTGTCTTTTGTACTGTGAATTTTCTTCTGAGAAATCCTCTAATAATCTTATTGCAGATTACTGTACATGAAGAGTCACAGTATTTTTTCTGCTTTCAAGATTCTCTCTTAGTCTTTAGTTTTTGATGGTTTGAATATAATATATCTTAGTACTGGTTGTATTCTACTTGGAGATCATTGATCTTCTTGGATTTGTACATCAAATTATTTTTTTCAAATTTGGGAAATCTTAAACAATAATGTTTTCAAATGATCTCTCTACTCCTTTTATTCTATATTTCCTGCTTGCACTCCAAAAATGTATATATGGGTCTACTTGACACAAATCCCCTAGCCTCTGTCAAATATGATAATTTCAAATGACATTTCTCATAGTTGGTCAATGCTTTCTTCTGCCTGTTCAAATCTGTTATTGATCATCTCTAGTAAGTATTTTGAATTTAGTTATGCTATTTGCCACTCTAGAATTTCTCTTTGGTTCCTTGAAAAGGTTTTTAATCTTTGTTGATATTTTCATTTTTTAAATATATTGTTAATATATTGTTTCTGTGATTTATTTTTGTTCTTTTTTGTGTTTTTCTTTAGCTCTTCAAGCATATTTAAGACAGTTGTTTTAAAGTCTATTTGTAGTAAGTCTAATGCCTGTGTATATTCACAGTTTCTGTGATTTCATCTGTTTCTTTGAATGGGACATGTTTTTCTATTTCTTTATATAACTTGTGATTCTTTTGTTGTTGTCAAAACTAGGACATGTGAACAAAAAAGCAACTTTTCCCAGTCTCCCATTTTGTAGGAATGACCTTGATTAATTAACAGGATACATTTTGAGACAGGGGATCAATCCAGGGTGAAACTTAGAGATCTTCTCATGTTATTTTTCTAAGCAAGTATCATGCCTGAGACTATGTCTCTGATTTTTTTCCACTTTCCCAAATGCATAGTTGTTTTCAAATGTATTAATTTCCCACAATTTCTCATTCTTCTTGGCACTTGGAATGTTCTAGAATATTTGCTCATGCATAGTCCTTTGCTCCAGGTGTCAGTGGGTTTGCATTTCTCCTTCAGCTGTAATGAGCTAGATCCACTATTTCCTATGTCTTTTCATGCCTGGGAACTGAATTATGGCATAGTTTACCCTCTGAGCTCTAAATAATGAAAAAAAAAAGAGTATTCCTTGGGGCAGCACATAGCAGATTAGAAACTTGCAAATAAGGTCTTTTCTAGTTCCTCTGATTCAAGTGAGGAAACAAAATGTCAGCCATCTCCTACCAACCATTAGACACATGAGAACCTTTCAGTTTTTATGACTTCCTATATAGCTTTGCTGAAAGTATCCTAATAGCAAAGATGTTCATTTTAAATAATAAATAACAATATTCATATTATAATCATATAGAAAATATCAAATTTTAACAAAATAATCTCTTTATATTTACAGATGGTTTGGGCTTCCTCTTACCTAATTGGCTGTGGTGTGTCATCATGCTGCAAAAGATCGTCACCTCAGTATCTCTATGTTTGTCACTATTGCCATGAGTATGTATTGTACAATCTGGGTTCACATAGCTTTTATTCTAGTTTCTCAAAAAGAGAATAAAAGTCAAATAAATATTACATTTCAGTTATTTAGCTATTTCTAAAACTTTACACATACACACTTTTCTTTACATACTATTTTTCTAAACAAATCTATATATCACTAACAGAATATTTAAATTCAGAAATATTACAAGTAGTTTTGCTATGTGTTATTGAGCTAGCTTAAGTAAAAAACAAGGTTATTTACTTCAACAATGCAGAGTATATGTATAATGCAAGGGCAGAAATACAATGGAGTATCAAGAATAAACAGAAAAAGCCAGTTGTTCTTGTCTTTAGCTTTTAGTATAACTGTCGATATATGTTTTTTCTTAAAAAATTAAGTTTATATATTACCAAGAGTGTGAGTGCCAGTTCCTACCAAGAGTGTGAGTGCCAGTTCCTAGAAGAAATCATCTGATGGCTTCAGTGAAGGGCAGGTGTGCTCCTTTGTCCCATGGTATTTTACCCTGTCTCCCATGTGTAGCACAATAAAAAGATGTTTAATATGAACCAATGAAAATGATTTAGCTGATCATGTGCTATCACCTTTACACTTTAAATGACGTCTCAAAAATCACTGTAGAATCAACTTATGTAACATCCTATATAATGAAACATAATATGATTATGTGCCCGACTGATTGGTCGACTGTTGGGTTGATCGCTGGACCAATTGCTATGATGTGCACAGGCTACCAAGGGACAGACACTCCAACTGGTAGGTTAGCTTGCTGCTGGGGTCTGGCCCATCGGGACTGGGTTAGAAGGCCGGACATGCCCTGGAGCCCTCCCATGGTCCCTCTCCAGCTGGCTGGCCAACCTCCCATGGTCCCTCCCTGGCCCCCATTGGCCCTGATCAGGACTAGGCGAGATGGTCCCGATCAGCAGCCAGGCTGAGGGATGCCATTCGTGCACGAATTCATGCCCTGGGCCTCTAATATTCATATAATAGGTCCATGTGAATTATTTCTGGACTTATTACATCTTTATTTTAGTAGTTAGTATTTGTTGTGATTTTTTACTTATGTAGTTAGTGCTGAGAAAAATAATGATCTGCTTACATTTCAAAGCCATAAATTGTGCTAAATCTTTGAAGGATTTGGTGGTCTGTGGTAAACTGCTGACAATATAAAAAGAAGTAGAAAGCATGGAGCTGTGATTGAAAAAATTTCTTAGCAAAAAGATTTCATGGTGTATCTGACAAGATCCCTTACTTAATTAAGTAATAAATATATTTTATATGATAAAATTTTTAACAATGTATACATCAAGGAGAAAAAATATTAGATAGAATGTTCTTTCAGCCAAAACATTTACTTTATTTATTAAGTTAGATGAAGTATGAATCAACTGTAATCCACATTGTTTTCTTAAGATATCTGCAGGCAAACCTGTATTCTCTATAATTTTAAATTATCTCAGATCTGGAAAGTCTGACCTATTCACTCTGTCCTCCAGCTATTTAGGTTGAGTAAAATATGGTGTACTTTTACTTTGTATTATACTTCATGTGTTTCTATAACGGACAGTAACATGTATCAATTTTAACATAGTGCAAGATAAATTTAGAACAACTCCACTCACTTAAAACCTTTAATATTGTTAAGAACCATGTACTTTCATGTGACTATTTATCAAGTACTTAGGGGTATAAAGAAAGATTTCCTATTGTAAATGGCTCTAAACTCATTCTACTTAGGACTTGACTATTCAAAGAGGTACAAACTGCCTCAAAATATTCTTAGGACACCAGAGTTGGCTGTTGCACATTTAAAAAGATAAATTTATATTGTACAACTTACAAAGTCTAGAAATATTAAACTCATCTAAAAGATTATCATTGTTATATACAAGTGGTTTTCAAAATTGTCTTTAAAGTTGATTGTAAATAGTGAGTACATTATATATGTATTTTCCAAACTTCAACTTTATTAGAGTACTTTTTTTTTCTTAAGGGGAAATGAAGCTGACCTAAAGAATATACCTTATCTGCAGGGAGATACATGTGAATATTGTCCAAACAACTGTGAAGACAAACTTTGCAGTAAGTTTTACATTCCAGTTTACTTCATATTGACTGTTGATTTGAGTCAATTTAGTTGCAGATATAGGAAATTTTAACAATTCTACCAAAATCTGCTGGGATTCACAATTGAATTTAGTAAAGTTACAGAATACAAGCCGATATACCAAAGTTAGTTGTATTTATATTCACAAATAACAAACGATCAGAAAAAAATGTAAAAAGGAGCCCTAGTTGCAATTACAGCAAAAAATAACATAAAATAACTAAGCATAAATTTATTCAAGACAGTAAAAGATCTACATACTGAAAATTATAATACATTGATGAAAAAAATCAAGACACATATAAATGAAAATATATTACCCACTCATGTGTTGTAAGAATTAATATTGCTAAAATGTACACATTACCCAAATCTATCTACAGACTTAATGTAATCTCTATCAAAATTCCTTTAGCATTTCTCACAAAAATATCACTATCAATATTAAAATTTGTGTGAAACCAAAAAAGACCCCAAATAGCCAAAGCAATTTTAAGGAGAAAAAATGAAGCTGAAGGTATCACACTCCTGATTTCAAACTTTATTACAAACTTTAGTCATGAAAGCAGCATAGAACTGACATAAAAACAGGCACATTGATCAATGGGACAAAAGAAAGAGCCCAGAAATAAACTGATGCATTTGTAGTCAATTAATTTACAACAAAGGAGCCAAATATACACCAGGGGAAAGGACAGTCTCTTCAATAATGGTGTTCAAAAAACTAGACATGCAAAATAATGAAAGAGAACCACTATCTTACACCATTTGCAAAATGAACTCAGTGAGGAATAAAATCTTGAGTGTGAAACTTAAAACTATAAAACTCCTAGAAGAAAACATGAAGTAATCTCCTTGATATCAGTCTTGGCAAAAACTTTTTAAATTTGATACTAAAAGCAAAGGCAACAAAAACAAAAATAAACAAATGCAACTACATCAAACTAAAAAGCTTCTGCACAGAAAAAAACACACGCTATCAACAAAATGAACAGGCAACTTACAAAATGGGAGAAAATATTTGCAAATCATATATCTGATTCAGGGTTAATATCTAAAATATATAAAGAACTCATACAACTCAATAGCAAAACAAAACAAAACAACAACAACAACAAAATAATCTGAGATAAATGTGGGCAGAGGAATGAAATAAATATTTTCCAAAGAAGACAGTAACTGTCCTTGACCCTCTGATACTCTGTCCTATCAGGCACATGAAAAGATACTTAGCATCACTGATCATCAGAAAAATGCAAATCAAAACCACAATGAGTTACCTCATGCCTATTAGAATGGATATTATAAAAAAGACAGGAGATAAATGATGGTGAGGATGTGGACAAAAGGGAGCCCTTAGACACTATTGATGGAAATGTAATTTGGTGCCATGACTTTGGCAAATAGTATGGAGAGTCTTTGAAAAATTCAAAATGGGAACTGATCAAAATCATATGATCCAGCAACTCTACTTCTAGGTATTTCTCCAAAGAAACTGAAAACACTAACTCAAAAAGGTATCTGTTCATTGTTAGCACCAATAGCCAAGACATGGAAACAACCTGTCTATTGACAGATAAAATGATAAAGAAAATGTGATATACTAATCAGCCATAAAAAAAAAGGAAATCTGTCATTTGCAAAAACAGAGATGAACCTGAAGACATTATGTTAAACTAGAGGCCTGTTGCACGAAGATTTATGCAATAGGCCTTCCTTCCCCTGGCTGCCGGCACTGGTTTTCCTCTGGCACCTGGGACCCAGGCCTTTGCTCCTGTAGCTCCCTCTGCCTCCTGCCCTCCCCCTCATAGCAGGGGTCCTGCCCCACCCAGCTTCTCTGTGCCTGCATGTATGCTACATCTTTGTCAGGTTAATTTGCATACTCACTCCTGATTGGCTGGTGAGCATCACAAAGTGATGGTCAATTTGCATGTTTCTTTTATAAGTAAAGATGAGGTGAGTCAGACAGAGAAAGATGAATACTATATTACCTCACTTATATGTGGAATCTAGTCCAAACTCATAACAGAGAATAGATCAGTGGTTTTCAGAAGCTATGAGATGTGGTGAGGGAAGAATGAGTTAAGGTGATTAAAAGGTATAAAATTCCAGTTAGAGGAAGAATAAATTATGGACGTGTAATGTGCAGCATTTTGCCTATAGTTAAAAATGTTGTATATTTGAAAATTACTAAAGGAGTAAATCCTAACAGTTCTCATCAGAAGAAAAAAATGTATGTAAGGTTATGAATGCTAACTAAACTAATTGTTAATCATTTCACAGTATACTGGTATACAGATATCATAATATTGTGTTGTACACCTGAAATGAATACAATGTTATATATCAATTATATCTCAATAAAACCAGGGAGAATAAAGAATAAAAGAAACAAGAGTAATAAAAACAATTTAGAGAAGTCAAAGAGAAAACATGTTACACAAAAAGAAAAACACATATCTCACATCATATTTCTCTAAAATACTACATGGCAGAAGACAGTGAGATAATGATGGATAGCTGATTTAAAGAAATATTGATATAGTATAGTGCTTGTTCATAGTATAGAGCCCACTGCCTTGTTATATAAGAAAATATCTGTGTAAAGAGATTGAGTAATTTTGCTATTCTATTTGTGCATTTTATACAATTTTTACATTGACCATGTATGAATATTTTTCACTAACAATGCTAAATAACTTACACTTTCTGATTTCAAAGCTTATTACAAAGCTATAGTAATCAGAGTAGTGCTGGTTTAACAGACAAGTGCCAGTGGAATAGAATAGAGAGCCTAGAAACAAACCCTAGCATATATGGGTATATATTAATTTTAATAATCCAAAGCAATGCCTTACCTATCAAATGGTACAGCATCATGCAAGCAGAATACAACACATAAATAAAACTTTATTATATATAGTTTATGATGTTGATGATCTCAAAATGACTCATCTCCAATCTGTTTAGATATGTCTGATCAAAAAAAAAATAGTGATTAAAACAACCTGTTTAACGTCAGAGGTGACTTTCATCTTTTTTTCTTTAATGACTGACCTCATTTAACTCATTACCTGTTTTCTATTCTAATTTTATTAGTTCATGATAATCAACATTAATGAGCTAGTGTTGGTCAATTTTATGTTTATGTCTTTAGGAGATGACCTTTTTCCTCACTGACTGTGATTGTTTCAGATAACACTGCTTTTTCATTCCAGCTAACCCCTGCATCTATTATGATGAATACACTAACTGCCATGTACAGAAAATGGTTCCTGGATGCAGCGTCCTGTCAGTCAGACTACAATGCAAAGCCACTTGCTTTTGTACCACGGAGATCAAATAACCCTGGTGACTTACAACTGTAATATGCTGTTAGTGAAATGTCCTCTGCATTGTAACTTCCACCTTACTTTGCTTCAGTAGCTGTTGCTGAATTTCATTTGGTTTTAATTATATTTGAGATCCTAATTTTCATTAATCATACACGGTCCTCAGATATTTTCACCAATGCCACCCACTCCTGTCCTGCTACAGCCTGAAGGAATATTATATTATTTCTTACTCCTAGAGTGAAAGGTCCAGTTTAACACCTGCTCCATATTAAATCACGCAAGTTAGTGTTCGTAGGTTGACAAAATTCAGCTGATGGCATAACTGGGTTCTTCTTTCTCTGTTTCACTCCTTCCCCTGCTTTCTCACATCTCCAATGAGCCTGGTGTTTGTCTTCCCTCCAAACGTACATGAACTAATAATTCTTCACTTCGCAACTTTACTTCTATATTAAATCAATCATTAAAGTAATTTACAAAGCAAACGAAGAGCCCAGGCTCACTAATTGCAAGGTAAATATTGCCTAATTGCAAGTGGTTTAAGTGTCTTATTGTTTCATTGCTTTAACTATGCACATCTGTAACACAGGAAAAAACCTGTGTGCCCTTAATTGAACAAAATATGGATTCAGCACTGATTATATACGAAGTGTAATTCATAAAATATAGAGGGCATTGTTTCCCTTATCCTATCTAATAAAAGAGAAACATGCAAATTGACTGTACCTCTGCTATACCCACCAGCCAAACAGAGAAAGTATGCAAATTAACCCAACTAAGATGGCAGCAGCCACGGAGCTTGAGTGAGCAGGAGAACTGGGTTGCCCCTGGCGATGGAGGAAGCCAAGCTTCCCGCCCACCCTGGCCTGCCCTAGCCTCTGCTCAAGGCTACAAAGTTTCAATTATAGAAGATAAATAAATCCCAATACCTGCTTCCAGCTGGTCCTGGCCTCCACTCAAAGAGGCACTGAAAAAAAAAAAAAGAAAAAAGGAGGGACTGGGAGCTTGGGTCACCGGGGGGCATGGCCAGCCTGCAAACAGCCATCAACCTTTCACCCAGGCTGGCCAGGCACCCCAGTGGGGACCCCCACCCTGAAGGGGCTGTGGCTAGCCTGAAGATAGCCCTTAGCTCCTCACCCAGGCTTGCCACACCCCCCTAGTGGGGACCTTCACCCCATGGGGGCATGGCCAGCATGCAGGCAGGCAGGTGAGCTGTTAGGAGCCAGCAATCCTGGATTGCGAGAGGAATGTCTGACTGCCACTTTAGCACCGATCCCTGTAAACCGGCAGTAGGACATCCTTTGAGGGGTCCCAGATTGGAGAGGGTGCAGGCCGGGCTGAGGAAGACCTCCCCTTCCCTCCCCCCGCCCCCATGCACGAATTTCGTTCACCGGGCCACTAGTTTCATATAAAGATGTAAATACTACTGGATCTGAACATTAAAGAAATTGGTGAAGTGTATTGTATGGCTACCCAGAGAGCCTGGTGCCCGGTATTTTGTTTTCAGTTTAAGGATATTTTCCATAACTGTGCTCTTCCTTTCTGAAAGTTTATATAAAGAAGAAAAATCCCTAAAAATTTCACTTCTGGATATTTATCCAAGGAAAACAAAAGCATGACATGGAAAAGTTATATGCACACCCTTGTTCATTGCAAAATTATTTACAATAGCCAAACATGAGGGGGGGGTGTTAGGGGGGAAGCCTGTATCCATTTACAGATAAATGATGAAGAAAAATGTGAAATATTTATGCAGTGGGTTACAGCTTAGCCATAAAAGGGGATATCCTATCATTTGCCACAACATGGAGGGCCTGGAGGCCATTAGGCTAAGTGAAATAAGGCAAATGTAGAAAGACAAAATACTATTTGGTCTCACTTCTTTGTGGACTCTAAACAAACAAACAGAAATCAAATGTATAGAAAAAGAGATCCAATCTGTGATTACCAGAGGCATGAGATGGGAATTGGAGAAAGGTGGCCAAAATATATAAATTTCTGATTATAAGATAGATAATTACTGGGGATGTCATGTACAACATGATGATTATCATGAACACTGTTACTGTATGGTGTATTTGAAACTTGCTGGGAATGTGGATCTTAAAAGTTCTCATCACAAGGGAAAAATATGCACCTCTATGAAGGGATAGATGTAAACTAAACTTATTATAGGGATTATTTTACATTATATGATTTTCCAAGTCATTATACAGTGGTATACTGCACCAGGAAAGTTTATGGTCACGGGTAAGACAGTTTTTAGAGAGATCAGACAACAGAGCTGGTCAGGAGTTCCAGCTTCAGGGGGCAGGGATGGGAAAGTGCAGAAAGGGACCTATGCAATGCATCACAGCGTACTTGGATGCAGCTATCTTTGAGAGAGCCAGATACATTAAATTCTAAGCATTTGGCAACCTGGCTATAACAGACAAGATTTCCTTACCAGTAAGTGCAATAGTATCCCCTTTGCCAGGAGATCTTATGCCTTGCGTAGGTGTGTGCTGTCAGTCCTATTCCTTTGGTTACATATAGTATTGATAGAAGTATGTCTTTTGGCATGAAGTCATTAAAAGCTGCAAAACCATGGTGTTTGTTTGTTTTTCCCCCTGTTCCAGGCTCAGTTACTTAATTCATCCCATGGCTTAGAGAAGTCATTCACATGAAAGGACAATTCTAGAAAATGACCACAAGATGGCAGTATATATATGTTAGTTAAACTTTTAAGGCCAAGAAAACCAAACTGTAAGATTAATACCCTAAAATTATTTGAAAGAGTAGCTAAATGATTTGCATAATAGCTTATAGTTAAAAACAAAACAAAACAAAAAAGACCTCCCCACTCCGCTGGCAATGAATAGTAGGCTTTCAAGTGGATGTACAATGAGAAGATGAGAGTGGTGAGGAGTGTAGGTGTCCCCTGCCTGCAGAATTCTCCCTGTCACCTTATTTGTAGAACAGCTGCTGCTGCCATCTACCTGATAACATATTTACCTCAGTTTCCTCATTTTCAAATGGAGATAATAGTACCTCCCTTATAGAGTTTCCAGGAGGATAAAGGAAGTGATAGCATACAGAATTTGTAATATCATGGCGTTTTGTGTTCACTATTTTTATTATTCACCATTTTCATTTGAAATGCCTGACACTGTACTTGCTTCTAATCAAAACTGCCATTTATTAACTGTGCACATACTACAAGATTTGGCCTTCACATTTGTATATTGCTCAGGGATTTCATTAAAACTTTGGAACACAGTTTGGATGTGAATAACGGGTCACACTTAGAAATGCAGAAACTGATATACAAGGAGATTAAACAACATGCTCCAAGTAAAACTGAGAATACACGGCTGGAATGGCTTTCTAACCCGGGTCTAAATCCTGGAAGCATTTCCTTCAACTCTTTCCTACATTTGAAAGAGCAGCGGTTAATACCAAATTTTGATTTTGTGAATTCTGTGGCTGATACATTACCTTAAATGTTTTTCTTCCAATTAGAATATTTAAGAATAATCTCATTATTTACATTTTATTTTATACAATTAAGGATATTGCTAGCTTTGGAGTTTTAGAAAAAAATAAAACAGAATTTTATCATAGAAATTTTAGTAAGTCCATGTGCTGGGTTATTACTCTTTCCCTGTAGAATAGGAGTGAAGAAGCTGCAGGAAATGCCAGAATGTTGTCAGAACAGTGTGCACTCACAGAGGACAATGCAAAGGAGTAGAAAACTATAAATACATATATGTCTATATGATGTGCTCACAAACCACCGGGAATTACTAAGTATCTTGGCAATGATGAATTAAGTCATTCATGCCTTAACCAGAGGCAACATTGCAAGACACACCTCAGCAACATTCATCGGGGACCTTTGAAAACAAGGTTTATACTCACAAATCTTGGTGGATACATGAAATGCCTGGGGCCACACAGCAAGGTTATGGGTAGAGGGAGAGAGAGCACGCACCTGGGGTTCGGCCTTTATCGGGGTGGGATGTCTGTAGTTTCACAGGTTCAAGCTTTTTTCTTAAAATTTTATTTTATTTTTATTGTTTTAAGTATTCCAAATAGTAATACATATGTCTCCTTCCCCCCCCCCATTGACCTCCCCCCAGCCTCCCCTACCTCCCAGTACATGCCTTCACCTGCCCGCCCGCCCCCCCCACCCCCCCGCCAGGGTCTTGTATCCATTGGTTATGCTTATATGCATGCGTACAAGTCCTCCGGTTGGTCTCTTACAGCCCCCCTTGCCCAACCTCCCCTATCTTCCCACTGTAGTTTGACAGTCTGCTCAATGCTTCTTTGCCTCTGTATCTTTTTCCCACCATTTCTTTCCTTTAAAAAATTTTGCCTCTGCAGACTAGAAATGAACATATAATAACAAAAAGAATAATAATAGTAAAAAATGTTTGAGTCCCAATTTCAATGTCCAACAGTTCTGAGTCCCCGTTTCAATGTCTAACAGTTCCTTATGTGTACATTTCAGCAATGATATCTGGATGGTGGGCACATGGTGGCAATGCAGGTCCGACCCTCTCTGGTTTGGTCCTAGGCAACCTGCAGCGGTGCACAGCTGCTGACTGCTCGCGTGGCAAGGCGTTGTCAGAGTCTTCCATCTCTGGACTGTTTTTCCTCTTGTCTTCGTGGTTGGAGCAGACCTGTCAATTCCTCTCTGTTGCAGGAATCCACATGGTCTTGGAGTTGTTTTCTGAAAATATACAAACATATTCTCGACCACAAGTTAATAAAGGACACCATATGTAAAAAGTAAAAATTTTAAAAAAAATTAATTAAAAAAATTATAAAATAAAAATAAAATACTAACTCTAATCCATACTAGTGGTCACCATAACCTTAAGAGAAATTGTTTCATGTGACAAAAAATTTTAAATGAAACTCTCTATAGCCTGAAAATTATTTTGGAAGGAACAAAGAGAAGTTTCCTTCAAAAGTCATAAGGATTGTAATTGAAAGTCAATATATTTGGCCTCTTGAACTAAAGTAATTTGTGTTTTTGCCTCCCTGACAAAGTTTATGTAAAACTACAAAAAGAAATTGACAGCCAGTTTGAAACGAAATTGCCAGGGCCTAGAGCAAAGAATATCCTTACATGATATTCTACAATGTCATTATAATTTTAGGTATTTTACAACAACATATTGTACAATTATTCCAGACAAACTTACAAACTAATTCTTTGAATGGTTGGCAGCAATTAAAAAAAAAAAAAAAAAGGACATGAAAGGATTTAATCCCTTTCAGAAGGAATTAAGGCACGGGGAAGGCACTTGAGCATCCTATATTGGCCCCTCTTGCCTTTTGTGCCAAGAGGGACCCTCTTCTCACAATCCAATTGCCCTCAGCTGTTACCTGAGCTTTCTGTTCATGCTGAGCTTGAAGCCTCATGGGGGCTGGTACCATGGATCTGTCTCACACCCAATTGTGTGAGGTGGGCCCTCACTGGAGAAGAAACCCAAGTTCCCCGAGATATGTGATCAGCACCAGGACCCAGCCAGCAGGCCAGGGGTTCCCAAGGCAGGTGCTGGGCGTGGAGGCCACAGGGGCATAGGCTACCAAGGAGACAGAACTGAACCTCACAGCACCCTGCTTGGCCCCGGAGGATGGCTGGTTAGCCAGAGACGGGTAAGATTCCTCAAGGAAGGAACAACCTAAGACAGGCACAGTCGCAGAGGGGCCATCAGGAGAGAACTTGGGGGGGGGGCAACAGAAGTGGGGCACAGACCCTCCCCCTCCCCCCAACATTGCAGGGGCTTGAACCCTCACCCCTTCTGAAGGAGGTCTCCTACCCCCATGGCTGCTTCGCGCTTCCCACACCCAGCTCAGATCGGGACCCATGCAACAGAAAGAGACTTGGCCCAGCTCACATAGAGATACAGGTGACAGACAGAGACTTGGCCCAGCTCAGATGGGGACTCAGGTAATAGACAAGAGACTTGGCCGACAGCAGCTGCCCTATATCTAAATTCAGCCTAGCATCAGGAATGCTCAGGGCCCACTCAAGAATGCAAATAATCCTTCCCACTAATATTTACAGGGTAAACTAAGATTGTTGGTAGAGTATTAAATTTGACAATAAAATAGTAATCAAGTTTTCAGATTAATTTAAATAGGCTAATTGAAATAAGTGAATATTCAAGTAAATTTAATTGTACTGGACAAAAAGCTGTTCTTAAAGTAATAACTAAAATTTCTATTGGTAGTTCAACTCATGGTAAAATTCCTGAACATGCAATGAACCTAAAGCAGTCATATTTTTGGCCAAAAAAAAAAAAAAATTTAAATTTAGAGTTATCAAGACTGCATTATAAAATTTACAAAAACCTCCATTTAAAAAAGGGGGGGGGGGAATAGTAGGGTAAAATCATGTAAGGAGAAATAGCCTATAAGTAAATTACATCTAGAAAATTTTTACTTTACAAAATTAATTTTCATTTATAATGTTAACAGCAAGAAGGCCATGAAAAACACACATGGTGTCTAAATAAGACAAAGGAAAATTGTTTGGGCAAAAATAAAAAGGATCACAGGTTCACTCTTTAATGGTAAATTTAAAACATAAGAGTGGGAATTAAAGTGTGGAAGGGAAAAGCAAGCAGTCAGTCAGTCAAAAGGTCCGTTATCTAGGTCAACTACTTTTTCTCAGGAGGAAAACTCATGGGAGGGGTGACTTGACTCTTTATCTAACTGTGCAGCTAGCTGGTATTGTGTTTATTCCAGATGAATGCCTCTGAAGTGGATGCCCCAGTGACCAAAGGCGTAGATAAGGGCAGCTGACATTATAGTCAAAGAAGTTAATTGTCATCTGGTGGGTGTGGCTCAGTGGTTGAGCATCAACCTTTGAACCAGGAAGTTATGGTTTGATTCCAGGTCAGGGCACATGACCAGATTTTGGGCTCAATCCCCAGTAGGGGGCATGCAGGAGGCAACCAATTAATGATTCTCATCGTTGATGTTTCTATCTCTTTATCCCTTCCCATTCTTCTCTCTAAAATTAATAAAAATGTATTTTAAAATGAAGTTAATTGTTAGATGCCCACACTACAGTTACAAATAAAAAATTACAATAATATTTGAAAACATAGTTTTTAAAATACTAAGCATATAGTTCAGTAAGTACTTTCACATTTTGGGGCAATCATTACCACCAAACACCTCCAGAGTGTTCATCTTTCAAATCTGAAACTGTACCTATTAAAGAGTAACTGCATAATTGGTCTCTCTTCGCCCAGCCCTGATGACTGCCATTTCAGTCTGTCTCTATGAATTTGACTGCTCTAGATACTTCAAATAAATAACAATTATTCAATTATTGCCCTATTGTGGTAGATTTATCTCACTTCACAATGTCTCTTCAAGATTCAGCCATGTTGTAATATATGTCAGAATTTCCTTCCTGAATAATATGCTACTGTAGATTAAACTACATCTCTGTATTCATTCATCTCAATGGACACTTGGTTTGCTTATGCCTTTTGGTTTGTGTATACACCTGCTAATGAACATGGGTATATACAAATATCTCTTTGAGTTTCTGCTTCAATTCTTATTTTGTTACTAGAGGCCCAGTGCACGAAATTCGTGTACTCAGGGGTCCCTCAGCCCGGCCTTGCACCGCCTCCCAGTCCAGGAGCCCTCAGGAAATGTTCGACTGCTGTGGAGGTGGGAAAGGCTCCTGCCACCACCACTGCGCTCACCAGCCATGAGCCCAGCTTCTAGCTGAGCAGCACTCCCCTGTGGGAGCACACTGACCACCAGGGGGCAGCTCCTGCATTGAGCATCTGCCCCCTGGTAGTCAGTGCGCATCATAGCGACCAGTCGTTCCCCAGTGGGTTGATTTGTATATTAGCCTCTTATTATATAAGCTATACTCAAAAGCATTACCGCTGGGTCATAAGGTAATTCCATTTTGTATTTTTGCGATACTGCTGTACTGGTTTTCTGATTGGAAGCACCATTTGACATTTTCACCCACAGTGTACCAGGGATTCAACTTATCTACCTCTCACCAACACTTTTAATTTTCAGCTTTGTTTTGATAATAGTCATCATTATGTGCATCTCATTGTGTTTTAATTTGCATTTCCCTCATGATTTCATGTGCTTCTTTCACGTGCTTACTGGCCATTTATGTGTCTTCTTTGAGAAATTTCTTTCAGCTCTTTCTCATTTTTAACTGGATGGTTTATTTTTGTATTATTGAATAGTGTTATTAATATGTAAGATATTAATTCCTTGTCACTATTATGATTGGCAAATATTTTCTCACATTCCATGGTTTTCCTTTTAAATCGATTGTGTCCTCTGACACATAAGTTTTTTAAATTTGCATGTAGACCAATTTATCTATTTTTTTTTCTTGTATTGCCTTTGCTTTGGTTTCCTATTCAACAACTAATTGTGAAATTCAATATGATGAAGCCATTCCCTTATGTTTTTCTTCTAATTATGTTTCAGGTGTTAAGTTCAACAGCATCCCTTGTGCCAGGCAAATAATTCCCCCGAAAAGAAGAAAAGCATAATGTCAGTGTGTAGGACATGATTCAATGGAATTATTTGTTCAAGTCAGAACAAATGTTGATGCAAAACCCATGAATACTCATTTGTAATTTTTATCAGGGATGTACCACAAAAAGAGAATCTCATCAACATTAATCAGATATAATGCCCTGGAGATCCTCCTCAAAGAGGTCTGAACTGCAGATTGTATATAATGAGTGTTGCAAGTGGATAAGCCCATGAGGAGATATACATTCCTATGTAGGACGATTGCCAAGGTAAACCTCCGGGTATTGACCTACCTGTGGAGATAAGGACAGAAGCAGGAGTGAACACATGCAGAAGTTGGGCTGTAATGTAGTCACAACAGAGGCCTCATCGAAACCCGTGAAGCTCTCAGGTTGAGATGGCTGTTTCAAGTTGTCCCTGGTGGAGAGAGGCAGCCTGGCATTTACAGCTGCTGCCTACAGCTGTACGGTCCAGCTTGTGGGTTGCCCCAGAGGAGTATGCTCATGATGAAGACACTTGCTACCAGTAGGAAGGGCTGTAGTTTAGAGCTGCCGTGGGTGGACTCCGGTTGCTGAGGAGTAAGTCTGTCAGTGCAGAGAGGGGCCAGGGTGGTGTGTCACAGCACCCAGGGCAGGCAGCTGTCTGGGAGTTAGGCAGGTGGGTTTCGCTCCAAATCATTTGGAAACCTGGTTACAAGAGGCAAGGTTTCTTTACTGAGGAGTGCGATAGTACTCCCACAGCTGAGAGATCTTGTTCTGTAAAATATATTCATGCAGTTAGAAGAAGTCATGAAAAAATCATGTCTTGTCTTGTATGAATAAATTAACCCCTCAAATCATGTTCATACTCGGTGCCAGGCTAATGGGCCGCTTAAATAATCCCACGCTTTAGTAAATTTATGAACATGAAGAGTAATTCTAGAAACTGACCAAAAGATGGCAGCATACACATATGATGTTACATTTCTTTGGATGCAGAGAAAAACACTGAAAATCTAAGCTAGTTTATATTCCAAAGATTATTCTAAAGAGCAGTTAAATGATTCTTCATAAAAGCCTAATCTTAAAACATTTTTTTTCACTTTTTGTTGACAATGTGTTACACACAGATATGGTGGCAGTTTTTCAAGTGTATGTACACGATAAGAGGATGAGAGTGTTTGGGGGTGCTATTTTGTCCCACACGTACTTGCTGAAGAGGTTCTGCTTTTCATCTTACTTGTAGAATAGCCGTTGCTGACCTCTACCTGGCAGCGTATCTGTGCCTCAGTTTTCTCATTTGCAAATGGAGATAATTATAGTGCCTCCCTTATAGAGTTGCCAGGAGAATAAATGAGTGAAAAATATATACACAATTTGTAACAGATCCTGGTATAGGTTGTGGTAGATATTAATTTTTACTATTTGCCATTTTCAATTGAGAGGCCAGAAAGTATACTTGCTTCTAATAAAAGCTGTTTAAATCTTCGGAACAAACTCAGGTATAAATAAGTCACATGTATACATACGGAAGCTGAAATACAAAGAGATTAAATAACGTGTCCAGGATAAAACTTCTAATAAATGCCTGGTATGTGTTTCTAACCCTGGTCTTATGTGCTAGAAACACTTCCTTCAAGTCCTTACTACATCTGAAAGCGCAGCTACGTCTAAACTTTTTTTTACCAAATTTTGATTTTTTAATATGCTTTTCTTCCTCTTCTCACTGGAATATTTAAGGATCATCTTGTCATTTTACTTTTTAGCTCAAATAACTGAGCATATTGCTAGCTTTGGAGTTATAGAAAAATAAACTAACTCTCTCCCCTAATTCCAAAGGCAGTTTTCATTCCTAAATCAATCAGCCATTTATACTTTCTCCAAAAATAAAATCTCTCACTCATTTTCAATTCAAACCGACATTTTCATCCTCATGAAAACCATTTCACTCTTCAGCTCAACTTGTATGTTACACGGGGAGTAAAACAAAGAGAGAAGAAAAAAGTAAGGGCCCTCCTCATAACTTTGCAGCCTGAAAACTTGTCCCATCATCTTGGGTGTTTCACTGATTCTCTGTTATGATCTTATTGGATTTTCCTGAAGAAGCCACCAAGAGTCACAAAAGTCTGAGAATGGAAAAAACAAGGTAGTGAAAATATATTATTTCCACCCTCCTACACCATACATAAAGCTAAGGGCTAACACAAGCTATGCTGTCAACAGAAATATTTCTCAAGACAGGAAAAACAGAAGCATACTATATTGCCTTGAGTAAACAAGGTTTCACACACCTATTATTTCAAAAATTTCCTTTCAGTTGTGTCCTGTACATGTTTTTACACTCAATATAATTAGGACTTAACATTGGTAAGGGTTATGCTTTTCTTTTTTTTTTCTTTCTTTTTCTTTTTTTTTTAATAAGAGCAATTATCAAAAGGAATATGGAAGAAGAAAAAAAAAAAAAAAACAGCGGGAAGCTTGGACTTCAGGACCTTTTTTATTCCAAGATTTCTCCACCTTCTCAACTGTCATCTAAGCCAGGTCCTGACTCGCCCACAGCGAGGACTATTTGACTGTTTGAATCCACGCTAAGCAACATGGTCTAAATCCAGATTGACAGGACCATTGACCAATCACAGAACCAGATTTCCTTTGGCTGTTGCCTGGGAGACACAGTACTGAACAGATAGGGGCGGGCCAAGCAGAGGGGCGTTAGAAACACCACCCACCCAGCCTCCAGCAGCATAAAGTGGTTCTTCAGCATTGTGGTTGTATTGTCAAGATGTCTCTTTCTAAGAAGTTAACTTTGGACAAACTGGATGTGAAAGGCAAACGAGTCATTATGAGAGTAGACTTCAATGTTCCCATGAAGAACAACCAGATTACCAACAACCAGAGAATCAAGGCTTCAGTCCCAAGCATCAAGTTCTGCCTGGATCATGGCGCCAAGTCAGTAGTTCTTATGAGTCACCTAGGTCGACCTGATGGTATCCCCATGCCTGATAAATACTCCCTGGAGCCTGTTGCTGCTGAGCTTAAATCCTTGCTGGGTAAGGATGTTCTGTTCCTGAAGGACTGTGTGGGCCCAGAAGTGGAGAAAGCCTGTGCAAACCCAGCCACTGGTTCAGTCATCTTGCTGGAGAATTTACGCTTTCATGTGGAGGAAGAAGGGAAGGGCCAAGATTCTGCAGGAAAAAAGCTTAAAGCTGAGCCTCAGAAAATAGAAGCCTTCCGTCAATCACTCTCAAAGCTAGGGGATGTCTATGTCAATGATGCCTTTGGCACTGCTCACCGGGCCCACAGTTCAATGGTGGGAGTGAATCTGCCCCAGAAGGCGTCTGGATTCCTGATGAAGAAGGAATTGGAATACTTTGCCAAAGCCTTGGAAAACCCAGAGAGACCCTTTCTGGCTATACTTGGTGGAGCCAAAGTAGCAGACAAGATCCAACTTATCAAAAATATGCTTGACAAGGTCTGTCATATGATTATTGGTGGTGGAATGGCTTATACCTTCCTTAAGGAACTCAACAACATGGAGATTGGTGCTTCCTTGTTTGATGAAGAGGGAGCCAAGATTGTCAAAGATATCATGGACAAAGCCCATAAGAATGGTGTGACCATTACCTTTCCTGTTGACTTTGTCACTGCTGACAAGTTTGAAGAGAATGCTAAGGTTGGCCAAGCCACTGTAGCATCAGGCATACCTGCTGGCTGGATGGGTTTGGACTGTGGCCCTGAGACCAACCAGAAGTATGCTCAAGTTGTAGCCAAAGCCAAGCTAATTGTGTGGAATGGACCCGTAGGGGTATTTGAATGGGATGCCTTTGCTAAGGGAACCAAAGCCCTCATGGATGAAGTTGTGAAAGCCACTTCCAGGGGCTGTATTACCATTATAGGAGGTGGAGACACTGCCACTTGCTGTGCCAAATGGAACACCGAAGATAAAGTCAGCCACGTGAGCACTGGAGGAGGAGCCAGTCTAGAGCTTCTGGAAGGTAAAGTCCTTCCTGGAGTGGATGCCCTCAGCAACCTGTAGTTGACAAAGTATTCCTTCCTACTGTTTCCTGCCCACAGCCTTTGACAAGTTAGTGCTCTTACATCTCAACTCGACTTTCGTTAAAATCTACCCCTGTATCAAGATCCAGGCAAATGACCAAGTGATGAGCTATCAGGAACTCTTAACATCAGTACAGAAATGCAGTTCAATTTTAGTTCTGTCATGCATTTACCTACTCTCATAAAGATCTCATTTGAACTTGACCATTGTGATCCATAGGAAGTGGGTTACCTATTAAAGCAAGTTAAATAAGCTGAATCTCTCCTCCCTTTTATTTTAGCCTAACTCTGTCATTGTTTCACTATTTGAAATATGGGATCAAGACAAAATCTTAATTGTTGAGGAAGGGTGGGGCAGAAGCTGGCAGACTATTAAACAATAAAAGTGCCCAAATAAACTGAGAAAGAAAATTACATTTAAGAACTCACAAGTGTCATTAAAGGTCTCCTAAGAGGAAATTTCTTACTAAATAAGGAAAATAAGAAATAAAACATTCTTATTATACCCATGAAATTAAAAAGAAGACATTAAGCCTAAAGAAGGCATGTCTGTGTGTTTGGATGCACAAGCATGTACACACATGTTTATTAGAACAGGAATTATAAATCAAATCCAGGTTTCAAATAGAGAAGTAATTATTTTCTTTTTAAAGCAGATGTTGTTTAATGACTAGATAATATAACTGATAAATCTAAATGCTGGGATTTTTGAAATGCATAAGAAATATGTATAAAGATAATTTAGCCATGGGGAAAATAGAGGTATAAAATCTCTTCCACATTAGGAAATAGAGTAAGAAAATACAAAGAAATGTGGAAGAAATGAAAATACCTACTGGAGAATATTTTGCCTAATTATGTAGACAGAGCTGTTTCGGGACAATGTTGCTATCAAATTAAGAGTAAAAATGCAGAGTTAATGATCCCACCTGTCATGGCCTATGTCCCATAGCCCCAAATCATTTCTATATATTAAGTATCCTGAATAATTGAACTTAAATATAATCTTAGCATACCTAAAACATACCTTATTTCTAAGGACAATATTAATAATATCATTATAATCTCATGGAAGATGTAGGAGTTAAGGTATAGATTTAAAACAATCAAAAAAGAAACCAAATTTATAGGAGTTGAAACAAGATTATAGCACATTACTTGATTGAGTATAAGTTTAGTGCACCTAGATAGGCTCTTCATCATGAGGTCATCCAGAGACCCTCATGGTCAAACTAGTGAAACAAACCCATTGCTCTTAATAAGTGAGCTCTATCTCTGGGTCTGAGGTGTCTGAGCTTTTATTACTTGACTAGAGACTTGGTGCACAAAATTTGTGCACTTGGGGGGTCCCTCAGCCCAGCTTGCACCCTCTCGCAGTCTGGGACCCCTCAAGGATTGGGCCTAAATTGGCAGGCAGACATTCCTCTCACAGTCCGGGGCTCTCATAGTCTAGGACCCCTCAATCCTTACCGCCCGCCTGTAGCAGAGGTAGGAGAGGCTCCCACCTCTGCGGCAGTGCTAAGGAACAGCAAGCCCAGCTTGTGGCTGAGTAGTGCTTCCCCTGTGGGAGCACACTAACCACCAGGGGGCAGCTCTTGCATTGAGTGTCTGCCCCCTGGTGGTCAGTGCATGTCATAGCGACTGGTCATTCTGCCAGTCTTTCTGCTGGTAGGTTGATTTGCATATTAGGGTTTTATTATATAGTATAGCCAGCCCAAAGGTGGAGTTAAAGAAAAGCAATGCATTTTAAAATTAAATCTTTATTGTTGAAAGTATTACATATGCCCTTCTTTTCCCTTATCTGACCCTTTCTAGCCTGCCCTCATCATCCCATCCCCTGCCCCAGGTCTTCACCACCCTATTGTCTGTGTCCCTGGGTTATACATATATGCATATAAGTACTTTGGTGGATCTCTTCCCACACACTCACCCTCCCCTGCCTTTCCTCTAAGGTTCCATAGTCTGTTTCATGCTTCTGTGTCTTTGGATCTATTTTGTTCATCAGTTTATTTTGTTCATTAGATTCCACATATGAGTGAGATCATGTGTGTATCACCTTTATTGATTTGTGAATATTGTACCAACCTTGAATTCCTGGAATAAATCCTATATAGTCATGGCATATGATATTTTTAATATATTGCTGGATCTGGTTTGCTAATATTTTGTTGAGGATTTTAGCTCTATATTCATCAGGGATATTGGCCTGTAGTTCTCTTTCTTTGTAGTATCTTTTTCTGGTTTTGGAATTAGGATTATGCTAGCCTCATAAAAATGCTGGCCTCATAAATAGAGCTTTGAATTAGGATAATGCTAGCCTCATAATCCTGTTGGATTTTTTTGGATAGTTTGAGGAGGATAGGTATTAGTTGTTCTTTGAAGGTTTGGTAAAACTCCCCTGTAAAGCCATTAGGACATGGGCTTTGGTTTGCTGGGAGTTTTTTGATCACTGCTTGTATTTCATCAGTTGTTATTGGCCTATTCAGGTTTTTTGATTCTTCCAGATTCAGTTTGGAAGATTGCATTTTTTTTTAGAAATTTGTCCATTTCATCTATATTGTCCAACTTATTGGCATATAGTTGTTCATAGTATTTTCTTACAATTCTTTGTATTTCTGTGGTGTCAGTTGTTACTTCACCGCTTTTGTTTCTGATTTTATTTATTTGTGTCCTCTCTTTGTTTCTTGATGAGTTTGGCTAACAGTTCATCAATTTTGTTTATCTTTTCAAAGAACCAGCTCTTGGTTTCATTGATTTTTTTTTTTTTTTGGTATGTATTTTTAGAATCTATGTCATTTATTTCTGCTCTAATCTTTATTATTTCCTTTCTTCTACTTATTCTGGGCTTGTTATTTTTATAATTCTTATAAGTTATAGGGTTAAATATAAATATTCTTGTTTTTTGGTGGAAAAGAAATAGGAAACTACAATAAAAATACCTAAAAAAGTCATTGGTTCATTACAATTATAAATAAATCCTGCTGGATGGAAGTTTCAAGAACTCCCTGATCTGTCATTGGAAGATTTTCTTTGGTTAGATTCTGGCTTTGTTCTCTGGGAGGAAGTTTCTTTTCATTGTCCTTTTGGCCCCAAAATTGGACAACTGAGAAATCTTCCTTACTTCCTAATCTTTTTGTTGGTATCCCTCATTAGGGCTCTTTTCCCAGCCTTACAAAGGGTTCAGAATTCTGGAGAAAGGGGCTGTGCATAGATGATTAAAGAGTCCAAGGATGAAAGATATTTTTGAAAGGCATTGGGGGTCAGAGGAGCTTCAGCTAAAAGGAACTGAAGACTCTCCCTTGACCAAGGACCCTGTGCTTTCATTAAACACAATTTGTCCAAGGCAAGGAGGAAATACACACTTCAAAGGGTAAGGTATCAAAGGATATTGTCAGATTGGGGAATAGCCTACAGCTGTTCAGGTGTTTGGCCAACAGGAGGCAATAAAATGCCCTGAGCTGTTTGGCAGCTAACAATCCTATTCAGGTTTGGGGGAAGTACCATTTAGCAGTTTCCAACAGGTAAACTACATGTGTGGCTCACCCTTGTTGAGCCTTCAAGTACCATCAACCTTTTGATGGAACTCTTGTAATTATTACATGCTGGAATTGGTTCTCGGCACTTTCTGAAGCTGATGTTAGAGTTGGGCCACCTGGGAAATCTAGCTGGTTCTTTGAAAAGGTAAACAAAACATTAGACCACCACACAGCTTCTCTAGCTTCCTCCTTGCCGGTGCAGTTTTAAGAAAGCAATGAGTTCCTATTATAGCAAACAACTATTAGCTATTCAAGGCCAGACCTGTGATTTTTCAACTTTCTGTATAATCATATGTGAAAGAACTTCACCCCAAAATGTCTTCTAGTTATTGATCCTTTGATTCTTGCCTGTAACTAATTGGCCTAATTGCTGGGCCCACTTTCCTCTTCTTCATCATAAGAGTGGTTAACTTGTGGCCCCTGAAATAGTAAGCAGGGTGGGACGGCAGTATCCATAATCTGATCTTTGCCATGACCTCCTTATTTTTTGGCTGAAAAGAAAAAATTTGAGAAAACTGTGGCAATCTTTTTTTGCAGTTTGTGGTATTGAGACAACTTTTAAACTTGCAGAGAACTCACTTTCCTGGTTTATTAGCCAATTTAAGTTGCAAGCAATAAGCTGATTGTCCAATGTTTCCTGGCTGTGCTCATTTTTAAAGGCTATATCTAATCCTTATTATTTTACTTAGTGTTAATTTAATATTTTTTACTGATGAAATACTAATATATTCAATTTTGACGTCCCAGTCCCTCCTGGTGTGGGTAACATATGACATACACAACAAAATATCATTCTGAAATAGAAAAGAGTTAGGGATTACAAAACATGTCTGGCTGCAAGAGTTTTGAATAAGGGGTTGTGAACCCATATATCTTCCTACCTTCTTATGTGTACATGGACACACACACACACACACACACACACACACACACACACAGAGGTGAAGAGGATTAAGAGGTATAAACTTCCAGTTGTAAAATAAATTAGCTCACTTTTGTTGTATTTTGCTTAAAACAGCATGTAATAACCAAACACTGATATTCTACTTCTTTCTAAATATTTTCCTTGTAACTTTAAGCCATATAGGACCATGTCCTTCCTACTATGCTACCATAGGCAACAAATGCTACAGCAGGAAAATAATCTCCACTTTCCAGCCTTCTGTGTCTCTTTACTCATTTCCTCCCAACTGACCCCTAAGTAAATGCCATATTTTATTGGTTTTATTAAAGCAGTATCTCACTTACCAGTAACAATTTTTACCTTAGTCTGTAGACTAGTGGTTATCAATCAGGAACAATTTTTCCATGTAAGAATCATTTGCCAAATGGACACACTTTTGTTTGTCACAACTGGGATGGAGGAGAGGGACTGTAGGCATCTAGCATTTTCCACCAAAAATGTTACTAAACATTCTACAATACACAGGATAGACCTCACAACAAAGAATTACCCAGCCCAAGTGTCAACATAGAAATTAATTTCATTCTCATGTGACATTCAGGGGTGGTTAAGAGTAAGTAGATCCTTTTTGTTGAGCTCATCCAAGAACCCCAGCAAGCAAAACCTGCACATGGCTTCCATCTCTAGGAGTAGGAATATCAATTCAATTGTTGACATTTTCTGGCCAACTGGAAAGGGAAAGAGGGACCAAGAGCTAACATCCTATCTTTAAGGAAGAAAACGGGGAGTAGTGCATATTAATTTTTATTACATCCCTTTATCCTGAACTTAGTAATATGATCATATGTAGCTAATGGTAAATAGGGAAATGTATTTTCTGGCAGGGTGATCTCTGACTCCATTAAAACTATTATTAAAAAGAAGAATAAAAAAAACTGAACTTAAGACAACACCAAAAAGAGGAACCTATTAAAAATTATATATTACACTGGAAAATCCATAAAGATCGTGCTTTTATACATGATTATTCTTAAGATAAAGATGAACAAATACAATTCATGGGGAAAATTATGAAAGCAGTTATAATGAGTTAAGAAAACAATAATATGAGATTAAAAACAGGATGGCAAAAGGTAAAAAAATACATGACAAATTCAAGTATTGCTAGTACAAAATATAAATGGGGTTAGAGCAAGTAAGTAAAAATTGAAAATGCAGAGAGAAGATCCTGTGATTTGAATTAGAAGATTAGGGGTAAACAGAATGTAAGACAGACTTAGTAGGCAATATATATATATATGTGTGTGTGTATATATATATAGTTTATATATAGTATTGTTACATATGTATATCACACACATACATATAAAACATGTATATGTTTATATATATTGTATTATCGTACATCATTTCTACTTGTTAAAACCAATTAAAAAAAAAAACTTAAATTAGGCGTTACCATAAAATGGTGGAATTACCTTGGGTTTTGTCAAAAACAACAAGTGAGAAGCCTATTCGTTTGCCCAAGGTTGGAATTTCAGTTACTTAATGCACATGCTTGGACATAACTATTCATTTATTTTCTGTGCATTTTTTATTAAAAAATTGGTATTGAAATAAC
Organism: Corynorhinus townsendii; assembly: GCA_026230045.1. Lineage (NCBI taxonomy): Eukaryota > Metazoa > Chordata > Mammalia > Chiroptera > Vespertilionidae > Corynorhinus > Corynorhinus townsendii. The sequence goes on from JAPDVU010000004.1 coordinate 82,961,117, forward strand.
TTTTTTCAAGCAATATTAGTTAAGAAATATATAATAAAATATTTTTTTAAAGTAGGTGCTATATTCCATGGCTTATACTACCATTAACTTTGCTTAAGTAATTTTATATCTTAGTCATTAGAAGTCTTCTCTGGATTGCAGCAAAATTTGTGTTTTCTGAATCAATGTGTGTTAAGAATAAAGCAAGATAAAAGGTAAGGGTGAAATAATTGGAATATAACAAATTAGAAATGCATATGAGATTAAATGAAAAACAGGATGTTCCTCTTCCTGTGCTGTGGCCTGAAACTTTCTCCAGGAAGTAAACAGGGCAACTGGGGGCCTATCTTGTTTCCTCCCCCGCAAGTGGTGTTCTATAGATTCCGCCCCCAGTTTCCTAAGATAGGGTCTATTATAGTCCCTGCTATTCCATCTTATCAGATGTGAAATTTCAAATCATTTATTTTTATATCTTTACACTGATACTCTTTTTAGGACCAGCTGAGCTTTGGATATACTACTTGTTTTATTAACTTGCCTTTTAATTTTCCCTCTTTTCTAATATTGTTCAAGATAATAATTGTTTTCTCTGACAGAATCACTTGCTTTTCATTTTAGGTTTGTTTTTTTTATAATATAGTTTTTATAGCCAAAGTTAACATTTGTTACGATCAATGAATTGGCATTGGCACATCATTATTGCCAAAGTACATAGTTCACATTAGAGTTCACTCTTGGTGTTGTACCGGGGTTCTTTTTCCCAGCCTTACAAAGGGTTCAGCAATCTAGAGAAAGGCCTGTGTGTAGATGATTAAGGAGTCTGTGGACGAAAGATATTTTTGAAAGGCATTGGGGGTCAGAGGAGCTTCCAGCTGAAGGAGCTAGAAGGCTCTCCTCCATGACCAAAGACCTGAGCTTTTATTAAACACAATTTGTCCCGAGGCAAGGTGGAAATATACACTTCAAAGGGTACGGTATCAAAGGGTATACAGAAACATTGTCAGTTTGGGGAATAGCTTACAGCTGTTCAGGTGTTTAGCCAACAGGAGGCAATAAATGCCCTGAGCTGTCTGGCAGTTAACAATCCTATTCAGGTTTGGAGATGCCGTTTGTTTAGCCATTTCCAACAGGTAAACTACATGTGACTCAACCCTGTTGAGCTCCCCAAGCTTCACCAACCTTTTGGTAAAACTCTTGTAATTATTACATGCTGTAATTGGTTCTTGGCATCTCACCCTTTTTGATTTTTTAAACTTAACAAGAATGTATGTTTTAAGATTTTTAAATTCAATGGAAAGGACAGAGTTCTATCAAGTCCCTTTAAATTGCTGTCAGGCATTAAAGAAATTAGCCTGCAGTCAGTTTCTATCTGGGCCAACAGTTCTTTGAATCCCAATTTCAATGTCCAACAGTTCTTCATGTGTACATGTCAGCAATGATATTTCAGTTCTGGATGGTGGACAAATGGTGGCAACGCAGGTCTGACCCTCTCTGGTTTGGTCCTGGGCAACCTGCTGTGACGCACAGCTGTTACTGCTAGCATGGCAAGGCATCTTCACCATCTTCATTTTCTGGACTGTTTCCTCCTCTGCTCTTGGGGGCCACTGCTTTTTCTGTGGCTGGAACAATCCTGTCAGTTCCTCTCTGGGATCCATTGTTGCAGGAATCCACATGGGCTTGTAGTTTTCTAGAAATATGACAAACATATTCATGACCAAAAGGTTAATAAAGATTTTTTTCTATAAATTTGACTTGGGATCCTTTTTATTTTTGCCCAAACAATTTTCCTTTGGCTTTTCATTGTTGTCTTGCTATTAGCATAACAAATGAAAATTAATTTTCAAAGTAAAAAAATTCTTGATGTAATATATTACAGGATATTTCTCCACATATCATGTTTTTTCACTATCCCCCCTTTTTTGATTTAAATATTAGGAGGCTTTTAAAAATTTTACAATGCAGTCTTGATAATTTTTAATTTAATTTTTTTGCACAAAAATATGACTGAATACTTCAGGAACAGTTTTTTGTCCAGTACAATTAATTTGTCATGAATATTCACTTATTTCAATTAGCCAACTTAAATTAATCTGAAATATGATTTTTTTTAACTTCACTTGTCCTAGATTATAGACAGTAAATGACATTAATTAAGTCCTTGCAATTAGTCTTTAACTTTACATAAAATTTATCAGGGAGGCAAAAACACAAATTATTTACTTCAGTTTAAAAGGTCAAATATACAGACTTTCAATTACAGTCCTAAGATATTTGAAGAAAACCTCTTTATATTTCCTTCCAAAATAATTTTTAGGCTACAGAGAGTTTCACTTAAGAATATTTGTCTTTCTTTATTACTGAGCAACACTTTTGGGCTGCTGTTTAATCCCATCAAATATTGCCTGGCTGATAGATCCTCCCTTCCCCCAACTGATGGACAGAGAATAACGTAAACTCCACCTGCAGCCCGAACATTCCTGAACACCTAACCAGGCACCTTATATGGACTGTACATTGAACCACCAATCAGCACCTGCCAAATACCCTAAGTCCCTGATTCCTAAGTCCCTAATTATGTGCCTTATATGAAACCACCAATCAGCGTGTGCCGAGTACCCTAAGCCCCATCCCTTCCCTTTCCTCCCCTCAAAAGGCACCTTCACCCGGGCACATGGGCTCTTTTCCATCTGGAAGATAGCCCGGCAGGGTCTTCTCCTCTAAAAAAGCCTGTGTCCTGGTCTCTGGCCCTCTGTCTCATCTTTCATCTGGTGCCGAAACCTGGGTGAGCGTGGACGATCTTCGGACCTAGTCCTGAGCTTCTGACTCCTGCTCTGGCTCTGCTCGGGGGCATGGTTCTGAGTTGATTGGCCTGCTCAGAACACCTCTTGAACCCTGCCGTACCAGGACACATGGGGATCTCATCGTTTTCTTACCGGTAGACTTCAGGGACTTTCCCGACCCCCGCCCCCCCCCCCCCCGCCCCCCGCTACACACACACACACACACACACTCTCGTTCCCTTGACCTGGAAGGGCCTCGGAGTTTTCCTGTCTCCTTGGCTTCACGTCTTCTCGAAAGCCCAGACACCTGGCCGGGAAAACTCTGCTCGTCCCTACAGGAAAGGTCTCGGGGTGACAACCTTGGAACCTTCTCTCATCTCTCTCTCTCAGGTTGGTTGAGGGAGAAGAAGGACGCTTCTTCTTTCCTCCCCAACTTCTCGTTGGCCCTTCTCTCCGGTCATGGTAACCTCTCATTCCAAACCCCCTCGTAACACACCTTTAGGGTGTCTCCTCGCCAACCTCTCGACCCTTGGTCTTTCCGACTACATAAACCAAAGAAGCTCTACCTGGCCACAATATAAACTTGACAGTGTCTCTGTGTGGCCTGAAAACAGCACTTTCAATTCCAAATCCTCCAAGATCTAGATAATTTTTGCCACCGGACAGGGAGGCCTCAGAGATCCCTATGAATAGGCTTCCCCCGCCCCCCCTACCCCCCCCCCCCGCCCCGCTCTCGCCCCTCGCTTTACTCCTCATGTTCCACCCATCAGATCCTCCTCATGAAGTCCTCTGTGCCCTCTCAAACCTGTCCTCAACCCCTTTCTCTGTCTTCTGACCAGCGGATCATTCCTCTCCACGCATCTCACTCCCGCCACCTCCTTACAACCCTGCCGCAGAATCTGCACCCCACGCTCTGCCTCTGAGAATTCTAACCACCCGCCTTCCCCTGTGCACTCTCCACTGAATCTCCGGCCCCATGACCGCCAGCAACCAAATTCACAGGTGGCTGGCCATTCCCTTCTCACTTTCTGATCTTCCTGAGAGCCCAAATCCTGAGAACGTGAGCTCCAAAACAGCCTTTCCCATCTAACACTCATTCTCAGGCCACCCAAAGGCTGCCTTCCGAAACAGCTTCTTCTATTCCCGCGTCCATTCTACCCCTGAGGGAGGCAGCAGGAACTGAGGGCAGAGTCTGAGTCCACGTCCCATTCTCTATGTCCAGCCTCACAGATTGAGAGGCATCTCAGGTTTCTTTTTCCACTGACCTGACCACCTTTACTCCCCAACATATGCCACAAACTTCAAAAAATAGATGCAGGTCCACAAACCCCTCAAAAAGACCTCATTAACCTGACCTTTAAGGTCTTTAATAATAGAGACAAGGAGACCCAAATCCAAAATCAAAGGCGAGATCAGGCCAAGGCTGAGGCCCAGTAGGAGGCCTTCCAGCTCCTAGCCACCGCTTTCAAACCTCAAGCAAAGTGCCAGTCTTCCAACCGTGGATAAGTCAGGGGCTAAGCCTCCTCTGGGCTCATGCTTCAAATGCAGCAAGGAAGGACACTGAGCCAAGTCCTGCTCAAACCCGAGACCCTGCCTGGGCCCTGCCCAAGGTGGGGAAGGAAAGGCCACTGGAAATCAGACTGTGGTCTGGCTCCTCCGGGTCTGGCCTTAGCCAGTCCAGCATGGCCGCCCTCTGGATCCGGTTTGGAGCTCCCAGACCTTCTGGGACTGGCCACCGAAGAAGCTGCCCAGGCCCTGACAGGGCCCCACAGACTTACATCACCAGGACAGAGCCTCCAGTAATGACTGTGGTGGCAGGTAAGCCGATCTCCTTTTAATTGACACTAGGGCCACTTATTCTGCCCTCTCCAAATTCGCTGGGACCCTTGTCCACTCCTCAGTCTCTATTATGGGGGTTGACAGGTTAGTCTCACAGCCATTAGCTACCTCATGTCTATACTGCATCTTACTAAATTCCCCCATTCACTCTTTTCTCATTCTACCTCGGTGTCCATCCAGGGCCACCATGCATCCCCTCCTAAAACCCAGTTGTCCCAAACCACAGTTGCCTACCTCAGTTTCACTCTCTCACCCCACAAGGCCGAGCCATTCCTGGGACTGTAAACGCCTTATCTCCTTATCTCCTCTATGATCATTATCTCTAGGAAAAATGTGCGGTTTAAAATTCAAGTGGCTAGAGGCCTGGAAACAGGCTTTGGGGCCTGCTCCCTCCTCCCCCTGCCTTTTCTCCAGCCTCATCTTCCACTGCTCCTTTCCTTCCCTTTCTCTTTTCCCTTGGATAACAGCCCATTCTAATATTCCTTCCCACTTTCACTGCAACACAATCTCAATCACTCATCTGTCACCCCTTATTGGTAGCGCCATGGTGACTACCCTCTCAGCTTGGAGTGTGGAACTAAAAAAAGTAATCTCATACCCTTTAGTCCACCTCTTCTTATACCTATCAACTTGTCTCTGTGATCAGGGATTTTTCTTCCTCTGTGGGGAAAACACATACATCTGTTTCCCCATCAGCTGGACAGGAACCTGTACTCTCATCTATCTCTCACCCAATGTAGATGCAGCCCCCAATGATCAGTCTTTACCTGTCTCCATAAGGCATCATATCTGACACAAAAGAGGAGTCCAGATAATCCCTCTCCTAATCCTCGGCATCACAGCAGGGGTTGGAACTTCCACAGGGAGCTTAACCACTGCTCTACCCATACTTTGAAACCCTGTCTCAGGACCTACAAGAAACATATGGATGCCCAGCAAGGGGCCAAACTGAACATTACCCCCAGGGTAACCTATTCTCTCCTTTCATATCACTAGTGAGGCAACTGAGACCCCTACTCTTTTCCCCCTAAAAGTAACATCTAGGTCTCAGTTGTATTTCAGCTCCAGAAAAGCAGCAAAACCAGACAAGTGACGCTGTGGCAGCCTCAGGACCAGCTTTTACCTCCCAAGTGACTCAACACTATCGCTCTCCAGACTTCACCAGCCAGTCTCTTGGGGAAATCATGTTGCTACACCCCTCGTCCAGCATGGAAAACACTACCTGTTTTTCACTCACTTACCCCATGGCTCCTCCCACTATTAGGCCCACTGGTATTTATTCTTTTAATTTTGCTCTTTGGCCCTGTCTCATGCATTGTTTCACTAGTTTCTTGCAGAACAGAATGCAGGCATTCGCCAACCAGAAGGTGGGAGAGATCTATCTATCTGGCATTGAATTCAGAACCTAACACCAAAATCCTTGAGACCCCGGGTAGACGCCCCTAACGACGTCCCCTCTCAACTGGAAGTAGCTGTGGAAGATGAACCTTCATCCCTTGACCTTGCCCGGACTCTCAATTTTTTAAAAAATATTACCAGAAGCCTGGAATGATAGATCCTCCCTTCCCCCAACTGATGGACAGAGAATGACATAAACTCCACCTGCAGCCCGAACATTCCTGAACACCTAACCAGGCACCTTATATGGACTGTACATTGAACCACCAATCAGCACCTGCCAAATACCCTAAGTCCCTGATTCCTAAGTCCCTAATTATGTGCCTTATATGAAACCACCAATCAGCGTGTGCCGAGTACCCTAAGCCCCATCCCTTCCCTTTCCTCCCCTCAAAAGGGGCCTTCACCCGAGCACATGGGCTCTTTTCCATCTGGAAGATAGCCTGGCAGGGTCTTCTCCTCTAATAAAGCCTGTGTCCTGGTCTCTGGCCCTCTGTCTCATCTTTCACTGGCCATTTCACATGAAACAATTTCCATTAAGGTCATGGTGACTACTAGTACAGCTCAGATTTAATATTTTAATAACAATCTTAGTTTACACAGTAAATATTAGTGAAAGGGATTTCAAAATTTTAAAATTTCTCCTTTTTATTAAGCTAGAATTTTATATTTAAAGAGTATTCCCTTAGGCTTATTTGCACATATAGAGGGGTCATGGAAGGTCTTAGTAACTTTCTTAGAAGACTTAATCAAATTGCTTACAAAGACATTGGCTTCTCATGTAACTTAATTTATATGAGTCCTTGATTATATTTTAAAAAGCTAATTTATAAAGTAATTTAAGTAGGTATCTTTAATTAAAAAGCAAAGTAAACTTAGTAAATGTTTACATCTGTTTCACAAGGTACAAATGTTACCCCGCCTCTAGCCTAATTAAGAATGCAGGCGGCTATGGGCTTTTTGTCATTTTTAATTCTGCTGTTGAATTTTAAGAAATATTTTGCTACTTATTTTTGCCTTTCTGAGAGGCCAAAACCTTTATAACATTTAAAATATAGTTATTAATTTTTATTTGATAAAGCTTTCCATGCAATTTCAAGTATATTAAATTGGTAAAATTTAAAATATTTCCCTGGGTTACAGCCTTGAAATTTAATTTGGAAAAAACCATGTAATATATATCTATATATGACTTAAAGATTATAATACTTTTTTATAATTATCTTAAGATATCAAATTTAAACTGGTCTTTATATTAAAAATTTTCAGTTGGGAATCACAGAATTAATCTTTCTTATTTAATTAGACCAATAAACAACATATTTTAAATTCCTAATTATTTTCAGAAGAAAACACAACATTTTTTCAACAATTTTTATACTTTAGGCATTTAATTACTACAACTATATAATTTCTCCCAATTTAATTTGAATTCTTGAAACTTTTTAGAGCAGGCAAGTCAAATATTTAGCATTTTGTCATTTCAAAATATCTAAACCTTTAACTTTATTATTTATGTAATTAAGCAAACTTCCAAAAAAATGTTTTGGAGGAAGTTTGTAGCCTATCAAATGCAAATTACCACATTCCTCAAAGATGGCTGCTGGCAGGAAACTGATTTCAAAGGAGCCACAATTTTTTTTCTTTAAGAGCTGGGTGCCTGGGGAAAACTATTGGAAAGAAGCTGGCCTACCTGTTCTGCTAGGGGAAGGGTGACCATCCCTTCCTCCATTAACAAAGGGCGTAGCTTTAAAGCTTTTTCATGGTGAGAAAGGAAACTTTAAATTAGCATACTGGGAGAGTGGGCTTCCATATTGGATTTCCATGTGTCTCCTTCCCCCACATCCTGCTTGCTTTGGGGGAAAGAGTCAGTTACAGATCTGGCCGCATATCTTTTCATGCTCAATAGATAAAGACAGATCCTACATTTTTTCCTTTTCAGGTTTCCGAAGTAATTACTAGCATCCAAGGTTATCTTGGCCAAAATTTGCATTTCCCAGAGAGTTCTTCTATAATTTTTAAACAAAACATTGAGTGATCTCCTGGCGAGAGAGCTGAGGGCCTTAATCTCTCTAGCAGCCCAGTCTCTCTTCTCCAGGGGCAGAGGATTTGGTGGCTTTTTAGAAATTACAGATTTTCCATCCTCAAAACAAATTAGGTTTTTCATAATTTGAACAAGAAACCATATTAAAGATGACCACAGTACTCTTTTCAGTCTGATTTTAAAAAGTACCTTTTGATATTCCAGTTTCTTTATAATTTTGCCTATTGACCAAATTTTCCCCCATAATAATCTGAGTGAAACACAAAGTATCACACACTTGCAGATCTGTGGGATTCCGAAGCTAACATGAGCTCTACGCACAGTGAACTTTCCATCAGCTCAGGCGAATCCTTTCTCCAGAAGCACTCCATTAATGTTTCCAGGGTTGAAGTCCAGCCCCAGGTCGGGTCGCCAATTGCTGGGGTTCTTTTCCCCAGCCTTTGGGTTCAGCATTTTGGAGAAAGGGCTACGTGCAGATGATTAAGAAGGAGTCCGTGGATGAAAGATATTTTTGAAAGGCATTGGGGGTCAGAGGAGCTTCCAGCTGAAGGAGCTAGAAGGCTCTCCTCCATGACCAAGGACTCGTGCTTTTTTTTAACACAATTTGTCCCAAGCCAAGGTGGAAATATACACTTCAAAGGGTACGGTATCAAAGGGTATATAGAAACATTGTCAGATTGGGGAATAGCCTACAGCTGTTCAGGTGTTTGGCCAACAGGAGGCAATAAATGCCCTGAGCTGTCTGGCAGTTAACATTCCTATTCAGGTTTGGGGGAAGTGCCGTTTAGCAGTTTCCAACAGGTAAACTACATGTGACTCAACCCTGTTGAGCTCCCCAAGCTTCACCAACCTTTTGGTAAAACTCTTATAATTATTACATGCTGGAATCGGTTCTTGCCAGTGTTGTACATTTGAAAGTTTTTTTTTTGTTTGTTTTTTCATATATTTTATTGATATTTACAGAAAGGAAGGGAGGGATATAGAGGTAGAAACATCAATGAGAGAGAAACATCGATCAGCTGCCTCCTGCACACCTCCTACTGGGGTTGTGCCCACAACCAAGGTACATGCCCTTGACCGGAATGGAACCTGGGACCTTTCAGTCCGAAGGCTGACGCTCTATCCACTGAGCCAAACCGGTTAGGGCCATTTGAAAGGTTTTGACAAAAGTATAATGACATGTATCTATTATGATAGTGTCATACAGAATAGTTTCACTTCCCTCATAATTCTCTGTGCTCTATTCACCCCAGCCTTCTCTTTAACTCCTGGCAACAAATAACTTTTTTTCTGTCTCCATAATTTTGTCTTTTCCAGAATGTCATATAGATAGAATCACATAGTATGTAGTCTTTTCAGATTGGCTTCTTTCACTTCGTAATGCACATCTAAATTTCCTCCATACTGACTTCAGGTCAGATGGCAGAATAGGTAAATGCTGTGCTCACCTCTCTCCCCAACCACATCAAAATTACAACTAAATTATTGAACAACCCTCCTTGAGAACCACCTGAAGGCTAGCTGAACCAGAACTCCTATAACTAAGGATATAAAGAAGAAGCCATGTGGACACTGGTAGGAGGGGAGGAGATGAGAAATAGTCTGGTTCCACACCCAGGTTTAGTGGTTAAGAATCAACAGGGATATCTCTTCTGCAGAGATTCCCACCAGGAACGAGGGGTCCTAGCCTCACAGCAGGCTCCCCAGCCTGGAGCTCCAGTGCCAGGAAGAGAAGTCTCCTCAACAGTTGGCTATGAAAATTAGCAGGGACTCAGTCCAGCTGAGACTGAGGGCTGCTGTAGACTCAGGCATCCTCTTAAAGGGCCTGAACACACACTCACTTGCTCACACACACTGGACCTAAGCTCCAGCCACAGGACAGCCACTTGAAGTTATTTAGGGAGGAACTGAGTTTTCCTAATTATTAATAATTGTTGTTTTAAATGTTCAGTTTGATCATCTCCAAATCCCTTTCTGGCTCTGATGCTTATTCTGTCTCTTCAAACTGTGTTGTTATTGTTTTTCTTTTTGCCGTTTATATGGTTTGTGATTTTTCGTTAACAGACAAGTATGATACATTTGGGTAAAGGAGCTGTGGAAATGTAGTGGTGTGGGGGGAAATAATTATTCTATGGTCCTAGGATTAAGTGTCAGACTTTTAATGAGCCCATGTATGTCACTGGTCTGTGATACTCACAAGTGCTTGTTGGTTTGTTGTTTGGTTTTCAACCTCCTTGGTTAGACAGGATGGACAGAGGGGTCTGGAGTTGGTATATCTCTCCCACTATGGAAGGCTAGGGTAGGCTTAGTTTAGTATTCCCCTTCCTCTGGTCACTTAGGCTTTGATAAATCACCAAACAGATTAGGCTCTGGTAAAGTGATTTCTCTTAAAGTCAGGCTTTATTAAGTAGATCAAAATGTTCTGTCATATTGCAAAATGGTTACTTTCCCCAGCCTCCAACCAGAAGCCTGAGGGGATTTTTCTTTATTCTTTATTGTGAGAACCTGATGAGTACCTGGAGGTAAAACTCACAAGAGTGATCATGGGGACCTTCCAGTGACTGGGTTCCCTGCATGCTTTCTCTCTCAGGCTTGTCCACACTGAGCCTCCAGCAATTCCTCAATTACAGTAACAGTGTGGCCACCCAGGCACTGGTTTCTGTGGAGATTTTTGTTGGTGGGCTTCTGCTCCGGTAAGTTGTGATTCGCGGTATCTGCCTGTCTGTCTCTGCAGTGTTGGGGGCAGCAGGTTGCCCTGTGACTTAACTTCTCTAACAGACCTAAGAAGAGTTGTTTATTTGTTCAACTTTTCATTGGTTATGACAGAATGGCAGTTTCTAAGATCCTTACATGGTGGACAGAAACCTGAAAATCTGGTTTTGTTTTTAAATTTATTTTAAAATTCAAACATCTTTTTGATTTTTTAACATACTTTTTCAGATATTATATTATGGAATCCATTCCTATTAGGGAAATAACATGTTATATTTTAAGTCCACTAAAAGTATCTCTTCTTCAAACAAACCCAGTCCACTGTAAATTTGACACATAGGATTATTTCCTCAGGCAATAACCGACCCTCGATATAGCATAGAACTCAGTTTTAAAGTTATTTTTAATGCCAGGCTGGCCTTGCACCTTAAATTTCAGTTGGAATCCCCATGATTTCCTCATATATTTTCAATGATTGCATGGGCTATATGAGATATCTCATATGGAAATAAATCTCTCTATGTCCAAATAGACATATTGATTTGATTTTATCTTGATAAAGCCATAGACCTTTTTTTTTTTTCCAGTAAAATTATAAACCACTGTCTTGTTTTTGTATTTGCTTTGCTGTTTGTTATGTTTTGTTTTGGTGGTTGTTCTTGTTTTTAGTTTTGATATACTAAATCATTATTTTGCTTTAGAATAAAATATGTATTTAAAACTACATTGAAAGAGAAGAAAAGGAGTAGATGGTTCATACAGGATTTACAGAGTATTAGTAAATAATAGCAATGCATTTTTTAAAAAATTTTAATTGATTTTTTTTTTTTTTTAGAGTGAGAGAGAGAGATACATAGATTTATTGTTTCACTTATTTATGCATTCATTGGTTGCTTCTTGCATGGGCCCTGACCAGAGATCCATCCCAAATCCTTGGCGCATAGGGATGATATTCTAACCAACTGAGTTAACAGGCCATGGCTTATGATGTATTTTCACTAATTTTTCTAAAGCAGTTTTCAAGTATCATTTTAGACACAAATCTCTACCCAAATATGAACTCTGAATGTGTGTGATTAAATGCTTACGAAAAAAATTAATTTTAGCTTTCCTAGTGGTTCCACTCTTGTTCTAAAATGCCTTTCTATGGTTACTAGGAAAGGAAGAAAGGAGATATTAAAAAGAACATGGTGCTTTTCAATGCCAAATACCAGTACCAAGATAAATTACTCATAATTCTCATAATTCTTTATTTTCTGTGAGTAACCTCATGTTTTTCTGGAAGTGAGCAGAACAGATAATTTATTGAGAATATTTTTGTCAACAATCTTAGTTAAATTCTGTCTCAATGTTAGGTTTTTTTTTTAAATCTGAAAGTATACATAATTATTTTAATAGAAAGCAATTGGCATAAATTAATGTGTGACTTATAGTGATTGATCAGAAAGTCACAGGTTTAGAAAAACAAAATAACCTAATGATGTTAAAAATATTTTTGAAACAAGGCACTTACATTTTCTCAAAGCATTTAATTTTTGTTTACTTATTATTTTCATAAAACCTTGGAATTATTTAAACACTATTATTTCTTTAGAAGATGGATGGTTTTTGTCAGTTTGTGTCTGTAAAACAGGCAAAAAGAAAAGGTATGATCATTGCAGGTTAATGAAATACTTCTGGTGTGGCCACCTGAACTCAGGTAGTGAAAGAGGGAAGGAAAGGAAGATGGGAGGAAAGGGAAAGGTTTAGGAGATTAGAAATTGTGGCAGACCTTGGTGTTCAGTTGCACAGAGATGGATAAGCAAGCATGAAAGGTGATAGGGAATACGTTTGATTGATAAAGTAAGGGTGATATGGCTCAGGTGGTTGTGTGTTGTCCTGCGCATTGAAGGGTTACCCATTCGATTCCTGGTTTTGTGGGCTCGATCCCTGGTGGGGGATGTGCAGGAGATAGCCAATCGATGTTTCCCTCTCACATTAATGTTTCTCTCTCTCTCCCCCACTTCCTCTTGCTCTAGTAATCAATAATAAATAAATAAAACTCTTTAAAAAAAAGTAAGGATAAAAATATTTTACTATTCACTATTTTAAAAAGCATGCATACATTAACTAGAGATTTAAATTAGATAAATAACTAATTTCTCAGAAAAAACTTTAGGTCTTAGACCAAGCCATCAGCAAATAAAGCCTTTAGGTGCACTGAAAGGAGATGATATGCCTTATCAGGAGGAAAAAGGCAATAAAGACTTGCCCAATGAGAAATGCCTGGTAGTAAATTCTCAGAAGCTTGGGGTTAAGAATACTTAACATCTAACAGACTAGATGACTCAAGGTAATGCTGAAGAATAAGGTTCTCAATGTGCTCTTGCCAGGCCAGCAGCACCCAGAAACCTGTTAGAAATGCAGATTACTGGGTGTGCACAAGACATACTGAATCACAAACTCTGGGGGTGCATCCAGGAATCTGTGTTTTAACCAACTCTTCAGGGTTTTTATTTCAGCTAAATTTGATAGCCACTGATATAGAATAAAGACCACTTTAAAAGAAAATAGGAATTAGTTCTAATAACAGTCATGTCAATATCTACTTGTTTTAACTGAGGCAAATCATTTCAGACTCTGGCCTCATTTACCTGGAAAGTGATATATATTCTATATGCTCTCTGAGGTTGTTTTCTGTTCCTGATTTATATGGCTCTGAAACCCTGCTTAGTATACTTGAGACTATTGGCTATCTTTTTAACCTACTCTTAAAAAATAGGAAAAAAATGGTCCAGGAGCTACTAGACATATGACAAAGAGGTCTAAATTTTAGAGAAACTAAAAACAAACAAAAAAACAACAACAGAAAAACACATACCTATACTTTGGCTCTCCAACTATAAATTCTTTTTGTAATTTGACTTAATTCCTATATGTGAAAGCAAAGTCCCCTAAACTATAGTACCTGAGAACTTAAAAAAATAAATAGAATAAAATATAGTGGAACAGATTCCATTACTTGTTACTTTATAAAGAAAGGTGAGTCCAAAGTTCATGTCTAAAGGAAAAAATTGGTAGTTCAGAAAAATACCTGTACATTTAAGTGTTTGGTTTGGTTTGTTTGTTTGATTGATTTTGGTTGTTTCTTTAAAGCTGTGATTTATTTGCTTGTGCAGATAGCAAAAATTAGAGGGAGAGAGTTTACTTTTCATTGTATACTCTCTTGTATGGGTTAAATTGGTGCTTCGATTGTCTTTTCAATTAGGGAAAATTATCTACAATTAAGAAGAAAATGGACTTCACTGGACAGGCCTAGACATTATCCCTGCAAAAAGCTTTTCTTCAACTTTCCCTTGCCCAGCCCACACATCCAGATAATACCTTTGGGGCATTTTGCTCTTTATGTAAGCCTCTTGCTTTACTCTAACATTATTGGAAATTTTATTTGTTTACATATCAATCTCTCCCAGCCCTTGAAGGACAAAGAGTACTTCTTGTCAACGCTGTACTCAGAGCCTAACACATTATTTAGCATGTAGGAGGTTTTTATTGACGATGCTGGGTTTTATACCTTGAAAGTATAAGGTCCATGATATTCAAAGATAAATGGTGAAATAGAAGCTGCACACTGAGAGCAGAAGTGTAACAATGTCCCGGGATGACTTAACAGGAACTGCGTTCTCACAATCAGGAAGTTTCTTTCCTGTTAGCTGCGCACTGAGGACAGAAATGTAATAATGACCATGAGGCTAAAAAACAGGAACTTCATTCTCACAATTAGTTAAGTTTCTTTTCTTGGCCAAAGCAACAGAATATTCCATTTAACATAGTATGCTGCAGATAGGAAACCTGCCAGCCAGGAGGCAGGATAATCAATTATTAGAAAAAAAACAGAAAGTGAAATTTCTTCTATAATGGAGGAGAAGTCATTATTGAAAGTCACAAGACATTGATATACATATTCTACATATTTTACCAAACAGAAGACAAATACATTCTTATTTTTGTATATACAAAATGGAAATGCTATTAAGATATATTAGTTGTATGTGTGTGTGTGAAAACTTTAGGACACAACCACAGGTTTGGCAGAAAGTTTTGAATATGTAAGCACGTACATTATTAATAGTAGGACAGTGGTTTATCTATACTACCAGTCTTAGGGTTAAGAACATTTCACAAGGTTGGAATTCTCTTGGAAAAAATAAATATATACAGGTAACCATATATATTAAACAAATTCAGGTAAGTGCCATAAATTGCATCAAGTCCTTTGTTCACCTGCAGTCTTTCAATGTTCTTAGCTGATATTTGACCTAGGCTCTCTATTCTCACACATCTTAAATCAGAAGACTCCACTGTTATGAGTGACAAAACATGAAATTTGTAGATGAGACTGTAGTTTAACTTCCAACCTCTCCTATTTATTAGCTATATAACCTTGAAATATTATTTAACTTTTCTAAGCCTCCATTCTTGTAAAATGGAGATAGTAACAGTTTTCCATAACAGAGTTCAAAACTTCAAATAATACATATGAAGTTGCTTTATAAACTGTAAAATGCTAAACAAATGTGGATAGTCAGTAGCTACTTCTGGCCCTCTCATCTCATCCATTCATTTCCAGTACTTTTCAGCATCCTTTCATTTCCTGAATATCCAACTGAGGACAAAGGAAAATTTGAAAACAGCATATGCTAATTCTATCTAAAACATTTTTCCGGCAGGCAGAAGAAAAGTTTCTTAACCCCACATAAGAAAGAAATTTGCCAAGGACAATATCACTTGAGTAAAGAACATGATCAGACACCACACAAAGGGATCAGCTAGTTATTCATATGCACAAATCTTTAATTATAATTTGTTTTCTGTTCCCAGGCAGGGACACAATGTTTGTAAAAATAAGTAAATAAATAACTTTGCTTTTGCTTAAGTTTCCAATGAAATGAACATAGGTCACTTTCAGTTTTATGTAACTGGAAAGAAATAACAAAATCTCAGGGTAGAATGTATTTAACCTGATGCAAGCCAGATTACTT
Organism: Corynorhinus townsendii; assembly: GCA_026230045.1. Lineage (NCBI taxonomy): Eukaryota > Metazoa > Chordata > Mammalia > Chiroptera > Vespertilionidae > Corynorhinus > Corynorhinus townsendii. Next base: position 82,976,890 of record JAPDVU010000004.1, read on the forward strand.
TCACTGTGGCTATGTGTTATAGGGATAGTTATTAACCTTAGAAGGGGGAAAATAATAAGGGACAACTACAGTTAATCCATAAGCTTCATATTAAAAGCAGATGAGGTGTTCCCCTGAATGAGGAGTAAGAAATATAGTTTTACATTCACACTAATTGGCTTCTATTGAGTTATAGATGATCTTTGAACACCAGTGAATTCTTAAACAAACATAAAAAGGTCACATGCAAAAGCCAGGTGTAGCAACTTCCACATAAACCACCAAATAATGGATTTCTTTATTCCTTTGTCCTTTATTTAAGGGGGATTAACATTTGACAAAGAGCGATATTCTAAGAGACAATGAGCCAGCAGACCAAAACAGCTATCAGCTGACCTTTGAGAGAAGAACAGGATGAGCTGGGGAAGTACAAGCACAGGGACATTGGTTAATGCTTAACATAGATTTGCATCTCTCTAGAACACAGATGGTAACATTGTGTAGAGCTGGAACCATGCCCCAGGGAAGAATAAACCACCAAGTGTTACAAACCCAAGGCTATTGTGAGGAGCTAGAGCTTTGGATTTACCAGCTCTGTAGTGTAGCTCTAAACTCCTCAAATTAGCATAGAATGTGATGGAATAATTATCTTCCTTCTATGTCATTCACTTACTAACCCAATATTGCCATTCTTTACTCACCGATGCCCTCATTTCTCTTCCTGTGCTTGATTTTTGTCATTGTCATCATTGGGAACGTAAATCTCCTGTGTCTCCATTCCACCATGTCTATTATTCCTTCAAAGTTCAACTCAAGATGTATCACATTCATGAAACTCCTCTCTATTTTAACCATCTTGTTTTTTTCATTCATGTACTCTTTCCAATAAACATTCTTTATTCATTCTTTATTCTTTATTTGTCTTATATTGATATATACTATGTGCAGGAAAAGTGCTAAGGACAGGGGATAAATATACACAAAAAATCCAGGGTTCCAGAACATAACTGTTTAGAAGGGAAATGGTCGCTTATAAGAGAAAGCTACATTTAAAATTTACTGAGCTAGAGATATGTCCAAAATGAAATGAGGGCATAGGAAAAGTAATCAAATCTGCCTACAGGGGCAAAGTAAGACCATCATGAAAAAATATATATTAATTAAGCTGAGATAACAAACAATACAAGTTTAGGTGGAAGGAAGGTAGGGAAAGAGAGTGGTTCAGGAAGCAGGTGCAAAAGCATGAAGATGGGAGATTTCATTTTTCAGAGCAGTGAAGCATGCAGTGGGAGGAGTTGAACCATGGAAAAGAGGATGTATGAAAAAGCCAAATCACGAGCAATCTCCTATACCATGAAAAGAATTATTTATTCCAAGGGTGGATAAGAAAAATATTTCATAACTAGTACAACACAGGCACTGACCTTTTTGAATGTTCTCAGGATGACACAGCCATGCAAGGCTTAACCTCCTTTGTTGCCAGATCGTGGGAATGTCCATTCATGTTCTGAAGGCAGGTGCCAGGGTGTTTCTGTGGTGGGCAAGGAGCATTTGAAAGGGTAAGAGCAGATTTAATTTGCCAACTGGTATTTTTAACTACCAGTGCTTATTGGCTAAATAAGAGCATTGTCCTTTTCCCATTATATTATTTATTATTCACATCAAAGGTATGATGGCATGCTTGTATCCCATTGTTTATTCTGCTCTTTGTTGTAGTTTAAATCATGCAGAAACTTTTACAAAATTTCAAGCATGATAAGAGAAGAGAAATTTATGCATCATTACTCTGGCACCAGTTGGGAAGAAAGGATGAGAGAAAGACAAAAATGGAGAGAGCAGGAGCAGATAGAAGGCCAGCATTATAATCCAAAAGATAAATGGTGAGGGCTCAATCTGGGACAGTCGTGCTGGGAAGGGATAAGAGGAGCTGCTTTAACAATACCTTGGAGGGATAATCTGCAGTTCTAATTGGATACAAGTAGGGATCATGTCAATGTGGAGACAACAGTCTGGAATACACCCAAGACTTTTAGTTTGTCCTGGATTTTATATTGAATATATGTGTCCTAGTTTTCAGCTCTTATGAAAATAACAGTGTTTCTTGGTTTGTCTCGAAGGTTCCTGATATGTGTAAATTATTCTTAGCAATAATTTTTGATAGTGTCCTCTTTTACTTGTAAAGTATCACAAATTAATGGTCATTCTAACTAGCTTTAGAAACTTTTCAAGTGACTCCACCCATGTATGGCTTTTCAGAGTTCTCAAAGTGAAAGATTCACTTGGAAAGCTTATTGAAAATGCTGAAATCTGAGCTGCACTTTTAGAGATTCCTAGTCAGTATTTTTAGGAAGAAGAAAAACACAAAACAACATAAAACAATACAAAAACCCATGTGTTTTTTTTTTTTTTATTAAATTAAGCACCCTTGCTGATTTTGGTTATATCAGTAGAAGCTCTATATTAACATGTCCAAATGAATTGCATACTATCTATTCTTTTCTTCATAAAAGAGAGAATAAATTATACATACAATAGGTGATCACTAAATCATATATTGCTCTTATTGCTTCTGTGTGTGTGTGTGTGTGTGTGTGTGTGTGTGTGTGTAGAAAAATGACTTAGAGTTGAGCAACTATCCTAAAGTGTCATTAGGGAAATTGCTATGACCTGACAGCCATGTAAGTCTACATAGAAAACCTCGAAGACATTATAGTCATTCTCTTCTTACAGCCTGGGAAGATAAATAATGGAAAATAGAAAGAGTGACATGATGGAATGAGGGAAATTCTAGAAGATAAAGTAATTTAATGGACAATGTGTGAATTGCAGGCAATTCCACACACATTACTTTTAGTTGACTCGAAGAAATTGGCTAGAAAAGGAAGTTCCCCTAGAGGAATTATTGAAAACTAGAGGCCTGGTGCATGAAATTCGTGCATGGAAGGGGTCCCTAAGCTTGGCCAGCAATCAGGGCCTATTGGAGCCAGGATGGCCAGGGTCTGCTGGCTGCCAGCTGGGGCCTACTGGCTGCTGCTGGGGCCTGCCAGCTGCCAGACGGGGCCTGCCAGATGGGGAGAGGGACAGAGGGAGGAACCGCGAGAGTTTGCCGACCAGGGGGAGGGACTGGGGGAGGTTGGCTGTGGGAGTGCACTGACCACCAGGGAACAACTCCTGCATTGAGCGTCTGCCCCCTGGTGGTCAGTGCGCATCATAGCTACTGGTCAACCAGTTGTTCCGGTCACAACAGTCACTTAGGCATATATATATATATAATGCCTACTTACATAAAAATTATATAATTTTTTATGTAATTCTTACAGAAATCCCCATGGCTCTCATTGTTCATTGTTCTGGATGAATAAGCACTATGTGCAATGACTACATGGACTGGAATCATTGGGAAGATCAGGGAAAGGAGGAATGTAGAGCCCTGGTTGGGTAGCTCAGTTGGGATCCCCAGTCAGGGTACATATAGGAAATTGATGTTTCTCTCTCTCTCTCTCTCTCAAATCAATAAAAATAAAATACTCATCATTCAAATGTCTATCAATGCTTATTTATTTTTACAAAAAGGGATATAGAGTGTCCTTGATTGAAATCAAGGAGGAGGCATCAATGCTAGGGAGGCAGTCTCAGAGTTTTAAATAATGAAATAACATCAGAGAGGCCCTGGGAACTCTTAAATATTGCAATCTAAACCTAGGATTCCAATTAGAATGACTAGGATTTAATAGCATCAAAGAAGGATAAGACGGGGAAAGATGGGGAACCTTTCAGGCAGAATGAACAGAAAGAGCAAAGGCTCTCATGTCTGGATTTCATATTATTTTAATAGAAATAAATAAAGAAATTACCTCTAAACCAGTGGTCGACAAACACATGTGGCTCATGAGCTGGGGATTGCCGCTCTGTTGACTAATGAGTTTGCCAACCACTGGGATAGGGGCTTAATCACAAGGAACAACAACAGCCTGTAATTATTAGAACCGGGAGTCTAGGTCAGCGGTCGGCAAACTCATTAGTCAACAGAGCGGCAAACCGTGGCTCACAAGCCGCATGTGTCTCACGAGCCGCAGTTTGCCGACCACTGCTCTAGACAAAATACTACTCTTTGTAGGGTTTACTCTTATGTTTCCCTTCTCCTTTATAGAAAAATTATCTATACTGCTCACTGACAGAATTCTCAGAGTTGTCTACATTTTTTATTTGAAATTATATTTTTACTAGAGGCCCAGTGTATGAATTTGTGGATGGGTAGGGTCTCTCTGGCTGTCCTGCAGGGATTGGGCGGAAACCTGCAGTCCAATGCTGCCTGCAGCTCCTACCTGCCACTCCCGCTCATCCTGGCCCCACTGTGCCTGCCACGGGATCACACCCAATGAGTCCTGATTGGGAGAGTCTCACACTGCCACAACAGTGCTCACCAGCCATGAAGCCTGCATCTGGCACCTTCCCAAGGGGAGTGGCCTGTGGGTTCAGGCTAAACCCAGCTCTCTGACATCCCCCAAGGAGTTGGATTGTGAGAGGGTGCAGGCCAGGCTGAGGGACCCCACTAGTGCATGATCAGGCTGGGGAGGGACTGCGGGAAGGCTCCAGGGTGTGTCTGGCCCATCTCTCTCAGTTGCAATAGGCTGGCTGGATCCCAGCAGCAAGCTAACCTACCTGGTGGTCAGTGCATGTCATAGCGAGCAGTTGAGCAGCCTTAGCATGTCATTAGCATATTACGTTTTGATTGGTTGTTAGGTTGTTCTGTCGTTCGGTCTATTTGCATATTATCCTTTTATTATATAGGCATTTTAAAAATTCAAGTTAGATTTGGTAACTTAATTAGGGCCCAACAGTTTATCCATTCTTAAATGCCAACTTAGCTTCAAATTTCTGTATGTATATATATTTAACTGCCACCACAGTGTCTTACTTTTATTAAATTCTAACAACCATTGCAGTGGACACTGCACATATTGTCACATATGTGCACTAATGGATTGTTGTATACTTATTTCACATGCCAGTCTTTTCAGCAACTCGGGGAAGAATCTTTCACATTCCTTATAGCGTTTGGTACTATATACTGGGTGTGCTGTATTTCTCAAGAAATACTTGTTGAGTAACTAATTTGTTTTTCCAGTGATTGTATTTTTACAATAGTGGTTGTCAACCTTGATTTCAATTATAACAATCTGGGAGATTTTAAATATCACTATATCCAAGACAACCCCCTAATCATTTAAATCCTAATCTCCATGGGTAGGACCCAGGCATCAGTATTTTTTCAAGCTGAAAATTTAGGTTAACTATATTTTTTAAGTCACATAAAACATTCCAATGCCTACAGAATATTTAGGGAAAAAGTATTGTGCCCTAAGAATCTTATTTCATGCTGTGGTATTTTTAATGTTCAGAAGTCACACAAAAACAGCTTTAGGTATGCATATGCCACTCAGATTTATCCTTTAAAATCTTCTTTGGTATTGTATCCAAGCTATCCAAAAAACAATATAATTAAGAATTTGATTACTCAGAAATAATAGTATATTCCTAATTGTGAGGTTCTCCTTGCCATTGTGGATTCCAAATTTATGAATTCAATTACAGCATCTGAATTTTGTGTATTCTTATCTTAGCTATTCTTCTGCTTTTACTCTTTGCCAGGCTATGAGTCTCTTGAACCAGGTATCTATATTATAAACCTCTAAAAATACCAAGCCAGTTTCCTATTTTGGACACTGCAGGGAAATTAGTAAGTTTTTCTTTTTTCCCCCTCCTCTGTCTCAAAAGCAGTCCCATAAGAACACATGGTGACCATTATTATTACTAGAAAATATGAGTCACAAGTTTCTGTCTCTTCACAATACGTCTGAATAACTGGAGTAGCTATTCCTTTTTTAAAAGAAGAAACTCATTTTAAAAACTACTTACTGGCAGATAGTTCTCAAAATGCCAGTGTTTTTTATCATCTTCCAAGTAGGTTATATATATTGACTATTAACTTTGGAGAAAAAAGTCTGACTCGATACGTTGCAATAAAGAATCAAATATATAAATGAGACTGTAATAAACTACCCTAAAATATGTTACTATTTTTATTTATAATTGGTTAGATCTTCAGTGATTTTTTTTAAAAAATAGTGTTCTTTCAAATACACTAGTGTTCTTTCAGAGTGTGCACTGTGATTCTAATTATAACCAGGAAGCTAACTTCTGGCTTTTTAAATGAGGAGCCTGAACAATTTTTAAAAGTACTTGCCTTGGGATGATATGTTTACATCTCTTCTATGGCCCTACTTTATGCTTAGCCAATTTTTAGCAAATATTTATTAAGTCCCTATTATGTACCTACAATTTTAAGAATTGACATACAAGGCTCAGCTGCTGCCGTGAAAAATAATTTATTTTTCTTTGTGAAATATATGTCCTATATATATATTTTGTTTGTTGATACTAAATATGAAAACAGCAAAGGTAAGATCTGCTTGAGAAAACAAAGACTTCCATAATAACTTCACTTCTGTGGAGTTCCGAGTTGAGCTAGGTACCAGGATATCCATGGAAGACACTTAACAGTGTAATCCTTAACAAGTTACTTACTACTTTCATGAACTTTATTTTAATAACTAACAATTTCACTATACTTAAAGTAATTTTCCAAAAAAAAAAAAAATAGCTCTGAAGAGATATACTCCCCTGCCCCCCAGCATTTCCTATTAACTTATTTGGGCTTTAAGCAGTAAAGTGATCAGGATTTTTCTGCTTCCTTAAAACTATGCAGCAAAAGTTGATGTAGCTCTGTCTCCGTTGTTCTGTCTCCTTCTCTTCCTATTCCTCTTTCTTCTTTTTTTTTTAAGTAATATTGTTTTTTTTATTTTTCTCTTTTTCTTTTTTATCTTTATTGTTGAAAGTATTACAGATGTCCCCTGCCCTTGTGCCCACCACCACCCCTATCCTGCACCCTCCTCTTTCCCCAGGCTTTCATTACTCTATTATCTGTATCCATGGGTTATGCATAATATGCATATGAAATATCTGGTTAATCTCCCCCACTCCCCTCACCCCCTGCCTTGCCTTTCCTCTGAGAGAGATCTTTTAACAGGTTGTATTGTAATTTTACTTTACATACACTCATGATTGCTAGCATTTATGGGACACTTACTGTGTGCAAGATACTGCTATACAATATTTTCCATACATTAAATTTACTAAGGCCTCACAACACTAGGTATTATTTTTATCCTTATTGTATATGTAATTAAACCAAGACTAATAAAAGTCAATGACTTCACAAATAAATGCATCTAGGTAATGAGAGAGAGAAAAATAGAACCCTGTTTCTCTTTTCCTAAAATAGATACAGGAATTTAGGAGTGGAAAGGTTTTTAAATTAATCTGCCCTGTCATTTATTCAGATGAGATAGCTGAGTCATGCAGAAGATAAATGCCTTCACTATTCTTTATATCACCTTTATAATATGGCCCAATTATTAATAACGCAAATATTATCCCATTGAGTGGTGGATGTTATTTACGTAGCTCACAGAGATTCTGTCCCAGGGCACTGCCTCTGACCCCAGCTGCCATGGGCACTGGTCACCAAGTGCCCACATGAACTCCCCTTAGTTAGTTTGGGGTGGTCAGCACAGAAGTGCCCAAAAGGCAGCAGCTAGTTAGGGAAGGAGAGAACTTGTGTTTTATGTAGCAATCTGGTCAGAATGTACTGGTCAAAACCCAAGAATAGAGAATTAATTTTAAGAAGTAAAAAAAACAACATTCCCTAAACAGAATGTATTGATTAATAACAATGGTCACTGAAATCAATACTCAATTACCAATTCCATTAGAACAGTTGGAATTAACTGTATACACAGGATCAAATGATTGGCTCTTTTAACATAAACTCTGGGTATACAAGTACAAATGAGCTCACATATACTCATTGATAAAATTAGGAGGGCTGGGTCATGAAGGACCAGTAATGACCTTGTTTGATGTTCATACAGAAAAGGACATATTAATCCTGGGAGGTGAAGGAACAAAGGTGTTTTCAAACAATTTTGAAAGCTTAAGGTCAATCTGTCGGTCCAGCATGTGTGTAGCATTTTATAACCTTAAAGGGCCACATTTTTTTTTAATATTTGTTTAACTTAATAATAAGAGTGCTAATATTTGACAAGCAAAATACCCATATAGCATAGTGAATGTAGTGATCACTTAATCATAACTACAGATATAAAATTAGAGAATATCTAGTAAGTGCTAATAGCAAGTAATATATATATATATATATATATATAGAGAGAGAGAGAGAGAGAGAGAGAGGCTCAGTACACGGATTCGTGCACCAGTGGGGTCCTTTGGCCTGGCTGGGGAGGGACCACCAGAGGTTGGCCAGTCAGGGAGAGACCACTGTGGGAGGGCTCTGGGGCGTATCTGGCCCATCTCGCCCAGTTCCTATCAGTCAGACCCCAGCAGCAAGCTAACCTATCTGCCAGAGCATCTGTCCCCTAGTGGTCAGTGTGCATCATAGAGACTGCTCTAATGGTCAAATAGCTGGACATTTAGCATATTAGGCATATAGATATAGATATAGATATTTCTCATTTTTGTGCACTTTTCCATTGACTTTTCTCATAGAACTACTTAGTCATGCATACCATCTCTGTTAACAATATTCCACATCATTAAGTAGAGAGTAGGATTGGGCTCTGGGTGCTTCTGGATCTGGTCTTGCCTATAAAACACATCTTCCCATAGAAAAATCGTTGCATACACGGTGACTCCAAGGTGACTTGATTCTAGTGGTAATTCAGCTTATTGAGAGCTCCCACATCACATAAAATGGGGTAATATATATCTAAGGGATTAACTGGAGACTTGGCAGCTGAATGGTTGAAGCTTTATTTTTATTTTATGGCAAAATCTATCCAGAATTCTAAACTCTCTTATAGATAACATTTAGAGCATTATTCAATTATCTTATCTAATAAAAGGATAATATGCAAATTAACCATCACTCCATCACAAAGATGGAGGCGCCCATAGCCACAAGATTGCGGCACCCAGTCTCTTCAGCTTCTGCCAGAGTCCCCAAGTCCTGGGAGGGGGGGACGGGGAGGTGGCTGCTGAGAGCAGGCAGCGTGAGTGGCCTGGTGGAATGCTTGCTTCGTCACCACAGCACCAAGGCAAGCATCCTGCCCTGGCCATGGAGGGCCTCTGGGCTGCGGGGAGCCTCTGGGCAGCGGGCGCAGAGTGGCCAAGCCCCACAGAGAGCAGAGAACCAAGGGGAGTGGGCCTAAGCCCTCACGGCTCCTGGATTGGAGAGGGCTCCCAGATTGGAGAGGGTGCAGGTTGGGCTGAGGGACCCACCCCTGTGCATGAATTTCATGCACCGGGCCTCTAGTTTAACTTATAAGTATAAATGCCTTCATTTATTAAAAAAAAAAAGCAATATTTAAAATCATTATACTTTAGAGGTAGAGAGAACCTGAAATTATTAGCCCACCCTCCTTCATTTGTGAGATATGGAAACAAACCTGCAATAATTAAAGCCTTTTATGGATAAACAGAATCAAATTCTGATAAGTTACTATGTAATTTAGATCAATTGTATCTTGGACTCCACACAACCAGAAAAAAATAATTTTAATAACAAGAGAATTTAAAACTTAGAAATACCAACTGTTATTGTGTCTTTTGCCATTTGAAAGGCATTGTGACCTTATATAAATATAAAATATTAATTGTTCTCCAAAACTAGAATACTAATGAATATTTTAGATCATTATAAGAAAATACTGTATTCTCCATAATTCATGAAAATGATAAGCTTAGCTTTACTCATGCAGAAGTAATCTTGAAAACTCTAATGTTGTAATGAGCATAATTTGGTTCAGAATTGCCAAAATATTAATTGGCAAAAATGAGGATAAATTATTATAGTGTATGAGCTCCAAAAAGTAAGTGTACAAGAGCTAAATTTGAAATAGCCATTTACTTAAAAATGCCGTGTGGAGAATTCCATAACTTCAGTTAGACAACCAACAATGAAATTTGAGACATTGGTATGACAAATCCTGTTTCAGACTTTGTTGATTTAGATTTACTTGCACAAACAGTGTTTGCCAAAGACAGGAAATAGGTGTAATGCATATATACCTCTCGAATCTTCTCTCCTTCCATTCTCCTTCTTCCTAGAGATAAAGCAGACACTTTACCTTGCTCCGAGCACCAACTGTAAGTGACAGCTGCTCTATTTTGAGGTGAACATTTTATGATGCCAATGTGTTAACACCTTAGCAGTGGCAAATGATACCAGTAAATGAATCTATGATTTTGAAAACTCTATTGACAACTGTTATAGAAAATAATAGTCTTAAGTTAGTGTACTCTTCTTAATAGCTCTAATATCGCAAAAGCACTTTTATCAAATTTAACATTTGTATGAATTTTTTGCTTTTTCTTATAAAATAAGCAACATAACTCATTCCCATGTTTATGACTTTTGGAAACAATTATACTAAAACTCCCTTTATTAGAAAAATAAAAAAGTATGGCCATATGTGTGTGCATATGTCCATATATTAATAATTTACTAATATTCACGTATATGGATCTGTGTTAATACAGACATTATTAAAATAAGGATGGGAAGCTATTGTTCATAGTTTTAAATCCATCAAAACCAAATTATAGTACTTACTTGAGATAAAAAAATATTCTATTAAAGATTATCAGTATAAGATACAATTTCTCCCATAAAATGCACTTAACTAATATAAATTTTTTTTAAGACTTTCTGAAATTTTCCAGTTAAAAGTGAATCTACTTAGGCAGCTAATTTGCATAAGTAATTTAAGTAGAATATCTGATTTGTATGTTTTATATAAGGAAACAATTTCCACATAGAATTTTATATTCCTAATAATAAAAAGTGACTCTGGAGAGACAGAAACTAAAAAACCACAGAGCTACCTAAGAATGACATGTAAGAAGTTATTTACCTCAGAGAGGAGAGATTTTACTTTCAAAATATTTTATTAATGCTTTTCTCCTCTGTGGCTGAATGTGAGGCAGGGAGTTTAGGGAGGACTTACTAGTGTACTATTGCCAGAGAAGATCTGAAGTTGCCTCTTCTGCTGGTTAAAGCCAATACCAGTGTCTGCCTGGATGACTAACTCGCCAGAGGAGAATCAGAGGAAATTGAACTGATGTTTTCAGCCCGGAACTACTCTCTGATGTGTGTGCAGTCAGTTGGGACCACTGAATTGGGCTTGGGTTTGAGGAAGAAGTAAATTGGGGGAAGAGCGGCAGAACTCTCAGAGTGTGTAAATCAGATACTGCTCAGAATTACAGAGATGTTTAATAAATTCAAGCAAAGGGAGGGGGTGAATCATCCTTGAAAAAAGAAAAAAAAATTGCTTTTCAGAACTGTCAAAGCAGTTATTATCATTTAGAAATTTTTACAGATTTCCCTCATGACAAAGTCTAGAAAGTTTGCAAATGTTCTATAGTGTCTAAGCTGCTTTCTATCTCACAGAGAAGTAAGTGATGAGATGAAAGTGATCAGAATGAAGATCACACATCACATTGAGAGTTTGAAAATGTTGCATCAGATACTTTTCTGTGCTGTGATTAGTGTGTGTGTGTGTGTGTGTCTTTACCAATTTTGCACACATTATACGCATGTGCATTAATGCTTTTAATGCCTCTTTTATGGTCTGTATTGTTTAAAACATATCTCTTCCCTCCCCTCAGGGGTGAGGGCTTTGAGGTAAAAGTATGTGGGTTTATCTCTCAGTTCTGCATGCAAGTTCATGGTATTTTATTATGAAACCTCAGATCCTGGGACTGCTAACTATAAACAGGACTGCTGGCTCCCAACTGCTCGCCTGCCTGCCTTCCTGATTGCTCCTAACTGCTTTTGCCTGCCAGCCTGATCACCCCCTAACCACTCCCCTGCCAGCCTGATTGCCCCTAACTACCCTCCCCTGCAGGCCTGGTTCCCCCCAGCTGCTCTCCTCTGCAGGCCTGGTCCCCCCAAACTGCCCTTCCCTGCAGGCCCGGTTGCCCCTAACTTCCCTCCTCTGCCGGCCTGGTCACTCCTAACTGCCCTCCCTTGCAGACCTGGTCCCTCCCAACTGCCCTCCCCTGCTGGCCATCTTGTGTCCACATGGGGGCAGCCATCTTTGACCACATGGGGGCAGCCATCGTGTGTGTTGGAGTGATGGTCAATTTGTATATTACTCTTTTATTAGATTATTAGATAGGATAGAGGCCTGGTGCACGGGTGGGGGCCAGCTGGTTTGCCCAGAATGGTGTCCTGGATCAGGGTGGGGCTTCCCTTAGGGCATGGGGTGGCCTGGGCGAGGGGCCTGTGGTGGTTTGCAGGCCAGCCACGCCCCCCGGCAACCTAAGCAGAGGCCCTGGTATCTAGGATTTATTTATCTTCTATAATTGAAACTTTGTAGTCTTGAGTGGAGACCAAGGCAGGCCAGGGCTGAGGGAGCTTGGCTTCCTCCATCCCCAGGGGCAACTCAAGCCTCCTGCTCTCTCCAGCTCTGTGGCTGCCGCCATTTTTGTTGGGATTTATTTATCATCTATAACTGAAACTTTGTAGCCTTAATTGGAGGCCTGGGCCACCCAGGGCATGTGAAAAGCTTGGCTTCCTCCATTACTAGGGAAACCCAAGCCTCCTGCTCTCTCTGTGGTCACAGCCATCTTGATTGGGTTAATTTGCATCCTTGCTCCTGATTGGCTAGTGGGAGTGGCTTGTGGGTGTAGTTGAGTGATGGTTAATTTGCATATTACTCTTTTATTAGATAGGATATGCTAGGTAACCTGCTCTTCCTCCTAAATAGATTTTTATGCTACCTTGTTTGGTTTGTCTCTTCAAATTTCTATTCACCTCTCTAGGTTCATGTGTCTGCTCCTACAATAATATCATATTTTTGTCAGCATAAGTTTGAAGTCTATCTTAATAATTAAATATGGAAAGATACCCACGTTAATTCTTCTTATAAAAGGTTTGCTTCATTATTCATATGTTGATGAGAATTTTTATTGGAATTATAAAGAATTTTCATATTAGTTTAATTCAAATTGTTATTTTTATTATATCAACACCTACAAATTAGAAGCATGGAAAACTTCAATTTATTCAAATATTTCATGTCTTTTACTAGGGTTTTTATTTATTTATTTACTTATTTTATTTCAGATAGGAAGGGAGAGGGAGCGATAGAAACATCAATGATGAAAGAGAATCATTGATCGGCAGCCACTGGGGATCGAGCCCAAAACCAGGCATGTGCCCTTGACCAGAATCAAACTGGGGACCCTTCAGTCCACAGGCTGACGCTCTACCCACTGAGCCAAACCAGCTAGGGCTTTTTATAGGGTTTTAAAGTTTTCCCCAAAGAGGATTTTTTTCTTGGTTATGTCATATATATACTTTATCGTTTTTGTTACAGTTATGAGAAGCATCATTTTTTAAAATTTTATTTTCTAGTTGAATGTTGCTGGTATATGGCAATAGTATTTTTGTAATGGTGTAATTTCTAGATAGGTGACCATATCATTTGAGCATAGTAATATTTATCTCTTCTCTTGCAAGACTAATGAATATATATATATTTTCCTTTTGTTATGGTTTTGATCAGAAACTCTCCACTTCAATGTTGAACAATAACAGTGACATTAGTCATTTTTTTCTTGTTCCCAATATTAAATGGAATGCTACTCGTCTCTCCCATAACTAGAATATTTGCTGTAGATATCTATAATAATAAAAGCATAATATGCTAATTACCTTCCAGATGAAGCCAAGGCTGTGAGGGAAGCCCAGGCCCCAGATGCCAGAGGGAAGCCGGTGTCAACAGCCTGAAAAGGAAGGCCTACTTTTGCAGGATTTCATGCATCAGGCCTCTAGTTTAGTATAATGTCATTACAAATTAATGATCTCTTCTGTTCTTTTTTTTTAGCTGTAACTAGAGATTAAATTTAGTAAGATATTTTTGCTACATAATTTTTTTAGTCTATGAATTTTCTAATTTTGGTATAATTTTTATAAATATATGTTTTTATTAAGTTAATAAATAGTGATATGTCATTTGAGAAAAGGATTTATTTTCAAGTGAGCCTTTGAAACATAGTGGTGGCCCTAACATCAATGTGAGGAAGGAGCAGTATAATACAGTTTAATTGTATCATTTACATTTATGCTTCAGAAAGACACAGCTTGCTGTCTGCAGTCTGTAATTACATAGTAGTAAACCCTCAACATTTGTAACTACACATCTTTGAAAAGTCTCAATTTGGCTTTTCTCTAATTCAGTGGTTCTCAACCTTTCTAATGCCGCGACTCTTTAATACATTTCCTCTTGTTGTGGTGACCCCAACCATAAAATTATTTTTGTTGCTACTTTATAACAGTAATTTTGCTACTGTTAATGAATCGTAATGTAAAAAACCTGTTGAGAACCGCTAGCAGGGTTGCCTAAGATTATTATTGGAAAACACAGATATTTACATTACGATTCATAACAGTAGCAAAATTACAGTTAGGAAGTAGCAACGAAAATAATTTTATGGTTGGGGTCACCACAACATGAGGAACTATATTAAAGGGTCTTGGCATTAGGAAGGTTGAGAACCACTGCTCTAATCACACTTAAGAGATTACTAATCTCTTTAAAAAAGGATAATTACAAACAGCAGAATGGAGAGAAACTTGGGAGCTTACACTTAGCAAAATAATTCTTTTTAGGGAAATGATTTTAAAAGAATTAAAATGTGTGTCCCTCAGTAATTAGTAGAGGAAATGTGTAACTACACACATTTAGAAATTATCTACATGCAAGTCCATGACAGGAAGAGGCAGTCATTTACCTAATTCTTTCTGATGTTTTTCTGTGGGACTCTCCTCCATGAAAACAAACTACACTATATTCTATCAGCACCAGGGGAAAAGGAGGGAAGTGGAGCTGAATGCTTTTGTCTTCCAGCTGATGCTAAATCTAATCACATTTACCTCATCCTTAATACTTACTTCCAGAGCCCTGTGTTTGAGGGGTTTTCAAACTATGGCCTGCGTGCGGGCCACATGCGGCCCGCCGAGGACATTTATCCCACCCACCAGGTGCCGCTGCCTGTCCTGCTTAGCAACCGACTCGTCCTGGGCCCGCAGTGCGCATAGGAATTTGTTCATAGTTTGTTTTTTTTTTTAAAACTATAGTCCGGCCCTCCAACGGTCTTGAGGGACAGTGAACTGGCCCCTTTTTAAAAAGTTTGAGGACACCTGGTCCCCCATCCTTTTGCAAAAGCATCACAATTTGTCAGGATAAAAGAAAATAAAACTTTAGCCTCCACTTTTGCTCACATGGGACAGTTTAAATAGCCCACACTCTAGATACATGAACGATGGACTCCCCTAATGGTGAGCTAGGACCCTGAGGGCTGGCAGGAATCATATTTTGTTCACTTGATCATGGTCAGCAATATCTAGCATGCTACCCTAGACAAAGTGAGTAAAACTTGATGAATGTGTGTTAAAAGAAAGAACAATATCTGACTGTCATTAACTTGTAAAAAAATAAAAAGGAGAATCAGTTCTTCTCTGTTGCTCCAATTTTGCAGGAGGCTCACTGAAGGCCAGAGCCAGAGGGAGGGGCCTGCCCATGGCCTAAGAGAGAGTCCTCAGGAGACTCCAAAAGCTTCTGCAGCTCCACCACTGAGCAAGGACAGTTTAGCCACAAGGAATTGAGAATAATGTGTACTCTGCCTTTTCCAAGCACATAATCTAATTATGGAAAAAGGGGCAAATGTACATGAAGAAATTGAGATAATGTAGACCCTGCACATAATCAGAAAAAATGGAATATAAGCAAAAGTTTACTGGTTGACTTTAAATGCTCCTATTCAGGGGCAAGATCAGTGTTCCTGGTGTTAGTCTGTGAGTTTCTTTGGAAAGAAAGAGACTTTGAAATGTTCTCGAAAAATGTGGTTAGAATCCAGGTTTGAGGATGAACATGATCAAAGACATAAAGGGCATACGATCAAAGGAAGAGATAATGAAAGTGTAAATAGGGAGACTAAGCTGACTAGTGTAATGGAATAAAGATTATCTAATGAATGATGCCCCAGGCTGGGTTCCCCAGACAATGTGAAGAAAATCTGAGACACAAGTTTATTAAGAGATGTACTTGGGATTAATTCCCCAGGAAGGGAAGGGAAGGAAGGAAGATTGGACAAAGGCAAGAAATCAAGCTGGGATGTAGTTCATTGGAGGATTCAGCCAATCAACTACTTTGGAGTGGTTCTGACAATGTTTCAGAGGTGTCCCTCGTTGGACTGGGGAGATCAGCCCTATACACCCCACACATGATAGATATAGGACGGGGGTACCCTGGGAAGGAAGCATGATATTGGACCAGGTGGCTGTCTCCAGCAAACTCCATCCCTGAGATTTTTGCTGGCAACACTCCCACGGAAGGGAGCAAGCATCACAAATGATAATACAAGTAGTAATGTTAGTGCTAGGACTTGTATGTATATGGTGATTTTTTAATGCTTTCAAATTCTTTAACGTTATTTATAACTTTAAGCCTCACAATATGAAATGACCCTATGTCACCATTTGTTTTTATTTGACAAATGAAGATTGTAACTTTCATCTAGTTAAAGAGGAGCCGGGTAAAAGAATGTCAGATGACAACAATAACAAAAACCCAGGCTTCCTAACACTCACATTGCTCTTGTTCCTTTATCACAATACAGGTGCCAGAGTTCAGGTTTGCTCAATGGAGGAACAGGTATCTCTGAGAAATAAAAATGGCTATTTTGACATGCAGTTTATGTGCTTGCTTTTTACAGAAATAAGTTCATTTTTCTTTCCAGGTTTTTCTTTTTTTGTCTTCAGATTTTCATTCTGTTCTTCATTGCTTCCTTTGTTCTACCTCAAAACTACAATAAAACAACATAAACCTTTTCTTATTGTTATGAGTAAAATTTTAATTGTATAGAAGAGTTTAAATTGAAAATAAATGAAGAAACACCTGTGTTACAGAACGCTTAGAGGAATAAGTTATCAATTTTGTGATTTCCATTTCAACACCCCCCCCCTTTCCATTCTAGTTATTTTAAGGGGAAAAACACTTCATTAAAATGCCAACAAAGTCCTTCATTAGTTCAACAAAGTAACATAAATAAAAGTTATCATAATGGGTTACGTTTTTAACGTATAATGACATCCTAAGAAAATATTATTTGAGCTTTCAAAATCTTAGGAGTTTTATATTTGAAGGTCAAGATTGTACTTAGTTGTTAATATTGTTAATTTCAAAATTTTTTCGCAAACATGTTGAGTAATCAACATTTATCAGCTGCCAAAAGATTTATAGTAATGCATGACTATTTTTGCCAAGGCAAAACATTTATTTATTTTGAAACCTCAGCCCCCAAAATGTATAGTACAGTTCAGTGGGATATAGATATTGAGGTTTAAAGAAATCTTGGGTTCTACCTTAGGTACACACTAGCAATGAGACTGTCAGGAGGTCACTTAATACCTCTATGCCTCTGTACTTCTCTTACTTGAACATCATAAGGCCTGACCTATTAGCTACACCAGGTTGCAAAAAGAGTAACCAAGACAGAGACAGAGGAATTTTCCAAGAGTTAATAGTCTCTTTGGCACAAAGATGTTTTCTTTTTCTAATTACTATAATTATGGGGATGTAGACTCATTATAGGAAATGAAGAAAAGAATGTCTTATCACATGAAGATAAACTCATTCTCTTGTATTTCTGCTTAATCTCATTTTTTCTTTGCCTAGCCTTGTGTCTGAGCATGAGTTCTGTGGGAGAAGGGGATGAGGTCCTGTTGCTGTTACTGTCCTCCAGGAGAATCATAATGTACTCATTTCCAGATACCCCTACACCTCGAGATCATCAATGCCACTACGCAATACTTTCTTTTCTGTTACCTTATCTTAAAATTGTCCCCAAATACTTACATCACAGTGTTGTTTTTTTTTTATATACTCATGAGAGAAGCAAGGCTGCCTTGAGATATGGATGGTTGGTGGTGATTGCAGATACTCTGCTACCTCAGTGCCTTGCTCACACATCTGTAGCTCCAGAAGATTTCAAATTACTATATGCTATAAACCTTGGAACATTCTTGAAAATAAGGTAGTCCTCAAATCTTATATAATAAAAGGCTAATATGCAAATTGACCAAACGGCAGAACGACCTGTTGCTATGTCACACACTGACCACGAGGGGGCAGATGCTCAATGCAGGAGCTGCCCGCTGGTGGTCAGTGTGCTCCCACAGGGGGAGTGCTGGTCAGCCATAAGGCAGGCTCATGGCTGGCGAGCATGGAGCGGGCCTAAGCTATCAGTTGGCATCCCCTGAGGGCTCCTGGACTGCAAGAGGGTGCAGGCTGGGCTGAGGACCCCCCCAACCCAAATGCATAAATTTTATGCACCGGGCCTTTAGTATTAAATAAGAGAATTTACATGAGTCTGCCTGGGCTGTCATAACAAATGACAATAGAGTGGGTGACTTGAACATCACAGATATGCCTTTTCTCATAGACCTAGAGGTTAGAATCTGAGACCAAGGTACCAGTATGGCCAGTTTCTGGTGATATTTCTCTTCCAGGCTTGCAGACAGCCCCCTTCTCACTGCATTCTCACGTGGCCTCTTCTCTGTGTGTGCAGAGGGGAAAGAGAGAAAGAAAGAGAGAGAGAGCATGCACAGAGCAAATGCACTCTGTGGTGTCTCCTTATATAAACACTAATCTTATTGGATCAGGTCCCATCTTCATGTCCTCATTTTTCCTTAACTACTTTTTTAAAGACCCAAACACACATACAGCCTCACAGGAGGTTAGTACTTGAACATATGAATTTTGGGAGGGCACAGACTTTTATCCATTATAGAAGGCTAAGAATCACCCAATGTATCTTAGTGTGATTTTTAAATTTAATTTTGAAGCTTACACATTTTCCTTGTTATAAAACCATCATAAACATAATTTTATGTCTCATATCCTATATAATAAAGAGCTAATATACAAATGGTGGTCATGCCCTCACGCCCTCGTGCCAGGGTTGGGAGACCTAAGGCCGGCCCAGGCTGTGGGACCTGAGAACCCATTCCTACCCCAGCAGGGCTTGACAGGGGACCTGAAGCTGTTCCCCTGGCCCCGGCACCAAAGCCGGGGGAACTGAGGCCTCAAACCCTGCACAGCAAGGCTTGATGGGGGACCTGAGACTGCGTCCCTGCCCAGCGGGGCTTGACTAGAGACCTGAGGCTGTGCTCTCTGCCCTGCAGGGCTTGACAGGGGTGGGGCTGGCCAGGTTTGGGTCTCTTGTAAATTCAAGGCGCATGCGGGTGGGCAGGAACTTGACTCTGGGTCCTGTGGTATGCCTCAGACCCTGACAGGAGGAAGATTTTCATATAAATTTTACTAATTTTCTTTAATCTCTGACACTTCCATTATAGAGAAAGGGCAAATAGCAATAATAAAGTATTTCATCTAATTAATGCCCTTTTTTATATTTTATTGATTTTTTTTTTACAGAGAAGAAGGGAGAGGGATTGAGAGTTAGAAACATTGATGAGAGAGAAATATCAATCAGTTGCCTTCTGCACACCCCCTATTGGGGATGTGCCCACAACCAAGGCACATACCCTTGACGGGAATCAAACCTGGGACCCTTCAGTCTTCAGGCCAACACTATCCACTGAACCAAACTGGTTAGGGCTAATTCCCTTTTAATGTATACAAATTTCGTGCACCAGGCCACTAGTTCTCTAATAAAAGGCTTTTGTTTGCTAGAAGCTTTTTGATGACTGCTTCAATTTCTTCCATAGTTATTGGCCTATTGAGATGTTTAGTTTCTTCCTGATTGAGTTTTTTTCTAGGAATATGTCCATTTCCTCCAGGTTGTCCAGTTTGTTGGAATAGAGTTGTTCATAGTATTTTTTAACAATCCTTTTTATTTCAGTGGGGTCTGTTGTTATTTCTCCTCTTTCATTTATGATTTTGTTTATTCAGGTCCTCTCTCTTTGCTTTTTGGTGAGCCTGGCTAGAGGTTCATCAATATTGTTTATCCTTTCAAAGGACCAGCTCTTGGATTTGTTGATCTTTTGTATTGTTTTTTTGGTCTCAATGTCGTTTATCTCTGCTCTGATCTTTATCATTGCCTTCCTTCTGCTTACACTGGGCTTTTCTTGTTGCTCTCTTTCTAACTCTTTGAGTTGTAGGGTTAGGTAATTTATTACCATTGTTTCTTGTTTTTTACAGTAGGCTTGTAGAGCTATGAACTTCCCTCTCAAGACTGCTTTCACTGTGTCCCATAGATTTTGCATTGTTGTGTTTTCATTGTCATTTCTTACCATGATGTTTTTTTATTTCTTCCTTGATCTCTCTGGTAACCCAGGCATTGTTTAATAGCATGCTGTTTAGTCTCCCTGTGTTTGATTTTTTTTGGATTGTTTTTATTGTAGTTGATTTCCAGTTTTATGCCACTGTGATCTGAGAAGATGGTTGATATGATTTCTATCTTTTTGAATTTGAAGAGACTTTGCCTATGACCCGACATCATATGGTCTGTCTTTGAAAATGACCCATGAGCACTTGAGAAGAATGTATATCCCGTGACTTTGGGGTGAAATGTTCTGAAGATGTCAATTAATTCCATCTGGTCTAGTGAGTCATTTAGGATTGATGTTTCTCTGCTGATATTTTGTTTAGAGGATTTGTCCAATGGTGATAGTGGGGTATTAAAGTCTCCTACTATGATCGTATTACTGTCAATCTCTCCCTTGATATCTTCCAGGAGTTTTTTTTTTTTTTTAATGTATTTGGGTGCTACTGTATTGGGTGTGTATATGTTTACCAGAGTTATTTCTTCTTGTTAGATTGCTCCCTTTAGTATTATGAAGTGGCCTTCCTTATCTCTTGTTATGTTCTTCACTTTTGAGATCAAATTTGTGAGATATAAGTATTGCTACACCAGCCTTTTTTTCATTTCCATTTGCCTGAAAAACCTTTTTCCATTCCTTCACCCTCAGTCTGTGTGAGTCTTTTTTTTCTGAGGTGGGTTTCTTGTAGACAGCAGACATATGGGTCATGTTTTCTTACCCAGTCTGTTACCCTATGTCTTTTGATTGGGGCATTTAATCCATTTACATTTAAAGTTATTATTGATAGGTACTTATTTGTCCCCATTTTTATTCTTTACCCCTGTGTTCCTTCTTCATTTCCTATTTCTATTTTTTTATAGCACACCCTTTAGCATTTCTTGCATTGCTGGTTTGGTGGTAATAAATTCCTTTAGTCCTTTTTTTGTCTGTGAAGCTCCTGATTTCACCTTCAATTTTGATTGATAGCCTTGCTGGATACAGTATTCTTGGATTCAGACCCTTCCTTTGCATGACTTTGTATATTTCATTCCATTCCCTTCTGGCCTGATGAGTTTCTGTTGAGAAACCAGTTGCTAGTCTGATGAGGGTTCCTTTGTAGGTAACTTTCTGTCTCTTTCTGGCCACTTTTAAGATTCTTACTTTGTCATTAGTGTTTGCCAATTTAATTATAATGTGCCTTGGTGTCAGTCTTTTGGGGTTCATTTTGCTTGGGACTCTGTGAGCTTCTTGGATTTGTGTGGTGTTTTTTTTTTTTTCCCTATATCAGGGGAGTTTTCTGTCATTATTTCTTCCAACAGGTTTTCTATTCCTTGCTCAGTTTCTTCTCCTTTCTCCTTCTGGAACCGCTATTATGTGGATGTTGTTTTGTTTTGTGTTGTCCCAAAGTTCCCTTAGGCTCTCCTCCTGCTTTTTATTTTTTTTTTTCCTAGAAGCTGCTCTACTTGGGTATTTTTTCCTACCTTGTCTTCTAGCTCAGTGATGCGGTCCTCTGCTTCTTCTAGTCTACTCTTGATGCTTTCTATTGAGTTCTTTACAACAGTGATGTCATTTTTCATTTCTTCTTGGTTCCTCTTCATTTCTTCTTGGTTCTTACTCACATTGTTGAATTTGTCTTCTATTCTTTTCAGCCACCTTATGACCATTTATCTGAATTCTTTCTCTGGCAGGTTGCTTGCCTCCATTTAGTTTACTTCCTCTTCTGGTGATGCCTGCTTTTCTTTCATATGTGAGCTGTTTCTTTGTCTCCCCATGGTCTCTCTTCTCTGGGTGTCTTGTTATGTAGTTCCCTCTCTCCTTATCTCAGTCGATATCTGACCTTTCCGTGGTGGAGTGTAGAGCTCCTCTGAATCCTTGTGTTTGCTCCAATTGTGGACTGGTACTCTGGGGTTCACAGCTATTTGGTGGGTGCCGCAGTTGTAGGTTTTCAGGCTTCTGATAACACCCATTTTCCCCTTTAAGATGGCACAGTCTCTGCCTCTGAGCTGGTGGCTCTGGGAGGGAACCCAGCAGCAGTGGGGGCTGCCCGGTCAGGGGAGCCCTGTCCGGCAGTCCCCCACCTTCTCCTGGAGTATAGCTGTCCCTTAACTCTCCAACAGACACTCCCTGTGCAACCCTCAGTTGTTCTTTCTTCGTGCTCCGGGACAAGGCTCAGGACATGTCTGTCTATTCCACCGCCATTTTATTCTTCCCCCTTATGAATATTAATGTGATAAAAATGTACAATAAAGATTTTGCAGTATATATTATTTCTTTAGGAATTTGAATTAGGCAAAAGATGTGAACATATGATGGGTATTAATACTAGTACAGGATCAATAATCCCTTAAAAGTGATTTTTCTGATTTTAGTTCAAAGGAAAGTATTACCTTTTTTTTATTTTCCAATTTAAGGTATTGTAATAAAAAGGAAGGTTTGAATGGGAATGGATGACAACACATGGAAAGAACTGAGGAGAGTGGTAGAAAGTATTTTTTTAAAAATCACTATTTCTTAGTGGATTTACCTAGGGTTCTACAAATGGCAAATATATGAATCAGAAGGAAGAAATGGCACATGCGGAGGGGTAACTTGAAGAGATGTTAATAATGGGATATTTAGTATAAAGATAAGGAGGGTCAAGGAAACTAGCAAGGACTAGTGCAGTAGTATCCCCATAATAATAACAGTTGGGAGCTATTATGACCCCTAAATGGGCAATGTGAAGAAGCCATTCCTAGACCTTGAAAATAATTGCTACACAAACAACACCATGGAACTCGGGTGGAACTGGGTGGTGGAACTTTAATATTTACAGGTGCATGACTTTAGTAAAGGGCATCTGTTTGTTCTTTGTTGTCTCCATTAGAAGCTTGCTTCAGGGGCTGAATCCATTATCATTCTACTGGTTTCCTGTGACAGATCCTCTCTTATTACATTACTAATGAATTTAGGATAAATTATATCGTTACCTTGTTTCATCTGTCCCCCCCCACCCCCCCGCCCCCATCTCCCATCACGTGTTCCTCAGAAGTTCATGCACTAAAATTCCAGCTCAGGTCCCTGTTGCCTTTGTTTTGTTTTACCAGCAATGGCGTTGTTCCCGGCGTTGCTGTTTCTGGCTGCTGTGTTGCTTCCATTCTTTCCTGCAAATGGACAGGTATGGTCAAGGTTGAAATATTTTCAGATCAGGCAACCCTGAAGGATAGCAACCAATTAGATTAATTTTCCAAAGTAAAAAGGGAAAGAGTATCTGGGACATCACAAGGTATGGTAGCCCCTAAACACATGAAGGTATTGAACACAGGACATATGGATAGTCAAAACTGAGATCTGCATAAATATAATGCATAGCAGACTTCAAAGACTTGGTTAAAAAAGGGTGGTAAAATAATATCTCATTAATAATTTTAATATGGATTGCATGACAGAAGCATATATTTTGAATATGTTTCAAAAATATATCTACACTAATAAAAGAGAAACATGCGAATTGACTATCACTTCACAATGCCCACCAGCCAATCAGGAGTGTGTATGCAAATTAACCCAACAAAAAATGGCAGCGGCCCCATCTCCCAGCTGCTCCGGGCCTCTGGGCAGCACGCCTGCAGACATGGAGCAGCTGTGTGGGATAGGACGGCTGCTATGAGGAGGAGGATGGGGGGCAAAGGGAGCTACAACTAGAGCAAAGACTGAGGGCTTTGGCCAGAGCAAAGGCCTGGGTCCTGGGTGCCAGAGGAAAACTGGTGCTGGCAGCCAAAGGAAGGAAGGCCTATTGCACAAATCTTCACACAACGGGCTTCTAGTATTATAAATATCAATTTAACCTATTTTTTTCTTTTGTAAAGTAGCCACCAAAAATTTAAAATGACCTTTGATGCTTTAATTACTTTTCTGTTGACAGCACTGGTCTATGTATTTAAAAGCTAATGAAACTCCTCTTATCTCAAGATCATTTTCTGGTTTACTTTTATTTAATCTAGTTCAATGTAATCCCCACAGAAAATTAGCAATATATTTGTGTAATCTCAAACTAGTAGAACTTCTTCTCATACATCACCACATTTAATTTTCATAGTTACTGCATGAGAATAAGTATACCTTTTGTTTTAATTTAAGAAAAAGAAAATTTACTGGAAACATTAAGCATTTGGATTTTTTCATAACTTTTACAATTAATTTGTGAAAGATAAGATGCTCTAATTATTTCTAATATGTTATTTTACTTTAATAATCCCAAGAGAAGTATCAATTACTCTCTTTAATTGATGTGTAGTGCCCATATAAGAAATCTATTTCCTGATCAGAGAAGCTCTGAATGTGAGGACCTTTGGTTCTGGCTGTCTGTTCACACACCCTTCTTTAGCACTGGGCGGACAAGATTAGCTAGGACCCTCAAGAAAGAGAATTCTGACACTGGGTCAGACCTCATTTGGCATTTAGAAATGCAATCATTATTAATCAACTTTTCAATCTGAAGACAATATATTCATCACTCAGGGCTTCATTCAAGTCATTTATTGTCTTCCCAATTTCTTTCCTAAAGATTTTCTGTCATAGCCCTTTCTGATACCCTATGACCTCTCTCATCCATATCCTAATTTTCATTTAGAAAATCATTAAAAAGGGCACTATTGTTAGATCTTTTGCCATCACTAAATGTTTGCTGGCCCGATGCTCTAAATTCCCTCTGCCCAGGGCTTTCTGTGCCTTCTCAAGGTGCCTACAAGACATTATTCACCTCTCAAAACCCCAATCCAGGCCATCTTTTGTGAAGCCTTTCCTAACCCCAATCAGGGAAAATTGATCCCGCCTTCCTCTATATCTAGTAGATCCCGCCTATCATTTTATTTATCATGTGGTATTATAATTATTTATGTCATATTGCTTATTTAATATAAATTCTTTAATGATAGAAACCATATTTTATCCATTTTATTTTCAACACTTTCATATTTCTCATCACCTAATAAAACTTTTATTAATATTTATTAAAAAAGAAACAAAGGCATGTACTTTTCAGTAGAATTATTATCTACAAAACAATATGGGGTAAGAAGTAGGAAATAATTACTTCTTTTTCTCAGGCACCACATTCTGATATGCTTTGAAATAAAACAATTTTAAATAGGTTTTTGAGGGTTAATAAGATATATCCAGGGATGTTATTTTACGCTTTGATTGATCACTGCTAATATTCATGTGCATGCTTTTCAACTTAGGAATCAGTGGCTGGGAATGTGCCAGATTTGTGGGTTTGCTGACATTCAGTCTTGGTCCCTGTTCTTAGGAATATACATGCATGTGGGAGAAATGGATGCATAAGTAGATAGGGGTAATATAAATATGGTCAGACTTATGCTTCCAGTATTTGGAGAACTTTGCAAAATCTCAGTACTTGTGGAAAGAGAGAATAACTTATTCCAGCATGTCAGGAAAAATCAATAAAAGGTTTTGTCTATTTAGAATTATACTTCAAAATGTTGCATATGCTCATATAACATCACACTCTTGTGCAAATTTAGGCCATCAAATTGTGTAAACTTTATAGAATAATTACACACCCTACTTACCTTTATGGTTAGACCCCACTCCCTCACCCCCCACCCACGCACAAAGTTATACCAAAAATATAAGCATCTGGTTAATACCTTAATTATATTTTTGTTACTAAAATGAACAAAACCAGCAATAACCCATTGATTGCATGGTTTTTATTCCCTCCAAATTGCCTTAGAGATTTGTTTAATATTATAAAACTTTTTTTTATTAATTCCATAAAAGCTGCCTTCTTAAGGTGCCTACATAATAGGTAAATCATTGACTAGAGTATTGAATGCACTTGGACTAGGCCTAAACATTATTTCTTTGAATACAGGTAACATGTCGGGTCAAAGTTCCCCCTTCAAGTGTAGAGTCACCTGACCCTTCTCTTATCACTCCTTTGCTGCAGCCCGACTGTGAATGAGAATGTCTTAATGGTTCCCATCTTATAACTTTGTCATTATGCTATCACTCAGATGTCTAGACCAATCACATCGAGATGTCTCTTCATACTAGAAAGTGGTATTTGTGGCCTCAGAGGTGTTTGGTCATGACATGAATAACATCTGCACTCTCAAAATGTAACACTATTTTTTCATTAAAAAATTATGACTTTGGTTCAGATTCATTGGCAATGCTTAACAATTAATATCAGTTTGAACTGAACACTTTTGAAGTAATCTTTGTGCTCTTGAATTAATTTACTCATGCAATTTTTCAAACTTTTAAAAACTAATTATGATTTGCCTTTCATTTAGAAGCCAGGTTTTGCTGCTATGTCAACCACCCGAAAAGAAGTGCAAAAAGAGATTGTAAAGAAACACAATGATGTAAGAAGATTAGTCTCTCCACCGGCCAGAAACATGCTGAAGATGGTAAGAGGTGGCCACATAGGAAAGTGGCTTGAACCAGTTGTGATAATGACAGTCTCCTACTAAAAAAAGACCTAGAAGAACTTTGTGACTTAGGAAGTTCTGTCTCTGATAGTTCATTAGAGCTTTTGTTATAGACAAGGCAGAAATACTTTTCCTCATTCCACGTACTATTTTTGCTTAAAAATTGTGTATCACCCTACCATTGTATGTTCTATTCACTAAAATAATGTGATCTGTCAGAATTCATTCACTATCATGTGCATTTCAGAGTTCTCCATCTTTGTGAGTGAAATTTCTCTTCCCAGAGAAATTATATATTGTATGCATACATAAATTGCATACACTTTTAGGGGACCCAGGGAACCCCTGAAACTCACTCAGGAACCCTGGCCCTGAGGTTAGTGTGTCCCATCTGACCTTGATAAACTGGTGTTTAGACACTTTCCCTGGGCCTTTTCTGTTTGTTTTGACCCAGTAAGTTCTCTGGCTATAGGCAGCTCTTCTGAGCAGCTCCTCTCCGTAAAGTCAGACAACCTACAATCATCATCGACATCATCCTTGTTATTAATGTCCACTGTACCCACGTAGGTTTCACCTTGAACCCTAACCTTTCCTCTGAGACATGTTGTTAGACAGGAAAATTCAAGTGTTGCTGACTTGAACCTTAAAGGAACCCTCTTTCAGGAAGAGAGTCCACAACTATCTTACCACTGAAAAAAATTTTTTTAATTACTATGCATATTCTGAGGTCCCCTAGTACAACCTTGGCAGGGCCTATGCAAGTGAGGGGTTCAAAACTTGACCTTCACTAACTCCATGGGACCAGGCAGAAATTCTTAATTGTACTTTATAATGGTTTAATAACTTGTTCATTTTATGGGGCTATTTAAGTTGGCACAAATTCTTTTTTTCTTAATATATATTTTTATTGATTTCAGAGAAGAAGGGAGAGGGAGAGAGGTAGAAACATGAATGATGAGAGAGAATCATTGATCAGCTGCCTCCTTCATGCCCCACACTGGGGATAAAGCCTGCAACCTGGGCATGTGTCCTGACCAGGAATCAAACCTGTGACCTCCTGGGTCAATGTTCAATCACTGAACCACCACGGCGGCTGGGCAGCACAAATTCTTAATTGTACTTTATAATGGTTAAACAACTTGTCCATTTTACAGGGTTATTTAAGGTATGGAGGCAGAATTAAAACCAAATCTTTGGCCATCAAGTAAGGGGCCATTATGTTTTTCTGATCATTACCTCCTCCTAATCTATAATCAGAGAGGCATTTTCCCTTTAGGATCAATGCCATTTAGGGTAAATAACAGACCATTCTGGGCCTAGTGCCAGAAGCCAAATGTCTCAGAAACATATTAAGTGCTGAACAAAACACACACAAAAAACCACACAAACAAAAGGAACTAGGAATGAAGTATGCTAGCTCAGTATTATAGGGAAATCATGTCAATACATCTACATGTCTATCAATATTTAGGATAGGACCACTGCTAAAAGTCTTTAGGTATTCCTGCTGTGCTATCATCCATAGACTATTAACTATCTTAGACTTCACAGTTACTTGCGGTAGCTATACTATCTCTGTTTCTTTTTGAGTAGAAAAGGACACATTAAAAATGGTCTTTAATTATAAGTATAATCAGAATATGCATGTGCAGAAAAGGTTATAATGATGTGAATCAAGCTACCAATCTTTTTATAAACCTTATGCACCTTTGTGTTTTAAGTCGTTAAGTGCCTATCTTCTTCTCCCCCTTTGTTTTAGCAATGGGACAGCAAGGCAGCAGCAAATGCCCAAAGGTGGGCAAACAAGTGTGTTCTCCAACACAGTCCCTCACAGGATCGAAAAGTTGGTATGTAAATCAAATGTTTGTTGATAGGTGAGCAAGTAAGATAATAAGGGGTCATTTTTTGATGTTGCATTAAGAAACCTTTGTGGATAAATATTGCTTCTAATGTTGCCTTTTTCAAGTTAAAGTATCCCTGTGTGAGAGAAAGCTCAGAGAAGCATCACCTTGTGCTTACTGTTCTATCTTTTATAAAAACTGTCTCACACAATGTCATATTTGTACCTCTTAACCATCTCATGAGTAAAGCAGGTTATATGTCATTTCTTTCTCTGTTTTAAAGAGTAAGGGACTCACTGTCAGCAGGAAAATAATTGTTAGCAAGTGTTACATATGGGAAATTCAAAATTAGAATTTCAGACTTCTAACCCATTGCCCTTTTCATAGTATCGAGCCTTTTTGTGTTTTGAAAACTATTTATGTTTGAATTTATAAAATATGTTGAATTTTGTCAAACTGTTCTGATTTTTCCTCAAAAATATTTACCATTAGCATCTTTTTCATTTTTGATGACAGTAAGTCAAATCTTTTGAGTGTTCTGGATGCTCTTACAAAGCATGCAGTACTATTTAGACTTGAAAATAGCCTCAAAGATATGACCTCTACATTAAGGAACCTAAAAACAATGAGATATCATATGTATTGACAATTAAGCAAAATATTTACTTGAAGTAGCAACTGACAGATATAGGCAAGCCCAATTTGAAAATAGTAAATAACTCAACAGTTTTGAAAGTAGGACTGTCATTGTTATTTTTGATTCTATAATTTAATGAAATTATTGAGAGGGATGACTTATATTCAGAAAAAGATTGAAATAACTGGTTTTGAAGATCCCAATCTACTGTTAAAATTTCAGCTTCTTTCTTCCCTTAATAAGGAACTAGTCAAGAGTAGTTTACACTCCCTTTAAGTAGTATGTAGATATCACATTTCAAGCCATCCAAATATAAATCTTAATTTTAAGGTTTGAAAAGTACATTGAAATGTTTGTGGGCTGCAGAGCACTTTTATCCTAATTCTTTGGGGAGAAGTTGGCCTTATGATTTGCTGATTAAAGGGAGACCCATAAACTTTGAAAACAGTATCCCTCTTAATGTCATTTGCTTTATGCTTGGAACTCTTAAAGACTGAGAGTAAGATTGTTTTCAAAGTTTACACAAAATAACTACCCTAAACATTTATTAAAGTTGCTATATATGAAAAATTTCTGGTAAGTGTGGGCGAGAATAAGAGAAATATCATGAGTTGCTTTCTACTTTCAGCAAGCTAACAATATACAGTTGAGAGCACAAGGCATACACTCATGAAGAATTTAATATGTAAATGAATGACTCTAGAGGAAATAGATATTAAAGAAGGAAGACTTCATCTACTCAAAATTTTGCATATTGAGACCAGCCCCAATGTGTTTGGCATATTTGGTTTCATTTAGGCTTATAGCTGATAAGGAACTCTCTATGTATTAATGAACAGTTAGCAACTATGGGCACTTGTTTGAAGATCTGGAACTCGATTGATAGAGATAGAAAGATAGATAATAGATAGATGATCTCTCTCTCTCTCTCTCTCTCTCTCTCTCTCTCTCTCTCTCTCTCTCTCTCTCTCGATATCAACCATTGCATAATTTATTGCTTTCTCCATGGATGATCTGTTTTTTTTCTTAGGTAAAAGGGGCTGTGGTGAGAATCTCTTTATGTCAAGTAAGCCTACTTCATGGTCACAAGCAATCCAAAACTGGTTCAATGAGGGAAATAATTTTATCTATGCTATAGGACCAAAACAAAAAGATACAGTGGTTGGACATTATACCCAGGTAAGGAAAAAAATGAAAAAAACACATAAAACTTTGCCATAAATGCCCTAAAGAGAAAGCTTCTCCAAATTCTGACTGATTCCAATGTTGAATCTGGGGGAAGATCTCCAGTAGGTAAAGAATAGTCTTCACATTTTGTGGGTATTTCAGCTGTGAGCCATCATTTGTCAAAAGCACGCAGGCTTTTAATAGGAGAACTTTATTTTCTGAGTAGTCTAAATGGATAAAGCAGTGAATATGCATGCAAATGTAATAGTTTTAAAGGTTTTTACTTTAATTCAATAATTAAAATATTTCCATAAGGTATAAGAAAGTGTGTGTCAGTAACATTCTTTTCAATTTTTTATTTCCTATTATTTGTTTTTTTATATTTCCTTCTCTAATGTACTCTCATATTTGCACTTATGGGCATGTAGGTTGTTTGGTACTCATCTCACCGTGTTGGATGTGGAGTTGCCTATTGTCCCAAAGAACGAACTCTAAAATACTATTATGTTTGCCAATATTGTCCCAGGTAAGTATATGCTTTCAAATTTGCTGTCAATGATGCCATCGGCAATTTAATATTTTAAAATTATCATGTAATAGATAACTCACACTAAAAAAGCATATTTCAGTGAAGGGGAGAGATAAATCTTTAGAAATATGTTCTAACTTTGAGACATAATCAACTTCTCAGAAAGAAGACCAATTTCTCACATTTGAGTCTAATATTCTAAAGCTGTCTTCCATCATGATTAAAATGATTTGTCTTCCCTCTCAACTGCTTTTCCCAAGGCTCAGGGTTACTCCATGGGTATATGTTGTGTGTAGTTCTCTAGACTTGGTACTGTCAGTTTTATATTAAATTCACATCTGGAAAGTGAAAGCTGGATGGTAAGGCCATGGGTGAAGGTGAAATAGCAAATGGTAATGACTTTCTAGTGATTCCAACCTTTTGTACTCAAATATTCCTACTCCTGCTCATCTAAAAATACCTGTAGTATACCATTAAGAACTGACTAAATCTTGGGCCTCAAAGGGTTTTCAGGAAATTCCTGATATTTTTCAAATCATCAAGAAACAGTAATATCTTAAGTATTCAAGTCTTAGAATTTAACACAAAAATCTCTGAAAGAACCATCCATTAAAATCTTCTTTAATAGCTCTGGCTTGTGTACTTAGTGGTTAGAATGTCTGACCACACATTAAAATATACTCTCAAAACTTTAGACCTATTTATTCCATTTCATTTGCTCAGACTGTGAGATTATGGTCAAGGAATTGAGTGTATGTGTGAATTATTATCTTACTTTGCATTGTTATCTGAGTATAAATCAGCAGTATTCGTTTTTCAGATGACACGATGAAAAACGTTGAGTAAATACTCAGATATGTAAGGTGATCGCTGCTACCCTTGGAGCATAAACTAAACTGAAAAATGTTGTCTTTCAAATTTCAGCGGTAATATTGTTGGCAGAAGTCTTACTCCCTACCTGAAAGGAACACCTTGTGCCAGCTGTCCTAATCACTGTGACAAAGGATTATGCAGTAAGTCTGAAGTCATTAATTTATCAGTATAATTTACCTGATATGTATTTTTGAAAATTCAGAAATCTTCTGAATGGAGCCAACTTAAGCAAAGCCTTCATGCAGAAGAGAACAATAAAATTACTCAACAGAGTGTGTTTAGTGAACATCTTAAACCTTTCAGTATATATGTACTTTTTCAATGAAAGCCTGTTATCCTATGTAACCTAAGGAAACATCTACCAATGATGTATGTATATTTGTGACTATGTTGAACCAATTACATATTGGCTTGTATGAAATGTTTCTGTGAAAATAATTTATTGTAATTAAATATGAATTTTCTTTTCATCAAGTTAATGCTATTATAGAAAAGGTGGCATTTAAAAAAGAAAATATATACAAATATAAAGGTGTGAGACCACAGAATATAGCTCATTCTAGACAGGCACACCAAATATAGTCCCTTATATACCAAAGTATTAATCAGACTAAATTTCTCATTTTCCTCATAGCATAGTTGGAATCATCAAGTTTAATTTAATAATCATTTGTACTTTTGTTTTGCTAGTAACTTTTATGTATTTTAAAAATGTCTATCAAATTGGCATATGGTATTATTTGCTAGCAGAAGCCTCGAAACTATTTTAGCAAAAAGGATAAAAATTGATGTCATATAATATCTCATTTCCAGTGTTGTTATGAATGGAGGTACAAAGAGGTTTTTTAGTTGGATGTATTATTAGAATTATTATGAGCAATACAGTTGACTCATTTTTACCTCTCAAATGCATTCACCTGACTGAATTGTAGCATTCTTTCTGAGTGAATGATATGGCCATAATTCAGAATACTTATGATATAAAGCTATAAAAACTAAAGAAGAAACTACTTATACCTCTGCTATATACTATTTGTTAAGGAGTTTGGAACTTATCCTGTTAGTATTGAGTAACCAACTGAAAGACTTTAGGCAGAAGTGGTGAGAACAGAACTGTGTTTCATAAAGAGTTCCTGGCAGTAGTATGAAGAAACAATTGAGTAGAAGCCATCTGACAGACTACTGTATTCAGGCAAAATAATTGAAGAGAAATGGGCAGTTTATGAGAGACAGGGAGAAGTAGAATAGCCAGTGTTTATTACCTGCACTTGTTAAGCGTTGATAAAAAGTAGAAGGGAGTGAGTGCAGTAGATTCCTAGTTCCTGGTTTGGATTATTTAGTAGTGGGACCACCATTCCTCTGAGATTGGGTGAATTGATTTGGGAGTTGGGGAAAGATACCAAAGAAATGCCAAACTCGTAGGTAGGATGATGAATTTAGTTTGAGATTTGTGGCCACTGAGGGACATCCAATTAGAAATGTCCAATAATAATAGTAAAATTCTATTTTTATATTTTTTACTTTCACATCTCATAACAACTTCTTACTCCTAAAAGAAAGGCTGGTGGCATTACTTTTAGTGGCATCAGTGTTTAATATAATTTTTTGCAATGATGGAAATGTTTAATATTTGCACTGTCCTGTGAAGTAGTCCCTAGACACATTGGCTTCTGAGCACTTAAACTGTAACTAGCATCACTGAGAACCTGAAATAACAAAGTTATTTAATTAAAATTAAAATTTAAACAACCACATGGCTAGTGGCTATACTTTTGGAAAGTGCAGTTTCATAAAGATTTATTTAAATTCATTTCACCATGTTTTCTGAGGGAGGAAAGCCAGTCATTTATTTTAGAAATATTTGGAAAAGCTCAAATTAAAAACAAACAAACACAAAAAATGATGCCTTACTCAGTGAATTTAACTAAGGGGTCTTATGTCCCTCAAGATAGGGCATAATGATTGATGCCAACTTGTTTGTACTATTCCCTCCTCCTCACTCACATGGAATTTATTGTTTGTGTTACTGATGTGGAGGGAAATGGTAATGAAGTGACTAATTGTTTTTGTTTTTGTTCCAGCCAATTCTTGCGAGTATGACGATGCTTATTCTAACTGTAAAGATTTGAAGAGCCAAATGGGCTGTGAAAATGATTTTGTCAAGAAGAATTGCAAGGCTGCCTGCAATTGTTCAAAAAAAATTTATTAAATGCCCAATACAGACTGATCATGGCTAAGTGGAAGGGAGCCACATCTACTTACACTGGACATTTATTAGCAAAGAAATCATATACATGTTAACTATAAATTTGATTCCAAATAGTAATATCTTTTTCTCCTGGGTCTTCTTTTTACTTTACAGAAATGTCTCTCATCCAAAGAAGGGTTAACATGTGTGGTCTTTAATTCCTCCTCTGCCATTCATCCTTCTTCTCACTCATCTAGCTTCCATCCTTATAATTAAATTATTTTTTTTCTTCCTAAGGAGAACCCAACCTTCATTTTGCCAAAAACAATAAAGACTTCTGATTCTTCCTCTGCATAAATTGTACAGTAGAATATGACCACACCTTCTTTTTTAAACCTCTCTTCTCTTAGACATATCTTCCTTAAAGAAGAACTTAATATAATATACATAAATACTCTTTCCTCCAGGAAGTAGAAATTAGTTTCCTCTCTTTTGAGTCTGGGCTGAACTTAGTGACTCATTTCCAAAGAGTCAAGTATGGGAAGGGAACAATAATAATTTCACAGTAGAGAAATCTGGCAAATGCCACCTTAACTAAGTAATCAAAGTTAGCATCATCTGTAATAAGTGGACTCATGTACTCTTCATCTGATGTGATTAGAAAGGTATTTCACTTCTGTGGTATTGTTTCTAAAAACTTGTAACCCAAATCTCATCATGAGATTTAACACATTAGGCAAATTTAAATGGAGGGACATTCTAGAAAACACCACTGATCATGATGCCTCCAAACTGTTAAACCATTAGCAATAAGGAAGTTCAGAGAAACAGTTACAGTCCAGATTGACTAAACAAACATGATAACTAAATACAACCTGGTATTTTGGATTGGATACTGGAACAGAAAAAGATCATTAAGGAGAAAATTGGTGAAATCTGAAGAGATTCTGTAGTGTTTTTAATAGTAATGATGATTTCTTAGCCTTACCAGGATAATGTAAAATGATAACATTACAGGGAACTGAAACTGGATTCAGAGTATGTGGAATTTCTCTGTAATATTTTAGCAACATTTCTGTAAATCTAAAATGACTCCAAATAGCCCTGGCTTGTGTTGCTCAGTGGATAGAGTGTTGGCCTGCACACCAAAGGGTCTCAGGTTCTATTCTGATTAAGGGCATGTACATGGGTTACAGATTCGATCCCCAGCCTGTGTGGGAGGCAACCAATCTCTCTCTCTCTCTCTCTCATCTCCTCCCTTCCTACCCTTCCTCCCTTCCACTCACTCTAAAAATCAATGGGAAAATATATCCTTAGGTGGCAATTAACAAAAAAAATAATAAAATAAAATAAAAAGTGCATTGTAAAAGAAAAAAGAAAATATATTTTTCTTGGCTCCATACTTGTTCTCTAGGTTATCTGGTTAGTCTTTCTCAGACTCCCTTTCCACCCACTACCACCAAATTTTGTCACTTCCACTGCTAAATGTTTGATTTTGTCTTTTTCAAGAACTTTCAGATAATACCAATGATTGGATTGTTAAATCAAACTCAGTTGCTTATCCAGTGTCTAGGATCACTAATCATTTCAAGGATATTAGTCATGAGGCAAAGGCAAAACAGGGATAGGTCCAAGACCGCCAATGTAGCTCCCAGATGGTGCTTCTGCAACACATTTCCTAATCTCAACAGTGATAGACTTCCTAATATGTCTACTTTCAAAACCTCCCCATAGAGCTCTCAAGTACTGAAGATAATATTTATGCTCAAATTGATTAGCCAGAAGGTAAATCATTTTTCTCTACTTTGCTATCTATTTTCACTTTGTTCCATTCTCCTTTATTTTTTATGCTCCAAATTGAATGATCTTATCAAATTCTCTCAAGCTTCTCAAGATTTTTCGTAGCTTGGGGCATTTGTGTTTGCTATTAGCGCTGTCTGGAAGATTCATCCCTCAATTATTTGCTAGACTAGTTCCTTCATATTGAATGTCATTGCAGCCCAGGCATTCCTTTGAGTAAATAATCTGAAGAACGTCCCCTCATCGCTCCCTATACTTCCTTTCATAATAATCATTACAATGCATAATAATTCATTCCTGCATTCAACAAATATTTATTGGAAACAATTATGACTCAACTATTTATTTAGGTCCTTTGAAAATAGTGATTAACAGACCAGACCAAGTTCAGAACTTCATGGAGTTCACACTATAATAGGGCAGAAAGAAAACAACGTATTTGCAAATAAATCCTAATATAATATAGGAAGTGATAAGTGTTATAAAATAAAATGGGCAAGAGAATGAATAATAATGAGGACAGGCTGGGAGGGGAAAATTTTAATTTAAATAAGATAGGTAAATACTCGCTGAGGTAATGACAATGAATTACAGCCACAATAGAAGTGAGAAAACAACCAATAACAATGAATAATCAAGAAACTCTCAGGCAAAGAGAATAGTGAGTACAAAGTTGTTGAGATAGTGAAAACTTGTTATATTTAAGGAAAGGCAAGAAGGCCAGAATGGCTGGAGCACAGTGAGCAAAGTAAAGATAATTTTAAAGAGCCCTAGTTTGTTTTGCTCAGTGGATAGGCTGTCAGCCTGTGGACTGAAGGGCCCCAGGTTCAATTGTAGACAATGGCACATGCCTGAGTTGTGGGCTTGGTCCCCAGTAGGCAGCATGCAGGAGGCAGCCAATCAATGATTCTTTCATCATTGATGTTGCTACCCCTCTATCTCTCTCCCTTCTTCTCTGAAATCAATAAAAATATATTTAAAATAAAGAAGTAAACAAATAAACAAATAAATAAAAAGGGGTCAAAGAGTTAGGCACAAACTTAGTCACAAACTTATTTGCCCTAAGAACTGTGATATTATTATAAGTAAACAATGAGATATAAATTGTAAGAGGACAAAATGAAGCAAAAACTGGAAAACAAGGTATTTCCCAACTCAAGCTAGTATTACTATTTGCCAAAGCCAAAGACATCACAAGAAAACTACAGTCTATTATCACTCATGGGCATAAATGCCACCTATAAAAAGGATCATACCCATGGCAAAGTCAGGTTATCCAATTATAAAAGGTTGTTTCAACACTCAAAATCAATTAATGTGATATACTATATTAATAAAATAAAGACACCATCATCACAAATGATGTAAAAAAATGCAGTGCCTTTCATAAAAACAATTTTCAGGAAACTAGAAATAGAAGGTAACTTTCTCATCTTAATAAGGAACATCTAACAAAATCCTCCAGCTGACATTACACTTAGTGATTAACTGAGTGCTTACTCTCTATATGACTTTGTGGGTGAGTATATCATTGTAGTGCTTTTCAATCTGGAATCCACTATCAGGAATAAGGTAAGGATGTCAGTTTGCACCACTTTGTTCACATTTTAAGCTTATAGCCAACACAATAAAATAAAATAAGTTAAAGGCATATAGATTAGAAAGGTAGAAACAGATTACTTGCAGATTAAAATGACCTTTACTTGCAGATTAAAATGACCTTTCTTGATGTTTCTACCTCTAATAGAACTCATAAGCTAATACAACTAATAAGCAAGTTTAGCAAGGTCATGAGATTACAAGGTGGAACAGGGAGCACCTTACAAGTAAAGCAACAGGATAAGAAATACAGCAGGCTTCCCATCAAAATCCATGTAAGAACCCAGTTCTCCCAACTCTCAGGCATCTAGGACACTGCTCCTTTCAGCTCAGCACACTGCCAGCATTGGATTTTGCATGAGTATTTAGAGATTCCTGCACTGCTCCCGTCAATAATGATGTACTACTTTCCATGTGCTCACCAATACGTGTAGACTTTTACACTAAAAGGTTTCTTTATTCTATATTTGCCCTCCATATCAAACTCATCAACACTGCTTTTTTTATTTTTTTAAACTCTTTACATCCCAACCTTTTGTTCTATTTCTACTGCTTTAAAATTAATTTGGGAAGTTGTCACCACACTCATATTTTTTTCCATCACCAATTTCTCAGTTCTGCAAATCACCCTGCACAGTGCAATCAGGTAGCTTTCATGAAATAACATTTGATCATGTAATTTCCCTTCTCTCTAAACATCAGTAAAATTACTTCCCCATGTTATACAAGGAGGCAAATCTCCTTAGACTTCTCTAGAAAGCTTCCCCAATATTTTCTACAGCCTAACATTCTGTCCTACATATGTCTTTATGACACACTGATTTGTTTGTTTCTGCTCTTCATACCAAGGATACAAAACTTGTTTTCCTTTCTGATCAAATCAGATACATTTTTCAGAGAAGTTCAAATGAAACTCTACCATCTAGTTTTTACCCAGATAATAGCAACTCACAGAACTCCCAGTTGCTG
Organism: Corynorhinus townsendii; assembly: GCA_026230045.1. Classification (NCBI taxonomy): domain Eukaryota; kingdom Metazoa; phylum Chordata; class Mammalia; order Chiroptera; family Vespertilionidae; genus Corynorhinus; species Corynorhinus townsendii. The sequence continues at coordinate 83,015,322 of JAPDVU010000004.1, forward strand.
CATATATTCCTGTTTCAACTACTTAGCACTAAACTGCACTACCTGGTAATGTTCATCCGTATTTATCTTTCCCACAGCACTATACACCTTAAAGAAAAGAGATGACATGTCCTTTTCTCTGAATTCTCTAAGAATCTAAGCAAGGCTAATATTAAGTAACTGAACTAATATTTACAAACTGCCACCTATCTAACCAGTATTGTGCTAAGCTTTGGAGTTATACCAATAGTCAAGAGAGACATAGTCAATTTCCCCAATACAGGGTGTGGGCAAAAGTAGGTTTATAGTTATGAGTACATGAAAGTTTGTTCTTGTATTATTATTTATTAATTATTACATTATTTTCTGTATGGACAACTGTAAACCTACTTTTGCCCACCCCTGTATATGTTCCCTGATAGTATCTATCATTACAATACTCAAATTGCTCTCATTATGACATTCTCCATGAAGACAAATAGTAATCATGGAGGTATGGTGCCTCCAAGAATTAAAAAAATAGGACATTCACAGTAAATTATAGCATATTATAGGATAACAATAAATTGTCTTGCATTATAAAAGGAACAAATGTACCAAATAATTCTATTTCTAAAAAGTGAGCAGCAATTTTGTGGCTATGCGTTGCAGGATAGTGAAAAGCTAGAAAAATTTTTAAGCAAGTGGAATAAGAAACTAAGACAAGAAAATTGAACAAGGCCAAACAATTTGGATGCTTGAAGCTAGCTTGTAAATAACAAGCGGTTACCTTCTCCAGCTAAGGACACTTGAGAGCAAATACCCTTCCCCACTAACTGAAAGAATTCAGAAGAGAGGGGAAAGGATGGGAAGGGGGAGAGAAGGGGAGTTTTAATGCCTCTTCTCCCCAAACAGAGTAAACATTGAGTTAATCACCCTGGAACTGCTAAGGAAAGAAAGAAGAGGGAGTACCAAAATCCTATCTCACTAAACAAAGAAGTCAGCCATTTTGGAAAAGGAAAAACAAAAGGGGGGGAGTTTATTTCACTCCATGAAAGTGAAGCCAGCAAAATCTCTTGGCTTGTAAAGATAAAATTGCAGGTTTTCCCCACAAATTCTGGGAAAGTAAAAGAGAGAGACCTTCAGAGTTAACCTGTACCAAGATACCTGGCAGATAAATTTTAGAACCTATAGTCAGAGAAATATATAAGGCACACCATCCCTGCCCCGCCCCACCACACTCCTTAAATTAGTCCAGAGAGCCAATCCGCACTTTAAGCTGGATGATAGATTTCTTGCCTTACTCTTTAATCCATTTGCATGGTTTATTTGCTTAATAAATTTGTTTTAACACAATGCAATTATCTGGAGTCATTAATTTGAATTGATTCCTATGAGCTTGACAAGAATCAAGTGGGCTGACTCAGGGGGCTGTCCAATAACACCTCTCTGGTGTCTGTGAGAGGTGCCTATAACCTAAGTATCTGAAATGTTAAATTAATAATCTAAGCAAGAATTGTCCAAAACATAAATATAGACGCGAGAAAGATCTGGGAATCCTATATAATAAAGAGGTAATATGCAAATTAACCCTCATTCCCTTACAAGACCAGGCTGGCAGCAGGGTTAGTAAGGACCAACCAAATGACTGAACAAGCAGGCTGCGTGGGGCGACCAGGCCAGCAGGTGGGGCTTGGGGGGAGGTGGGATGCAGTTGAGGGCGACCAGGCCAGTAGGGATGGCACTTGGGGCTATCATGCCAGCACACAGAGGCAGTGAGGGCCAATCAGGCTGGCAGGGGGGACAGTTAAGGGTGCCTAGGCAGGCAGGCAGTTGAGTGATTAGGAGCCAGCAGTCCAGGATTGTGAGAGGGATGTCTGACTGCCTGTTTAGGCCCCATCCCAGAAGTGGTCCGGGATTGGAGAGGGTGCAGGCTGGGATGAGGGGACCCCCTCCCATGTACGAATTTTATGCACTGGGCCTCTAGTGGATTTATAAACACTTAGAAAATCTGTCAGGAGTTAACTTTGATTTAATGTAACCATAAGAGTAAAACAATGTAAAATGACTTGTAAATTCCAGGATTTTTAAGCCAGTTGTAATTGAATTGAAATAGTAGAGGAGACTTAAAATAATGTCTGTGCAGTTGTCACTTGGAATTTTAACATTGCAAAGGGAAGGTGGCACTCAGCACCATGAAACAAGGCAATCTTGTTATAGTTGTGCCTATGTGAGTTTCAAAGGATTGGGGAGAAATTTTAAGCCTCTGTTCATGGGCACAGTGAACTAGCAGGTGATGGATGATAATCCTTGGTTTGGCATCTTTAGACCCAATATATCCTCTAAGTAATATATTAACTCATTCCTTTAAATATTGAAAACAAGTAAGCATAGCAGAAAATGTATCTATTAATCATCTGCTCTCTTTGAAGAGAGGCAACACATCTTCAAACCACACTCCATATCCCTGCTGAACTTGGAAGCCAGCATCCTTTGATCAGGAATTCTGGGCATTTTCCTAAGACTCAGTCCTGTGTTCCTGTGACTACCTTTTGAATTTCCTGACAACAAAACGGTGTGCAAAGAATAAAGCAGGATACCGACATAGAGTGTTTATGAGCAGACCTGCCAAATGCCAACTTTATGTAACCCTGAGCTCACTGTTCCCATCACACTGGTATAGCACTGAAAACTTAAGTATCAATAGACTTTTCCAATTTGTTCTTTAAATTCTGACCCATGCTGACTCAGGGGATCTTGACTGTAAACGGACACCTCCTTTCAGCCACGCCCTGGGCATTTTAAATCCCGGTACATCTCCATCCTCTTTGTACTGTTCGGGTGTGTGAGCAGACATCTATCTACCTTGCTCATCATGGCAATGAGAGAAAAGCAGACCTCTGCTTTTTACCAGGGAGAATGGGTAGGATTTTCTCCAGGGCAGCTCTGGAAGGAGCCGTGGGGGAGTTGGGGGAAGAACTGGGTTAGCCTGACTGCGCTTAAGCACAAAGCCCTGTGACGTGGCGCCCACGTGGCTGACTGACCGTTTCACAGGCACTGCAGCTGGAGGAGGGGCCAGTTGCAGGAGGAGGGGCCAGTTGCAGCCCGACCCTGGCTGCGGCCCTGGCTCCGGTCCTGAAGCAGGAAGATCTGGGCCCATGAGCCAGGGTAAGAAATAGAACAGGCTGGGAAATTGGAAATGACCAGGGCGGGGAAGTGGGGTAAAGACAGGGAGAGGACCATCTGTGATTTGAGGGGTCTTGTGATCCTTAGTACTCTTTGGCTCTCTGGTACCCATCGTTGGCTGAATCAGTGCACAGGTAGAGTGTTTCTCTGTGTTGCTTAGTGCCCATTCGCCAGAGGCTTTCAATGTGCGTGTCTATGTGAGTCCTATTCACATGGTGCGCTTTGAGTCATAGCCGAAGCCTAAAGTCATTCCTAAATCTGGCCTTCCATGAAGTCAACTTGAGAAGTTTTGCTTCTTAGGTTTTGAGTGCAGTTATTAGAAACTATGTATTATTACTTGTTTGTAGAATTGTGGCTGTTGAATATTCTGGGCTTTATGCCATCTACTGGCTTCCAGGAAATGACATGAAGAGAAATATAGGTGTGACCAAAATCTATGTTGTAAATGACCATTATGTGGGTGTCTACTTACAGAGTTTATCTTCTAAAGAGTATATGGGTTAGAGGCCCAGATGAAGAGTTGTGAATCTTGAAAATATGTTGTGATATTCCAAGGATGTCAATTAACCCAATTATTTTTTAGTATTTGAATAAAATACAAGGACATCAAAACAGTCTGATCTCAGAAGGCAATTATGGTCTTACTGGTGAGACCAAATTAATACAGCAAAGTATTAGAGAACAAGACTAAACAGTTGTATCAAGTTTTAAGTTTAGAGATGAGTGATTCTACCCAGTCTTCACAGCTTTATGTTAAATGTCCTCTTTTGCCCTGTTTCAGGATTATGGAACCATACACCATGCTCTTCCTGTAGACACCTCAGCAGAACCCTGACATCCTGGTTTTAAAATATCTGCAACAGAGGGCACAGTACTTTTCTATTAGTAAGTGGTGGGGGGAGGAGGGAATGGCAGCCAACCTTTCAACTATGCATGCATGTGGGTTTAAAGGAATAAAAAAATAATCATTTTTCTTTCTGTAAGTATAATCTAAGGCTGATGTAAAGGATAAATTATTGATTATACACGAAAAGCTGAATTGAGGCCAGGGGAGGAGAGAGGGGAGCTAAATACAGGCTAGCCATGATTTCATACTAAGGATAGTTCACTGAGTATGTAATAGAAGGAGCAAGATAAAAGCACTTTGAATTTTTTTTCTTTGCAAATAACTATTTTATAGAAAGATGATTGAGTTTATAATACCAAATATTAACATGGGTTTCCATTTTGTTAGGGCAGGTCAATCTTGTATTCTCTTTTCAGTAATTATTCAAAATAAATACCTAACTTTGAACATAATGTTAAAAACACTAGTTACTGAATGAATTTATTAATGTATTTGTTTTCAAGTGGTAATACCCAGTGATTATCTACCTGGCATCCTAGTTATGTCATTCATTCAGCCCTGAGTGCCTCCTATAGGCCAAGTAGTTGCAGGGAGGAGGGTTGGTTGGGGGACAGAAGAAGACTTAACCCTTCAGGGGCTCACTGTTAAATATTGTACAAGGTGCAATGGCCACACAGTGAAAGTACTTGTCATCACCACTTCAAAGTAACAAGAGTGGAGTGGACAGTTTACCTGGCCTGCGTTGGCCATCTCTCTACCCACTGTGTTATTAGCCAACTTACAAAAGCAGAGTGTGAAACTCATTTTGAAAATATCTCTAAATATATGTTCAGAACCTTAAGAGAGATCTGTGTGACTTCGATTAATAATTAAATGTGGGTAAGGAAGAATGTGTGGCCTATTTCAGATAATGCTGCTCCTAAAAGCCTATTCACAAACGTAAAGAGCTTTTAGAAATGAATGATTGTAAATAACCATGTAAATAGCATTAACCTTTCAATCTTAAATGTACCTATATGAAATACAAAGAAACTTACAACATAGGTACAATGGACCTATTATGGAACTCTGTAACCAAAGAATGTGAACATCTAGCTGCTAAGTGCAGTATTTTAACTGAAATTTGAAGAACTTATGAAAGATAATTCTTCATTAGGAATCTTTGGTTAATGGTTTCACGGTGTGGTGGTTCAGGGATGGCATGTGATGGTAATCTTTTAATCATGGATGTATAATCTACATAATTTAGTGCTTAAGGGATTAATCAGCAGATTATGTAATTAACGTCACAGTAAATTATAGTTTGCCAGTAGCTCTAAAACATGCTAATCTGAGGCTTCCCGTCTAATTTGTGTTTAACTTCATTTGAGATAGTACCTTCAGCTCAGATATTTGGCTACCCAGTGAAGGCATATCCAAAGGTGATCTGAATCTTCTTCCTAGAAAACTAGAAACTTTTCTGATTGTAGTAGAAAGAAGATAATGACTTATGAAGGTTTTATGTTTCTTGAATTTTACTTTCTTTACTTGTCCAACAGTGGCCAGTTGTAATATTTATAGTTATACACTGTGCCTTAAATTTTTATATTTTTATTTATGCAAACTATAAAATTCCCCAAACATTCAAAAAATATAAATACAGGTATTAGAAACACTTTTAAAATTAGCAGTTTAATCAAACAACATGCATTTATGGAAGCTCTTAGGAGCTCAGAAAACTACCACACAGTATAAAGGGTAATAATGAAAATATTAATAATTTCCATTTGTTGATTATTCTATGCCCGGCATTATATTAGGTATTTTATGCCTTTTAGTTTTCAAAGCAAACAGATGATAAGATAATCCACATTTTACATAAGAAAAAGCTGAATTTCTAAGAGGGTTTCCCAGCACTGATGTTTTTAAAAACTATGTTCGCAACCAATAAGGTATAGAAAGTTAACTAGGAAGTCAATGTCACAGAAAGCTGAGCCACACCAGTTCAGCCACAAAGTAGGATTCAAATTACCTTTGAAGTGATTAACTTGTCTTGAGTGGTTATTATAAAAATACTAGGCCAAAAGGGCAGCATCCAAATTTTAGGGTGCCTAAGAAGAGAAGGCTGATTAGGGAAGAAGGGCATGCTTTACTCAGATTAAAAGCTACATGGGAATCAATGTAAAAAAAAACCCAATATCAGACAACTGGCAATGAAATTTTAAGCTATTGGTGTAAAAAATTCTGTTTCAAAAATTTATTGACTTAGTTTTACTGGAACAACCAGAATTTGCTGAAACAGAAGTAGGTGAAATATATATGGTGCTCTGACCTTCTCTTCACCTCCCTGCTGCCACCAGGTAAAGCAGATACTGCTCCTGCTCTGAGGACCAGCAGTAAGTGATGACTCATGTATTATAATGTGAACATGTTATTTGTCAATCATTTATATTTTGTCAATGATAAAATGATATATTTAATCTATCCATGGTTTTTAAAACTTTATGGTTAAATTTTTATTATTAAGAGAATCAAGTAAATTTTACTCACTATATCAAATTGAAACATGAATTCTTTATATTTCATTCTAAAATAGAAGCTATAAATAATTCCCATGTATATGACTTTGAAACAATTGAACTAGAACTATCTTTAATAGAAAAAGGTAAAAATGTGACAATTTATATATATTATATATACTTTAAGGGCATCAGTCATGTTCATTTTACTATCAGTTTACATTTTACTAGAGGCTTGGTGCACAAATTTGTGCATGGGTGGGGTCCCTCAGCCTGGCTGGCGATTGAGGCCTATGAGGAGGGGTAGCTGGGGGAAGTACCCAGGGAGGTTGGCCAGCCAGGCACCCCCAATAGGGGCCAATCGGGGGGCGGGGGCTGGCCATCCAAGGGGAGGGGTGGCAGGAGGGTGTCTGGCCAGGGGGAGGGCCTGAAGGGGGTTGCCAGCCGGGGGGAGAGGCTGCAGGAGGTTGGCTGTGGGAGCGCATTGACCACCAGGGGACAGCTCCTGCATTGAACGTCTGCTCCCTGGTGGTCAGAGCACATCATAGAGACTGGTCAACCGGTCATTCCTGTGGTTCAGTTGTAACAATCACTTATGTTTTTATATACATAGATTGTCCCTACTAGAGACAATGTTAGTTCCACTATTATTCTACTGGCACCATATGGCAGTCTTCTCTTGTTACATTATGAATGTGGGAGTCACAGTGGCTGTGAGATAACCATGTTCACTACATTGATTTCCCCCTCTTGTTCATGTACTACTAGTTTCAATGCAGAACTGCTTTGTTTTCTTTTGACTTACTTCCCAGCAATGGCTTTACTCTTGGTGGTGTTTCTGGCTGCTGTCCTGCTTCCATCTTTACCTGCAGAAAGTAAGGTAATGTTAGGGTGGAAAATCCTTCCAGCCCTATCCAGACAACTTTGTGGGATGGCAAGGCACTTTGAGAGAGGGAGGCCGGGGGTGTCTGGCCCATCAACAAAATATTCACTGGTTGCTCAGAGCACTTAGCACAATTACCTAGATGAAGGTCCAAGGCTGCACTGTCCAGTACTATAACTGCTAGGCACATGTGGCTATTGAACACGTGAAATATGGCTTGTCTAAAATAAGCTGTACTGTAAGTGTAAAACACATTCCAGATTTAAAAGACAGTATAAAAGCAGAGGAAAATATTCCATTAATAGTTTTTATACTGAATACACATTGAGATAGTATTTTAGATAATCATAAATTTAGGTCATTAAATTACATAAACTTTATGGAACAATTCACACAACCCTATTCTCCCTTCAGACTTAGACCCCCACACACCTACACCCAAAGATAACCAATAAGTATTGATGACTGATTTAATATCTTAATTATATTTCTGTTAATAAAGGAAAAGAATTAGCAATAGTACATTACCTGGATGATTTTGCTTCCTCCAAATTACCTTGGAGACTTGTTTAATATTGCAAAATTGTCTTTTGAGTGATTCCTTAAGATCTAACCACAACAGGTAGAATGAGTTACATAGTATTTTGAATGCATTTCAACTGAGCCTAAATATTCTTTCCCTAATACATTCTAAATACATTTTGTCTCTAAATACAGATACCATACCAGGTCAAAGTTCCCTCAAAGTCTAGGATGAACCTTGACCTCCCCTTTATTCCCTTTGCTGCAGCTTGATCAAATGTAAATGAATATATCATAGGGTTCCTATTGTGCACTTGTGTGGTTATAAAATATTATCACTCATATGCCATATTAAGAATTTCCTAGAACTAGAAATAGGTAGTTGTGGCCTTAAACAATTTTTAAAATTTTGTCATCTTATGAATTACACTTCCATTCTCAAATCTTCAAGTTACTTCTTTCCTATTTGTCATAGCTTTGGCTGAGATTCATTGGCAATGCTTGACAACTAATATTGGCTTAACTGCACACTTTTTAAAGTGGTCCTTGCTTCCTTGAATTAACTTATTTACTCTTATATGTTAAAGATTTTTCAAAAACGTTTTAAAAACCCCGATTTTATTTCCCTTTAGGATCCAGCCTTTTCTGCTTTGTTAACCACTCAAACGCATATCCAAAAAGAGATTGTAAGTAAACACAATGAATTAAGGAAATCAGTTTCTCCACCTGCCAGCAACATGCTAAAGATGGTAAGAAGCAGTAATATCAGGAAAATGGTAGGAACAAGCTGGTAGTTGGCATCTGTGAAGAACTTTGTGGCTTACAACATTCTGCCTCTGTTTTGCTATTTCATTTGAGTTATGTTATGGGAAGAAATTCTTAGTTTTACTTTATAATGGTTAAACAACTCATCAAGTTTACAGGGCTATAAATTTGGGAAGACAGAATTAGAAACCAGACCATCAGGCATCAAATGTGAAGCTGTTACATTTTTTTCTTCATTCTCTTTTATAGTCTAAAATAAACCCCCTTTCTTTCAGAATCAGTGCCATTGAAGGTAAATAGCACCCTTTCCAGGGTGCAGTCCCTGAAAGCTAAATATCTTCTATATTAAAACAGTGTACTACAAATGGAATTGGGATAATCTAGACCAGTTTATTGCTATCAAAATCTATAATAATAAAAGTGTAATATGCTCATTAGACCGGACAGTCAAACGACCTTCTGGATGTCATTCTGGATGTCCTCTTTCAGATGCAGCCGCAGCAGTGGGGGCCAAGGCAGAGATGGTTAGGGGAAATCAGGCAGGCAGGCAGAAGGATTAGGGAGATCAGGAAGGCAGGCAAGTGGTTAGGGGTGATCAGTCAGGCAGGCGAGTGATTAGGGGCGATCAGGTAGGCAAACAGGCCAGCGTTAAGAGCCAGCGGTCCTGGATTGCGAGAGGGATGTCCGACTGCCAGTTTAGGTCCCATCCTGCTACGGGATCTGGCCTAAACTGGCAGTAAGACATCCCTTAAAGGGTCCCAGATTGCGAGAGGGTGCAGCCGGGCTGAGGGGACACCCCCCCCCCCCCGTGCATGAATTTCGTGCACCAGGCCTCTAGTATAATTATAATACTTCGCATGGGGATCAGTATTTAGAATAGTACCATCACTAAAAATCCCAGGTGTGGCTGCTGTGCGATCATAAATAGTCATTTCTCTTGTTAGATACATCACCTATGGACTGTTTCTGTGGGAAATGGGCATTGTGGCAGATAAAGACACACCAGAGATATTTTAAGAACAATGACAAATAGATAATACATCTACAGAATTTTTGAAGTAGTGCAAATTAATGTTATCAATTAGATTACAATGCGTATATTTTGTTGGAGTTTAACTTTAAAGTGTATATATTTTTTCCTTATAATAATTAGGAATGGAACAGAGAAGCAACAGCAAATGCCCAGAAGTGGGCAAACAAATGCACTTTAGAACACAGTAATCCAGAGGAACGAAAAACCAGTATGTAAATTAGTAAATATTTGTTGAATAAATGAAGAAATAAAATAAGAGTGGACAAATAAAATAGAATGGATCCTTCTAATGTATTACATTAAGACTATGAATAAATGTTACTTACACTTGGCTTTTTGGAATCATGGTATCTGTATATGGAGAGAGAGTTATGATAAATGCCATTTTGTGCTTATTGATTGTTTGTTATGCAAATAATTTCTCAAGCAGTATCTAATTTGTTCCTCCCAACCTACTTATGAGTAAAGTAGGATGCGGAAGGCATGACTTACCCAAGAACACAACCTATTGTAGTGACATATATCAGAAAGCTAACCAGGCTTTCTGATTTCTAATCCACTGACCTTTTGTGATATTGTATAGCCATTTGGTGTTCTGAAATTATTTATTTTATATTCACAAAATATATTGAATTATGTGGAATTGTACCTGATTTTTTTCTTTACAAATATAAGACCTTTTAAAATCAGGACATTATTTTGATTATGTTGATTCATTAAAATTTTTTTGATAATAGTCAAGTATTTTGTATGGACTGTGTAACTATAATGCATGGAATCGTATAGTCAATTCAAAAAACACAGAAGACATATCAAGGATCCTGGTGTTCAAATAGTTGATTTATTTTACCATTGAAGCTTTATTGGTTTCCTCATGTTCCTTTATAGGTACAAAATGTGGTGAGAATCTCTATATGTCAAGTGACCCTACTGAGTGGTCAAATGCAGTCCAAAATTGGTATGATGAGAGTCACGATTTTGTTTATGGTGTAGGACCAAAGTCTCCTAATGCAGTGGTTGGACATTATACCCAGGTAAAGGGAACAATGAAAATACGTCTACCACAAATACTCTACTACAGAAAGCTTCTTCAAATTATGATCCATTCCAATGTTTAATTTGGGGAAAGAGCCTGAATAGGTACAATACAGTACCACTGGACTGGTCTTCACCTGCAGCTATCACTTTATTTTGATGGCTTGCAAAACTCTTGGTTGGAAAGTGCACTCTGTATTTTTCCAACCTTACAAATGAATGGAGTAGTGAATGTACATAAAAATTTAATATTTTAAAAGTGTGTGATTTTGTTTCAATAATGTAAATATTTCCAAAAAATACATGGGTACAGGCTATAGTAGTGACATTTTTCCAAGTTTTTATTTGGTATTTGTCCTTTAATACTTTCCCTTTCTTACGTTATTCTTTATATATTCCCTTATGGATTTGTAGCTTGTTTGGTACTCATCTTACCGACTTGGCTGTGGAGTTGCTTATTGTCCCAATCAAGATAGTCTAAAATACTACTATGTTTGCCACTATTGTCCTGCGTGAGTATACACTTCAGAAATTAATGTCAATACTTCCATCTGCAATTTGATATTTTTAAATTTTCATATATTAGACAAATCAGAATAAAAATATGTGTTTCAATAAAGGAAAGGAAGAAATCTTTGGAAATGCTTTTTAAGGTGTGATACATTCAACTTATCAGAGAAGAGACCAAGTTCTCAGACCAAATATAAATGTGAAGCTCTCTTTTTTCAACTCTTCTCTCTCAATTGCCTCTCAATTTTCTCAATGTCTTCTCTCTCAATTGCCTTTCCCAAGTGCTCAAGATTATTCCCTAAGCATGTGGAGTGTGCATGTCTCTCGATTAGCTGTCATCAGTTCTCACTACTTTCATGCCCTAATGACGCTTGATGATTAAGCAAGGGGTGGTAGTGCAGTGGCAAATTTGGCATCAAAGATTGTGATTTCTGCCTTTTCTGCAAAAATGTTTCTGCTTCTGTTTATCTACAAACCATTGACATTTTTACCATTAAAGATTATTCCTTCTCTTGTGTTTCAGAGGTTTTTCAAGAGATCTTTAATGTATTTCAGAGTCCAGAAAAGGTTAACATCTTAAGTCTTTGTTTCTCAGCAGTTTTTTTTTAGTATATTTTTTATGATCTCAGAGAGCAAGGGAGAGGGAGAGAGAGATAGAAACTTCAATGATGGGAGAGAATCATTGATCCGCCGCCTCCTGCACACCCCCTCCTAGAGCCCACAACCCAGGCATGTGCCCTGACCAGGAATTGAACTGTGACCTCCTGGTTCATAGGTTGATATTCAACCCCTGAGCTACACTGGCCTGGCCTCGGCAGTTTTCACACACAAAAACCACTCCATAATGAACCACCCCATACTGTCTTGATTTATAGCAGGAAACATGCTCTTTCATCCAGCAATATGTTTGAAGTCATCCACAATAAATCTTATGGACATATCAAAGATCTAATCTCAACATATCTCTTAGCTTAAATACCTTATGACTAGAGAGAGGGAGCCCCCCACCCCCCCACCACCACCACCAAACTAAATCTCCCACAGGATTTATTTTGAGATTGTAGATAACCTGGTGCTATTGATCTCCCATTTGAGAAGTGTGGCCTTCACAGTCATTTGCCACTAGAAAGAAGTGAACAGTCCTAGCAGAATGCACTCAAACTCACTGCCCGGCTGTGAGAGGTTAGGCATCTGGAGCCAGCTATCTGAAGTGAGGGGTGGAGTGAATAATGGGGGGGAGCAGAGATGAGAGAACCCTCCCAATGCCCCCTCTCCCCCACACACCACTAACTATTTAAATATCATTGTTCCTGCCTAGAAGTATTTACTGTCCCTAGTACATATCAGAGAAATTATGGTATTTTATCATCTTCCAAATATAAATGATATGATAGCATTGAGTATTTTCTTTCATACTACAACTCCTTAGCCCCAAGAGTTTCTCCTGTCTGTCTAGGAGGTGTGTTCTAATCCTAGCCAGCACATTGGGGTGCACTGCCTTACCAATTTAACCAAGTCTCGTGGGAGATAAGATGGTGTTGAAATATACTCTGAAAAGTTTAGACTGTAGTTATTCCAATTTAGTTGTTCAACCTACAGAATTATAGTGAAGGAGTTGGGTCAATGTTTGAGATATTTTCTTAATTTGGAGGCCATCTGAATTACACATTGGGAATTGTCATTTTTCACTTTTGGTAACAGATCTAAATATATTTAATAACTATTATATTTGGTGACTAATGCTATCCCTAGAGTATAAATGAAACAGCAAAGTATAAAATATTTGACATTATGTTTTTTAAATTTCAGTGGCAATAATGTGAATAAAAAGAATACCCCTTACCAACAAGGAACACCCTGTGCCAGTTGCCCCAGTGACTGTAACAATGGACTATGCAGTAAGTTTGAAGTGATTTTACCTACTGTTATAATAAAGAGTTGATATTTTCCTTTCTTTTTATGGATTAAGAGCTCTCCTAAAGTTACCAATTTAAATACTATACAGAAAGATTCCTCAACAGAATGTGTTTAAGGAAACATTTTATACACTTTTATAACTTAATATGTTTTGTAATGAAAAGAATATTGCCACTTCTAACATAATGAAACATCTACCATCAATGGCTTTTGTGACTATGCAGAGCTCATTAATATTAACTATATAAGTTTCTGGTAACTAGTTCATTTCATCAAAGTATCATTACACAAAAGGTGGTACTTTGAAAAAATGAAAAATTACAAATCTACAGATATGAGATGAACATTATGGCTCAATCTAGACAGGCAAACCAAATATTAAATTACTTTGTGCTAATATGTTCATCATGTTGATTATCATATTTTATAGTATAATTGGAATCATGTTTGACTTGATAAATGATCACTTACCCTATGATTTGATAGTAGGTTTGTGTACTTTTTAATGACAAAAATTCAATCAGTATACAAAATTGGTTCATACTGTTGCAAAAGGAGAGAATAAAATAAATGTCATTTCAAAGTTCTCATAAATAAAAGTAAAAAAAGCTGTTGGTCTTTCATAGTTGGGATACTTTCATTAAAATTATGAACAATGAAGTTGACCCATTCACTGAGATTTTTACCTTTCAAATTCATTCACATTTAGTTAGCCTTCTTTTCATAAAGCTATAATTCAGAATATTGATGATATCAAAACTATAAATCAACTAAAGAAGAAAAAAGTTGAATATTTATACCACTGCTGAATGCTATTTGCTAAAGAGCTTGGAATTATCTTATTAGCATAAGCATTCAACTGAGACAGAGAGAGAGAAAGAGATACATTGGTTTGTTGTTCCACTTATTTATGCATTCTTTAGTTGAGTCTTATATATGCCCTGACCAGGGATCAAACCTGCAACCGCAGTGTATTGGGATGTCTCTCTAAGGAACTCAACTGCCCAGCCAGGCTCCCTCTGCACCTATGCATTTTGAAAGTATGAATTGTTTTGCTGCTACTAAGGAAAATGATAACATGTAACTAATCTGTTTTTGTTACAGCCAATAGTTGTGAGTATGAAGATCTCCTTAGTAACTGTGGTTCCTTGAAGATAACAGCGGGCTGTGGGCATGAATTGCTCAAGGAAAAGTGCAAGGCTACTTGTCTATGTGAAAACAAAATTTACTGAAATGTTCAATGTGCAATGCACAAGATCAAGTGGAAAAGGGCTGCATTACTTAGATCTGGTGGAGAAAGGTGCATCATTTAATTGACACATCCCAGAGGGGAATTGTAAGCCTGTTAGTTACAAATTTGATTCCAAACAGTAATGCATCTTTTTCTCTAGGATCTTCACAAAATCTCTCTCATACATCAATTTACAAAAGCAACACGATGCCAACTTTGGACTTTGAGATACGTTTGGTACTTTAAAGTTAACAAATTAAATCAAGTTAAAGATGTTTAAAGTTGTAACCACAGGATTTAGGACACTAGAATTTTGGATTAAAATGAAGGATCACATGTTTCATGAAACAACTTGGAGAAAAAAGCACCTGTCATTCCTACCACATGATTTTTTACATGTATAAAGAATGAATTCAAACATTGGATCTACCTTTGTCTTATGGTGTCCTTAAAAAAAAAAGTAGTCAGCTTTTAGAATAAAGAACATATCTAAGCAACCACATAGATATGATTCTGATTCTTGTGTAATATTTTATAGGATTCATATTACTCCAACTAGACTCAGCCCAGTTAAATGATTATATCAAACAAAATTTCCAAAATATTTGCCTATAAAATGAAACTTTAACAACAAAAAAATCTGTTACTTATTTCTCTTTACTTTTTGACATTTTGATAATCTATTCATTTAGTTGATACATTTTTAAAAAGAAGGTACCATCTGACAATATATACAAATATATCATCCTCCCCAGAAGAAAAACAGTAATAAGTACTTTAGAGAGATTTATCATTGATGAGTCTTTGCCTACATTGTAATTTAAGATTGGTAAAACAATAGTCAAGTCACTCTATCTTTTACAGGTAGTGATAAAAAGAAAAATGATTGCCTCAAACATTTTTACTAAAAAAATTAAAATAAGTCCTCAATTTAAAAATCTAGAAAAAGAACAGTAGAGTAAATATAAAATGAAGAAGAAAATGATAGTCATAACAGAAATGAAATATATAATAGAAAATCAAAATATATAATAAATCAAAAGTATGTTTTAAAATTAATAAAATAGACAAATAACTAGGTGGCTTAATACAGAAAGGTAAAACAAATTAACAAGATGGCCAGGGAGAAACAGCTATTAAAATGTAAGAAATAAAGAGAAAGAGATGTGGCAGGGAGGTAACTATTAAAACCTCTTTACAAATATATTTGGAAACCTAGATAAATAATTTGATAGGAAAATAAAGATACAAAAATTGATTCTATTAGAGATAGAAAGTTTAAACTGCCCCTTGTCTATATAGAAAAGCTATTAAGAAGCTATCACCTGCCCTTCCCCCCCTGTAAAAAAAAGTGTGTGTGTGTGAGAAATATGATAAATGGGCAAAGAACATGAACAAATAATTATAAAAAATAAAATGGTCTCTAAACATAAAATATTTTTTTACTACACTCATAAAAAGAAATGGAACTTTAAACCTCACAGACATAGCACTTCACCTCTCAAATTGTAAAAATTAAAAAAACACACACGTTCTGCTACAGTTTTTATGGGGGGATGTTTGGCAATGTTTGCAAAGCTACATGTGCATTTACACTTTAACCCAGCCATCTTTCTAGGATTCATCTCCAAATCAGTTCTAGAAATTTTATATTGTCCTTCAACCATATGACGATTCATATTCAACATTATTTATTGAAATAGTATTTGTAATTGCAAAATATTGAAAAAGTCTATAGCCCACAACAAAAAGCTGATTGAATAAACTATGGTTTATTCAACATATTGTAGTGCTATACATCTTTTATGTAGAAAAGAATCTTTATGAACTTACCTGGAGTGATTTCCATGATATATTGTTAAATAAAAAGTAGCAAAATGCAAAAATGTTTTTGATAATATTCTACCTTTTGTGTTAAAAAAGGGTAAATGCAAAAATACACCTTTCACATTTTTGCAACATAGGAAGAGTGCACCAGAAACTAAGGAAATTGGTTGTATACAGTGGGTGGGTGAGAATGGGGTGGGAAGAGTGGAGGCTGTCAAAGGGGTAGGAAAATTTGGTTGGAGGGAGTGACTCTTTTCTGACTTCCTTTTTGTATAGTTTTAACTTACAAATTATGTTAATGCTTACATACTCCTTAAAATAAAATATAACCAACAAAGGTGGGAAGAAAAATCCAAAAATGGAATAAACACAAAAACAAATTAAACTATACTTTAAATACATAAAATAATCACCATAAAGGATGGAAAAAAAACACACACACCACAGAACCAATTCAAATAATGTTCAAAAGCTATTTTGGACTGTATGTCTTCTATATTTCTGTAAAAAAATGTTCAACTCTATTGAATAAGACTTTCTTGTTTGTTTTTAACCTTAGAACATGGGTTAGTAGTTCTGAAACTACTATTACTATGTATGCTATGATTGAACAAATACATATAAATAATGGAAACCAGGTTTCTCACTGTTGGAGAAAGAATTTACACATATGGAAGAGAGGAAGGTGGGAATAAACCCTGTGTTGTTGTATTAGAATTGGGTATATTGCTATGAATTGATGGTTTTCAACATATAGAAATAGATGTGGCTGTTGGTGAACTAAGCAGAAGGAATCCCTGCCCTCAAGAATGAATACTTTTTTTAACAAAGGAGATAAGAACATAAGGTTTCCCAGCCATGAGGGACACACACCATTCTTTAGGATAGTAAAAATTATTCATAAATTGATATAAAATATAACACCAAAGAGAGAAATGCTGGCTCACTACCTTTAAATGAAACACATCATGGCTTTAAATTAAAGAAAGTTCCAGAAAGGACAAGTTCATGATGGCTTAATGAAGCCTTCATCCTTATCCCTATAGCACTGGCAGCCAGCAGCAAAGATGGTAATAATTGATGAGTGGCCACTAGAGGCTTCCATGGTATCCAGCAAACAAATTCAGCTTTGAGGTCTGGAGTTACTGGTAACACGCTCATTGAATATTGCCAGGTATGAGTCCTTAGCAGCCCAGATCTGTCAAAGAGGCTGAGTAGAAGGGTAGGAAAAGAGCAGATGTTATGGGGGAAGTGACAATATTTGTTAGTACACATGAGAAAATTCCTAGGGCCCTATGAGTACCCAACAATTATTGGGTGAAAACTTTACAGTTCATGGCTCTTTCAAGAGCAAATAGAAGGGAGCACTACCTTTACCTGTCATACACATGCATGAGTGCACATACATACACACCACACACACTCACACACACAAACATTTCATGGGAACTATTATAAACTCCTAATGTTGAGAAATCGTATCTAATAAAAGAGAAACATGCAAATTGACCATCACTCTGCTACAACCACCAGCCAATCAGAGTGAGTATGCAAATTAACCCAACTAAGATGGAGGCGGCCACAGAGCTGGAGCAAGCAGGAGGCTTGGGTTGCCCCCGGTGAAGGAGGAAGCCAAGCTTCCCACCTGCTCTGGCCTGCCCTGCCCTGGCCTCTGCTCAAGGCTACAAAGTTTCAATTATAGAAGATAAATAAATCCCAGATGCCTGCTTCCAGCTGGCCCTGGTCTCCGCTTGGGTCACTGGGGGACGTGGCTGGCCTGCAAACCACCACAGGCCCCTTGCCCAGGCCACCCCACACCCCAAGGGAAACCCCACCCTAATATGGGACACCCTTCAGGGCAAACCAGCTGGCCCCCACCTGTGTACCAGGCCTCTATCCTATCTAATAAAAGAGTAATATGCAAATTGACCATCACTTCAACAAACAAGATGGCTGCTCCCATGTGGTCAAAGATGGCTGCACCCATGTGGACACAAGATGGCCTGCAGGGGAGGGAAGTTGGGGGGACCAGGCCTGCAGGGGAGGGCAATTGGGAGCCAGCAGTCCTGGGTTGAGAGGGATGTCCAACTGCCTGTTTAGGCCTGATTCTACACAGATCGGGCCTAAACGGGCACTCAGACATCCCTCAAGGGGTCCCAGATTGGAGAGGGTGCAGGCTGGGCTGAGGGGCACCCCCCCCCCCGTGCACAAATTTAATGTACCAGGCCTCTAGTATAATTATAAAGGACACTCTTGATTTTTATATAGAATTTTAAAATGTCATCATATATCTATTCAAATTGAGATGATTTTTCTCTTTTTTGATTATGTGAAATAATGCTTGTAATATATTTAAGAGTAATAGATACTAATGATGCTCAACACCTTTCAATGTACTTGCCTGTCTCCACTTATTGCTACCAAAGTTAATTAGAAACATATTACATTCCAGATGGTATGCTAAATTTTTTATATTCATTTTTTCCCTTTGCCTTCACAATAGTTCTTTGTCTGCATCTTATAGGTGAGTAAGCGGAGATAGGAGAGTTAAACTCCTTTTCCAGATATAATCAGCCAGCAAATGTCAGAGCATGGACTCAACCCAGACAGAGCCTGGCAAAAGCCTAATGTTTTTAAGCACTGCACAAGCACAATGCTGGCTTTTTATTTTTATTTTTATTTTTTTATCTAGACTGAACTTATTTGACAGTTTGGACTGAAAATGTACTCACACTATTTCATTAGAAAAGAAAAACGTTCTTTACATTAAGTTCTGAGGTAGATTACTTATTCTATATTTATGAAAATGTGTATTTTTGATTTTGTGACTTTTAAGACTTGTAGTTTATGGTAGTCAGGCATAAAATGCTTCCTTTTAACTTCATAAAATAAGATAGTGACCTAATTCTGTTGACTTCCATTGCTACTATCTTAAAAATCTGGTCTGTAATTACGAAAAAAGGTGACAAGAAATAGATTGAACCCTAAAGAGCACTGATTGTGTGAGGACGTGAGAAAGCCTTCCAGAGTGATGGATGCAGAGCTACATACATATTTGGAAATTAAATTGTCTATAGACCCTTGACTTGGTGTACTATATTGTATGCAAGTTATGCCTCAAATTAAAAACAATAGCAGATGCAGAAAAGGAGGATGGGAGGAAGGGAAAAAAAGAACCAGTTAAGAAAAGAGAAAAGTCAAAATAGACTGCCATGATATGGCATGGAAGCACAGGTTTGCTAAGAAAACCAGGGTTCAGTTGGGGGCATATTAAAAGTGAAAATATGGAGTGGCAGTTGAATTTGTTTCACTGTACAGATGACTCTTAAAATCACGACATTACAGTAGATTCACAGAGAGTGAGTGGAGCAGTTTGCTAAATCTCAGAGTTTGTTAAAGCTTGTGAATGCAAGATCCACCAAAAACGGCCAAAGGTACTGTCTATCTCCTATTTTTTTTTTTCTGTCAAAGAGATAAATCTTTAAACTCTACAGTCCAGTACAATTAGCTGAAAGAGGAAAAGAATAATTAATCTGTGAGGAAACAGTCACAAATCATCGACATGCTTGGGGAATATTGAAAACCTTTTCAAGTCATCATGGAATAAGTATCAGTTCACCTGAAAAATGATGAGGAAGGAGAGCAATGTGCGGTGACTGACACGTGGCAGATGGAAGAGCCAAAAAATACCTTGAAAGTTTGACATTAATCTTTGGGAAATATGTGTAATTTAAAATATGTTTATTTTACTGTTTAGCATTCTTGAACCATGACTTCCTATATAAAACAGAGCAATATGTAGACTGGCACTTTTTGAAAAATTGTGCTAAGCTAAATTTGTTTCTCTTTTTGCTAGTGTTTGAATATAAATGAAAAGTAATCCCACTTTATAAAACTATGTGTATGTGCCCATAGTTCATCTAAATGTTCAGCAGAATTTTATTAAATTCATATTAAACCATGGGGACTATTTTCAAATATAATGGGTACTTGAAACAGGTGAAAAACAAGACAAAATACCAATCTACTGTTCTCTGTACTGGCTTTGTTCCGCAGAAGATTCTGACCTTGATGTTATTAATCAGTGCTTCCAGTGACTTCTGTGGAAGCAGGCAATTGAGCAATGCATTAGGTCAGCAATGAACAACCTCTCAGGAATTTCTAAATAAAATTTCAGTTCTTAGTTAAGCCAAGTGATATCATCAATTTCAAGTGAAATGTTTGGGAAACCTCAACATTCCAGGCAGGGTAACCTAGATCTACTCCTGCTAGAGATAAGATTGGAATGTAATAGCAATTTATGAAGTGGAAACTGAAGGAAAGACTGTGTAATTACAAGGGGTAGGTCAGTATAAGGCAGTGGCCCTTAAAGAGTCATCTCTCAACTGGTAGTAGCATCAACATCGAATCAGAAACTGGGGTGAGACCCAGCAATGTGTGTTTTAACAGGTCCCCCGCTATGCTCTAAAGTCAGGCTGACTGTCCCATGGTGTGGACTAGGGAGGGCAGACATTGCCTTTGGCAGACTCCAGTGTGGTCATCAGAGGACAGTATTTCCCACAAGGCAAGGCTCTTTCATTAGCCCCATCATGGCTGGAATGAAATGGCTCTCAAAATTTTTTCCCTTTGCTCTCCTCTTTTGTGCAAAAATCCAACATTTTTATTGCATGCTTGGCCTTTGAATTACCCTGTCCCTGCAAAGGAGGAGCCCTTAAAGGGGAACATAATCATGCTAAACTTGGACATATGGCTAAGATTTTAAGTGACAGAATCAAGTGTAGAAAGCATTGGAAAGCTGGACTAAGAGTAACGGAAGTCTCTTTTAGTTACTTAGTCGCAGTAACTAAGAGAGACTTTAGGTTCAAAAATCAACTGTGGAAGAACAGGTTGAGCAATACTTGGCACATGAGTATCTTGTTTGAAAAAGACCTAGAGCTTTTTAATAATTAAAAATGTCGCATGACTACCAAGGTGTTGACACAAGCCTAGGGGGCATTTATAGGAAAATGTTCATGCAAAGCAAATAAAAGGCCCATGCTACTGTGCATTGTGGCGAACACAACCAAAACATTCTATTCTTTTCTGATGTCAAACTTTGACAGGGTGTTTGAACTGGTGTCCAAAGGATGGTAATAAAGAGGTGAGGTGTACTAAAAGCACATTATCTATCAGGACATCCCACACCAAGCCTGCAGCCACCCACATCCATGAGCATGGCTGCCTCTCGCCCAATGATCACTTCTGGGAGTCAGAGACTGTCTTACGGTTTGGGCACTATGAAATACTGAGTGGCCACTTGTCTCTCTTAATACATAACACACCTTGGTAGAAGGGATTCAGTGGGAAAGGTGGTGACACTTTCTGCTTGAATTGCGGTGATCAGAGCATGTGGGAAAGGGCTGGTTCTCATGGTGAAACACATGACAGGGCGAGTCAGGCTCGAGAGTCTCACTTTATTTTTTAAAATATATTTTTACTGATTTCAGATAAAAAGGGAGAGGGAGAGAGAGATAGAAACATCAATGATGAGAGAGAATCATTGATTGGCTGCCTCCTGCATGCCCCCTACTAGGGATGGAGGCCCCAACCCAAGCATGTGCCCTGATTGGAATTGAACCATGACCTCCTGGTTCATAAGTCAACACTCAACCACTGAGCCATGCCAGCTGGGCCTTACCTCCTTCACTTTAAATCTTGATGCTATCATGTTTGCCCCTTCTCACTTACAAATATCCCAGTCATATAAAGAAAGAGCAGGGGCTGGGAGGGGGTAGAGGGAATTAGTTATGACATGAGACAATAAGCCTCAACAAGTAACTTTGTTTTTTTTCTGCTTCTCAGTTAAAAAAAAAAAAATAGCAATAGAGCTATCAGGATATTTTTTTCTGGAAAAGATGGAACCAGGAGGAAATTTTTATTCCCCAGAGGTTCAGATGAGGTGTATCCTTCTAGAAAAGCAAAGTCTATCCTTAAACGAACGTTTCTTGTAATGTGGCCCCTGCTGAACCTGGGACAGCACTACTCATGCAGGTTGTGTGTGCCTTGTCAACCCACCTGGCTAGATAACCTCTTTGGAGTTGTGGATGACATTTTGCTTGTGTCCTCTAAGGCATTTAACACCCTGTAGATCAATATTTGATCTTCAGGAAATATTTGTTGTGTTGAATTGTTTCGAATCACCTCATCTAGTGTCCTTATTTCAGATGTTATTGTTTTTGTTTTAAAATTCTGGAAGAATTTTTGTTATACTCATCTTTCAAGTATGAGAAGAGAAAGCTTAAAAAAACCTTGAAAGGTCATATGGCCTGCACTCTTCTTAGAGACAAGAACACTGCAACCTCAAAAGGGGAAGTTACTGACATAATTAATGGAAGTTACAAGTGTAACTGATTCTAAACCCAAGCTCCCAGATTTCAGTTTTCGTAATTGTTCCACTAAAACTATACTCATTCTTGAATATTGTCATTTCTTATCTATCTGCCATAACAATCCTTGCCTATTTCCTTATTAAGTATCAGTCCCTTAAATGATTATCTGCTGGCTTTTTTTTTTTTTTGGTCATTTCCTAAAGTATATCTTTATTCATTATTAAATTTTTTTCCTCCATTTCTTTCATTTGTGATCTGTTTCTTTGTCACCACATTTTCACTGCTTCCCTGAGTTGGTAGGGTAGCTTTGTGTGCTAGGTTTCCTATATGGCCCAGTGGGTCGGCTTCCCCAGTTAACCTGAGGTGGACACTCTTGGTGCACCCCTTTGTGGACTGTGTGTACAGCCTTGTTGTAGTTAAGTCTTGATTGTTGTTGGTATCACTGGGAGGAATTGACCTCCAGGCCAGTTGGCTGTGAGGATCAGCTGTGTCTATGCTGGGAGAAGTTCGGTGCTGGAGACAGCCTTATAGGATTAGACTTGCCAAATTGCAAAAGCCTCTGTGCTCAGCTTGGATGGGGTGGAGTCTCAGGGCAGAGCAGACAGTCTTGGCTTCCTGTCAGCCCTGCCCTTGCATGCACGCCTCCAGACCTCTGCCTTCCCCGCCTCCTGAGCCTCCACCCAAGAGTCCAGATTCCCACCCCCAAGAGCGTGGGTCCCCAGGGGCTCGCCTGGAACTGGGGTTCAGTGCAGTCAGAATTGGGGCTCAGTGCAGTCAGGAGCTTCTGACTCCCTTCTGCTAGGGAAAGCCTGTGGCAACCTCTGCAGTCTTTGTGCACTCTGGTGTGCGTGCCTCCAGACCCCTGCTCACCAGGGCTCCCCCGGGTCTCCCCCGGGTCTCCTCCGGGGTCTCCGAGTCTCCAAGAGCCTTTCTCTCTACCTGAAGTCCAGACTCCCCCTGTATGAGCCTGGGTCCACGGGGTTTCGCCTGGAACTGGGGTTCAGTGCAGTCAGAACTGGGGTTCAGTGCAGTAGGGGGCTTTCTTCCCCCTCCCGCCAGAGAAAGTCAGCCAGGCTCTCAGCTGCCCTTCCTCTCTGCACGCACAAAGACCCTTTGCAGTACCTCAACCCTTTGCCATTCCTCCAATTCTCAGTGAGCTTTTCTCTTTCCTTCTAGTTGTAGAATTTCCACTCAGCCAGCTTTTCTGTGGTTCTGGATGGTGTCCGGTCTGTCTTTTAGTTGTAGTTTTGAAATTGTTGTGCGAGGCAGCAGTTTAGGTGCTTACCTATACCGCCATCTTGGTTTCTCCCATTATTAAATTTGGTGTGTGTTTAGCTAGAACTCTGTTCAGTATCCCACACCCAGTGCTCTGCTGGACATTAGCTAATTAGTAATTTAATGAATGGATACATGAGCAAAAAAGTAAATAAATGGAAGAATAACTGAATAATTGCATAGGACTATATTTTATGAGCTGACACAGACACTTCAAAAAGCCAATTTATTCCAAAGAGTATGTCTATAACAAAGAATCTTTTGGCAAAGAAAGACATTGTCAAAGAAATTCTTAAGGTATTTCCTGCCACAATTGTATGTGAAAGAACACACCTGCTCTTTAATTTATTAAAACTAAAGAAGAGAATCGTTGTCATCTCCATGTCTTTGGTAGACATGGAACATCACCTCTATTTCCATGGAAGGAAGAAATAAGAGCCAACTTCCCTTTAAAACATAATAAATACAAGGAAGAAACATAGCTAAAGAAATCATGAGAGTTGACTCCAAAGTCCTCACTCTCTCTTTTTAATAAGATGTTTATTATTGCAAAATAAATTTATGTATTGGTGGGTTTGAGCATGTAAAATTGAAAGAGAAAACATATAAAAAATTTAGTGTAAAGAAGCATACCACAACATATTTGATAGAATAAGAACATAAAAATTAAAAGGCAATTTTGGGCACTGATATATATATCAAGTTCTATTTCTAATTGGATATCCACTGGTTATCCAGCACTATTATGCATATCTCTGGTAAGCAAAAGATAGTCTTTCATTCAATCAAGTATATTGAATGTCTAATGAGGATCTACTATTTTCCACGTGTGCTTATTAGCTGCATTGGAAAATCCTGACTTCATGGAAAATACGAATCTCCTGAACATCTTAAAAAAATGTAAGTAGGTGTTATATTATTTTCCAAATTACTAGAGATCATTATTATTACCAGGTAACCAAATTCAGTCCAATTTTTAAAAATTTCTTTATTGATTTCGGTGTTACATATGTGTCCTTATTCCCCCATTACCCCTCTTATCCACCCCCCCTCATGCCCTCACCCACTTGTTGTCTGTGTCTATTTGTTAGGATTATATGCATGCATACAAGTCCTTTGGTTGATCTCTCCCCCTTACCCCCACCCTCCCCTACCTTTACTCTGAAGTTTAATGATCTGATGGATGTTTCTCTGTCTCTGGATCTATTTTTGTTCATCAGTTGATGTTGTTCATTATATTCCATAAATGAGTGAGATCATGTGATATTTATCTTTCTCTGACTGGCTTATTTCACTTAGCATAATGCTCTCCAGTTCCATCCATGCTGTTGCAAATGTTAAGAACTCCTTTTTTACCGCAGCATAGATGTGCACCGGTTTTTAATCCACTTATCTGCTGATGGGCACTTAGGTTGTTTCCAAATCTTAGCTATTGTAAATTTGTACTGCTAGGTCTTCTTTTTCTCCACATCCTCATCAGCACTTGTCCTTTGTTGATTTGTTGATGATAGCCATTCTGACAGGTGTGAGATGGTATCTCATTGTTGTTTTGATTTGCATCTCTTGGATGACTGGATGTCTCTCAGCCTTCTGTATGTCCTCTTTTGAAAAGTGTCTATTTAGGTCCTTTGCCTATTTTTTTGATTGGATTGTTTATCTTTCTTTTGTTAAGTTGTATGAGTCCTTTGTAAATTTTGGAGATTAAACACTTATCTGAACTATCATTGGCAAATATGTTCTCCCATGCAGTGGGCTTTCTTGTTGTTTTGTTGATGGTTTCTTTTGCTGTGCAGAAGCTTTTTATTTTGATGTAGTCCCATTTGTTTATTTTCTCCTTTGTCTCCATTGCCCTAGGTGCTGTGTCAGTAAAGATATTGCTATGACATATGTCTGCTATTTTGCTGCCTATGGAGTCTTGTAGGACTTTTATGGTTTCCTGTCTTACATTTAAGTCCTTTAGCCATTTTGAGTTTGTTTTTGTGTATGGCTTAAGTTGGTGATCTAGTTTCATTTTTTTGCATGTATCTGACCAAATTTCCCAGCACCATTTATTGAAGAGACTGTCTTGACTCCAATGTATACTTTTGCCTCCTTTGTCAAATATTAATTAATCATAATGCCTTGGGTAGATTTCTGGGTTCTCTGTTCTGTTCCATTGGTCTATATGTAAAGACTAATTTTTAAATAATCCATAACCTAGAACATAAATGATACTTTTATTTCCATTACCCGTTCTTATTAAATGCTATCTACTAATGTTTTTTCTTTAAAATATCTCATGAATACATTGAGTCAAAATCATAGTAAGAGGTAATTTGATTAACTGTTTTGATTTAACAAGGTAATGTGTCATTGGAATATAAACTTATTTCTTAATTTAAATTAAATTAAAATAAATCATGAATGCAAAATTGTTTCTTAACTTATTTTCTTCTATCCCTTTGCCAACACAAACACAATTTTTCTCCAACTCACTAAGAAAAGGTGAATATACTTGTTGGTTTACTTTACAGAACAAATGTTGCCTTAATCTTTCCCAAGCATGATCCAGGACAGTTCTGACCATGAATGAAAAAGAGGAAGACAAAAAAAAAATTAGAGGAGGAAAAGAAGAAGTAACCCCTATTGTCATGTATAGGACACTGGCATTTATATTAAAGAACCAACATGAGCTTTGAAATATCATAAAGTATTGTCTGGTCCATTCCAAATTCATCACAATAATTCATTATACTTCTGCTCTAACACAGCATTTGGATTGTAGTTATTGCAAGCATTTGTCACATTGCACATAAAGTTTATTTCATAATTTTACCTATAAAGGGGTGTTTTTTAAAACTGCTTTATTAAAAAATATATTTGAAACCATAAAATGTTCTAAAACTAAAACTCTTATGGGGGCACAGAACATCCTTAGGAATGAATTTATGATATGACTAACAGATTTCCAATAAGATTATTCTATTGGTGCCATAGCTGGTTTGGCTCAGTGGACAGAGCATTAGTCTGTGGACTTAAGGGTCCCAGGTTTGATTCCAATCAAGGGCACATGCCTGGGTTGCAGGCTCAATCAACTGATTGAATCAAGTTTCCTGCAAGGGAGTCCAAGAGGGGCATTCTGATTCAAGTGATTTACTGGAGGGTGCTCTTAGGAGGAGAGTAAGGAGAACAGGATTCTTGAGGGATAAGCAAGAACTTTTCTCTATTGAATTCTGATCCTACTAGAGCACAAATTGTATGTCAAAATTAATCCCACCTTGAATCAATACAAATGGCCTTTTTATGGTGGTATCATTGGCTCCTGGGTGCCCCTCAGTGTTGAAGTGTGCATAACATCCTTGGGCAGGGCAGGGCAACGGCAGTTGTGTGGAGACAAGGGCAGCTGAGCCATTAACCACGCACACACTTAAGCCAACACTCAGGGTAGCCGCTGGGGGATGGGGGATGGGTGCACCAGCTGGTGAAGAGGATCTGGGCACCAACAATGTCCACTATTCAAATAGCACCACAATAAAAGAGCCTCTTTTCAGTCATTCCTGGTACAAAAGGAAATATGGGAAAATTCCTGTTTTTCTGCTCCAGATTATTGATAATGGCAAATGAGAACACAGCAACAGTGACGTTTTTATTTTTTTAATGAGGTCAGGGGAAATTTCTACTACAAGGAATTTTGCACCTAGGTTACCTGAAACTAGGAAAGAATGATATGATACTGGCAACTGATGGGTGGAGGATTATCTTCATTTGATGGGCAGAGAAAACAGTTTCTTTTGCAATAAAGACTTGGATAATGACCACAGTCATTGAAACTTATCTTTTTAAAAAGATGCCTTCTTGTGACATCCATGAAAATCCTTTGCATAGGTACTTTACATCTATAATGAAAGATACTTTTCTGTTATTAAAGAAGAAACCCAACAGCATGGGTTGTCATGGCTTTTTTGTCATAAATCATCACAATTTTATAAAGTATTACTGAAAAATCTTCTGGACTTTACATTTTATTTCATATAAAAATTAAATATGAGAAGGAAAATTATCCTCATTACTTTTTCTGGTGTTTATGTTCATTTATCTTTGGACTTTAGGCACGTACCTAACCAACACAAAAAATATAGTTCATGTAACGACACAGCTGACTCACCATTCCTTAGTTCACTTGCACCCAGGAGCCTGTCTTGTAATTATGATTACTGGGTCATCTCTCCATTTCATGTGTAAGTATTTACAGAGTTGTTCAAAACTTATGACTAATATACAGTGTCTTTGAAACCTAAGGCCTGAATGTTATTTGATATATATTCTATAAAAGCTAAATTGTGGGTTACATTATCAGACCAGGAAATGAGAACAGTAAAAAACATCTTTGGTGTTTTCCAAAAGGTTGGGTAAGGACACCATCATTTAAGGGAAGTATTAAGCAATCTTGCCCTGAATAGTTACTAGTCTTAGGTGACGCATTTTAATTGCCTAGTTTGTGGAAGTTTTCACTCAAGAATTTGATAAAACTGCTTCTCTTGCAGTGATTCTATCATTCCATCTCCACAGTCTAACACAGGGACAGGCACACTTACATGATTGCCTGTTTCTTGATTATGTCCATTTTAGTTATTATACATGTATGAATCAGGAGGCTTTATATTCATGTTTAATGATATATAAATATTTTGTTATAAAATACTTGTTCTAAATTAACCAAGCCATTTTAGAAGAATCAAAAACATCGCACCTCCTTTATTCCTTATTTAGCCCATTTCTAGATTTCCTTTCTTCAACATAAGCTTATCTCTTGTCCCATCTCTTGTCTCTGTTAGTCATGATTTGTTCTTAGCCTGCAGGTGCCTTTTCCAGAACTGTTTGCTGTTGCTATCTTTGGAATATTCCCCCCTCTGACTAACACCTCTTGTAGCTTTCACCAGTATCTCAAGTTAACTTCCTTAGTGAAACAGTATTTTCCATCTAATGAATTCCTTCCCAAACTTATAAGGTCAAGCCTCATTCAATTATGTGTGTGTGTGTCAGAACAAACAGAAGAAAGCTCTTTTCACATATTTATCTGTATTATGGTGCTTCTTGATTCATATTTCTTTCTTCATTGTTTCCATTACTCAGGTCTGAGCTCTGAAACTAGATTGTAAACTCTTATCAGAACACCTAAAATAGTATTCATCACAATAGGTACTCAAAATATATTGAAGTGTTTAATTAAAGTTAAAATATTAATTCCCCAAAGAGATAAAAACCAGTAGATTAACTCCAATCAGTCTGCTACTACAATATGAACTGAGATTTTGATTCTCCATCAATAATACAGAAATATGGGGAGAGAACACATGTTTAACCTGCATATGTAGAAAGGGGAGACTTAGTTCTTGGTATCTGATATACACGCTGAGGTGAATGAATACCAGATATAATTTTAGGAGGAAATGATTTGAAGAGATGACCTTCTTTGGAAACATTCAAATCCTCAAGTACTGTTTTGTGGCTAAGGATGCTTCAGACTATGAGATTGGAAACTTCACACACAAGAAAATACTTTAAAAGTTTAAAGTACTAAATTGGAAGTTCATGAGGAAATACTTTATTATTGACATAGTTTATGGAGTTGATGTAGTTGTTGTCATTATTCTTTGGCTATATTTGCAAATATGCCACCAAATGTCAAGAGATATGGAGCATGCAATAAATTGCCAAGACTGTTGTCAACAGAGATTACATTTCTTAGAGGGGGACAGTATCTGTCCCTCCAAGGCTAATTGTAAAACCAATAGATAGGTTACCTGACATGGAAGGTAAAAATAAGTCTTTTCCTTTCAAGACTAATATTTAGTAACCACATGGGGGAAAATGGATTTGCAGGCTCTCATGGAGGCAGAGCCCTTTGCCAAGTACAGCTCATCTTGACTAAGGATCACTCAATTACAAATAACAAGTCCTGAAATTCTTAGTGTTTTCACTTAAGCAAAACTGGGATTTTTTCCCCTCTTATTTCATGTCTACTGTCTTATTAAACTCTATAAAGTAGGAAGTGGAACATTATTTCCATTTATTCTAAAGTGAAAGCAATATTCAACAAGATCATTAGAGACCCCATGTCAACAGACAGTTCCAGATTACCTGATTTTATTTTATTTTTCTACAAGTGATTTTATTTTTCTACATTCACTTTCTCAAATAATCTTGGGGTAAGGGGTTAAACTAAATGTCTCAATGCTCCTCTCTCATGATTATCAGGACATATATAAATAATACCTCAGTGGAATCTCCTTAGAACTCAGAGATAAGCCAATAGATGGAGGAGGAAGAAGAGAAGGAGGACAAAGAGGAGGGTACTATGATAGCTGATGTTATTGAGCCCCCCTATTTTGTGCTCTGTTCTAAGTGCTTTACACAAGTCACATCATTTCATTTTAGCAACCTACCTTGTAAGGCAAATATCACAATTATCCTAATTTTTAAATGTAAAATGAAGTATAGAAATTTTCTCAAATCAGCTGCTAATTAATTCAGTTTTCCCATTGATAATAAGTTCCATAATCAGTAAAGGGCTCAAATGACCCAATCTATTTCTATGTCAATGGGTCCACCAACTATTTTTTGTGAGTATGTAAAATTGATATTTTGGATGGGAGATGAAATTATGCAAACTGCTGAGCAACAAACTCTTAAAATGAAAATGAGTTCCTTTTAGCAATATTTGTGGTTATAGCATTTTGCTTACCATAAATATCTATCATTCTATATATTTGTATAGGCCCATTAGCCCCTAATTATCTCATGTCTAATCATGTCAGACAGGTTTGGTAAGAACTAGTAAGTGCATGTAAACATCTCGCAATATTAAAGATCTAAGGAAAGAGATCTAGGCCAAATGTATCAGATTTTTCAGGTAGATATATACAATATAATTTTATTCAATGAGCTTTACTAATTTAGAATATATGAAAAGCAAAGATGGGACAAGTTTCCTCTACTTCAAACTATCACACAAGGCATTTAAGTACACAATTTGTCTTCTTAATAAGCTACAATTTTATTAAGTGTCCAATCTCACATATATGTTTAAAAACATTTCTTCTTTTTTAAAAAGCACATTTTGCCATTCTCAACTAATTTCTTTTTTTAAATTGAGATATAACTGCCATATAACATTGTGTATGGTTAAAATACACAACATACTTGACACATTTATATTGCAATGTGATTGGCATTGTAGATTTAGCTAACACCTTTGTTGAGTCCCTTAATTATTTCTTCTAGTAATGGAAAAAATTAAGATTTAGTCTCTTAGCATAGTTTAATGTGTATAATACAGTTTTGTTGTCTAGAGTCACTGCACTGTGTATTAGTTCTTCAGGACTTATTTACCTACTAGTTAAAAGTAGGTATTCTTAAATAACATCTCTTCCATTCCCCATTCCTCAGTTCCTGATAACCATCATCCCACTCTTTGTTTTTTTCAGATTCAGTTTTATTTAGATCCACATATAAGAGAGATCACACAGAATTTGTCTTTCTCTGCCTGACTTATTTCACTTAGCATAATGCCTTCAAGGTCCATACATGTTGTTGCAAATTACAGGGTTTTCTCTTTGACTCGGTAGTATTCCACTGGACGTACATACCCATCGTTTTTATCCGCTCATCTATTGATGAACATGTCTTGGCTGCAGTCAACAATGCTGCAGTAAACATGGGAGTGCATATATCTCTTCAATGACCTGGTTTCATTTTGTTTCGATGTATACCTAGAAGTGGCTTTCCTGGATTGTGTAGTAGTTCTATTTCCAATGTTTTGAGAAACCTCCATACTGGTCTCCATAGTGGCAAAACCAGTTTTCAATCCCACCCACAGTGTAGCACATCTTCACCAACACTTGTTATTTTTTGTCTTTTTGGTGATAGCTATTCTAACAAGTGTGAGCCCAGATATCTCACTGTCCTTTTGATTTCATTTTCCTGGTGATTAGCGAAGTTGAGCACCTTTTCATGTACCTGTTGACCACATGGATGACTTCTTTAGGACAATGTCAGTTTAGCGTCTATGCCCAATTTCTAATTGGATTGTTTAGGATTTTTTGTTATTGGGTTGTATGGGTTATTTATCAATTTATGATGTTAACCCTTATGAAATACACGGTTTGCAAATTTTTTTCAATTCCATAGGTTGTGTTTTCATGAAAGTTTGTTTCTTTTGCAGTGCAAAACTTTTAAGTTTGATGTAATCTCACTTGTTGAATATTTCTTTTGTGCTTTTGTGCTGTTGGTGATTTTGTCCAGCACCAATGTAAAAGAGCTTTGTTCCTATATTTTCTCCTAGAAATTTTGTAATTTCAAGTTTTATGTTTAAGTCATTGATCTATTTTGAATTAGTTATTGTGAGTAATGTAAGATAAGGCTCCAATTTCATTTCTCTGTGTGTGGTTATACACTTTTTCCAACCCTATTTGTTACAAAAACTACCTTTTCTCCATTGGCACTCTTGGCCCTCTTATCAAATATTAAGTTGAATGTATATGTTGAATGGGTTAATTCTGTGCTTTCTATTCTTTTCCTTGGTCTATATGTCTATTTTATGCCAGTACCATACTGTTTTAATTACAATAGCTTTGTAGTATAATTTAAATTGGGAAACTGTGATGCCTCTGACTATGTTTTTCTATTTTTATTTTCCTTTTTGAAATTGTATCCCTTTGTTTTCATTTCCTGCTATGCTACCTCCCTGAATTGTGCTTTCCTACCTGCATCATGGTAGTTGCATGTTCAACTTCATTTACCTGATGTTTTGATCTGCTGTTGAGACACTGCTATAAATTCCTCATACTAGGTTGTCCAACTATCTCCTGAGCCATGTTTTTCTACCTCATTATTGCTTTAGCTATTCAGGGTCTTTTGTGGTTTCATACAAATTTTAGGATTGCTTTTTCTATTTGGGAGAAAAACGTCATTAGGATTCTGATAGGGATTGCATCGAATCTATAGCTGGCTTTGGGTAGCATGAATATTTTAACAGTAATAACACTTTCAATCCATGAACACAGAGTGTCTTTCCATTTGTGTCTTCAATTTTGTTGTACAGCTTTTATTGTACAGATCTTTTGTTTGTTAAACTTATTCCTGGGTATTTTATCATATTTGATGCTATTTTAAATGGGACAGTTTTATATCATTTTGATGTTTCATATTTGATCATAGAAATACAACTGATTTCTTCTATTGATTTTATATCCTACAACTTTCCTGAATTCATTAATAAAATCCAACTGTTTTTATTTGAATCTTTGGGATTTTCAATATTTAAGATGTATTATCCAGAAATAGAAATGATTTTACTTCTTCCTTTCTGATTTGGATGCCTTTTATTTATCCTGCCTTGATTCTTCTAGCTAGTAATCCTGCACTATGTTGAATAAGAGGGGTGAGTGTGGTCACCTTGTCTTATTCTTGATCTTAGAAGACAAACTTTCAATTTTTCTACATGAGTATAATAGCTATAAATTTGTTTTGTATGTGCTCTTTATTGTGCTGAGATATGCTCTTTCTATATCCAACTCTTTAGGTTTTTCATTATGAAGGGATGTTGTACTTTGTCAAATGCTCTTTCTGTATTTGTTGAGATGATCATGTGATTTTATTTTTTCATTATATTTATGTAGTGTATCACATTTATTGATTTGATTATGTAGAAACATTCTTGCATCCCAGGAATAAATTCCACTTGGTCATGGTGTATAATTCTTTTAATGAGTTCTTGAATTCAATTTTCTAATATTTTGTTAGAAATTTTTACATCTATGTTCATCAGGGATATTAGTCTAGAGTTTTCTTTGTTTATAATGGCATTTTCTGAATTTGATATTATGATAA
Source organism: Corynorhinus townsendii (assembly GCA_026230045.1). Lineage (NCBI taxonomy): Eukaryota > Metazoa > Chordata > Mammalia > Chiroptera > Vespertilionidae > Corynorhinus > Corynorhinus townsendii. Next base: position 83,049,047 of record JAPDVU010000004.1, read on the forward strand.
TGCTGACCTTGTAGAATAAGTTTGGAAATGTTTCCTCTTCAACTTTTCTTGGAAGATTTTGAGAAGGATTGGCATTAATTCTCTTTTAAATGTTTGGTTGAATTCACCAGTGAAATCATCTGGTCCTGGTTTCCATGTTGGGAGGTTTTTGATTACTGATATAATTTCCTTATTATATCTTCTTCATGGGTTAATTCCTTCATTATCTATCTATATATAAAAGGTTATTATGCAAATTTCCCCCTCGGTAGTTCAACTGGGAGACCTGGAGTTTGATCGCTTGCTATGATGTGTGTTGACTACCAGGAGGCGATGTGGAACAAAAGAAGGCCCCAGCTGGCAGCAGGCAGCCAGGGAAGGAAGGGCTCTGTTGGCAGCTGAAAGGCCCCAATTGGCCCTGATTGCTGGCCAGGCCTAGGGACCCTACCCGTGCACAAATATTGTGCACCAGGCCTCTAGTTATACACTGAGTAGCCAGATAATTATGATCTCTGAATGCACAATAATCTGGCCACTCAGTGTATATACTATATAATAAAATGCTAATATGCAAATTGTCCCCTCAACCAGGAGTTCGACCAGACAATAAAAAAGAAACAAAAAAGAAAGCAGGCCACAGTTGGCAGGCAAAGGGCAAACTATAAACCTGAGCTATAGCACCCCTTTCTCCAGGGGAATGCTGGAGTCTCCCTTCACCAGGCTGGACTTCTGCAGACTTTCCAGTGTCATGTTGGACATAAAGTCCCTGATTTTTTTGCCTGACAGTTGCAAGAGTGGTCTAGGAAGTTTCCCAGCTTCACTCTTTCCTCAGATATTAACCTAAAAATAAAAGGCCAAAGTGAGAGGCAACTAGTGTTTGAAATTAAAAAGAGTAACTACTGGGGAAGCACTGATTCAGGCAGAAACCAAATAGGGTTCCAAGTAGGAGGTGGAGTCGAGGGGCATTCATGAAAGAAGGAAGAGGGATAATTACATGGATAGAAGGAAAGGATTTCTATAGATGCAGATAACCTAACATAGCAATCCTAATTCTAAAGAATGTCTACGCTTTTCAATCTGGTAGTCAAAATGTCTGCTTTCCTCTTAGCTTTGCAAATAGTTGTTTGGAGTACAATGCTCCTTTAACCTAGTCCAAAGGTTATTTCACCCACTTTTAACATTTTGAGGGTTTGAGGAATGAAATGTGCATGGCAGTTCCTCTGAGATGGCAGCTCTGACCCCATTTTGAAGTGGCTTCATTTATATTAGGTTTATTGGTATCTTGCCAGCTGCACTGGTAGGTGAAATTCCTCACAGGACTGTTGGAGTAAAGTACTAGCCCCCCCCCCCGCATATCCATAATGCTGTTTTTGTTCAAGTATGGGTGTCTAGGGGTCATAGGCTACCAAGGAGACAGAACTGAACCTCACAGCACCCTGCTTGGCCCCGGAGGATGGCTGGTTAGCCAGAGACAGGTAAGATTCCTCAAGGAAGGAACAACCTAAGACAGGCACAGTCGCAGAGGGGCCATCAGGAGAGAACTTGGGGGGGGGGGGGCAACAGAAGTGGGGCACAGACCCTCCCCCTCCCCCAACATTGCAGGGGCTTGAACCCTCACCCCCTTCTAAAGGAGGTCTCCTGCCCCCATGGCTGCTTCACACTTCCCACACCCAGCTCAGATCGGGACCCAGGCAACAGAAAGAGACCTGGCCCAGCTCACATTGAGATACAGGGGACAGACAGAGACTTGGCCCAGCTCAGATCGGGACCCAGGTAACAGACAAGAGACTTGGCCAACAGCAGTTGCCCTATATCTAAATTCAGCGAGCATTTGGAATGCTCAGGGCCCACTCAAGAATGCAAATAATCCTTCCCACTAATATTTACAGGGTAAACTAAGATTGTTGGTAGAGTATTAAATTTGACAGTAAAATAGTAATTGAGTTTTCAGATTAATTTAAATAGCCTAATTGAAATAAGTGAATATTCAAGTACTGGACAAAAAGCTGTTCTTAAAGTAATAACTAAAATTTCTATTGGTAGTTCATCTCATGGTAAAATTCCTGAATATGCAATGAACCTAAAGCAGTCATATGTGTGGGGGAAAAAATTATTTTTTTAATTTAAAGTTATCAAGACTGCATTATAAAATTTACAAAAACCTCCATTAATAATAAAAAAAAGGGGGGGAGATAGTAGGGCAATATCATGTAAGGAAAAATATCCTATAAGTAAATTACATCTAGAAAATTTTTACTTTACCAAATTAAGTTTCATTTGCAATGCTAACAGCAAGACGGCCATTACAAACACACATGGTGTCTAAATAAGACAAAGGAAAATCGTTTGAACAAAAATAAAAAGGATCCCAAATCAATTATATAGAAAAGATTCCTTTATTAACTTGTGGTCGAGAATATATTTGTATATTTTCAGAAAACAACCCCAAGACCAGATGGATTCCTGCAACAGAGAGGAATTGACAGGAGTGCTCCAACCATGAAGACAAGAGGAAAAAACAGTCCAGAGATGGAAGACGCTGACAACGCCTTGCCATGGGAGCAGTCAGCAGCTGTGCACCGCTGCAGGTTGCCTAGGACCAAACCAGAGAGGGTCGGACCTGCATTGCCACCATGTGCCCACCATCCAGCTATCAATGCTGACATGTACACATAAGGAACTGTTGGACATTGAAATTGGGACTCAAACATTTTTTTGTTTTGTCTTGTTTTGTTATTATATGTTTATTTCCAGTCTGCAAAGGCAAAAGTTTTTAAAGGAAAGAAATGGTGGGAAAAAGATACAGAGGCAAAGAAGCATTGAACAGACTGTCAAACTACATTGGGAAGACAGGGGAGGTTGGACGAGGAGGGCTGTAAGAGACCAACCGAAGGACTTGTACGCTTGCATATAAGCACAACCAACGGATATAAGACACTGGGGCGGGGGGGCAGGGTGGGCAGGTGAAGGCATGTCCTGGGGGGTAGGGGAGTTCAGGGGGAGATAAAGGGGGAAAAAAAAGTAGACATATGTACTACTATTTGTAATACTTAAAACAATAAAAATAAAATAAAATTTAAAAAATAAATTAAAAAAAAAAGTATGGGTGTCTAATCTATTGATTAAAAAGGGGGATAAAGGAAAAACATCTGGCTGCCTGTTGCTATCACTCCTTCTGTGGTAGGCATTTAAGACCTGAGCAGAGCAAGGATGATGGGCCAGATACAGAAAGTCACCAGGAAGAAAAGCCCTGGGTACCTACCAAAGGAGGATTGATTGTAGGGTGGGACCTTGCCCTCTGGGTGACCCTTTCTCCCCTAGCATATCACTGGTCACATGGTTTAGGACCCTCTGACCTTTCCTCCCTAGAGATAACATCTAGGCCTCAGTTGTATTTCAGCTCCAGGCCCAGAAAAGCAAAAAAACAGACATGGCTGACTTCAGGATTAACAACATTGAATAATGACACCTGCCCTGGTGCCCAACAATCAATCAGTGGAGAACTAGATCCTGACAGTATACACCTGGAAAACTACTGAATTAAGATTTTCCCCTGTGACCTCCCCCGAAATCTTCACCCTTAAAACCCTCAGGAAAAAGAATCCAGTGCACTTTCCCTCTCCTGGGAGTACACCCAAGCTTTTACCTTCCCTTTCCTCTCCCTTCACCCTCTCACCCCTGCCCCAGGTGCATTACCATTACCTACTTCACTCCCAAGCTCCAAAGGCCCTTCCTTTATACTTATAACTTGTTTCCTAAGCTCATTCCTTCTACAAATTACTGCCTGTGATTTACCCAATAAATGTTCTCTTATAGTTGGAGTCTTGGCTCTGAATTCTTTCCTAGCCAGAATTAAAAAACCAAGGTCCAGTCTGACCCCACTGGTCAGACACCAGGTGCCATTCCCGTCACTTATACACTTCCACATTCACTTCTTTATATTCTCCATAGTATCTTGCTTTGTCCAGTGTTATTAGCAAATTAATTAAAAATTAGCAAAATATAATGATGACAATCATTAAGTGCTTATAACATTGCAAGCACTGGGTATTTTAAATGAATTAAGTTATTTAATAATAATTTCAACATTTCATGGTTATTAATATTACCCATTTTACAAATGAGGAAATTGATGCTTAAAGAGGATGCTTAAGTTTTCTCAGTGAGTGGTGAAGCTGGGCTATGAACAAGGGTGGCTGGCTCTAAAGTCCACCCCCTAAAACACTATGTGGCTACTTTTCCAATTTACATTAGCACAATCAGAAAGCATGAGGAATTAACAGTCATTGGAACAAATTTATTATTATGTAAGGCTTTTTTTTTTCCTTTTGATACATTTGGGAGATATTTTACTAAATTATGACATTATACTTCTAAAAATTATTTGAACATTTTATTTTGATATTGTGGCATTTGATAATGAAAATTAGGTAAATTAATTTTCTGCTAATTAAATCTCCTATTAGATAGTATAACTAATTTTAATAATGGAAGATAGTGTTGGATTTTGTAATATGTATTATATAATTCTTAGACTACATAAAGGCAATTTACCGAAAGCTAATGATGAGCAATTCCATGGAAGGCTATTGAGAACAAAAATACAAATCACTACCTAGCTAAGTAGTGTTACACTCTCCAGACCTTGTAGTAAAGCTTAGTCCTTCCCTAACCCATCATTACCAACATTATTAAACTAATTATAGAGAATAGCAGTTAATTTAGTTCCTCTGTAGAGTTAAATGATGGGCTTATTTAATACTGAAGCAGGTGATAAGATCTTTGAGGACATTTTCAGTATAACACATTTCAGTCCTGCATAATTCAGAGTAACCAAACAGGAAAGAGGAGTGATCTGTGTTCCTATATATACTGCCATGCTAAAGATCAAAATATGCTCATCTCTCTTTGGACTTAGGAACATCTGATCCCTCCCTTCTGCTTATCTCAGGTAAAATGCTTGCTGCATTATTTAATGGTAAGAGGTATCCTTGGGAGAAAAATCTTTTATAGCCTTTAATTTTATTATCAACTTTACCACTAGTAAATGGGAGTGTATTAATTATTAGGATTTATTTAAAATACTTTCCTAGTGTTGCCTTGGTCTAGTGCACCAAATAAATCAAAAGATAGCTCAATATTCTGTTTATAGTTGGCATACCACTTTGTAATGAGGTTGTAGATAAACTGGAGTACATTGAGGACAAAGCCACTAGGGTGCTCAGGATACTCAAAAGCTCATGGTAAATAAGGTGAAGGAGGCAGGCTGTCCAATTTTGCAGACAGGAGCCCTAATGGGGCAGTGATAGCCAACTCTCATAGTTAATGGTCATAAAGAAGATGTAGAACAAGATTTAATAGAAACAAAAGGTATTTCAAAAATAAACTTTTAATACAAAAGAGGGAATTATTATAAAAGTAACACAGCAATTGTTTAATAATCATAATAATGATAGGAGAAAATTATAGGAACTAAAAGTAAAATTGTAACTACACAGCCATCACTCTTTAGAGATATTTACTATTATTACTTTGGTGTATAACCTTGCATATCTGTGACTTACTTTTTCAGTGGTGCATTAAAGGTTATGACCTAGAGAAAAAATTAAAAACACCCACACAGAATTTTAAACTAACTTCCTTGCAATTGGACACACTCATCAGTGATATGAATCATTACAGATTGAAGTTTTACTCTTTTCCTTTAGTTAGGTCTCAAATTTTTGTCTTTCTAAAGTATTAAGAAGCATTGCTACTATGTTCCTGGTTTCCAGTCTAGGAATGGGTAACACAAGAATAAAGTCCACATTTGCAGGTAAAGGATGACACTGATTTTTATTCCATATGACCAAGAAAATTTATTCTTATGGAAAGTTTCAATCTACAGAAAGCTATACTAGTCCATTCCTTAAAATTATCATCATGTTTTTTTTCATAAAGTAAGCTATTTTATGTACTCATAAATCTCATAAATGCTTCATTTTTTCCTTAGAGACAATGATGCTGGTGGGCATTTGCTTCATGGTACTGCTGCAACAAGTGGCCAGCATGGTAAGATTTTCACTTATAAGATAGATTTTAAACTCTATTAAGAAGAGTATCTTACCCATAGTTCATGGTGATTGTGACATCAACAACATTGCAAATCTCCTGGGATGGGGACAAAAACCTCAGTTCTCACTAATGTGTATTTTTACAGAAATTGGTAACATTTTTACTCATTAACACTATTGAGCAATAAGACAGTGGGCCAGCAATTAAGGAATTCATTTTTATCATGAGTAGCTTGTTCAGTAGAAAGGTTTAACAACTGCTTGGAGATTTAGTTTCTAGACCTCAAAAATATATTTGGTATTACAATGTCCTAAACAAATACGAAACTATCATTTTGGCTTCCTAAGGTTAGCTTAACACATTTTAATTTTGTTCAATTCATCAAACACTTACGTAGTGTCTATTATACGAGACATGGTGCCAGATGCTGGGACTAGTGCAATAAATTAGATTAGTAAAGGACTGCCCACATAACACCTCAGAGTAGTAGAGGGTTAATGAGTCAACAGGTAACTTGAGAAGTATGATAAGTGCACAGTGAAGGTTAAAATGGGGTTCTGAAGAATGTTATTATTGAACATTTGCTATTTGAAAAAAATCCTAAGCATTTTGTCTTTTTCATCTCACTTAGTCCATGTGGTAATATAATTAGTAGGATTTAAACCAATAATGAGAGAAGATAGAGGTGGAGAAGGGAAAGTATTTGAGGAGAAGTTTGCACCTAGTTGAAGTGCAACAGATAAGAGAGCACGGGAATTTGGGCATAAGCCAGTTTGGAGTATGAAGAGGTAAGAGACAATATTTTTTGGTGCGGTTACAAGGGATGCAATTGGGCAGTGGTTGGCAAACTCATTAGTCAACAGAGCTAAATATCAACAGTACAACGATTGAAATTTCTTTTGAGAGCCGAAAACCGACTTCTGCGCGTGGGCCACGAAGTTTCAATCGCACTGTACCTGCACGCCTGCATGTGGTATTTTGTGGAAGAGCCACACTCAAGGGGCCAAACAGCCGCATGTGGCTCGCAAGCTGCAGTTTGCCAACCACTGCAATAGGGGATGAGGCTGGAGTAGTAAAAGCAGGCCCAGGTCCCATTGGCCTTATAAGAAATTTTAAGTGCAATCAGGGAGTGTCTGAATAGAGGGTGACAGAGAGATTTGCATTTCAGAAAGATCACTCCATCACATGGCAGATGGCAAGACTGCAGGCAGAGAGACTAGTTGGGAACTTGTTCAGTAACGTAGGTGATAAACTATGATAATGGCCTCTAGTTAGTTCTGAGAATGAGGATCTAATTCCAAAACACGATGTGGCTACTTTTCCAATCTATGTTAGAAGCCACCGGACTTAGACATGGGTTAGACATGAAATGTGAGGAGAAGGTGGCAATACCTGGTCTGTATCACTGGGAGATTAATGGTGCCATCCACTGGAATGGGAAGCACCTGATGATAATCAGGCTCTGAGAGAAGCCAAGGATGAATTCATCTGGGGCAGGTAGGTTTCAGGTGAGGCGTGGATCGAATCTAAGCTGGAGATAAGAGGTTTAGGGATCATTGGCATACACGTGGCATTGAAACTACAAAAGTGGGGATGGAAAGAAACCACAAAAAGTGCAAAAACTATAAAGTGAAAAGGAAAAAAATTGTGAAGAATACCAAAATTGAAGGGTGAACCAGAGAAAGGGAAGCTGAAAAGGAAGGAGGGTGAGAAGAAAGAGAAGAAATAGGAGCATCACAAAGCCAAGGGGAAGTGATTCAAGAAGGTTGTATGCAACATTTCCCAGTGCCACCTAGACAGGTAAGTAAAGGATGAGAAGTTTCCATTATATTTACCACCGACGAGGTTGTGATGATCTTGGCAAATGCCAGTTCAGTGGGGAGGTGAGGACAGAGGACAGAGTGCAGTAGGTTGAGAAGCAAGTGTAATGTGAGCAGAAGAAAGATACAAGCTTTGAGAGGAGAAAGCCATATCTTTCTCCTTACTAAGTGGGGAAATTCAATCAAGCAGCACAAAATTTGGCTTATAAGGTTCCACTTCCTTTTATCCTCTTTGGGAGAGAAGTCTTGGCATGTGGACTATAAGATAAAGCAGGAAAAAGAAAGGTAGAATATACCCTTGAAGCCGAGTGACTCTTATAATTTGGCTTTGTATTTATTTAAAGGGATAGTGTTTTACTTCTAAAGAACTGCATCTTTTTACAGACTAGAAAGTTATTTGAGGAAACAACAAAAGGATAATGCAACTTCCATATTTCTCAAAAGAAGATAAGTAAAAACAAGTTTCATTGAGTTATATGCCTACAAAGCTTTCTTAGTATAGTCACCAACCACGGAGCAATTGGTATCAACACATGGGAAGAAGTTTAAAGTTTGGAAATGCTGTTTCCTAGTCTAAAGTTTAGAAGTGCTAGTTCCTTAATTTTAGCAGTGCATTCCAGGGCCAGTTTGTCGACTTCAAAAGACCCTAAGATTTACTTAGTGTCAGAGAATTTGGTTCAAGTTCTGGGTTTTTGGCTCACATGATTTTATAAGTTTAGATCGGAGAATTTTAACGTGTTTAATTTTCAGGGTCCTAATCTGTAAAATGGCATATAGTTTTAGTCAAGGTAGCCATTTATTCTGAGCAATGCCTATTAAAGAGTGGTTTATCTGGTCTGGAATATCCCTGAACCTTGTTTTTTTATTTCAATTTTCAATGGGAACAATAAATCTTACCACAATGCATGGCTTTGAGAATGGAATTCTATAATAGTACTTCCATGAAGTGTAAAAATTAAAATTATTTTACATATTAAAAGATGCAAAGAAAGAAAATGTGATCTTATTATGAGCATCACCAGGATTGATTGTAATGAATCAGCTACTTAGTACTCACAGCGTGTTGTTTTCCAGAAAATCCATTGCACCCTCCAAGAATCTCAGTTATTCTTTGCTTTGGCTTCTTTTCTCAGTGGTGGGGGCTATATATTTAAAGGTATTTTGGGCACTTAACTCTCACTGTCCACACAGCACTTGAAAGCATGAATCACTGTTTTTACTGCTGAGTTTGGTAATGTTGTAATTGGAAAGGCAATACTAGTGCATACAAGAAGGTGAGTGCCAGGTAATGTCTAAGTTAAAAGTTGTAGTAAGCAACCAGTGAGTTAAAAAGATTATCAATAGATCCAAAAAGTAAGAAAGACATATGAGTGTACTAATAGCGAAATGCTTAATGTGGAAGCTATTTTCTAAAGAAATGATGGTAGCTTTCATATGTTGCTCTCATTAAATAGATCCTATAAGCACAAGGGATAGGTTGTCTGTTTATTAACTTGAACTTCCAAATTGAAAGTAATCGGCTTTAGGATACAATGATAAAAAGAGATCATTACATAATTCAGCTAACCTTTCTGAATCTCGGTTTTATTAATGGGTGAAAATAAGGAAGCTTTTTTCCACTCTGAGTCTAGATAGGCAATTCAACACAGATGTCTTGTTTGGTGTTATTCCAGCTTTACTGAGATACTAGAGGCCTAGTACAAGAATTCATGCACCAATAGGGTCCCTTGGCCTGGCCTGTGGGATCAGGCCAAAACAGGCTCTCTGACATCCCCCGAGGGATCCCAGATTGCAAGATGGTGCAGGCTAGGCCGAGGGGTCCCACTGGTGCACAATCAGGAGGTTGGCTGGCTGGGGAGAGACCATGGGAAGGCTCCAGGGCGTGTCCAGTCCACCTTGCTCAGTCCCAATCAGCCTAACCCCAGCAGCAAGCTAACCTACTAGACAGAGCATCTGCCCCCTGGTGGTCAGTGCATGTAATAGAAATTGGTCAACCGGTCAATTGTCTGCCCCCTGGTGGTCAGTGCACATCACAGTCAGTGGTTGAGTGGCCTTAACATATCATTAGCATATTACATTTTGATTGGTTGAATGGCCAACCAGACGACCAGACACTTAGCATACTAGGCTTTTATTATATAGGATAATTGACACATAACTGTGCGATTTAAAGTGTCTCAGTACTGATTTGATACACTTACATACTGCAAAATGATTACCACCATAGCTAATACCTCCATCATATCACATAATTACCATTTCTTTCTTCAACACAGATGTTTTGAATGAATGAGCTGTAACAAAGCAATATTTACAGAGGAAGGATCAGGGTTAAAGGAACAAAATATCTACCAGCGGCCATGGAAACCCTTTTAATTGTTAGGCCTGCTGGACTAAAGGAAGAAATAACAACAGGATTGAAATGGAGCTATCTCCTCCAAGAGGTGGAGTGTGGAAGTAGGAAGGGCGTGGGCAGGAAATGCTGTGACTTCTACTTCTTCCCATTCTCTGTTCTTCCTGTGCTTTTCTTTGGATCAATCCACACAGAAAGCACAAGACAAGGGAGCCCAGGTGGTGCAGGCCAGAGGGTCAGCTCCAAGCCAGGGGATGGGGCAGAGAAGGATAGACAGGGCACTAGTCCAGTAGCATAGGAAACAGAGAAGAGCCAGAGTAGCATTTATTAAATGATTTCCAGGGTTTCTTTCAGCATAATTTTTACATTAAAAAAATACACTGCTTTCTAATTATGCTCTTATTAACACAGAAAAGCATAATTTTTGAGGTTGGCTTAAACATAATTGTGCACACAATTCATAATATTTATAAGATACTGAATATAGTTGGCAGATATACCGCATTTTTTTCATCTAAATAATATCTCAATATACTACAGTCATATATATATAATATTATCATAATAATAAAAGGCCAAGAGGTGTCACAACCAAAATGACCAAATGACCAGTCGCCATGAGGAGGCATTAAACACTTCTTGGTCCCTCCCCTGCCCCGCGCCTATGAGCGGAGGAGGGGCGAGACTAGGGACTGGCAACTGGCAAGCAGGCTGAACTGCTGACCTCTTGGTCCTTCCCCTGGTCCATAGGCTCTGACGGATCAGCGATGGTGAATGGGGGAATTAGGACGGGTGGCAGGAGGACCAGGCTGGCTGTCAGGCCATTGGAATCACCAGCTCATCTCCGGCTGTTCAGGGGCTCAGGCCTGTGGGAAAGTGAGTGCCGGCAACTTCACCTCCATGCATGTGCGCGAGCCAGCCGCTGATGGAACGTGCTGCCCGCTTGGGGCTGCTCACGCCAGGATGGGTAGATTGCGGGCATGCCCCACAGCCTCCGTCAGCACCTCAAGCCCCAGCAGCAGCGGCAGTGGTGGCGGCAGCAGCAGTGGTGCCTGCATCAAGGGCCCCGAGCAGGTGTTACATTCCATCAGCAGCCAGCCCAGCGCATGTGCATGGAGGTGAAGTCTTCAGTGCCTGCTTTCTTACAGGCCTGAGCCCTGGAGCAGCCAGCAATGAGCTGGTGATCCCAACAGCCTGAGAGCCTGGCAGCGGAGGTGGAGTTCAGCCTGAGGACTGGCGAACAAGCAGAAGATGGCCCTGATTGCAGCAGGCTAGGCCTAGAGACCCTACCCACATGATTTAATTGTGCACTGGGCCTCTAGTCTATATATATAAAAGCCTAAGCGACCATTATGACTGGTTGACCGAACAACCAACTGACTGGTTGCTATGATGTGCACTGACCACCAGATGGCAGATGCTCAATGCAGGAGATGCCCTCTGGTAGTCAATGCATTCCCACAGCCAACCTCCCAAAGCCAGCCAACCTCCTGCAGTGCCTCCCCATGGCTGACTAGCTGGCCCCGATTGGCCCCGATTGCTGGCCAGGCCAAGGGATCCCACCCTTGCATGAATTCCACGAATTCCTGCACCGGACATCTGATGCATATCCTATATAATAAAAGTCTAATATGCTAAGTGATCAGTCATCCAGTCATTTATCAACCAATCAAAGTGTAATCCTATCTAATAAAGAGGGAATATGCTAATGACCCTCACACCATTGCAAAGATGGCGGTTCCCACAGCCAATAAGGAGGGAATATGCTAATTGACTGTCCCACCCTCAAAGACAGCAGTGCCCAGTCCCTTCTTCCCCGCTGGGGCAGCAGGCGTGTGACAAGGCTGGGCCCACCCAGAGGCAGGGTTGGCCGCTCCACGCACCTGCCTCCAGATCCCCCCAGTTCCTTCAGCCCGCCAGCTGCCCAGGGCTGGCCTGAGGCACAGGCAAGCCTTGGATGGCGGCTTCCCAGCCACCCAGAGCCAGCCCGAGGCTCAAGTAACCAGGGCCAGCTGAGGTTTGTGCCCAGGTCACCTCCCACTCCTGAGGGCTCCTGGACTGTGAGGGGGACAGGCCAGGCTGAGGGACCCCCTCTCCAGTGCATGAATTTTCATGCACCAGGCCTCTAGTGTGTTTGTGTGTGTGTGTGTGTGTGTGTGTGTGTGTGTGTGTGTGTGTGAGTGTATTCTACCATTTTCTGAAGTGTGAGTAAATATTTTTGCTGAATATCATTTAGCTCAAATTCTGGTTTTGCAGAATTCCAGATACTGTTGTTTTGTTCTATTGGAACTTTCTGATACTAATTAGGCTGCTAATATGGCTTTAAATGCTTTCATGTTACCAGATAAGGTCATGTATAAGTGTGGGGTGTGCTACAGTGTTTGAACAGGTTCAAGCCTTGGACTGATTAGAGGGCACAGTCCTCTCATGGCCATGTGCAAGTCCCAGCTTGGAGGACAGAGCCCTCCCAGCACAATTATAGCCAACAGCCATAGTTGTAAGCTTGAACCTATGGTCCGAACATGTGGCCCCACGTGCCTAAGTGATATAGGCTGCATGTAAACAAAGCTTGATCAGGTGGGTGTAATTGAGTAGAATCGAAACCCACGAGAATGTTGTAAACTACACCCCTACTTTGCCTGGTGGCATCTGGCTATAAAATAAAGATGCGGCTTGTGGGTGTCAGCATTTCTGGCTCCCCATCAGGGAAGCAGCGTCCCACCGAGTCCCAGCTTTCCTTCTCTTGTCTATCTTTTCTCAATCCTTTCATCACCCCCACTGGGGTTCACCCTTGGCTGTGCTGGCGCGGCACAAGTGGCACCCAAACAGGGCCTGAGTTCTGGGGAACTGCAATTGTTAGGTGAAAGGAGCAGAAAGAAAAAGTTGAAAAAAGAAAAGCTGAAAGCAAAAGTAAGGTGAGGAGCTGAGGTTTGGTAATAGCTCAATGTAAAACATGGGACAATGCTTATTAAAGCATTTTTAAATTTCTTAAGAAGAAAATAGAAAATAAGATACAGATAAAGTGGAAAACTAGAAGTAGAAGATAGTACAGGTAAAATTTTGGTAATTTGTTTGCTCATAGGCACTGGACCTTGTGGGGTTTTGCGGGTTCAGTTAAGGTGTGGAATTTATGAGGGTTGCAACCCAGGGAGGTTTGGGCAGGGGCAGCCAAGCTACCTATATAGTTCACAGGTAGAAAGCAAGTGGTAGAAAGTAAGGGTGTGATCAAGATGTTTACAACATTCTCGTGGGTTTGTCCTACTCAATTACATGGACCTGATCAAACTTTGTTTACTTGCAGCCTATTTATCACTAGGCATATGGGGCCATCAGTTTGGACCATAGGTTCAAGCTTACAACTATAGCTGTTGGCTATAATTGTGCTGGGAAAGCTCTGCCCTCCAAGCGGGGACTTGCACGTGGCCATGAGAGAGGACTGTGACCTCTCATCAGCCCAAGGCTTAAACCTGTCCAAACACTGTAGCCGTGCCCCACAGGTCCTATGGATCAAATTAATCTATTGTTAAAGGCAAAAAATGTTGATATTCAAAAGGACACTTTCAAGTTCCCACAAAAATTCTATGACTTAAACTACCAAAGCATGGTCCCTGAGAACTTGTTGGCCCCACCTAATCTTCCTGAATCAAAAACTCTGAGGGGTGGCCATAGCTGGTTTGGCTCAATGCATAGAGTGTTAGCCTGCAGACTGAAGGGTCCCAGGTTTGATTCCAAACAAGGGTGCATGCCTGGGTTGTGGGCTTGATCCCCAGTGGGGGCTTGCAGGAGGAGGCCGATCAATGATTTCCTCTCATTATTATTCCTATCTCTTTCTCCCTCTCCCTTCCTCTCTGAAATCAATAAAAATATATTTTAAAAAAACAACAGCAATCTGTATGTTAACAAGTCCTCTGGGTGAGTTTGATGGTAAAGTTGAAGAACATAAAACTCAATAATTTTTTAACTTCCATGTTGAAATAAATCAGTTGTTTTGTTATCTTGATTTTCAATATTATAACATTGTTCTTACTTTTTGCTTCATTTTAAAGTCAAATACCTCAATTTTATCTTTACTGACTCAACTTCCATCAATCCAAATGGAGATTATTAATAAGCACAATGATCTTAGAAGGATGGCAAGTCCCAGTGCCAGCAATATGCTGAAAATGGTAAGTCCTGTCTGATTGATAGATTGTTATCAATTAGCATCTAACCACTTAACAATGAATATTAAACTATGACATATATGTAAAATACTCTGATCTCTTTATTTCCCTATAAAAGTTACCATATTGGTTGGTAGTTAACACTGCATTTGAATTGGAAAACATATTGACTCTCTCAATATAGGATGAAAGTATAATTAATGGGCAGTGAAAGAAACCTTGTAAATTATATTACTTGAGTAATTAGATGCTAAACAACAAATGAAAACTAAACTATATAATAAAATATGCTGTATAGGTCTAAAAATTATATTCTTTCTGTTATTGGTGGGGTACCCTCTGTGTCCCACCTCTGTTACTGGTGGAAAGGGAATTCTTGTGATGTCATGAGAAAAGGAATTTTCTGAGACCTGTACAGGAAAATGAGTGATATTTACTTGTATGTAATTAAACCCCTGGGTTTCCAAGGTCCCATTTCCCTTCATCTCACCATGGAAAAAGTCCAGCCTTGTCTTCATCAGAGCTAGAATTTAAGCCACTGCCTAGAGTTTCTGCCGCGTATCAGAGCACAGTCCAGTTCAGTCTAGCATCTGGCTAGGTCAGCTTGTGTTCCCATCTGCAGTCCATTACCTGTAGGGTCTGTATGGCCATGGGTCATGCAGCTGCTAAATCTACATGGCTTTGTGGGTGCACAGGTGAGTGATGATCAAGGAGCAAGAGAAAGCAAGGGAGCAAGAGCACAAGGGAAAACAAGCAAGAGGAACAAGAAAGAGAGAACTCTGTGTCTGAGGATTATAACCAGGAGCTTTCCCAATCAACCCTTCAGGATTTCACGTGTTTGCAGTATCTCTGCCTTTTTAGCTGATTATCTTTTCCCCAAGTTAGTGCCTTCACTACAGCACCCCAACTTCACTGCACATGCGCCCAGCTTCCTTCCCCAGGGATTCGCAGGGAACGGACCTCTGGCTCCCTGGGGAGTGTAAAGTTGCAGCTTCCTGGTTAAGCTGCCCAGTTGACCATGCCTATGATATCTAACCCTCCCTTTGCTTTCTTCCTACTATTGATATTAATAAATTAGTTAAGAGGGTAACACTGCCCTTCAGCTATGGTCAGGTCATATGTTATAGAACGGGTATGGGTTTCGGCAACACACTAGTAAAGGGAGCTTACACAGAAGGTGTTGATTAGCATGGTGGGGAGCCTGGAATCCAAAAGGTGAGGCAGTCTGAGATATTTAAACTAAATACTATCCCAGGAGAATAGGATCACTGACTTTAGGCTAATTACTTAATCTGAAGGAGCCTCAGTTTTCTTGGCTATTAGTGGAAATGATCATTAAACTTTGCTAACCTTTCTGAGCATCATTATGGAAATGCTATTGTAAATAAAATGCCATTAACATATGAGATGTTCAGTAAAAAGTAGTTACTGTTTCTTTCCCCCATTCAAGTACTTAAAGTGATATCATATGATGAATTAAATTTGTTCTGAATTTCCTCAAAGACCTAAGCTAGAATTAACAAATCATAGGTATTTGGAAATTATACTATATATACCTCAAGAGATTTAAAAAAAAAAAGTCTATTTAGCAATTAGCTGTCTTAGGAGGTACTGAACATATACTTCCATTACAGAGAAAAATGTATATTTTTTGGAAGAGAGAATTATAATAAATGAGAGATAGAATCCATTGTCTTTCTGGTTCATACCATTTCTGAGATGCTATGGAAAGGGAATTCTTGTGATGTTATGAGAAAAGGAATTTTCTGAGACCCGTATAGGAAATTTAGTTGTTGCTAAATCTAGGCAATAGGAATAAATTTTTTCTATTGACCCATATGTTTAGCTTTATTTCTGAGAAAGTGTGTTGTACCCAATGTACAGGACAAATACCTCCTGACCATATTAGCTAATTGGCATTGCCTTCTCAAAGATACAGGCTGTCCGCTCTATTCTGAACATCTCTTCACCTTAGATTGGAACTTTCCCTCCCTCTCTCTAGAAAGCAATGCATAGCAACTTTGGTTTAACTTATCTGAATTATGACAATACTCAATTCCTATTTGGATTTATTTTTTTATATCTTTCCTTTTGTACATATGAGATAAGGGTAGACATTTATTTTTCTATATATTTTGTCCTTCACACTGTTATATTTTATTTAGCACAGCACAAACTTATTAATGCTTGCTATTGCATCTGGCAATATATTCATGTATATGAATACTGGGGCAAAGGCAACAGACATTTTGAAGAAAATGGCACATATTTAGTTCTCATTTCTAATTAAATATCTATAGCCCCAAGCTGTGCTTATCCACCTAATTGGGTTTAAAATATTTTTTCCCTAAAATATTTAATCTGTGATCTCATATCCCAAGATGCTTGCTTTGTAATTAAGTGATTTAGAAAAGCAAGAAATGTATCTTTAGGTAGAACAATAAGAAATACTAGAAAACAATTCATCATATAGGCATTTGTTTTAAATGTGATCGTATACATCATGATTGTCTCATGAAAACATCATATTTTTATTTTCAAATGTTTGTCTTTTATATCAAGACATGGAATGATGTAGTTGCGAGGAATGCTGCAAAGTGGGCAAACAGGTGTACCTTGTCTCACAGTCCTTCATCTGAACGACAAATTGGCTGTAAGTCACATTTCCCCAGTCAATAAAAACCAAAAAATTAAGTTAAAATTCACTGAAGTGGTGAGCTATGGTATCTTGGGAATGGTGATGTAGATTTTGTCTGTTGGTTTTAACGTCATGACCTATCCTCTCACACACAAAACTTGCTTCCTTTCTTGTATTCCTTTGTTTTCTTTTTTTTTTTTTTTTAAACTCTTGCCCTAAAATCTCATTACTCCTGCTACTCCAAGAAAAAAAAAAATAACTCCAAGTTAGAGATCCAAGGCAAAAGCTTTGGGGGGAAGGAGGAAGAGACAACAAAAAACATTGTTTTAAATTTTTTTTCTGAACTTGAGTTCATTTAGATTCTCATCATTCTTATTTAGTCACATGCCAAGTTTATTCCTGAAACCCTCTCACTTACTACATTGTAGTCAAAGTTACCAGACTACAAATTCCTAGTGAAAAGAATTATTTCTTTTAATATAACTTTCCAGGGCAAACGTGTAAATTATGTTAATGAAGAATTAACTCTCTACCTTACTTTTGAGGTCCTCAGTTTGCTTCACTCTGCAAGCCCACCATACCCAAACCTGTCTTACAATTTTTTGCTAAAATATGATGGGCCTCCTCATCACCACTCTTGTATTCATGGCTTTAATTTCATTTTCCCACGGGATATACCATCTTATGTCTGATCTATTTGCTGTCTGCTTCACACGTGCTCCTCTTAATTCTCTAGCTAAAGGGCAGAAGGTCAAAATCATGTCCCCTATTGCATACGCTGAAGGCATAACAGATAATGATAAATACTTGTTGTTTGTTAATTCATTTACTAGTGTTGCCAAAATGATATCTGTAACTGTGTTAACCTACACAATCAGCTTGAAGATGAATCATTATTTATACATTTTTAAAAAGCTATTCATAAGTGGGGGGTGGGGGAGGAGTGATTCTAATTCACAGAACTGAGCTTTGGAAATTGAAATTAGACTTCTCCAATCAGTCACTGAAAGATTTGGAAGGTGATATTGATCACAAAAACTAAAATATAATATTCTAATAGTTTTCGATGAGAATTATTTGCAACTACTGTTTTAATTATTGTTTCATTGTCTTTTCTAAATTTTAGTCATTGGCTGTGGAGAGAATTTATACATGTCCAGTAGTCCCAAATCATGGTCAAATGCAATCCAAAAGCTTTATGATGAAGTTAAAGATTTCAAATATGGATTTGGAAGTACTCGAGCAAATGCTGAAACTGAGCATTACACCCAGGTAAAAATGAAATGACAAAAGTTTAATGTTTTTTGTCCACTACCCTCCCAGAATTATTTTTCTGCACAGTTTATTCTGGAGATGCTAAGCATACATCTTAGCTATGCAACCTATATATGAGTGTAAAAGCTTCCCTACTTTACAAAGTATGTGCTACCCATTAATGTACATAAACATCAACCCATTATCTCTTGGATACCCACCAACTTCATCTGCTTATTGTGATCCCAATTTACCACAATGGATTTTTAAAATGACAGCTCTGAGAATAAAGTGATTCATAAACTTAATTATATTTAAGCAACACTTTGAACAAGTCTCAAGCTATTTTCTCTAGACTATCACAGGATGAAACACTAAAGAGAAAAATAATAAAAAAATTAACTCATATATGCAAGTTATTTTTAGTTGTCAAATAAGTATTTTTGTATTATATATATTGGGCCCCTAAGATTATCAGCACGCACATGCACACACACACACACATACACATACACACACCAAGATCAATAAAGTTTCTTCTTTTTTCCTGCAAAAATCAAATTGCCCTTAGGTGACTATCCCCTTATTGCCCAGCATCTCATTGTCCATATATTTACAAATTTGAGTGTGATTCACTGTTATAACAAAGGTATCATGCATATATAAAGCTTATTTGATGTTAAATAAAGCCCCATAACTAGAAGAGATATTTTAAAAGAATAATCGTCAAGTTTATAAATTTAAAAAATCTGAAGCCAACGTTTTTCAGTTTTTAAAATTTTCTTCATTGATAATGTCTAATAAGCAGTTAAGAAACAAGCCACACAATGTGAGCAGCATGGATTTATTAAAATTACTATTTTAAACTTTTCTCTTACAGCTCGTTTGGGCCACTTCCCACCAACTTGGCTGTGCATTAGCCCACTGTCCTAACAATGTCCTTCAGTATTTCTATGTTTGCCATTATTGCCCTGCGTAAGTACAGCCCAAAGGGCCATTTTTGGCATACGGTAGGCCAAATGGCCTGCACCTTGAATTATTTGAATTATAATCCAACCCCTTTCATCAATCTGAGGTTGTAAGGTAGCTTCATGGAGAGCTTTGAGGGTGGTTTTGAACAAGGGGGAAAATTGGATAGGACTGGAAAGGCCAAGCAGGGCATTCTAAGGGATGAATGAGCCATGGGGATATTGCTAGCAAAGTGCATAAAGAATGGGCTCTGTGGTCCACAAGGTTCAAGGACAAGTGTTGGTCTGTCACTTACTAGTTGTGTGACCTTCAGTTCACCAATAACTTAACAACTTGGAGCTCCTTCTTCCTTATATATAAAGAGACAATAGCAATACATTTCTTGCAGTGTTTTTCTGAGGATTAGACATAATAAGCTATTTTAAGTGCTTAGCATAGCTCATGCCACCTATTAGAATCTCAATGAAATAAAAATTCACCCATTAAAGAAGTAAGAAATACTCTGTGAGATGCCACATCCAAAAATTCTTAGGAACCTTGCTACAAACTTGTCTTCTGTTGGCATACCTTTGGTCTACTGTGAAGACAGTGGAACCCCATCTCCTTTTTTCTGCATGTATTTAAATCCTACCAATTTACCTTGAAATTGTCTTTGTGGACCCAACCTTCATAAATCTCTCCCTTTGCTGACATGTGACTCTTGCTATGTATTTTACTCCCATGGCACAATTCTATATTTCTTCGTGTTGTCACTGATTCTGTCCTTCAAATATTCCATCGCCAGTGGGAATGTGTGGAAAACCATCAGGACCCCATACAAAAGAGGAAGACCATGTGAAGACTGCCCTCATGATTGTGATAATGGACTTTGCAGTAAGTACTATTCATTCTGCATCTTTATGTGGTGATGTGATATGGTGATGTCCACATGGACATGGCCTTGCTGAGTATAACAGTCTCAGAATCTGCCCTGATATATGAATGACCTCATTCTGCTTCTGCCCCCCCCGCCCCTTTCCTACTTCAGTCTTGGAAATAAAAATGGAGCTAAAGCCCAACTGGTGTGGCTCAGTGATTGAGCATTGACCCATGAACCAGGAGGTCATGGTTCGATTCCCAGTCAGGGCATATGTCCAGGTTGCAGGCTTGATCCCCAATGAGGGAGGTGCAGGAGGCAGCTGGTCAATGATTCTCTCTCATCATTGGTGCTTCTCTCTCACCCTCTCCCTTCCTCTCTCTGAAATCAATAAAAACATATTTTTTTACAAAGAAAGCTAAAAATGAAAGTGGTATGTTCAGCTGCCATTTGAGAGTGGTGATACTAAATTAAGATAGACTTTGAAGTAGTCATGCAAAGCAAAATAAACTATGCCAATGTGGAGATGAAATTGCCCTTAAGCCCTTCTGGTAGTCAGTTCTCAGGGTGGTGAAAGGCAAAAGTATCGAAACTCTATATACAGCCTCAGAGAGGATCAGGCTTGATTTTTTATTGCTCCTAAATAAAAGCCTGGGACTAAAATAAAGGGAAACTTGATGTTGTTCTCCTCAGTATGGCCACCCCTATGCACACACACACAGTCACACTCACCCAGGAGCATACACTCACATATTCTGCCAACTATATCACTTACTTCCTTCCTCACAGCTGCATTTCCTGGGAAGCAGGCACCTACAAAAGAACTTTGGACTACTTTAAGCACATGCATTGAATGTTCCTTCCAGTCTTCTAGGAATCCCCAGACACTACATACACGTATAAATGTGCACACCAAAGCTACTGCTGGTATAGGATACTAATCATTTGCATGGCTTGGTAAATGGGGTATGAGTGGGATTTGTCTTCCATTTGCTGCCCTGGCCCCTTTGTACAGTCTATTCACTGCATAAGTAGACATGGCAGCACTCATACCCACAGGGCTAAATAAGGTGCACCTGAAATATATTGGTAATTTTTTTTTATTTCTGTTACTATGCACCTTGTTGGAACATGGTAGTAAAATTTATTTGATTTCATGAAGTTCTGGGTGTGTGAACTCTCTATCTGCTACATCAGGTATATTGATTAAGCAGTTTAAGATTATTACCTCCCAAGTGTGGTGAGCTTTGAATAATAGAATATATAAAGAATAAATGGATTTTCCCTAAGATAATATAGTTTTGGATAACTAATACTTGGATCCAAGAAGCAGCATTTAATTTACTTTTTATTTCATTTTAGCCAATTCCTGCACGAAGGTGGACAAGATAATGAATTGTGACTATTTGGTCAGAAAAGTAGGGTGTGATGCACAAATCACAAAAGAAAAATGCCAGGCCACCTGTGAATGCCCTTCTGCAATAAAATAAAACACATTTTCAGGCTGATTCTTCATCTCAAGAGCAAAGTGACTCCACTTAAAAACAACTGCAAAAATGTCATTGTCTTTTTCTAAATGATCAAACAAAGTTTGAAAAAGTCTTCTATGGACCATGTCCTCTTTCATCCATTCAATTTGATGATATCTGAATAAAGAAAACCAGGTAACAAAAACAGTACATTTAGTATCTGTGAACTATAAATTAAAAATGTAATGCTGAATCTATTAAATTCTTTAGTCATAATTGGTAACATGTGCTAAAAGCTTTTGTGCAACTTATGAATAAATGTACTCAAAGCTTTTAAAACAAACTCTTTCCTTCACTAAGGCATTAAACAATCCATTTGTGAGCGTATGCACTTGTATCCTTGAAGAGCTCTGTTTTGGCTGGTGTTCATAGGACAAAGATGACAGGGGAAGATGCCGAGCCCAATGATAATTTAAAATGTGTACATATCTAAGTCTGTTGGCAGAAACATGAAAGAATCTGCTAAAGTGATAATTCACAAACACTTACCCAGTCACTAGATATAAATTAATTCATGTATTTGGCTCCCCCCGTTGAGGGGGAAGCCATAGCCATGACCCTAGAGAAAGGACCCAGCAATGCCATCATAACACATTCCATGAACCTTTTGTTAAGCCTTCACTCAAAGGAACCCAGGCTCTCTATCAAGGTAACTGGCAGGAGTGGAAAAAAGTTTTTTGTGGTTTATTAGATCTGGACTGAAAACTAATGCTAATCTCCAAAGACTTCAAATACCACCACAGCACACAGATCAGAATAAATCTTAGAAAGGTCAAGACAATAAAGTCCTGGCTCAAGTGCATCTCAGAGTAGCAGCAGTAGGACTGTAGACTGATCCCATGGGTAATTCTCCAGTTCCAAAAGATGGAGTAAAAACCAATACACTCAGCCTGGCCAGTGTGGCTCAATGGTTGAGCATCGAGCATGAACCAAGAAGTCATGCTTTCAATTCCCAGTCAGGGCACATGCCCAGGTTGCAGGCTCGATCCTCAGTGGGGTGCATGCAGGAGGCAGCCAATTGGTGTTTTACTCTTATCAAGGTTTCTCTATCCCTCTTCTTTCCTTCTAAAAAATTCAATAAAAACATATTTTTTTAGAAGACCAATACACTTAGAAAGTCTCAAATTCACTACATTGGTTTTCTGACCCAAAGATTAAGAGCTATCATGGTAGCAAGGGCCAAGTGGAAGTCCATGACACTAGCAAGATAATAAGCCAAAAAGAAATTTAAGTGACTGGGATACTACAGAAATTTATATTACAATCAATACAAAATTTAGTGGTGGTAGTTGTGACCCCATCCCTATTTAACTTGTCTATTTAGCTAGTGTAAAGGTTAAATGCCTTTTGGATAATAACAGTAGATCAGTGAGCAATTCTCAACTCTTTTCATCTCATGGCACACATAAACCAATTACTAAAATTCTGCAGAATACCAAAAAATATATTTTTTCCCAATCTGACAAAGAATAGGTATGCTTTTGATTCATTCACATTGGATGGCTACTATTTTTATTGGTTGTTGTCATTTTTTTTATTTGACCATCTAAGGAGAAAGTGGTTAGTGCCTCTGACTAGGTATTGCATGTTTTAAAAACTCTTGCAACACACTGGTTGAAAATCGCTGTTGCAGTGGACTATTGCAAACTTAACCACACAGTGGTACCACTCTCAGTGGTGATTCTATATGTCAAATCTTTATTACAGAAAATCAAGAGATTCCCTGGCACCAGGAATACAGCTATAATCTTACAGTTGCTCGTATTCTATTATAATCAGCAAAGATAATCACACACAGTCTCCCTCTATATAACAAGGCAAATAGTACATACTATACCTTAGTACATAGTATACCTTTGCTATTCATCTACTCTACCAATAGTGCTTCTATTAGATTCACAAGGCATCTTATTTAGTGCCACAGTACTCCATACTGCTGTTTTTAATAGCTCTGGCAAAAAAGATAAGGTTTTGTGTATATTGTGTATATTTCAGAGACCAATATAATGAACACCCATGTGTTTACCTGCCAGCTCATGAAACAAAATACTGTGAGGTTGAAACTCACTGTAACCACCATGACCCCTTACTCTTCCTCCCTCTATCTTAAGTTTGTTGCTTCTCATGCCCATGACTTAGTCACTACATAGTTTTCCCATATGTGTATCCTATATGTGTATTAAGTATTGTTTTACATATTTTTAAATTTTATGTAAATACTGCCAATACTGTACATACCATCTACAGCTTGTCTTTTTATCTCAAAACTAGAGGCCTGGTGCCGACTGGGGCCTTTCTTCATTCCCCACCGCTCCCAGGTGGTCAGTGTACGTCATAACTAGCGATCAAACTCCTAGTCTTCCAGTCAAACTCCCGAAGGGACAATTTGCATATTAGCCTTTTATATATATATATATAGATTGTTTGGGAGATTTATTTATTCTTATGCTAATAAGTTGTTCACCCTCATTTTCACTTTTGTATAAACATTTAATTGTGTTCTCCAACATTAGATATTCATCCTCTTTTTCATGTACACTTAAATTGTCTCCAGTTTTTTACCCTGACATATAAGTTTACACTGAACATTTTTACACATGTTCTTGTAAACATGCTCCAGTATTCTCTGGGACTAAAATTGACAGGACAAAGTAATTTGCGTCTTCCTCTTTCCTGGAACTTGCCTAATGATTCTCCGAACTAGCAGGACCAGGTTACACTCCCAACAGCCAAAAATAGGATTTCCAGTTTCTCCATGTCCATAAAACACGTGGTTTATTGTAGTTTTTTAAATTGGCAAATAGGATACCCTATTATAGTTAAATTTTCATTTCTTTAACTATTAGTAAGATTGCAAATATTTTTATGTTGGACTTTTGGCAATTCCTCTGCAGTGCACTGCCTGTTCTCAAACTGTTAATATGTTTTTTTCAGCCCACACAGAGCTGAGATCAAGAAATAGTTATATAAGGAGATTTAACCTGAGGTTCTCTTTTAGTTGATGAGAAGCTGGGTTTGAATTGAGTCAGAAGGAAAGAGCCTTGTAGGCTCATGGTATTGCTTCAGGCAGAAGCCATTGTTGATAGACTGTTCTATGCAGAATAATCCAATGTCGGTTTGATGGGGAGTTTCCATAGAAACTCATACAGAAATTGCCATGTTATTGCTCCTTAACAACATCTATTTATATGGTTTTCCTACATGCAAAATTGTTTCATTAGATTTACAAAAAACAACAAAACTCTTTTTAAAATATTGATAATACTAAATAGCCATTTAACTTCCCATTTACCTTAAAATTGACTTTCCCCCCAAAGCGTGTGTGTAAATAAGCAGCTTCATGATTCCAACTCATAAAAAATGCCCTAAATCCAGTGACAGTGGTGTCAGGGTATTCTAGTATGAATGTATTTTTTCTAGGCATAATCCTTGAATTTGTTAAAGAGGAACAATATCACAGGCTCTACCATTCCTGTCAGACATAGATAGTCCCCAATAAATATTTTGAGTGAATAGTGAGATTAAAGAAGGATACAGAGGGGATATTGCATCATCAAGTTCCTTAGTTGCAAACTACAGAAACCAAATTTTCTTCTTAAAAAGAAAATGGGATTTGTTGGACGGGTACCAGGCCGCTCAGAGAATCAACCCAAAGGTCAGGAAACAAGTCCGACCAAGGCAAGCTGAGGTCACAGGTAGAGGGCACCACAGGAACCTTTCAGTTAGAAGACCTACTGCTGTTTACAAGCAGCACCCAAGGTGTCAACTCCTGCATATTTTGCATAACTGGTCTCTAAATTCCAGATGTGAGGATACAATTGACCGATCCCAGGTCACAGGCTTGAACTGCCAAAGGGAGGTGGGGGAGGGCCGGAAATATCCACCCAACTTAAGTTTCCACAATGGAAAGCAATATTTTTATTTAAAAACTCTCTCAAAATAGAAAGTGTTTGAATGTGGGCAGGCAAAAATGACAGTGAGAGTAATAGTTACATTTACCGTGTCCCTACTATGTGCCAGGCTTTGTCTTTCCTATGCACTGTGATTAGGATCCTCATTATGACCTCTGAAGTAAACAGTGCCCACATCTTTTAGAGAGCAAAACCAACCACAGAATTTTACTTACTCAAGTTTATCGGTACACATTGCACCTGGGATCAGAAGCCAGACAGTTTAGATTCAAGTCTGAGGTACTAAACATTGAATTGCACTATATACCTCCAGTTGCTTCCAAACAGCTCCTTTCCCTGCTTATCCTAATGCCTGAAGCTTCTGAGTACAGTTTGGGTTGTAATCCTCTAATAAGAATTATTAGTGATCCTCTGTTAAAAACTTCAAAACCTATGGTTCATCTACAGTATGAAACTGATAGATCCTCCCTTCCCCCAACTGATGGACAGAGAATGACGTAAACTCCACCTGCAGCCCGAACATTCCTGAACACCTAACCAGGCACCTTATATGGACTGTACATTGAACCACCAATTAGCACCTGCCAAATACCCTAAGCCCCCGATTCCTAAGTCCCTAATTATGTGCCTTATATGAAACCACCAATCAGCGTGTGCCGAGTGCCCTAAGCCCCATCCCTTCCCGTTCCTCCCCTCAAAAGGTGCCTTCACCCCGGCACATGTGCTCTTTTCCACCTGGAAGATAGCCCGGCAGGGTCTTCTCCTCTAATAAAGCCTGTGTCCTGGTCTCCAGCCCTCTGTCTCATCTTTCAGAAACATTTTGCCATCTTTAAAAATCAAGAGGTAAAACTGATATTCTAAGACATATGGTTAAACTGTAATTAGAAAATTAAAAATATGAAAGTCAAATAAGATATATGGTTAAGTTTTTAATGAAAGGGTATTATAATATGATGTTACAGACATTAAAATATAAGACATATGTAGCTATCAAAATATATTTATATATAAATATATAGAGAAAGCCCAGAAAAATGAACACCAAACTATTGTTATGGGAGTGGCATTGAGTGGTTACAACGTTTCAAGTGGTATGAATGATTTAAAAAAGACAAATTTGCTTATAGCTTTCATCATTTGAAAACTGAAACTAAACCTAAATATACGTATGTGTGTATGTATACATATACAATTATTATATTCCTATGAAGGGGAGTACTTTATCTAGGATGTGAATAATCCCCAAACAACTTGGCAGAAGAGTGCCAAAACCAATTAGTCAAATACAGAGAACAGCAGTTTTAGAGTCAGACAGACTTGCATTTTACTTCACGTCCTGAAATTTTCGAATTGTTTTATACTTTGGAAGGCATTTGGTGTCTGGTTTTCCTGCTTGTAACATGACATTAAGAAATGAAACGGCCCCCCCCCCCCCCCGCCGCCCCGCTGGGCTGTTTTAAGGCTTATAATTAGCACATGAAAGAGCCTGGTAGATGTCAGGTGGCAGGGGATGTTAAGGCCACCAAACACTTTCTCTAGCACATGGGTGCCTGAGGCTCAGCAAGCTGAGGCACATTGATAAAATGCTATGGGGCAGAAACCTAGTTCTGGAAAAAAAAAAATAAAGGTCTGTCATATCTTCTGGGAGGCCCTCGATTCCAACCTTATCTTTGAACAGCAGCTTGCCTGGCTTCTGTGACTTCCTTTCACTTAAGCTGTCTACTCCATTGGGTGCAACGGCCACTGCACTAATCGGGCGGGATCTCTCTGGAACTGAGGTGCAAGTTTCCATCCCCTGCTCTCCTTTGCTACCTCCTTCTCTTTTGTTCTTTATTTTCATTGTTATGGTGGGATAGCAGCTACTGCATGCACATTCATTATTAGTGAAGCAAGGGAAGCATGTTTGGGACATATCTTCCTGGAAACACTGTGGAGAGTGATTCTCCCCGCCCCGCCCCCCCCCCCCCCCCACACACACACACACACCCGCTCAGTTACAATTAACATTCAATAATGTATTAGTTTTGGGGGTATAGCATAGTGGTTAGACAATTATATGATTTACAAAGTGATCCCCCCAATAATTCTAGTACCCACTAGCCTAACACACAGTTATTACAATATTATTGACTGTATTCCCTACACTGCACTTCACATCCCTGTGACTATTTTGTAACTACAAAGTTGTACTTTTTAATCACTTCACCTTTTTCACCCAGCTCCCCACTTCCCCTCCCACCTGGCAACCCTCAGTTTGTTCTCTGTTTCTATGAGTCTCTACTTTGTTCATTTATTTTCTTCTTTATATTCCACATATAGGTGCAATCATCTGGTGTTTGTCTTCCTCTGCCTGAGTTATTTCACTCAACATAATACCCACTAGGTACATCTATGTTGTTGAAAATAGTAAGATTTCATTATTTTTTTATGGCTGAGTATATTCCATCATATACATGTACCACTACTTCTTTATTCAATCTATAGATGGACACTTAGGTTGTTTCCATATCTTGGCTATTGTAAACACCACTGTAATGTACATAGGGATGCATGTATTCCTTCAAATTAGTGTTTTGGATTTCTTCATATATATACACAGAAGTAGAATCATTGGATCATCAGGCAGTTTCATTTTTAAATTTTTCAGGAATCTCGATATTGTTTTCCATAGTGGCTGCTCCAATCTGCATTCCCACCAACAATGCATGAAGGTTCCCTTTGAGAGAGAGGCAGGAGTAGATAAGTAGGAAGGAAGAAATCAACCAAAGAACTTGCATGTATATATGCATAACCTATAGGCAACAGGGTGGTGGAGGCCTGGGGCAAGGGATGGGCAGACTATAGGGGGTCAATGGGAGAAAAAAAGTGGACATATGTAATACTTTCAACAATAAAGATTTAATAAAAAAAGATTTAATAAATAAAGAGAAAAAAAGCAGTAGTGGTCTTATTTTGATCAGTCATTGAAAAATAAGCAACGCCAATGAAAGTTTATAATAACAACTCTTATCCAAATGTACATATATTCAGAAATTGAGATAAAGAAATTGTGTCACTTACTTGAAGCCACACAACAAGTTAAGGATCAACGTAGGATGAGAACATGGCTTACTCATTCTTGATCCATCCACATTTACCTCACCCACTGAAAGTCTCTGAAACACAAGAAGAGAGCTGTCTCCAATCATTGACACTTCAGAACCGCCCTGCTCTCCAGCCTCTTCCTTTTGTGGTTAGAACTGTCAGGAGAACTTTCATCACACAACTGTTTAACATCTGCCAGATCTTTGGTTCTTCCAAGCTTTGTAATTTGAGCTTGATCCTCAGCTTTACTCAAGCCCAAGAGATCCTGATGATAAACATTTGCTGACTGTAGTAATGAGAAAGTGAACAGCACTATTGAAGTTACTGTTGGGATTCTATATGTTTATCATTTAAATGCAATTCATTACAGTAAGGCTGTCCCTATTTCCCTTCATGATATGATTGGATTGCCTTGTGGGCTGTTTTTTTCTTTTTCTTCGAGACTGCCCTTAATTTAATTCACTCAAATAATATTTATCGATTGTCCACTGGGTGCTAAGCATGGTATTGATTCTAGATAACAAAGATTTGCTAGTGAAAAAGGGGGAAGGGATCAAGAAGTACAAATTGATAATTATAAAATAGCCATGGGGATGTAAAGTATAGCTTAGGGAATACAGTCAGTAATCCTATATAAAAAGAGGTAATATGCACACACAAGATGACTGCCCGCATGTAGACACAAGATGGCTGCCACAAGATGGCCAGCAGGGGAGGGCAGTTGGGAGGGACCAGGCTTGAAAAGGAGGGCAGTTGGGGGCGATCAGGCCTGCAGGGGAGGACAGTTGGCGGTAACCAGGCCAGCAAGGGAGGGCAGTTGGGGGGACCCAGGCCCATAGGGGAGTGCAGTTAGGGGGAACCAGCCCTGCAGGGGAGGGTGGTTGTGGGGGAACAGGCTTGTAGGGGAGGGCAGTTAAGGGTGACTGGGTCAGCAGGGGTGGGCAGTGGAGGGTAACCAGGCTTGCAGGGGAGGGCTGTTGGGGCAACCAGGCTGGCAAGGAAGGGTAGTTAGGGGTGACCAGGCCTGCAGGGGAGGACAGTTAGGGGCAATCAGGCAGGCAGCAGGTGAGCAGTTGGTAGCAAGTAGTCCTGGATTATGAGAGAGATGTCCAACTGCCCCTTTAGGCCCGATCCCCAGTGAGATTGAGCCTAAAGGTGCAGTCAGACATCCCTTGAAGGGTCCCAGATTGGAGAGGGTGCAGGCTGAGCTGAGGGACACACCTCCCCCCCACGGTGCATGAATTTTGTGCCCCGGGCCTCTAGTATTGTAATAACTATGAATGGTGTCAGGTGGGTGCAAGACTTACCGGGGGAATACTTCATGAGTAATATAAACCATTATAAAAGCCAGTCTAACCAATATGCTGTACACCTGAAATTAATATAATATTGAACATCAACTATAATTTCAAAATTTTTGAAATTTAAATGCTGTGCTAAAGAGACACAGTCACTGTCCTCAGGAGCAACAGGCCAGTGAGGGGGACAGCCATTTAAAAAATGTCAGATAAATATCAAGCACCATATAAACACACACATACCACCAACTATGGGAAGTGCTATGGCAGAAAAGGTCCTTATCCAAGGAGAGGCGATAGTGAGAAGCTGGGTTAAGATGGGAGGTAAAGGAAGGCTGCTGCGGACGTCACCTTTTATCTGAGAACTGAAGGATGATGTGTGTCGGGCACAGGGTGTGGGGAGAGAATGCGTGCAAAGAATGCCCCATTTACAAAGAACGGCTGGAGGGAGGAGCTAAAGAGAGAAATAATTATTTTCCCAGATTGTCCATGACTCAGCTTATTTCAATATGAAGTTCTATGCTCAGAGGAAGGGCAACAAATGTGAACTACTCAAGCAGTCTAGTACTGCAATACATGTAGTATACTTCATTATTTTGTTCAATTTGATTACAGAGCGTAATTCCCACCAATGGGTGGGACATTTTAACCAGTCTTGCCCATGTTTTTTTTTCTTGCAATGTCATTGGTGTACCTTTAACATGCAGTCCACACACAGAGCAGTCCCTCTGTTTTTATCAACCTCCCACAGCCTGTGAAACCCACAGTGTGCCTCCGTCCTTTGCTACAAACATGAGGTTCAAATTCCCTCTCATGGCCATTGGCCTGGAGGTTGCCATGATTACTTTATTTGGATTATTTGTTCAGTATGAAACGGATCAAAATATTCGCCAGCCACCCAGCAGCTCCAATTCAACAGATGTGGACAGATTCTTTGAGTTATACCCTCGTGAGTAGGCAATCTACTTCTTATACATTTTAGGTTCTTCAGGTTCTCAGAATGTGAAATTTTTGAATACTGTAGCCACTTGAGCTCCACGTTGGAGCCCCTTATAGAATTATGTGATAGTTGTAAGTACTAAGGGTATATTGTAAGTCTATGCTGTGGCATCTGGTCTCTGTAATTACAGTGTTTGGATAGAACATGTGTCTATTAAAATATCAGAACAAGAAGCTACAAGTTAAAATAATTGATAAACTTTTTGTGTTGCCTACCTGTGGCTAAATGACCTTTTTTTTTCTTTTGAATTATTCATTAGTTCTGCAAAGTATAAAAATATCACTTCCCACTTTGTGTTCTGCTTATTGCCCAGCAGCCTCTATTGATTGAAGTCTCCCTCCCTTTCCCCACCCCATGTCCATATCCTGGCCTCACTGCATTATAAGTGGGGAAGAGATCACCGTCATGGCGGGGTGTGTGTGTGTGTGTGTGTGGGGGGGCTGTTTGTAAGTAAGCAACTTTTGTTGGTTTCAAGTACAACAAAATGATGGTTAATCATCACTATTATTGGCAACTGTAATTTGATGTTTCCTTTAAAGAGTGAAAAGGAATCATGCTTTGATATCATTTTAGATTCCTCTTTTTTTTTTTCATGTTTGACACGGTGGTATATCAGAAAATCCTGCCTGCTACACTTTCAATTATAGCTAACATTTGACCATTTCTAGTACTTCTGCTACCACCTTGGTAAAGGTACATTGTGTGTAACTCCATTTCAGCATACAGATTCAGAGATAATATTAAAAAGACATGCACAAGAAAGTCAATAATTAAAATGAACATTGTTTACTGCTTCATCAAGGAATTATTAAGAAAAACTGGATTTTTCCCCTCCTGCAAGTGTGTGGTGGTTAAAAAAAAATCCCATGACTACTTGTACAGTTTGGTGGCACTTCTTTTATTCATACTAAAATGCTAGTAGTTTTACATGTCATTATGTTTCACCATCTGTGGAAATACCAATACACTGAAAAAGGCAAATAACATCTTAGAATTACATGCAATAATTTTAATCTATCAGACCCCCAATACCTTCAAATTACATTTTGGTAACCATGTTAGATATAGGTAAACTGGAAAAGGGTGTACATAGCAATAGAAATTATTTTGTGAATTTTTATGCTAACAATGGATTATATACAATGATTTACTTTTAAGTCTACACCTAAGAATTTGTTCCTGTATTTATTCAGATATCATTCAGTTCATTTTTTTATCAAAAGATTTATCAAATCTAGATGTATGTTTCAGGCAAAGGGTAACTCATTCGTGCAGTGAAAAAAGTTCCTAGGAAATTGCTGCCATTCTAAATATTGCCTAGAATTGTTACAGTACCAGAATTAACATACTATATGTGGTGTATGGCTTTACAATAAGATACCAGCCTCTACTAGATCCCTGTGTGTTGCCTTTGAATTGAATAGTTTTGTCTACTTAAAAAAAAAAAAAAAAGCAAAAGGCACAAATAGAACCCAAATTTTGGTTTTTACATACCGTTCCCTACTCAGCAGCTCTTTGGAGAAATTGCTAGTTCCAGGTCAGGGTAAAGAAAGCACAAGGTGAACCAAGTGTATAAAGGCTAATGGGATGGGAATATGTCAAAAGAAAACAGTGTCTTGCTTGAAGGAGCACCAACTACACAAATTAGGAATAAACAGGATGTTAAAAATAATAATGATGTAATAGTAATAGATTATGACACATTGAAACCAACAAGGAGCTCATAGATATATTCCTTAAAGGGAAATAGGAGAGAAGGAAGACGTTTTTTACAGAAGAATGCCAACTAATTCATTTAATTGAAGTAATAAATATAGAAAATTATCATGTTGTAATTAAAAATTTAGTTGATTCCAGCATAGTTTATCAATAGCTGCTAAAACCATTAGGTGAAGAGTTATTGGAGAATACATGGTCTGAAAGAATTATCCCAGATATTACTTATTTCTTGTTTTAAATATATTTTTTATTGATTTCAGAGAGGAAGGGAGAGGGAAAGAGAGATAGGAACATCAATGATAAGAGAGAATCATTGATTGGCTGCCTCCTGCATGCCCCTCACAGGGAATCAAGCCTGCAACATGGGCATGTGCCCTGACCGGGAATCGAACCATAATCTCTTGGTTCATAGGTCAATGCTCAACTACTAAACCATGCCCTGCAGGCCAGAGATTACATATTGATTAGAGGGCAAAAAGTACATTCATAAGAAAGTGATCTCACACAACAATCTTAACCAAGTGCTCAAACTTACCAACACAATAATAGGATAAAAATATTATGTGTCACCTGGTGTGATAAAATGGGAAGTACATAATACCACTTGTATCACATTCCTACCAAAATATTTTGTTAAATTCTAATTATAGTGAAACAATCAAACAAATGCAAACTGTGAGACATCTTATATAATAAAAGCCCAATATGCTAAGTGTCCGACCATTCTTTCAATCGTTAGACCAGTTGCTATGATGTGCACTGACCCCTAGGGGACAGACACTCTGACCAGTAGGTTAGCTTGCTGCTGAGGTCCTGATCAGCCTTGGGTGAGATGGGTCTGACACACCCTGGAGCCCTCCCATGGTTCCTCTCCAGCCCCAATCATGAACCAGTGGGATCCCTCAGCCTGGCCTGCAGGGATTGGGCTAAAACTGGCTCTCCAACATACCTCGAGGGGTTTCCGGATTGCAAGAGGGCACAGGCCAGGTAGAGGGACCCCACCAGTGCATGAATCCATGCACTGGGCCTCTAGTCTATATATATATAAAAAGCTAATATGCTAAGTGTCCAACCAGGTAATGATGTCACGTAGCAACGCCTGGCTTCCTCTCCCTAGCAACTGGCCTTCTTGCAGTTACTTCAGCCCAGGAATATGACTTGCTTTATAGCCAGGTGGAAACATTTACATTTTAACTAAATGTCTGTGAAGCGTTTTCCCGTGCCTTATCTCATTTGATCCTCACAGAAGTCCTAGAGTAGGTAGATAGGAGACTCAGTGGAATCCTATTTTCTTTTCATTAGCCAGAAAACGGAGATTTAGAAAGCTTAGAAACTTGACCCAATTGAAAAGAAGTAAAAAATGTTGGACTTTGAAAATGACTTCAGGTTTTCTTACTGTGCAGAATATAGTCAAACACTGCTACAGATAAATATTTTACCCTTTGTTCTCCCTGAGTGTTCTACAATAATAATCTGCTCCATGTTGATATTTATTGCTGTGTTGTTGACAATTACCTGAAAGAGAAGTTGGGGTGCTTCCCTGGGCTGGAAAAAGTTTAGCTACATCAGAAAGCAGGTCTAATTAAACAAGTTTATTCTATATATATAAAAGGCTAAGTTGACTCATGCATGTATGATACATATAGAGCTCTCGCTGGTGCCAATCACATGCGTGTGTTTCGATCTGTCATTGTAGATTATGAATTTGGTTGACACTTCTACTATAGAGAAAGGGCAAATAGTGATGTTAAAATATTTCTTCTAATTAATTTCCTTTTAATGTGTACGAATTTATACACTGGGCCACTAGTACTACATAAAAGACAAAACTCTATAACCAATAAAAAGCATGTGAGAAAACTGATCTAAATTAAGAGTCTAAAGACACATGACAAAAAATATCTATGAAATTTGAATGGATAATGGGTCAAAAAATCCTATAAAAGGAGAAGTTGGGAGAGCTGGAGAAATTTAAATATAGATCCTATATTAGATAATATAATGTATCAACATGGTATTTCTTGGATGTGAAGATAATATTGTGGTTATTTATGAGAGTGTCCTTTTGCTTAAGAGATTCATGTTGGTTGTTTGGAGCAAAATAACTTCCAAATGGCTTATAAGAATACATACAAGTAAACCTGGAGAAAATATTTACAACTGATAAATCTAGATAAATAGTATAGTGTTCATTATATTATTTTTCTAAATATGTGAAATTAAAATATTTGGAAGGTGGAGGAGGAAAAATTTTATCTTCAGGATACTATTCTCTGAGAAAAGAGTTCAGAATACAATCCCAATGGCCCAAAGACTGGAACTCACTAAGAGCAAAAAGCGATGTGTATGCAAACACCTTGTTGACCCTCAACCACTGAAAAACAAAATATAACAAGAAAGCTAACAAATGCCTAACAGGAAAGTGGGCTGGACAGTTTTTAACACTTGATCCAGAAAAACAATATTTCTGAATAAGAGTCCTATAGTCCCAATTAGATGAATTCTCAGTGGTCCATTTATTCACACATAACAGGCATTTCCTGAAAAGCTACACATGCGGGCGTCTATCATGGACAAGCACCTCATGATTTCTGTGGGGGTTTATCATGGCAAGCACCTCATGATTTCTGCAGGGGTTTATCATGGACAAGCACCTCATGATTTTGACCTTCAGACTTGCATTCACTTTCTCCTGAAAGAGTGCCTAACTGGCAGTGCTGGCTCAGTTGTCTATCTGAATAAATGGTAGGTGAGCACATAGAGTAACAAAACAGGTAAACGCATAAACAAATGACATAAAATAAGAGGACATGCACAGTGTTACAGCCGGGTCTGGTAATACTGTGTAGAGTATTTGGTTGGCCAGGTAAAGAAATGTTGGGTGAAAGATGGAGAGGATATGGTAGGCAGCAGGCATACACAGGAAATAGAGGAAAAGAAGAGTTCCATTTCATTTTGTCTGGCTGTCAGTGATGGCAGATGGAATAATTAGTTGCATTTTAAACATGATGAGTTATCAGGGCTTGTACGATATCCTATTGCAAAACAAATGTGGAAGTAGAGTAGAATAGAAACACCAGACATTGCCAAATTTATTTAGGAGGCTAAAATCACCCCCGTTTGAGAATATCTGATGTAGATATGTCTGGGAAATTCTTGAGACCTGTCAGAAGACTTCACATGCAAACCACTAAGGAAATTCCTTTTTTCCTCTACGAAGAAGATTCTTTATTCCTTTAATAGAAGTCTTGCACCATAAAACTAAACTTATGGCCCTATTCCTAGTTCCCACCCACAAAATCTTAGAGCAAAATGAAAGATAATACATTATCATAAGTATTTGTAAACCTTTTAATCCATATATTTTATACAAAATCATTATCTGTCGAGAGCTTTCACAACTTTGTTAGCTCTCTTTAACAACAAAATAGATGAGGTCTTAAGTCCCCTTGTAGCAGAAAGCAGTAACAAGAATTAGATCAGAGGGGAAAAAATATTGGAGCACAGTTAATATGAGAAATTCCTCCCTCCATAGAAAAGGTCTGGTTTTCCATTAAAGGGGGATGGGGACAAAATCTGAAAATTATTGCTACCAGTGTGAGCCATTACAAAATCATATAAAACAAAGTTTTTCAATAGTTACTGACTGCTTTAAAATCATGCCCTGGACTGTGTGGCTCAGTTGGCTGAGCATCGTCTTCTGCACTAAAAGATTGCCGGTCCGATTCCTACTCAGGACACATGCCCCAGTCGCAGGCTTGGTCCCCTGGTGGGGAACATGCAGGAGGCAGCCAATCCATGTTCCACTCTCACATAGATGTTTATCTCTCTCTGTCCCTCTCCCTTCCTGACTCTCCAGAAATCAATAAAAATATTTTAAAAATAAAAGAAAATTAGTAGATCATAGGAGGAACAAGAGTAGTCTAATTAAAAAATAAAAAGCAAAGGATGTTCAGGAAAATAATTTTGTGTAACTAAAAAACAACAGTGAAGTCAATAGAACTGGGTCCTTATTTTTGTTCTATCTCTGTAGCTGTAAATAAATTGTGGAGCTGAAAGAGACTTTGGACTTCATGTAATCTAAACCTTCCTTTAAGGAGGAATAACTCTCCAAGAAAGACTTATTAAAGCCAGAGAATAAGCCATGTACTGGTATATTCACTAAGTTTGTTCTCCAACATAATTGATGATCTATATTAGATGTCTACATATACAACATAAATGGCGTAAAAACAACTTCTAAAGAAAGATGAATGTATATTCATGATTCAAAAATCAAACAAGTTGATGTTAGGTGACAGATGTCCAGCCGGAGAAAAAACTGTGCAGCATTCTCCTCTGTGACTTCCCTGGAAGCTACTGACCAAGGACGATTCCCAGAGATCAACTGTTTTCTTTTCACCCTCCTCATCCTGTCTCTCTAGGGAGGGGGCTCCAAGGAACAATGAAATGGCCAAAGTCTCAATGTGTGCATAGGGTTGAAACCATGAGTGACACTAAAGTGTGCCTGAATCATGGAAGATTGGTCTGGTTTTCTCAGTCTCTTTATGTGAACATTTGCTGCACTCATACAAAACAGACTAGCTGCTAGACCAGCAAAGGACCCTGGTGACTTAATCTATGATGACTATTCTGTTATTTGCAATAGAGTAATACTTGATATTACTTTCCCAGGCTTCCAGGGGCCCCTTTTAAATGTTGGGAACCTTTGGAAAGCCAGGCTCTTCCTCCACATCTGGGTATGATCAACACCACAGATTAGTTTATTGGATTTAATAAGCAACATTTCAAATAAATATGGTATACAAGTTGTGTAGGAGAGAAAGTCAGGAAAGTTCTGTGGAGTTGGGGTTGGGGAGTGAAGCCCATAGGGAAGATGCTGCAGATTGGGTTTCTCAAGAAACAAATTCAAAGACAGATGATAGCCTGAAAGAGGTTTATTAGGGCATGCCTTAAGGATCCACACCTGTAGCAGAAGGGTTTGGGCAGAGAGAGGTGTAACTTTAGCTGACCCCACAGGAAACTCTGAGACTAGCATTAGCTAACAGTAGGTGTACAGGTGGTCCTTTCCTGAGGCAGGCGATGCTCATGTGATTAGTCATTGGACACAGGCTACCCTAGATTAGGACTGTGACATTGACAAGGCAAGAGCATTTCCCAAGAGAATTGAGAGCTTAGGGCTATCATCTAGCAGCACTTCCTACGGCGAGGGGAAAAGGAAGGAATAAATCTTTCAGTTCTAAGTGGGGGATCTGCCCAGTGCATCAGAGCCTCTCCTGCAGGAGACAGACCTCAGGGGTATGGTCTCCCACCCTAAGCTCACTGCGGGCTAAGCCTGATGGGAGAAGAGAGGTAGAGAGAGGCAAGAGGTAGTAGCATGTCTCTGAGTGCCAGTGAGGCCAAGACTCTGCCTTGGTTACCCTTATACCCCACAGTGCTCCATGCATGGAGGAGTTGGTGTCATCAGGCTTGAATTGAAATCCTGTCTCCACCCTTTAGGTAAATTTATTGGATCCTAATGTCAGGTTCCTCTGAGATATAGCTTCTAGGCATGTCCTCCCTCGTGCCTATTTGCACTTAAACATCTGACCACAGTAGTTAATATTAATTCAACACTTAAGTGTTTAATTTAGCTCTGGTTTTATATTTGTTCCCAGTTTGGTCTTAATTTGCTTTGTCTATCTATTGGGTTGAACCATAAGAAATTGCCAATAGTCAAACTTTCATTGGTAAATTCAATGCAAAAATGTCAATTTCATATAGTTCTACCAAATATATGTCTCACCAACTAAGCTGTAAATTTTTGGAGGAAAAGAGCTGTGTTTTGACAATCTCACATTTATTCATGTGTTTCATTTATATAGTGCATTACTGATACTCCCTCCCACAGAGGGTTATCCTACTCAGAGTCACTCTGTGAAATAGGATCTTTTCAGTATTGCAGATGAGAATACTGACACTCACAGAAAACAAATGATTTGCCCAAGGTCACACAATCATGTGATAGAATTTGGGAACCAGAGCCTACAGCTCCAGATACCAAGTCCAATATTTGCTCCCCAAAAAGATACAGCCTTCCTTCTATCAGTTTAGAAATTGCTAACAAATGCATTCTCTCATTTGACTCTAATAGTGATTTGGTAAGATTTCCAGGGCTGATACTATTATTTATACCATTTGATATAGGGAGACTGTAGCTCATTCATTTAATCATTATTGCCTTTTTTATTATATGCAGGGATTAATACCACAAACTCTGGGGAGTAATGGGTGAATATGTCCTAATCCTATCTAATAAAAGAGTAATATGCAAATTGACCGTACCTCTGCTACAACCACAAGCCACGCCCAGCAGCCAATCAGGGGCAAGTATGCAAATTAACTCAACCAAGATGGCTGTGGGCATGGAGCAAGCAGGAGACTTGGGTTTCCCTGGTGATGGAGGAAGCCAAGCTTCCTGCACAATCTGGCCAGCCCAGGCCTCCGCTGCTGAAGGGTACAAAGTTTCAATTATAGAAGATAAATAAATCCCAACAAAAATGGCTGCAGCCACTGAGGGAACAGGAGGCTTGGGTTTCCATGGTGATAAAGGAAGCCAAGTTCCTGGCCTGCCCTGGCCTCCACTGAAGGCTACAAAGTTTCAATTATAGAAGATAAATAAATCCCAGATACCAGGGACTCCACTTGGGTCAGGGGGTGTGGCCAGCCTGTAAACCACCACAGGCCCCTTGCCCAGGCCACCCCAAGCCCCAAGGAACCCCCACCCTGATCCAGGACACCCTTCAGGGCAAACTAGCTGGCCCCCACCAGTGTACCAAGCCTCCATCCTATCTGATAAAAGAGTAATATGCAAATTGACCATCACTCCAACACACAAGATGGCTTCCCCCATGTGGTCAAAGGTGGCTGCCCCCATGTGGACATAAGATGGCCACCACAAGATGGCCAGCAGGGGAGGACAGTTAGGAGGGATCAGGCCAGCTCGGGAGGGCAGTTGGTGGTGATAAAGCCTGCAGGGGAGGCCAGTTAGGGGTGACCAGGCCTGCAGGGGAGAGTAGTTAAGCATCAATCAGGCTGGCAGGGGAATGATTAGGTGGCAATCAGGAAGGCAAGCAGGTGAGCATTTGGGAGCCAGCAGGCCTGGATTGTGAGAGGGATGTTCAACTGCTGGGATTGGGCCTAAACGGGCAGTCAGACATCCCTCAAGGGGTCCCAGATTGGAGAGGGTGCAGGATGGGCTGAGAGACACCCCACCCTGTGCACGAATTTCATGCACTGGGCCTCTAGTTTCTTCATAAGGAAACGCGTTATATAGTGCAGAAGGACACCTCATTGACCACCTATTACAGTGTGATGTGTACTAAATAAATTCCAATACAATGTGACTGATGCTAAAGCTGAAGTATATACAGAAAGCTGCATGAAAGACACTAGGAAATATTAATTTTCCCTTGTAGTATTGGGAAAACCACAAGAGGGGGGTTATGCTTGCACTGTGCTTTGTAAAGATTTCTTCAGGGGAAAGGTAAAGGGAAACTCTTCATAGAGAGGATGAAGAACACACTGTGATACTACACAATGTTCCAAGAAAAGGCTCAAACACTGAATAACTTGCCCATTGTCTCATGGTTGTCATTGGAACCCAGCCTTTGGCTGCCCAGTTAATGCTCTCCCTTTACAGTGTCTTGCACAAAGGCTGTCACATTAAATAAATGGGATATACTATGATATAACACTTTCTTTGTGCTCCCCTAATGCAGATTGCCCCCCCCCCCCGCCTTTTTTTTCCCCAGTGTTCCAAGATGTGCATGTTATGATATTTGTTGGATTTGGCTTCCTCATGACTTTCCTGAAGAAATATGGCTTCAGTAGTGTGGGCATCAACCTACTGATTGCTGCTCTGGGTCTCCAATGGGGCACTCTTGTACAGGGGATCCTGCACAGCTATGGACAGAAAATCCACATTGGAATAAAAAAGTAAGCATTTCTTCCTTTTCAAACGTTGTGCTTTCAGAGCAATTGTTTCTATGCTTAGTCTCTTGAGAGCCAGTCTCTGAGCTAGCAGGCAAATTGTCTGCCTTACCCAATAGAAGGCTGTTGGGATCCAAGGAGGCAAATCTATGTCTTGCTCTACTGAGTTGGATCATACATGAATGTCTATGTCATCTCTGGTCTGACTTTAAGGGCATAAAATGATTATTCTTTTAATCTCAGCTACAGGGAACACAAATCTACCATTAGTCATTTTTCTAAGGTAATTTTTGAAATACAAACACTCTAGAAAATAGGTCATTTATCAGATCAACAAAAATAAAGTAAAACCCTAAATGAGATAAAGAACAGGTAGGTTAAAATAAAGGAAATGTTAGAGTGACTAAGGAGTGTACAGTGAATGGAAGAGAGGAGGGGTTAGGAAGTGGGAGGGGCCAAAAGCAGGCCTGGGACAAGTGACTGATGGGGACTGGCGTGGAGAAGAGCCTTGCACTCTGGGTAAGGTGATGCTATAGTTTATTAAAACTCACAGTTTTATTTGGGATTTGCATTATTCTTTAATGTATTCTTTCTCTTCCCCTTAGCATGATAAATGCAGATTTCAGTACAGCCACAGTTCTGATTTCTTTTGGAGCTGTCCTGGGGAAAATAAGTCCACTCCAAATGCTGATCATGACAATCATAGAAATTGCTGTCTTTGCTGGTAATGAACATCTGGTTGCTGAGATATTTATGGTACGTATTAGAGGATTTATACTTATCTAACTTTAGACATGGTTTGTGGTTACAACACATAATGGAAACCCACTCTATGCAGGGAAAGACCCTGGCAAGAGTTATATCACAGAAAATAGTAATAACAGTCCTCATTTATTTGAGTGCCTACTGTGAATCAGGAGTTTTATAGACATTATCTCATTTTGTTATCACAATACTATAAGGTAAGCGTTATTTTTGTTAATATTTATACAAGAAGAAAAACAAACAATTATGAGCACAGATACTAAATGACTTGCTGGAATCTGGATTAAAACCCAGATTTTTCTAACTCCAAAACTCTTCTCATTACATTACTAGAGGCCCGGTGCACAAAATTCGTGGACGAGGGGGGTGTGTCCCTCAGCCCAGTCTGCACCCTCTCCAATCCAGGATTGCCAGCTCCCAACCATTCACCTGCCTGCCTGCCTGATTGCCCTTAACCACTTCTGCCTGCCAGCATGATCACCCCCTAACCACTCCCCTGCCAGACTGATTGACGTCTAACTGCTCCCCTGTGGCCCAATTGCCCCCAACTGCCCTCCCCTGCTGACCCGGTCACCCCTAACTTCCCTCTCTTGCCAGCCTGGTTGCCCCTAACTGCCCTCCCCTGCCATCCTGATCACCCCTCATTGCCCTCCCCTGCAGTCCTGGTCACCCCTAACTGTCCTCCCCTTCATGCCCTGACACCCCCAACTGCCCTCCCTTGCAGGCCTTGTCCCTCCCAACTGTCCTCCCCTGCAGGCCTGATCACCCACAACTGCCCTCCCCTGCCATCCATCTTGTGACAGTCATATTGTGTCCACATGGGGGCAGCCATCTTTG
This sequence comes from Corynorhinus townsendii, assembly GCA_026230045.1. Lineage (NCBI taxonomy): Eukaryota > Metazoa > Chordata > Mammalia > Chiroptera > Vespertilionidae > Corynorhinus > Corynorhinus townsendii. The sequence goes on from JAPDVU010000004.1 coordinate 83,091,247, forward strand.
ACCACATGTGTGTTGGAGTGATAGTCAATTTGCATATTACCTGTTTATTATATAGGATATTTCCTATCAATGATCAATTCCTATTTCTTTCTCAACTACTAGGTGAATAGTCTTCCCTAAGTCTTTTGTTAAGGCCTAGGTCAAATTTCTTCTTCTCCATAAAAATATCATTGAGTAGCCCAGGAATTATAAATAGAATATTTCTGGGCACTCTCCAACAGGCTGTGTATGCTTCTGTTGAACATTTGATTCAACAGCAATTATTTTGACAACTTCCTAGGTGTCATGAGCTGGTGCTTCAGTGACAAGCAAAATAGTTAAGGTCCCTGTCATTATAGAATTTACAATATAACTGAGGAGACAGACATCAAACAAATAATCATACATTCCCTGACCCACTCATAGGCATGTGCATATGTGTGCATGTGTGCATGCAAACACACACACAAATATTACTATAAATGATAATACATAGAATGAAAAAATAAGTAGAGCGGATTATGAGAGAATGTAACTGAAAGGCCTAATTTAGACTGGGGAGACAAGGAAAGGCTTTCTGAGGAAATGACACTTAATCTGGACCTGAATGGCACATAGTAGTTTACTGAGGAGGAAAATCTTAAGTAAATTAATATAGTATCATATTCCTATCTTCATAAGGACAGAACAATGCCTTGGTACTCTGAACTTTCCTTCTAGAGGCAGGAAATGCAGAAAACTGGATTAAATCCTTACAGTATGCTAAAAGGGACCTAAAATATATTCAAATGAATCTTGGATCACCAGCTGGTTTTCATGTCATTATATAGCAGAGTGAAAAAATATGGGAAAGACCCAGGCTTTTAAAAAAATATGTATTTTTATTGATTTCAGATAAAGAAAGGGAGAAGGAGGGAGAGAAACATCAATAATGAGAGAGAATCATTGATTGGCTGCCTTCTGCATGCCCCCTGCACACACCCCCACCCCAGACTGGGGATCAAGCCCACAACCCAGGGATGTGCCGTGACTGGGAATTCAACCCAGACCTCCTGGTTCATGGATTAGTGCTCAACTACTGAGCCACACTGGTCGGGCTACCTAGGCTTTATGAAGCTTCACATCTTTAAATTGCAATTAAGTGAGTTTTATCTGTAATGTCAAGTAAATGCAAAAATTAACTTTGTTTTGTATCACATGCAAGCATAATATTTCACGGAGACTCACCCCTACCCTGGAAATATAACCTAAAATATATCGAGGGCCCACTAAGGACCATAGCACTTTATGAACATGGTCTCATTTATGTAGCTGGGTAATGTTTTCCCATTAGATTCAGAGAAGTATGGTAATTTTTCTAAAGTCACATCACAAGGAAGTACCTGACCTAGGATTAAAAGTCAGTTCTATGTGGCTCCAAAGCCTTTATAGTTTTTCTATTTACTGTCTTGCTTTATTCCTCTTTCTCTGACAAATTCTTTCTCTCTTGATCTACTTTTTTTTTTTATTGCTAAGCCAATAAAACAGTCCTTTCATTGACTTTCCTCCTGTAGTGAGATTCAGTTTCACCTTTTGCATGAATGTTTTGCCCCTTCAGGCCACTGATATTGGAGCATCAATGACGATTCATGCCTTTGGGGCCTACTTTGGCTTGGCTGTAGCAGGTGTCTTATATCGACCAGGCCTGAGACGGGGACATGACAATGAGGAGTCAGTGTACCACTCAGACTTGTTTGCAATGATTGGTGAGTAGGGATGAACTTGCTCGGTTCTTGTCTATTTGGTCAGGCATGAGGGAAGGTTAACTCCAGCACAGCTGAGAAGATCTTCAAGAAGGAACATCTTCTGAATGCTACTTCTGTTTATGCTGGCTCTCCTCCTAAGTCTTAGATAACTAAGTCAAAAGTAGAGACATTATCAGTCTCCAAGGCAAATTGCCTCCCCTAGATTGTCTTTCATATTAAGAACTAATATCTTTTTTTGTGGTTTACTTCAGGGACACTTTTCTTATGGATATTTTGGCCCAGCTTTAATTCGGCCATCGCTGAAGCTGGAGACAAAGAATACAGGGCCATTGTAAACACCTACTTCTCTCTTGCTGCCTGCGTGCTCACAGCCTATGCATTCTCCAGCCTCCTTGAGCACCGAGGCAAGCTCGATATGGTGAGTATCATATGAACCCTTGGGGGGGTAGGGAAAACATTTTCTTCTTTCCCCTCTTAGCTCTTCTGGCTGGCCTGAGAATTAAATTGACATGAAACAGATTAATAGGAGAGAATAACTAGACTTAATTATGTAGGTACATATGGGGATCCATATGACTATGTGATCTAAAGACAAATGGGACAGCTAAGTCTTATATGTCATTTTGAACTAAGGGGAAAAGTGCGTAGTGGTTTGAACTTCAAAGGGGAAGAAAGCAATTCACATGGAGATGGAGAAGCAAATGTTTGCTAAACAAATGTTTATTGGACCATCTTTAAGAATAGGACACAGAAAAGACTGAGCAAAAGGGCCTTGCTAGGCTTCTCCCTATCTATCACACCTAGTTCAGATTGAAAGTACAGTTACCAATGATCATAGTTTCCTTCCTGGACCAGTTTCTCTATCTAAATTCTTTCAGGAAGATTCAAGGTTCTTCTTGAGCCTTTTATTTCTTAAAATGAGCCAACTTAAAATAAACAATATCCCAAGGAAAAGCACATGTTGAAGTGGCAAAGGCTCCCCTTTACCCCATGGAAGTTCCACTAGGTGGCGCGAGTGGTTGGTCATTTCTGTGTCTCTGCTAAGCTGTCAGAACAGATCTCAACTCTGCAGAACTTAAAGAACATTTTGAAGAGAACAGTGTTCATTCCTTTCTTCATCAAATTGGTACTCTGGAAAATTAAAGTGTTATCAAGAAATTTACAGTCTAGGAGTGAATATAATCATGCAAAAATAAAAGATTTGAGGCGTTTTTCTCTACTAATAAAGCTAATTGTTAATAAAGCTATCTCCAAGTTCTTAGAAAATCTAAAACAGGACATGTCAAGAGAAGCAAAAGAGAATGGAGAAGGAAAGTTGTTTCTATTTTCCTAACTGCAAATATTCCTCTCAAAGAAATAGTTAAATGCAATGTGGGATCCTCAGTAAAATTCTGAAGAAGAAAAAGGACATTAGTGGGAAAACTAGTGGAGTTCAAATAAGGTCTTTAAGAATATCATAGCAATGCTAATTTTCTAGTACTATGGTTATGTATGATGTTAACATCTGGAGAAACTGGGTGAGGGATATATGGAAACTCTCTGCAGTATTTTTGCAACTTTTAAATAGTCTAAAATTATTTCAAAATAAAACATTTTTGCCCTGGCCAGGTGGCTCAGTTGGTCAGATGCCATCCAAAAGGTTGCTAGTTCAATCCCTGGACAGGGCACATGCCTGGGTTGCAGGCTAAATCTCTGGTAGGAGACATGCAGGAGGCAGGAATTGATGTTCCATTCTCACATAGATATTTCTCTTTCTCTCTTCCTCCTGTTTCCTCTCTCTCTAAAAATCAATGAAAATATTTTTAAAAGTAAATAAATGAAACTCATTTTTCAATGCCCCAAGTTGGTCCTTTGACTTTGTTGCCTGTGAGCTAGAGAAATGGCAGTGAAGGAGTGGTCCCCAGAGCAGTCACTCTTCTTTGCCAACTGGAGGGAGGAAAAGAATATTATCCCTTTATCAAACATAGCTAAGGATGTATTTCAATGCTCTACAAATTGCTTCATGAAGGAAAATTAGGGAAAAAATTATGCGCAAGTGGTTCTCTTTTTTAAAATATGTTTTTATTGATTTCAGAGAGGAAAGAAGAGGGAAAGATAGAAACATCAATGATGAGAGAGAATCATCAATCGGCTGCCTCCTGCACGCCCCCTACTGGGGATCAAGCCCACAAACTGGGCATGTGCCCTGACGGGGAATGGAACGTGACCTTCTGGTTCATGGGTCAATGCTCAAACACTAACCCACATTGGCCGGGCTGGTTCTCTTTCAAAAGTACTGCTGACCTTCCTCCTCGGCCAGGCAGCAATAATAGGATTTTCCTGACGAATTCTGGTAAACAGAAATTGGAGACTCTCCTCCATCCTCAAACGTCCTTTGTACAATGACACTTGTGAAAGCTGTTGTCTTTCATCTGGAATGCATGCCTTTAAATGTCTCTATAGTCCCTCTTCGAATACTGGAATAGCAGAGACTCAGAAAGCACACAACAGCCACAGGCCTCTGTTGGCTCATGACAACCACGAATGTGTTCCCAAATAGCACCAACAGGCAAAACCTGGATAGAATAATTGCTTTGCTTACTCCCCACCCTTCCACTACAAGTTATTTTATTTCCACACATCCCTCCCCATTCTGGTCTCTGATCACTCATACACTCCCAAGATACCCTGGCAAGAAAGATATCATGTCAACTGCTTGGAAGAAAGGCTTTCTGCAATTATAAAAAACACTCATTTTAAAAATAATTACTAGTCTTTTCAACTGAATATTGTGCCCTGGAGTCCATGAGTCCTTGATTCATTCAGTCCTGAACTTTGCCTGTTCAGCTCACTTCACTCATGTTTCCGGCTCCCTAAAGGTACACATTCAGAATGCAACCCTGGCTGGAGGTGTTGCTGTGGGCACTTGTGCAGACATGGCGATCCACCCATACATTTCTATGATCATTGGGATCATCGCAGGAATGGTCTCCGTACTTGGATTTAAGTTTCTGACTGTAAGTATGACAGATGCTGAGTGAAACTTTGATTCTGCACCATCATCTTCTCACATCCCACCAACAGAGAAAAGCTATGAAAATTGCTTTCATAAGCACCTTTCCTTGTTGTGAGTCATTTGCCTTCCTGTCAGAGGTCCCATTCACATCTTAGTGTCCAATGTTTATACTCTTTCCTGACTTCTTTTGGGTAGCAGGAAAGAATCCAATATTTGCTATTTATCGCTTGATAGGATGGAATGTCAAGTACTGTGTTCCTTTCCAAAATACCATTAAATTTTTTTTAAATTTAAATTCTTTATTGTTTAAAGTATTACATAAGTCTTCTCTTTCCCTCATTGACCTCTCCCTGGCCACCCCCATCCCCCAGCACGTGCCCTCACCACTCCCCTCCCCGTCTGTATCCATTGGTTATGCTCATATGCATGCATACAAATCCTTTTGTTGATCTCTTATCCCCTCACCCCCCACCTTCCTTCATAGGCTGGCAGTCTGTTCGATGATTTTTTGACTCTGGTTCTATTTTGGTTGATGATGTTTGTTTTGTATAACTAAGAACTCTGTGCTCTTTAAAGGGGGACTTAGGATAAGATCAGTAAGTAAGAAGGAGTAGGAGTTCAAATCACTTGCCTTCAAATCCATCCACCAAACACTAAAAGGAACAGTTTTGCCACCAATGTTTTCAGATTCTTTGACTTAAGTAGGTTTTAGATCTGGATGGAGAAGTGGACTGTAAGTGGGTTTTAGATATGGATGGAGAATTGGATTGTAGATAAAATGTTTCCTGCATGATCTTTTATTTCAGTTATAGAGTACTATATATCTAATGAAATAAGCTTCACTCTTTTTTACCATTTCAGCCAGTTTTTGCTACTAAACTGAGGATCCACGATACATGTGGGGTCCATAACCTACATGGCTTACCTGGTGTGGTAGGAGGCCTCGCAGGCATTGTGGCAGTGGCCTTGGGAGCATCTGACACGTGAGTGAAACAATGAGTTTTTCTGCCTCCCCTCCCACCATCCAATAATGTTTTCTCTCACTCTGTGAAATCCAATGATGAGAAAGCCTGTTCTTTAGCAGTCCAGGCCAAAGCTGTAAGTATTGTCCTTACTGCAGAAAATAGAATTTATTGGAAGATGTGTCTTAATATTATTAATGTTTCGGTTTTGTTTTGTGGTATATTTTTTGCGTAAATTAACAGTGCTAATTTAAATTTGTATACCATAGATATTGTCTTCTAGTTGATAGGGCAATTTGATCATCACCATCAGATTACAGTAGGCTTACTTTTTTACTTGATCCCAGCAAAATGGGGCATGTAGGGCATAAGTGATGAGCTCAGCAGTCATTTCCATCCAACTCACAAATAAGAATGGGTTAGCGTAACATGGAAAGCAGTTGGATCTGGAGAAGCAGAACACTGGCATGAGGCTCCAACTTGTCTACTAACTAGTTATGTGGCCTCTGACAAGTTACTCAACCTGTATCCTCTTCTGGCTGTGTATCCTATATTGTGTGAAACAATATTGAAGCAATTTGATATGAGTGTCATCCATGCCAAACAGCTAGGAAGATCATAGAGTACAGATCACTCGGAGAGCAAGTATGGAGGAAGCAAAATGCCCAATTTTTAAAGACCACTCAAACCATGAAGAAAAGGTGAATGTGTGTTTGAAAATGTCTCAAGACAGACAATAGTGAAGTCAAGGCTGGGGGTTGGGGTGGAGGAGGGAGTGGGATGGAGGGAGTCAATGGGGAGTAAAAAGGGAACATCTGTAATACTTTCAACAATAAAGATAAATTTAAAAAAATAAAGAAAATGCCTCAAGATTACTACTAGCTAGAGTTACATAATTTGAAAAGAAAAACCTCTTCAATTTTAACAGATTAAAATTTAACCCTGTTGAGACCAGTAATAATAAATATTTGAAAAACTTGCTTATTCACATTTCCTACTGGATAAAAAGTTTCCTTCTTCCATTTGTGTATTTGATTGAGTTTTCTGTATGTTTTATTTTTTTACCCCTTTTACAAATTTGGAAGACATCTCCAAAAACATATACTAGTACATATTGTTTCAGCTCTCTCCAGCACCAAACAGGCTGTTAAGACCAAACTTAAAGTGTTTCAATGCTTTAAATCAAGCATGATAAAAGCATGTATCAATGAACCCAACTCCTAGGGTTATAGTGTATAAACACTGCAAACACTCTAAAGAGGTGCCTCATGGTGAAGAATAGAGGGATTATTGAGCATCATTCCTAGACCAGTTCCACAGATGCAGTAAAACAGTCTATCTGGCTTGTGAGCTGGGTCTGACTGCGTGGCCAGATTTGGGGCAGGTTTCAAGGTTGAGAGTCTAGTTCTTGGGTCTAGGTGTAGCAACAACTTCTCAATTTACTCAGGAGGAGTTGTGGTAGGGAGGGACATTATGGAAAGCCCACTCAGGTAGGTAAAATGCACACGTCCCATGCACCAGTTAAAACAGTCCAAGAACCAAGACTATTAACCCACATTGTGTCTCTTCAGAATATTAAAATGCAACTCTGGTTTTTTGCTAAGCATAGGACAAAGAGAAGTTAATAATGCTGTTAATTTCTTTTTAAACAAGTGTTTTCCAAGCCTGTTTTTATCATGGAACACTTTTCATCAAATATATCTTTTAATACCTTGTAAAAGATCTTGGCAATTTCTGGTAAAATTAACAGTAAATTTACAATAAAAGAAAATCAAACAAATAAATATATATTAAATGTTAAATCTCATTAGCAATCAAAGAAATGTAAATGGAAACATTACCAATTCTTCAGTTATTAAGTTGACAAGATTAAATGAATAACAATACAGAACGGTAGCTAAAGTAGAGAAATGGGTATATAAATTGTACACTTTTGAATTAGCCCATGTGTAGTTTATTATCTTTTACCAATAATCTCATTTCTAGATAGGTTTCATTTTAGAGAAATTATTGGGCAAGTTCACAATGTTCATAAGAGGATGTATTCTCACAGCATTTAAAAAATATATATAAAACACTGAAAGCAATCTGAATATTCCACCTATAGTTGGATAATTATAGTATATTTGTACAGTGTAATACTCTGTAGCAACTAAAATTATGATCAGATTGACATTTATTGACATAAAAAGACATTGAGATCTAATGGAAACATTAGTATTATGATTGCATTTTGTAAAACTACATGTTTTATATTCTATACTGGTAAAATTTGAGGAAAATTAGTTTCCCTTATTTTTTTAAAATAAATCTTTATTGTTCAGATTATAGTTGTGCCTCTTTTTCCCCCCATAGCTCCCCTCTACCCTGTTCCCACCCCATCCTCTGCCCTTATCCCCCTCACATTGTCCTTATCCATAGGTGTATGATTTTTGTCCAGTCTCTTCCCGTACCCCCACACCCCTTTCCCCCCGAAAATTGTCTGTCCACTCCCTTTCTATGCCCCTGATTCTATTTTAATCACCAGTTTATTCTGTACATCAGATTTTTTATCCACTTGATTTTTAGATTCATTTAATAGATATGTATTTGTTGTTCATAATTTTCATCTTTACCTTTTCCTTCTTCTTCCTCTTCTTAAAGAATACCCTTCAGCATTTCATATAATACTGGTTTGGTGGTGATGAACTCCTTCAGCTTTTTCTTATCTGTGAAGCTCTTTATCTGACCTTCCATTCTGAATGATAGCTTTGCTGGGTAGAGTAATCTTGGTTGTAGGTTCTTACTAGTCATCACTTTGAATATTTCTTGCCAATCCCTTCTGACCTGCATTGTTTCTGTTGAGAAACCAGCTGACAATCGTATGGGGGCTCCCTTGTAGGTAACTAACTGTTTTTCTCTTGCTGCTTTTAATATTCTCTCTTTGTCTTTTGCTCTTGGCATTTTAATTATGATGTGTCTTGGTGTGCTCCTCTTTGGATTCCTTTAGTTTGGGGTTCTCTGTGCTTCCTGGACTTGTAAGTCTATTTCTTTCACCAGTTGGGGGAAGTTTTCAGTCATTATTTCTTCAAATAGGTTTTCAGTATCTTTCTCTCTCTCTTCTTCAGGCACCCCCATAATTCAGATGTTGGTACGCTTGAAGTTGTCCCAGAGGCTGCTTACACTTTCTTCATATTTTTGGATTCTTTTTTTCTTTTTGCTTTTCTGGTTGGGTGTTTTTTGCTTCTTTGTATTTCAAATTTTTTTACTTCATTCTTGCGATCTTCTAGTCTGCTGTTGGAGCTTTGTATATTATTCTTTATTTCAGTCAGTATATGCTTAATTTCCAGTTGGTACTTTTCATATCCTAGAGGGCTTCACTAAATTTATCAGTGGTTTCTTGAAGATTCTTGAAAAGCCTTATAACCATGGTTTTGAACTCTATATTCAGTAGTTTGCTTTTCTCCATTTCTGTCATTTGTGACCTGTTTCTTTGTCTCCACATTTTGGCTGCATCCCTGTGTTGATAGAGTGGCTTTGTGTGCTAGGTGTCCTATAGGGCCCAGTGACTCAGCCTCCCCAATTACCTGAGGTGGACACTCTTGGTGCACCCCTTTGTGGGCTGTGTACACAATCTTGTTGTAGTTAAGCCTTGATTGTTGTTGGTATCACTGGGAGGAATTGGCCTCCAGGCACATTGGCTGTGAGGATCAGTTGTGTCTACGATGGGAGAACTTTTGTGCTGGAGACACCCTTATGGGGCAAGACTTGCTTCAGTGAGGCTTCGGAGCTCACTGAGTCTGCCCCCTGAGTGTGTCCCTTATGGATCTGAGGAGTTGTAATCTGGATGGTCCCACTCTGACCACTGGATACACTGGCTCTTGGATCTCTAAGGAGGTGCAAATTTAGCCTCTGCCTGAGGCCACCCAACAGGAGCTACAGAGAGATCTGCAGATTCCTCTTCTTTGTTTGGGGTTTGGAGGTGCCCAGATGAGGCCCAGCTGTGAAACAATGCAAGCTGCTGTAGAGCCTTGGGCCTTCTTTTGGAAATTTTGAGGCTCTCTGACCCAGCTGCAGCTTGTTAGGTAATTTTAGATTGCAAAGAGGCAGGCCATTCATATGCAAAAGCCTCTGAACACAGTTTGGGTGGGGCTGGGTCTCAGGGAATGAACAGGGCAGAGCAAACAGCTATGGTTGACAGTCAGGCCTGCCCTAAGAGGCTCCTAGGGCTCAGTGTCCCAAGGTAATCGCTGCAAGCATCTCTGAGAGAAAGCTGCCCTCATGATCCAGCCCACTGCCAGACAGTCCAGTTTCTCCCCTTATGAGTCTGGGTCCCCAGAGTCTTGCCTGGAACTGGAGTTCAGAGCAGTCAGGGGCTTGTGTCTCCCTCCTGATTGAAACAGACAACCTCGTACTCAGTTGCCAGCCCTTTCTGCGCTCATGCCTCTGTACCTCCGCACTTTACTTTTGCACCTCCTCTGCCTTCCTGTGGTTCTGGATGATGTCCGTTTTGTCTTTTAGTTGTAGTTTTGAAGTGGTTGTGTGAGGCAGCAAGTTGAGGTATTTACCTGTGCTGCCATCTTGGTTTCCTCACAGTTTCCCTTATTTTTTAATTAGTGTATTTTAAAAGTATTTTTATAATGATCATGTGTTATTTCTATAATTTTTATATAGCAGAAATATTTAAACCCTTTAAATAAAAAAATAAATAAATAAAAATTAATCTGAATTTAGTGCATCTTTCCCTTGAATGATGATGAAACACCAACACAATCCCATTTTAAAATTGTTTGCTTTCATACAATCACTTCTTCAATCTTTCAAAAACTGTTTACTGATTGCCTGCTAAGAGAGAGGCATGTGCTAAGGAGATTTCTACATTCCTAGTCCATTTGTCATTCATGTAACAACACCCTATGCATTCCAATAGCTTACTATTATAATCATTAATTTCCAAAGTTGATGTAGTTTTTTACACATTTAATTTTAAGGTAACTAGTTCTAATATTACATAAAGATATACTTTAGTGTCTTCAATGAGTTGTTTCTACAATATTTGCTAAAATGAGCTTTTTTGAGCTTACTGACTTTTTAATTTCACTATAATTGTTGCTATTGGGATGGGGTGAGGAGAGATAGAAGCTCATATTTGTTGTATACATTACTTTATCCTCAGTGCCTAGAAGAGAAACTGGTATGAGAAGCTCAATAAACACACTTTTTGAATGAATCAGATCATGTATCCAAACCTGATACCAAGTTTTTCAGAGAGGGAGGGGTGGGAGAGAGAGAGAGAGAGAGAGAGAGAGAGAGAGAGAGAGAGAGAGAGAGAACTCATGGACATAAAAACAGTGTGGTGACTGCAGGGTGGAGAGTTAATGGTGATGGAAAAACTAAAATAAAGTAAAAAAATAAAATCAATAATCGTAATTACAGAAAGCAGTATTTTTTATATTTTTTATTTATTTTTACTTCCTAGGTCTACTCCAGCCATGCAAGCAGCTGCTCTGGGTTCTTCCATCGGAACAGCCATTGTTGGAGGGCTGATCGCAGGTCAGCATAAAAATAAACACTTCCCGTAGCTCATGCTCTCAGCTTGACAGATTATTCATAAACATATTGATTGGTAAATTTGAAAATGTACTAAACTTCTGACAACAATCATGTAAGTGCAAGGGGATGCTTTTCTAACAGTAATTACTTTAATGTAAATATTTACTTAATTACTATGCAGGTTAAGTTTTCCTCATCAGCGTCTGTGTCATAACATGGCTTATTTCCCCCCCACTTCACAGGTTTAATTCTAAAGTTACCTATCTGGGGACAGCCATCTGACGAGAACTGCTATGATGATTCTGTCTTTTGGGAGGTACTGTGCACTGTTCTAAATAAGGATGTAAATGATGACTCCACTAGTGAGTTTTGCTCACCTCAAGCCTAGATGTGTGTGTATTTGTGTGATGAAATGAAATGAAATCCCTTTGTATAGAGAGAAATTAAGGCAATGTGTGCAGACAGATAAAATCAGAAGTTATGGCATTTTCCAAAGCAGATATTAGATGAAGAAAAGACTGAAGCAAGTGTCCTTTCATTCCTCTGAGAGTTATTAAAAAATCTATTCATTAAAATAATAGGGACCCTGGGCATGAAATTTTATACCATACAGAAAAATAAGCAAAAATGGTGGAAAATAAAAGGTTGGAGAATCTCAGTGAATTCACAATAAGAGGTTCTGTGAATAACAAAACATCAGCCTCTTTCTATCCTCTGGTTTCTACCTCTTTATTCCACTGTAAATAATTTTCTCCCAAATTATTTCTTGCAAAGCTTAAGAGTGAGAGACGTTTGGGTGTGTTCAGCAAGATTTCCAGGGAGAACAGGCTTGGGAAAAGGCAATGTAGTCAGGGTGGGTGTGGTAAATATTTTTGTTCTTTTCTCTTTTCCTCAACAATTTGTATAACCAATTCTTTCTAAGCATGGAAAATGATTACAGAAAATACCTTTGTTTCAGTAGCAATCTCTGACAGGCCCAGTGAAAAAAGCTATAAAGTGCCCTAACCTTGTTTTCTCTCCAGGTCCCTAGGTGGAGAGAACATGACCATCATTTCCATGAACATCATGGCCACAACCACTTGGAACCTGAACTTTAAGTTTCATTCCTCTGCCTCCAATTCCTTTCCCTTCATCTAGAATCAAGTTTAAATAGACAAAAAGCATCCAGCGAAAATATGGACCAGAAGAGAAGATCCTGACTCACAAATGTTCAGTGTAAAAATGTCTTAGCATAATGTTGTGTTTTCTCCTGATATTCACTGATTGTTTAGTTGAGGGCATATGACTCATAAAGCAGATGGTCAAGCCTGGCCAGTGTGGTCAGTGGTTGAGCATCAATCCAGGAACCAAGAGGTCACTGGTTCGATTCCTGGTAAGGGCACATGCCCAGGTTGCTGGCTCGATCCCCAGTAGGGGATGTGCAGGAGACAGCCAGTCAATGATTCTCTCTCATCACTGATATTCCTATCTCTCTCCCTCTCCCTTCCTCTCTGAAATCAAATATATATATATAAAATGATGTCAAATATATATATATATGTGTGTATATATATATATATATATATATATATGATGATGATGATGGTCAAGACTACTCTTGACCAGTGGGTAGATACAGAATGAATATTTGATGCATATTCATATATATTCCCAATGGAAGCAGATTTACATAGAATCAACACTTTCTAATCATATCACTTTCTTAAATGTAGTTACTATGTCTTCAGTCCCAAAGATTATACAACTGAAGCCAGTGAACCAATAATGTATACACAAATCTATTTAAGAAACATGTATTGAGAGACTAGTTTGAATTGAAAATGCTCTTATCTAATGAAAAAGGATACCAAAAAAGAACTACCAACTACCATTATTTCATCTTAAGGTAAAAAGATAAGCCTGACATCACAAAAATGGTACGGACATATTCAGAATAAAAGACAATTATTTAAATTAAATTAAATTAAACTTAGCCTTCATAAAAAAAACTAATAAATTCTCAAATGTACTTAAAAAAAAAGACTGTAAGGAAGCTCCATATATTTTACTCATTGATTTGGTATTTACGTACCTAGCTAATTGGTTCTCTCTTGCTCTCCTTCTCCCTCAAATCTCTGGAGAAACATGTAAATACATGCAAACACACATTATGTATTGATTGTTGTATCTGTACATAGTATAGATTCAAAAAACTAGAAATACATAGAGCAGTAATATGATTCTTTTTTTCTAGTGCTTTCTTGATTTAAAAAATGGTAGAGTTAGTAATGTTACGTCTTTGCTTGAATATTCTTATGCTTAATTTCTTTTGTATGTTTACTATTTGCCAAAAGAACTCACATGCTGTCTGACAAAGTCTATTTTGTATAAAATTTCAATGAATTAAATATTATTATAAAATATAGCATCAGTCTTTGGCTCTCCTTTCTTCCTCTCTTTCTATTTATTTATTTATTTATTTATTTATTTATTTCGGTTATAAGAATTCATTTTAATAACAACCACATACACACACATGCACACACACACACACAGACACACATACAGATACTCATCATATTTATTCCATACTCAAACCAAATAAATTGTTCCATTATTATGTATTCACTATAAAATTTAAATTAAAGTCTTATAGGATAAATTTTAAAGAGCTGAGTTTTAGAGAAGGTAACTCATCATTATATTTAGTCATATAAAATCATTTCTAGGAAAATAAAATATATTTTTCTTCTTTCTGAAAGCTCTTAATATTTTTCTTCTATTTCTGATATCCTGGAATCTTACCAGGATGTACCTAAGCATCACTAAGGAAAACAGCCCTGCTGTAATTAATAGAACTTCAATTCTTGAATGCTAGAAATTAAAAATTACAATAGCAAATCATTAAACACGAGAGGCCCAGTGCACAAAATTTGTGCACTCCCTCAGCCTGGCTTGCACCTTCTCGTAGTCTGGGAGCCCTCAGGGGATGTCTGACTGATGGTTTTGGCTCTCTCCCCACAGGGAGCAGGCCTAAGCTGGCAGTGGGACATCCTTAGTGCTGCTGCAGAGGCGGGAGAGTCTTCGCCACTACCATTGAGCTTGCCAGCTGTGACCTGGCTCAGGGCTTCTGGCTGAGTGGCACTCCCCCCGTGTGAGTGCACTGACCACCAGGGGGAAGCTTCCGTGTTGAGCATCTGCCCCCTGGTGGTCAATGTGCATCATAGAGACCAGTCATTCCACTATGTAGTCGATTTGCTATTAGCATTTTATTATATAGGATTTTATTCCTCTTACAAATAGTTTATTTATAGTATTTCCCTAGACAAATAGATGATTTCTTTTACATGTACATCAGTTTCTCTTTCCTATGAGCTTTTGGAAATGTGCTCATTTATAAATATGAAACCCACTGTCCCCTCCTTTCTGATCATCACAAAGAATCATTTTTGCTACCAGGATGTCCCAACACCCTTCCTTCTGTGCTGATCATAATGCAAAACTTAAGTTTACTCAGGTACTTTGCAAAAGGTTAAAATTTGATGTGCTAAGGAAGTGGGTTGTGATGGTCATCACCTCTGACTTGTGAACACTCCCTCCTATCTTCCTACAATGCTGTTCTTAGAAACAGCAACATTTTATTTTTTAAAATTCTGAGTTAGTGGTCTTTATTTCCCAATAGTGTATATACTCTTTTTATCTCTGTCGCCTGGAATTCAATGATACATTTTAATCTGAAGACTTAAGTCTGCTTCTGCTCAGATAAGCTCTCATACTATTTAATAACTTCATCTGCTTCATCTCTTCATTTTTATTCTTTTAGCACCGTTTTTATTCACCCAGAAAGTCAACTGCATTTGTTATCCAAATCTATTATTTTCCCACCTTATCTCATTGGTTTTAACAGAGAATCTCTGTTTCTTTTATTCATATTGCGTGCATGTGTGTGTGCACACAAATTACGGTCCATTTTTAGAGATCCAGTGAAGTTTTCTTTTTTTGTCTGTGTGTGTGGGCATGCATGCCTATGTGTGCTGTGCTTGAATCTCCTTGTTTTTATGATTTTGCATATTGAGGAGCAGGGGCTTCTTTTTGTTCAAGATCAAAATCAAAATCTAACCCAGCTCTGTCAACACTTAAATAACATCTATATGCTATCTGTTTAAAAAAAAAGCAACAATAGCATTTAAGATGTCCAGTAGGATGCAAAACTACCATCCTCTGGAGCATTTTCTCAATCCATTGAGATTTTGGCTTCCCGGCAATTGTCATCAGTTTGGCTCAAATAAATTCACAAAAGTTCTCTGTAGGTTTGGACATTTCTTATATTGAAAGTGCAATTAACAAACAGTAATTTTTATATTGGATATATTAGAAAGACTATAAAGACAATTTGCTAAAACTACAACAATAAGGAAAACAGAAATTGCCTTTGCATTAGGTGTAAACCAGACAATAATGAAGATTGGAAAGTATACAACATGATGTAGAATGACTCTTCATTCAGATTGTTTGTCACGTTTCTTCATGTTATTTAAAGAGCCTGAAGCTGAGCTACTTTTTGTGTAATTTATGCCAGGAAGAAGATGGGAAATTTTTATCAGCAGACTCAAAGGAGAGCCCTTGGCCTTACAACAAGAATTGGTGAATAAATATATACGTATGGATTTTTATTCTCTAGTGCCTTTTTCTAGTTTTAAACAAGTTTTTAAATAACATGCCAATCATTAGATAACAGGGATTTGACAATGATGACTTTTACCTCAACTCTGTGCTCCAGGAAAGAGCAAAAGTTAATAGAAACAACCCTTTTATGTTTCACAAAACAGCTTATTGAAAAAACAACCCTTTCCCATATAATTTAGAAAAAACTCACACAAGCCCTATGATGATGTCAGGCACAAACCCTCCACATTCCCATTGAGGAGGAGCAAAGTCTGTCACCCCAAAAATATGCCTTTTGAGGATATTAATTAAGCTGGTGATTTTTAAGAACAAAAGACACAGAAAAGAGCCTTTTACCTCCTCCTCACTTGTGAATTCAGATAGAAAAATCTGCTCCAGGAAGAGAGATCACCTTAGCATAAGTGTAGCAGACAGGGAGCAGCCTGGCCAAGTATGTTAGACTCCCTTCTGCGTCCCATTGTTTCTGGGGGACCCAGAAATAATTTGTTTACCAAATGTTTGCTCCTTCTTATCTACCTGTGAATTACCTATCTTCTCCTTAAAGTCCCAGACCATTACCTCCTATTCCTTAGATGGCATTTAAGCCTCGACTGTCCGATATGTCCTCAGGTTTCATTTAAGTCAGCTCATTACCAGATTTGAATAAATTCTTATGGAACACTTGCATGTAAATATGTAATAAACTTGGTTTTCTGTCTTGTTCATCTGTCTCATGTCAATTTATTAACCAGCCAGAAGAACTAAGAGGGAAAACACAAGAAGATGCTGGCCTCAGGGTAAAATATTCTCTGAGCTACTACTACTACCCCATCAAGCTGCCCTTTCATCCCACTTGCACACGCCCTAGTCTTTCTGGTCTTGCTCACTCCTTTCAATATATTTTTTTATATTGATTTCAGAGAGGGAGGGAGAGGGAGAGATAGAAACATCAATGATGAGGGAGAATTATTGATTGGTTGCCTCCTGAGTGCCCTACTGGGGATTGCGCCCACAACCCAGGCCAGTCACGGCACAGGAATCGAACCATGACCTTCTGGTTCATAGGTTGATGCTCAACCACTTAGCCACGCCAGCTGGGCTCTATGCTGTTAAGATACTTGCAGACTTTATTATGATCACAACCTTCTCATTATCATAATAGTCCCGTTCTCTCCTTTGCAATAATTATTTTGAATTAAGTCTCTGTGTACTAAAACTGTTGGTTGTGTGTTTTTCATTTGACAAATTTTGTTGAATGTTGAGATAATAGATTTTTGGATTACATTGATATACATAAAGTTAGGTTAAATTTCACACTAAAGAAGAACTTGGCGGGGGGGGAGGGGAATCAAGCTTGTTAAATTAATTAAACAAGGAGGTCATTAGACCAAGGTGCTCTAATGCTGAGAGGCCTATGTAAGCAAACCAAAATCTAAGCCTGTGAACACCTCAAGGTTACAAAATCAAATGCTAAGGATAAACAATTACAGACACTCAGCTAGGCTTTAGGCTATAGATAATTAAATAATTACCTTATTTTGCTATTGCCTTTTCTGTATAAAAGTCTCTCTCCAACTTCCTGTGTGTGGAGCCCTCCTAACCACTTCTGATTTAGCATTACATAATTTGAATCAGTTTTTGCCCAAAAACTCTTAAAAGGTTTAATATGCCCCAGTTGATCTTTTAATAAATTCAAAGGTAAATGTGAAAATGTATATAGAGACTTCTACTCATTTGCATTAAAGATTCTAAGGTGATGTTTATGTAACTATTCATAACCTAAAAGTATAAATACTGTATATCTATCCATAAACCCCAAATATATTTCATTTCTGTCTCTTTTTTAAAATTTCTTTCTAATTTCCTTTTTACTGTTTCCTTCAACCTTTCATTGCACTAGAAGGCATCCCTTTCTCGTCTCTATGGCTTCTTTGTGTCACTGCCCCTCCTTATCCCCATCTCACCCTTCCCACACCCTCCTGGTCTCAGGCTCCTCCTGAGGGAGAGCCCAAGGCCTAGCCCAACTTGAAGGCACTGAAACAATGATTTGGGGATGTTTATGCCTTATCTGTTCCAAAATCATATAAAGTGGAAAATAATGCTACAGAAGACCAGAGAAACACCAAGAAATGCTTAGAGAAATGGAGATATACTTTACTATTATTACGAGCGAGCCCAGAGAAAAATGTCTTTCAAATTCTGAGCCAAAAACATGGAGGAAACTTTCCCTATTTATACTTTTTCCAGTTCTTTGTCTCCCAAATAAGGATTTTCCTGGTCTGCTTTTCAAGTTCTTAAAGAGCCCTATGTGCTGTGGCCTTGAGACCATAACTAAAGGCCTGGCCTGGCACCAGCACTGATAACTCTGTCTGGGGATGGTTTATGGCCTCTCTAAAATGGGAGTAAGCAGATTTTGTAGGACCAGACAATTAAAAGGGCAGAGACTAGACTATAGGCTAATAAGAATGTGTATTAGGTTAATGGCACAGGTTCAGGTTGCTAGATGCCAAAAATGTCTCATTTTCCCCATCAATAACACTTCTTAGATTCATTGGATGACTTAAAAATCTCAAAATCTACTCAAATGACCTATTTCTGGAAGTTTTTGGTGTTTTTTTTTGTTGTTGTTGTTGTTGTTTTTGGTTCACATTTTAAATCTGAGTCATTAGTTTATAAATTATTGACTATAATTTTAGACAGTTGGTGAAATTTTGCCTGTTTTTAGACTTTACCAATCTTTGTTTCCACCAATAATCTTAAACCCTTTATTTTACAATTTGAGAAGGCTTTGCCTAAGGAGGGAAGGATATGAGACTATGCTTTATTCACCTGGAGATTTTATCAGAACTGAACAAATATATTCAAGAGCCATAATTTACTGATTAGGTAGCCGCTTTCATCAATAACTGGTTACATTTTTGTATAAATGTATATATTCATTCACTTTTAGCTTCTTACCCAGGATGACACTGTTGTGCCTGTTTGTTTGCAGTGCTGTTTATATTCTGGGCGATGTAATAGGAGTTTTCTAGCTGTATCCAGATTACTCACCCATGCATATAGTAATATCTAATGAATTAATCAAAATAATTCTTCTGCTTTTAGAATATTTCATATTGCTTACACTATAGGATTTATAAAAGGAATTTAGTTAAGTTATAATGGATTGTTAAATATATTTGGGAAAATGTGAGCTATATTTTAAATTTATTGGGTCTAAAGAACTAAAAATGTCAGTTTACATAAAGTACCTTATAGAGTGCTTGGCATGGAGTAGATTTTTTTTAAATGGAAGCTTCTCTTCTCAAAA
This sequence comes from Corynorhinus townsendii, assembly GCA_026230045.1. Classification (NCBI taxonomy): domain Eukaryota; kingdom Metazoa; phylum Chordata; class Mammalia; order Chiroptera; family Vespertilionidae; genus Corynorhinus; species Corynorhinus townsendii. The sequence continues at coordinate 83,110,414 of JAPDVU010000004.1, forward strand.
GCATTTTACAGAGATGGATATGATTAAGAGAAAGGAGGCCTAGTACTGCCTTTCTTTGGGGGGAAATACACCTTTCATTTGTTTTATATTCACAACAGAGCTGCTTCCATCTCACTCAGTGATTGGCAGAAGGGAGAGTATGTTGTCCAAATGGTGTTATTAATTTTAGAGACTGAGATTTTAAAAATTTGAAACACAAAGAGCTAGACTCAGCCTGGGAGCTCTCCACAATTACATTCTGCCACCTGGAAAAAGCTGATTTGAAAGAACCTACTTAATAAAGGATAGAGAGATGTAAAAAATCCACATGGATTTTAAAACTGATTACAAATCATTCCTGAGCCCCAGCTACCCATGCATTGCTAGGTTCCTTAAGCATAATCATGCTCATCAACGTGGATTTCTGGACTTACAACTGGACACCCTAGTAAATACGACACAGGGAGAGTCAGGAAGACATCAGGACTATGTACTCTTGCTGAAAATATACCACGTACATGGCTCCAGGCTTTCTAGAAATGCACTGTGAGAGCTGAATCACAGAAAAGGAGTAAGACGCCACTGTGAAGTTCTCAAGCTGTGGTGCAACACAGGTCAGCTCAGTGTGGAAAATAAATAAAATAAAGATCATTGGTCCAACTGGCTGGAAGGGGTCGCTGTGGAGGCAGGATGGCTGGCGCGCGGGTGCGCGGGTGCGCGGGTGGTCCCAGGAGCGAACGCCAGGTGGCAGTGCTGTATCTGCACTAGCAAACTAGCAAACTAGCAAGTGCTCAGCGCCAGCGGCAATGTTGTCAGCAAGGTGACCCTCGGTGCCTTCTCGGTTCCCAGTTTCCCAGTGACTGCGCCGCATCCTGGCCCTGTGCGCAGACTCCCACCGCTGCTGCGCCCCGCGCCTCACCGCCTTGTCCCCTCTCCCCAAGCGCCGCCTCTCGCGCCTGGGCACCTGCCAGTCGCACCGTTGCCAGAACCATTACCAGCCGCGGCTGTGATGCAGTGCCTCCAGGGGTCCTCAAACTTTTTAAACAGGGGGCCAGTTCACTGTCCCTCAGACCGTTGGAGGGCCGGACTATAGTTTAAAAACAAAAACAAACTATGAACAAATTCCTATGCGTACTGCAGGCCGGGAAGAGTGGGCTGCTAAGCAGGACAGGCAGCGGCACCCGGTGGGCCGGATAAATGTCCTCGGCGGGCCACATGTGGCCCGCTGGCTGTAGTTTGAGGACCCCTGCGTGGTCCTCGCTGCAGGCCGCCTTTGGAAAGTACTTCTCGTCCCTTTAGGTGCAAGTCAGCGTGCCCAGGGTCCTATGCGCACACTGTCAAGGTCACCGTGCCCCTCTGGGTGGTCCTCCCTTCCCATCCTCATGAAGGAGAAGCAGAGGACCAGGTCACTTATCCGCATCATGAGTGGCTGCCTGCTGGCCGCTGTCTCCAAGCTGTAGTTTGACAAGCCGGGGCTTCTCCGTGCTTTCTCATCCACACTGTGCTTCTTGCTTCAGAATATTTTCTCCATAAAGGTACTGAGAGAGTTGTGGATCCACCATTTCCAGCTGCTGCACATCTTGGGCTGCCACACCTTCTTCTTTATGATCCCCACTTGGGTCCTGGTGGACCCACTGCTTTCCTGGTCAGCAGTGCCTGACCTAGTGTCCCAGTGGCCCTGGACACTCCTGCTCCTGGCTGTCAGCGCCTCCTCCCCATCAGGACAGGGGACACGGGCACTAAGAAGCACTATCAGAGCCCCCTGGAGATGTCCCACCACAGCGTCCTCTTCCCCCAGCAAGGGGACTGTCCAAATGACCACAGCCACATCTTAACAGACCACTTCCCAAACTCAGACAATTTGAACCACTCTGACATACAGAGCCTAGCAGTGATTTTCAACCACAAGAATTTTGAAAACATGCAGTATCTATTTAGTGAGGGGCACTGATCTCTTTTCCCTTAGACTGTCACATTTAAAAATGACAACAGCCAACACAATAGCCGTCTGGTGTGAATGAATCAAAATTATACCTATTTTTTTTTTTTTTGTCAGATTGACAAAATTTTTGTTGTTGTTGTGCCACAGAATTTTAGAGTTTATGTGCCATGAGATGAAAAGGGTTGAAAATCCCTGGCTTAGAGGAAAGGGTGGTCCATTCTGTGACTCCTCCCCCACCCCCAGCAGGATCAGAAACTAATGACAACCAGTGAATGGAAGCCCAGTCTCGGGGTCCTGCACAGCCATCAGAGGACTCTGGGGCCCCTGGCTCGGGTCAGCAGGAGGCCCTCCCTGCAGTGAGGACCACTGCCTTGTGGCTCAGGTGTTTCCTGCCTTCTTCCTGTGGCGGTCATCTGTGGGCGGTGACGCTATGGACAGCTTGGCCAGGGTTGACCCTCCTATGAGCACTTACTGCCCAAGTATGTATTTCAGAGTTCCTGTTCTGCTTCCCAAATAGCATTTCCAGAAAATACCCTGGAAAGGCGGGATTGCTGGGGATACAGACCTTGGAGTGGGCAAGAGATGGACACAGTTTCCCCATCAGTCCCTTGGCCATTCGCAGCTACTGGCAAGTGCTCCCAGGAGAACAGCTATTGCTGCGAGCATGGAATTCTTAGAGGCTGATTCTTTGACCTGCAAGTCAGAGCCCTGTGTTTTGGGATCCAGAGGGAAGGGCTGAGCTGGCCAGGGTTCCTCTAGGGGCATTAAGGAGGAGGTGACTGTGGGGGCTGGGAGAGGGGTCATTAGGAAATCTTATTCAGTGTTTCAAGCTCTATTTCTTTCTTTTCTTTCCTTTTTTTGGTCTTTTCTGGTGGATTTTCACTGCTGTGGCGACCTAACAGGATGTTGATTTCATGAGGATCTCTCATTTTTGTAGGGACTATTTTATAGTTGTGTGTATATAAATACACACATCCCCAGGAGGGGATGCTTGAGGACTTACAACTGGAAACCCTTTTGTTTTTAAATGTCTCAAAACAAGAAAGCTAATACTGGTGATGCCTGCCTTGACACATTTCAGTACTAGGTAGGAAGCAATGAGGTGCTGAGAAGCACCTTCCAAATGACCACATTCGCTGAAAGGGGAAGGAATCAAGAATGTCATCTCCATGGTTGGTATGACAGACAAGAGCACAATGCTTTGATTCCATGGTCTGTTCTTGTGGTGTTTACATTGGGATCTGAATCGTGTCCTGGTGAAGGGGAGAAGGGGCGAGCACCACACTAGGATCTGGTTGGCCAATTCAGATCCTTTGGTCAAGAAAAAGTTTGGGTTTTGGCAAGTTCACATCATCAGGAGGATTATGTGAGCCCAGCGGGTACCCCTGTCAGGGACTCTGTCAGTCCTGGCATCACCAAGGACTGTGTCCTTCCTCCCGGAAGAGACCACTGGCTGGGCTGGAGGTCTCTAGAGTGATGGCTGCTTTCTTCCTTTAGCACAGCCCCCAGTAGATGGATGGGGTCACCATTTACCTCCTGGGGAGTAAGGCATTTCCATCCAGAGAGGACGTGACATAATTTATGCTTGACTCCTCATTGGTTTGCTTTTGATAACTGGTATGTTGTATTTAAGAGGTTCTCTTTTGCCAGAGCATGAATGGGCTGCTCCTGAGAGGTCTCAGATGCCTTCTGGCCTGTCAGTTTATAAGCCACCAGCCTCAGGAGTCCCTGTTGGTTGTCCTCGTGCTTTACGATGGTAAGTTTTGAGATGATTACTGTGTGGAACCTTCGCAGGGTGTGATGGGTGCCAAGAGCTGGCACTCAGCAGAGGCAGTTGAATCTACAGTGAGTTTTTCTCACAGGTGAATGACAAACGGAGGTAATTTTGCACAGCAAAGATATTACGGTGGTTGTCTTTATGCTTAGAGTAGCTGACTCCTTGAACATATACTTGAATTCCAATACGGATTAGGCTTCCATTCAGGTTTCATGAAATTTCTGTGTTGCTGAAAGTTGTATATTTGTGTGTTTGTTTTCTAAGGCAAGATCTGCTGGTGAGGGGAAAATGACTGACTGGTTTTATTATGGTTTAGAAATTAATAAATGGGATATTTAATTCCATTAAAAACATAAAATGAAGATCCATGTGTGTGGCTCACTTAGGGCATTTATTATTGAAGGTACCAAACTCAAATGCCTTTTCATCTGTAACAATCTGTAATACATCGACTCTGAGATGAGTCGTGGCATGACTCTACTGAATTTTATTTTTAATGTGCCTTCCAATAAGAAAACAATACTTATCTCCAATGTTCTACAAAGAACAGTTTTATATTTGTAATATATCACTCCAGTTTGAACCTAAGCACAATCTTGACCTCTTATGAAGTAGTAAATAATATTCTTAATTTATACCCATACCTGAAACAGACTTAACCAAATGTTAAACATGCCATAACATAAAACCAATATGCATCAGGCAACTGGCTTCTGGTAGCTATTAGGAAGTTATTTGTTTTTCATTTTTCAAAAGTATATTTTTGACAATTGCCAGATAAACAATTATTATGCATAAATAATGAGGTGCTTTATGAAGAGACCTAGAAAATTAGCAGAATGCCTTCACTAGACTTTTCTAGTGATTCCACAGAAAGAGAATATGAGAAGAATGAGAGAAAGCAGAGTATATTCAGGAAATGGCTACAGGCATCTAGGAGGCGTTTTGAGAAACTAAGCTAGAAAGATAGCTTGTACAGGTGTTCTCAGTCCTGGAGTCACATTAGAATCACCTGGGTGTCTAAATATATGCTGATGCCTAGGATCCTCTACAGAATTGTTACAGCCAGGACTTTTATTTAATTCCCCCCGTCTTGCTCTGTTGTTTTTTTAATAGTTGGTCTACAGCAAGAGCCTTGCTCCTCATTGCAACATATTTCAATTCTTTCTCCTTCCTCATCATGGAAAGTTGCATATTTGTCTCTTATAGTGCTTGACTTTCTGTTTCCTTTTCCCTTGATGTTTCTACTAATTTTTCATATTTCTGTTTTAGTTTCCACATGTCAATTTCGAAATTCAATAGTCTCTCCTTCAATTTGGTTGCTGCCTGCCTCAAAAGTTCATTTTCGCTCACTTTATTAGTGAAATTGCCACTTAAAGAAAGGAATTCATCACATTTTGCTTTGAATAAGAGCTCTTTTTTCTTTTATTTTTTAAAAAAACCCTTTTAAGGGTTTTATTTTTTTAAATCTATTTTTATTGATTTTTTTACAGAGAGGAAGGGAGAGGTATAGAGAGTTAGAAACATCCATCAGCTGCTCCTGCACACCCCCTACTGGGGATGTGCCCACAACCAAGGTACATGCCCTTGGCGAGAATTGAACCTGGGACCCTTCAGTCCGCAGGCCGACGCTCTATCCACTGAGCCAAACCAGTCTGGGCTCTTTTTTTCTTAATAGATTTTGTAAAACATCTTATTTCTCCTTTAGCTGCTTAATTTCTAAATTAATTTGTTCCCGTTCTTTTCTTTTCATTCAGAGGTGGCAGCAATTGAATCAGACAATCTGGTGATCTTTCTCTTTCTTGATGGTTCTAATTGTTGCTCCTTTTTCCTGCATTGATTTTCTCAGCTCTTGAAGCCTTTCTGGGAGCAATTTGGAAGACTCAATGAGTTCATCAGATTTCATTGCCTTCAGAGAGACTGCATTCTGCAGTCATTGACCCGGTGGAGGGCTGTGGTGAAATAAGCTCTGACTGACCTGAAAGAGCATCATTGGCATTGCAGAGCTGCCTTACACTGAGCTGAGTTAGTGCTGGTTTCTTCTCCAAGTGTTGATTGTTGTCAATGAGATTGTTATCCTGGCTTAAGCTGCTCCATCTCAGTATTTTATTTTCTGCAGCAGACAGTGCTTGTTGCACTCTCAACGCTTCTTCCATGGATGTATTTTGTACAAGGCCAGCTCCAGAATTTCCTGACCAAGTGGCTGACTGAAGTTTCTGCAGCATATTCTTTAGCACGATTTGTTCTTTTTTCAGAAGTGTGATGTCTAAGTCTTTCTATTGAAAACAGCAGAAGCATGAGGGTTGATTTCATTAAAGTGTGGGGTGCGGGGAGTGGATCTTCCTCTTGAGGGCTCTTGTCTCAAGAAGTTCGAAGAATAAAATTCAAGGACTAAAAGGACTTGTTAGTTAAAAGGGTGGAAATTTATTGGAAGCAAATACAGACTCCCACGTAGGGAGAGGTTCCCAAGGGAGTAACCCACCAAGCTCCTTTTTTTTAAGATTTATAAAGGCTGTTGTTCTTTGTCCCTTCATGCTCACTGCTAATTGGATCCCTTCCAGACTTTATGACCCTAAGCTTTTTTAATTGGTCAGTCTTTTGCAGAATATCAGCTTCAATGTCCCCCTTTTCCTCTCCCCCTTACCTTGCAACTTTCTTCTATCTCATGTAAACATAAGTTTTCCACTTTCCTGCATCTGTCGACATTTCTCTATCCTCTGTCAAAGTGTGTTTCTTTTTTCTCCATACTCTGTGGCTTTTACTAATCTTCTGTGAATGTATGTTTCCTTTGCCCCTTATCCTATGGCCCCTTTCTATTCTCTGTGAATGTATGCAATCTGGCGGCTCTAAGACCTCACCTATGCATTGCTCCCCCATGGACCCTCTTGATTCCTAAGACTCTCTAACCCTGCCTATTTTAGCCCTAGAATTCCTTTTTTAATCATCACCCAGTGAAGGTGATGCAGTGGTTGATGGTACAAAGGCAGCTCCAGAATTTCCTGACTGAAGCTTCTTCAGCTTATTCTTTAGCACTACCTGTCTTCCTTGCAGAAGCATGATGTCTAAGTCTTTGTGTTGTAAGCAGCAGAAGCATGTGGGTTGATGTCATCACCAGTGAAGGTGATACTGGTGTTGATGGCACAAGGCCAGCTCCAGAATTTCCTGATCAAGTGGCTGACTGGAGCTTCTGTGTTGTATGTAGTGTAACCACAAATTACACAAAGGACACCTCAATCAAGAAGTCGAATTATGGAGTCATTTATTCAAAAGCCGGCTGCTACGAGGGGGCAATAGCACTCCAAATCTAGCAGCCCAAAAATGCTGGCATCATCAGGCTTATATAGGCAGAATATTGCAAAGGTATCAATTACATCTTTGGGTTTGGAATGAGGAACCTGGTTTGCACAAAGCAGTTATAGAAGCAAAATTGAGCAAGTTAGTTATCTACAAGGATTAATTATAGTTTTGGGTCTTTGGATCACTGAATCAACTGAAACACATTATCTGGAGCCACAGTTTTGGGTCTTGGGACCACTGAGTCAACTGAAACACATTTATTGGAGCCCCTGAGGCAATTTAGAGTCCTGGTCTTCAGGTATAGAAGAATGTGTTTCAATGACCAGTAAGATCACAATCAAGGGGATATTCAAACCACCAATAATGGAGTATTCAGTTGATTGAGATACCATACATAAGTTCAGAAAATCAAAGTAATTTTTCTATTGTTTTAGCAAGCCAATAAGTACAGAAGCCAAAACAGCAGGGTTAAAGTTAAACTGCAGTTTCTACCCAATATGATTGCTACCATGCTTCATCTGCATCTCATTGTTTTTTAGAGTTTGATTTCTACATCTTTTTGTTGTAGTTTATGTCAGTAAGTAGCATTATGCTGCTTCATTTGAAGCTCTGATATTCACATTTCTGTTCTAGATCACTACAAAGAGTTTCAAGTCTTTCATTCTCTGTTCTTAAAATTGCCAAAGTGGCTCTCACCTCCTTCCTCTTAGAGTCAGGTGTCTCTATTTCTTTTTCAAGTCCCTTCTTCATCAGCACCTCTTTTGTGAAGTTAGAGATGTGTCCTGTGAAGGACGCCATGCTGCTTCCCACTTGCCAGAGGGCATGGCTTAAACCAGAGCAAAGGCAAAACAAGATGAATAGATAGCAGCTTGACAATACAGTAGCTGTGTTTCACAAAGACGCCTGTTTGAGCCCATTCACATTTAATGTATTTCCAACCTCATTGCAAGCCCATCCTCCTGAGGTGATCAGGTCTATGTTACTAGAAGTGTTTCATCTGGAAGTTTGGTCTACAAGGTCAAATCTCTTTTGCCAGTTTGAGACTTTATCACAAAGTTTTCTTGTAAGTTCAACTCTCATGAAATGGCAGTTCAGAATTCCTTTGCCCGGGTGTCCAGTGTTGGATGCTCAGAAGTTGTATCTTATGTAGAGAGGTCATTATTGAAGAAGGAATCCAGAGAACAGGTGTATCTATTCAGAAAATATTTATTATTTACCTACTATATGCCAAGCAGTCTGTTATGTTTGGGGGAAATAAAGTAATAAAATCTGGGTCTCTGATCTATAGGAGCTCACAATCTGATGTGAGATGGACAAGAACCAGAGTTGTCACAAGAGGTATTTATTCCTTTGAGCACTGTCTAGCATATATTTATTAAAATCCTACAAAGTGCCAGACACTGTTCTAGGTCCTAGAACTACAGCAGTAATAAAATTGACTAAATTCCTGCCCCCATAATCCTTGGAGAATAAAATTAACCAATAACCTGCCCACGTATGATTATTTTGACCAGTTATATAGATAAAAGGTAAGTGGGATGTAAGAGAGAACAATTGGGGTGCTGCTATTGACAGGGTGTTAGAAGTATCAATTAAGGTACTTTGGCCACAAGTAATAGAAGACCTCACCGTGGCACAATTCTTGGGAACAATAATTTTTTTTTAATTTTAAGAGCCCAGAGGTTATTGATCCCAGAGTGGGTTTACCAATGTAGTGGTGTCAGTAAGGACCAAGGCTTTTGCATCCTTCTGTTCCCCTACCCTCAACATTTTGTCATTTTCCTCAGGCTTGGTGCTTCATGGTTGCAAGATGGTTGCCATAGCTGCAGACACTACATTCTCTTACAGGTTTGCAAGCCAGAAGGGATAAAGAGGTAGGGGAAAAGAGGCAAGGTCATCTTTTTTTCTAGTGTCACTCTCTCATTTTATCAGGAAAAAGTCCTTCCTAGAAGTTCAGTCCTCTCCCAGCTTATTAAACACAAATGGTCGCCTGTCTACATCTAATTCAGAAAAGTGGCCAGAATTGGTGCAAAATCATAATGAGTCACCACATATAGATATTTGGCAACAAAGAAGACAGAATGACCTTGGGTAGGCAAATGGTGGATGCCAAATCAGGGAATGCATCTCTGAGGAGGTGACATTTGAACTCAATTCTAAATAATGAGCTGATGGTTGCTAAAGGGGTGGGGAGGGGGGGAGGGGATAAAAATAAGTGACGAGATGGTGTCAGTCTCATGTACCATGTACCATGGTGGTCTGGGCCAGGGTGGTTGGTCATGGAAAGTGAGACAGTGGAGGAGACACTTGAAGACAAGGATGAGTCAGCCAGGGGAAGCTCTGGGTAGAGGTGGGCAGAGTTCATTCAGGCTGCAGTGGAGGCCAATGGAAAAGAAAAGGGATGTGAACCAATTTGACATTAGGCTAGAACCGTGGTTGGCAAACTGTGGCTTGTGAGCCACATGCAGCTCTTTGACCCTTTGAGTGTGGCTCTTCCACAAAATACCACGGCCTGGGTGAGTCTATTTTGAAGAAGTGGCGTTAGAAGTTTAAGTTTAAAAAATGTGGCTCTCAAAAGAAATTTCAGTCGTTGTACTGTTGATATTTGGCTTGGTTGACTAATGAGTTTGCCGACCACTGGGCTAGAGCAAGATGGACATATAGGGCAGATTTCCAACCTGGTGAAGATGACGGCAGAGGGAAGATTCAGCTTCCAGCATTACAGCATGAGCGCTAGGGGAATGTGTGCAGAAGGTGGGGTACTCAGTTTCACCTCAGGCTTTGGAGGAGACTTTCTCAAGAGCATTTGGGTTGACTCATGACTGAGGACAAGGAGTTTGCCAGCAAAGGAGGTGGGAAGTTTGTCCTAGGCATAGGGCACAGCATGTGCAGAGGCCTGGAGACTTGGAATGACACAGTGATACTACTCAGTAAGGCATCACCAGCATACAGTTTAGGAGTCAGGGAGTGACTGGTGACCTGGCTGAAGCCATCCGTGCAAGCTCTGCTTTACTTAGTGTAGGGGAGTACTTTCCTTTTTTTTTTTTTTAAATTTTATTTTCAACCACATTTGTTATTCAGTGTCATCTTATATTAGTTTCAGGCTTATGGAATAGGGATTAGACAATTATATACTTGACAATGTGATCCCTCCAGTAATTCAAGTACCCACTGGCACCACACATAGATATTCAAATAGTGTTGACTATGTTGTCCATGCTGTCCTTTACATCCCTGTGACTATTTTGTAACTATGAATTTGGACTCAATCCCTTCAGCTTTTTCATCCATCCTCCAAAACACGCTTTCCTCTGGCAACCATCAGTCTATAATTCTTTGCATCTATGAATCTGTTTCTGTTTTTTATTTTATCTTGCTATTTAAATTTCACATACAAGTAAAATAATATGAAATCATATTTCATATTAAACTAATATAAAATAACATTGAATATCAACTCCAATAGAAAAAAAACTGGTTTGGGGTCATCCAGCGTTCAGTTTAAATGTTGGCTTTGTTACTTACACCCTCTGTGGCCTTGGGAAAGTTAACATCTCTTTGCCTAGTTTACTTATTTACAAAACTAGCAAAACCCAGTTAGTGACTATTTCAATGGTCAGTGTTTCAATTTATCAGACAAATCACTTGGCACAATTGAAAATGGTGGGTTACCAGTTAAGTCTGAGTACAGTGATGGAAAGAAACCTTAAGAGATATTTAAAATTATTAAGACCTGCTTAATATACTTTTCATTGTTCTTCCTAAGCTGGCTCTGGGGCACTCCTTCTCATTCTCATCTGGCTAATTCTCCTGTCATTTGGTCTCATTTCATGAATAACTTCTGCTGAGAAGTCTTTCCTGATTCTCTTATACATATGTCCACTGTTTCTTAGGCTTATATCTATTGCTAGAGGCCCGGTGCACAAATTCATGCACAGGTAGGGTTCCCTTGGCCTGGCCAGCGATTGGGGCTTGTGGGAGCCGGCTGGCCGGGGAGGGCTCCAGGGCATGTCCGGCCTTCTCAACCAGTCCCGATCGGCCAGACCTCAGCAGCAAGCTAACCTACCGGTTATAGTGCCTGACCCCTGGTGGTTAGCATGTGTCATAGCGACTGGTCAAGCAGTCCACCAAATAGTCAAATGATCAGTCGGACACTTAGCATATTATGCTTTTATTATATAGGATGAGGAGTAACAATGTTAATGTTAAGCCTGTGGGTGGTTATGTAAATTAGATATAATTCATGTATAGTGCTTAGCAAGTACCTGGTACAGATTAAGCCCTAAAAAATGGTAACTGCCATGTTTTTGAACATTTGGGGAACAGTTTAATAAACTGCCACACAAGACAGAGGAGTGTCAGACAGCTTTGACAACAACAAAGGCCATGCTTTTGGGTTTCTGAATAATTTATAATGTGTGCATCAGAGTTGCAATAATGCCTACATACATATACATATTAGGACCACCTTGCCCCGAGTCAACAGGTGCATTTGGCTGCTGAAGATTGTAACTTATTTCAGTATATACCTGTGGATGTTTTTAAATGGAAGGGGTGGAATCAAGAGCAAAGAGCCAGCTCTGGGTCTTTTCAATGCTCTGGGGAAGACTGTCCCAGGCAGGGTCGGATTCTATTTCCATCCCTGGGCTCTGCCCTCCAATAAATGTATTTAGTTTGTTTTGTTCTGATTATAACCATCATTTTCTCCAGCCCAGAAGCCTATGCAGGGCCTGGCATCCTGGGCAGAAAAAATTCAGAGGAGGGCCCCGTGGCAGGGCTGTGGAAGGAATGAAGCCCAGTGCCCATGGCCAGGCCAGCCCAGGCCTGCTCTGTGACCTCAAGGACAGGGAGACAGGAGTGTGTCTGACAAGTTAGACACTCTAGGAGGTAGAGGGCCATATAGCCAAGTTAGGGAAGGCAGGGCTAGAACCAAGAACAAAGGCCCAGAGGCTGGAGAGAGCTGGCATGTTCTAGGACTGCAGGACTTGTGTGTGTGTGTTTGGGATGGGGATGGGGGTAGGAGGGGGTTTGGGGTTGGGGGTGGGGTAACAGGACTGGAGGTCAGAGGGGCCCAGGAGTTTGGGCTCCATCCTATGGACAAAAAGAAGCTTTTGGGGCTAGAGCAGAGCCATGAGGGCAGACAAGGGTCTGTAGGGCCAGGAATCCAGCTGCCCCTCCATGGACAGGAACACACAGGTCCACAGGAAAGGGACTCCAGGGCAGAAACCAGTGAATCCCTCTTGGGAAGACCCAGGACACAGCACTCTGTGCAGGATGGGAGTCCCCTGGACAAAAGAGGACGGTGCTGACTAGACCAAGCCCCTCACAGGCCACCTCCACCCCGCTGGCCCTCAGGATCTGTCACTCCCCCGTCATAAGGGACAGGAGGACAGGAGTGATGTTCATCCACTATTTAGGCATGAAGGACTTCTGCTTCTGGCATCCTTGGCCTTCTGCACCTGCCCCATCTCCAGGCACTGATGAAGGCTGCCATCCTAGGGTGTGGGGACCAGAGGAGACTTACCCCCAGCTTCTGGACCATCAGGGCCCCCAGGCCTCAGTGAACTCGGACACATCACAGGCCATTCAGGGCAGCCACATCCCAAAGTTGACCCAGCTTCTCGTCATTGAGCTGCCTCTGTGACAGGGACACAGTGCTGTCTTGCTCTTTCCAGAGCATCAAGCCCCCTTCCAGAAGTGGGCGTTGTCATCTATCTGAAATGATGACTCCAGCAGCCCCAGGTGCCACAGCCCCAGTCCCCACACAATGGACAATGGACCTGGCTGGACTTCAATCACTGCCCCTTGGTTGGGGGCTGGGATGACATCAGCAAGAGCAGGAACAGCAGCCCAGTCTCTCTCTCCCTCCCCCCCCCCACACTCTCTCACACATACACACACACACACACACACACACACACACACGCGCGCGCGCGCGCACACGTGCACTCACACATTCACTCACCAGCCTGCCACTACCATTTCAGCCCTTGGTAAGTACAAATTTTATTCTTACCCATTGTTATTCTTAATGTTAAACTCCAACTGACTTAATTCAATGGACTGATATTATGGATTTTTCCCCATTTCTCACCCTGACTCCAAAATGTTTCTGGAATTTTTGTGAGTGATTTACTCAAGAATTTAATTTTTGAGATTATAAGGAGCATTGAGAATCTTTTACTCCCAAAAATGAACTGAAGAATTGCCCACACACTTTTCCCTGGGGCTGCCCATAGACTCATTGAGGCCTCTGAATAAGGACCTTTGCTACTGAGCAAGAATGTGGAAACAACTTTTTTACCCATATAACATTAAACTTCAGTATATTTTGTTACCAGTATAATGTAAAATTTCATGTTCTGCTTCAAAATTAGACTTAAGTTACTTTATCTGTGAGTTAAAAGGACAGGTCTTGAACTCTTGACTTTTTGAAATAAAAATTTGCTACTATTAACAATTTTTGTATTCAGAAATTCAGCATAACTTTGATCAGGTTGAATCAGACAACTTTTTGAAATGATTAACTTTACCTCTTTTATGCTTCAGTCTCACATTTCTTATTATCTTTGTCCTAAGCTATAAATTGGACATGTTGTAAGGATCTTCTATAATTTCTTGGATTTCTTAATTAGCATTTACTAATTAAAAATACCTAAATTGTTATTGTTTTACACAACCTCCAGAAAAACATCAGCATAAAGTGTATCTTACTCTTTTGGATATGTAGTACTCAGTCATTTGTATTTTTTTGACATTTTTATATTGGCATAGAATGTAAACACTATGGAAGGGAAGTATCAAGATTTTCATGTCATTCTTCAAAAACAAATTATTCTTTCAGAAACTGTTTGGACTGGGCCCACCTTGTCTTTCCCCTCTCAGGGGAATGGGAATGAAACTGCACCTAGGCCCTAGCCAGTTTGGCTCAGTGAATAGAGCGTTAGCCTTCGAACTGAAAGGTCCCAGGTTCAATTCCAGTCAAGGGCACATGCCCAAGTTGTAGGCTCAATCCCCAGTAGGGGGGCTTGCAGGTGGCAGCCAATCAATGATTCTCTCTCCTCATTGATGTTTCTATCTCTCCCTCTTCCTTCCTCCCTGAAATCAATAAAAATATATTTTAAAAAACTGCACCCGGTTCGGTGAAGGGTTGGATTTGGAGATATTTTTAAAGAAGGCTCTGTGACACTTAGGACAAGAGCAGTCAGTAGTGAAACAGAAGAGAGAAAAATCAGAAAAGATAATATCAATAAAATTTACATGAATTAACTCCACCATCTCTCTCATTAAGCATTTTTTAAAATGTAAAAGTCACTTTGCAGCTTCTGCCACTCATTCCTTAGCACTGTGTGTCTTCCTTTCAGAAGGTTGATGTCTAAACCTTTCTGTTGTAAGCAGCAGTAGCCTGGGGGTTGATGTCATCACCAGTGAAGGTGATGCAGGAGTTGAATGTGCAACCCAGCTCCAGAATTTTCTAAGGGCTGACTGCAGCCTCTGCATCTTATTCCTTAGCTCTGTCTGTCTTCCTCTCAGAAGTTTGATCTCCAAGTCTTTCTGTTATAATCTGTCAGCAAGGAGCAGTTTGCTGCTGCATTTGAAGCTCTGACGCTTCATGCTTCTGTTCTAGGCCACTACAGAGTTTCAAGTCTCTCATTCTCTGCTCTTAACATTGCCTGGGTGGCTTCCACCTCTTTCCTTCAAGTCAGGTGTCTTCCTCTTTTTCTGATACTCCATCAGCCCCTCTTCTGTGAAGTTAGAGCTGTGTCTGTGAAGGAACCCACACAGCCGCCCACTTGCCCCAGGGAATGGCCATCACTGCGGTCATAGGACTGACCTGATCGCTCTGCCCAAAGCATCCAGTGCCATCAGACAACTCCGCCAACTGTCCAGGAATCACTATGTGGGTGGAGCTAAAGATCAGCTCTCAATGAGCTATTGCTAAGCAACACCTGGGGGTGGGGGAGGCTTTCAGGTGGAGGCATCTGGGAAGGAGGAGACTGGGCCTGGGCCTGAGTGTGGGAAAGCATTGGACTTGGTCGGAAAGTCCATAAGGAGGAATCTCTGAAAGGTTGGAGGCCTCTAAAGAGACCTTGCCAAAGGCAGCATACCCTGACTTGACTTTTTCAAACAAGTCTGAGCCCCCGGGTATTTACTGGAATCTTTATGTTTAGTCTTTAGATGTCCTTGCTTAAAGGACAGTGCAGATGCATGTGTCTTCTCAAGGATACTTACCCTGCTGATAGTATCTAATAGTTAATTTTAGTTCAAGCTGTTGCTACAATAAAAGCCTGAGGAGGCAGGTGAACATAGTTGTTTGGCTTCTCTAGCCAGGCAGTCCCTTAGCCCTCTCTTTCACAGAAATATGTGTCAGAGTAATCATTCATCCATTGCTCAGGGTCTGCTGGTCAGCCCCTGCAGGTGGTGCCCCATGTGAGGACTGAGGAATGCAGCAAGGTGCAGCAGAAACCATGAAAACAAAGAGTAACTGCGCAGTAAGTCACTGGAGCCTACTGAGGATTTCCCAGTTCAAGAGGATTGTTTCTCAGCTAAGTTTTCACAATGGGACAACAGTTGTCCACAGAACAACAGCAATATATCACAGTGTTTAAGCAGTTATTAAAAGCAGGGGGTGCCTTTGTTACAGAGGAACAACTAAAAAGCCTGTTACAGATTGTTGTAATTTATAATCCTTGGTTGCCTGATGCTGGAATGCTAGATCTTAATCTCTGGGAAAAGTGGGCAGTAATTTAAGGAGAAATCAGGCCCAGGGAAAATGAATGCCCTTGTCATCATTAACTATGTGGGCTCTTGTTCGAGATGCACTATACTCACTTCATCTTGAGGATCAAAAGCCTACAGAATGCCAGGGGGTTTTACCATCGCCCTCTCCTCCTGAAGTAGAGCCTGTAATACCTAAAGCCCTGCCACTGGAGGAAATAGTTCCCAATCCTCTGCCTCCAGTGTGGGAGAATCTGTCAACTAGATCTTTGATTATGGGATTCTGTGTCAAGCAAGCCATGTTACAAGGAGAGTTTTTGGCTTTCCCAGTTATGCAAGATCAACAAGGTAATAGAATTTATGAACTGCTCTTCTTTAATATCTTTAAAGAAATAAGGAAGAGTATTAGAGAAAATGGGGCTAATAGTCCATTTACAAAAGGACTCCTTAATGCCTTGTGTGGAAATTATCACGTGACTCCTTGGGACTGGCAGATTTTGGGCAAAACAACTCTTTTTTTTTATAAGAATGGGGTGTGGGTAGAATCCTATGATTACTATTTGTAAAAGGACAAAATTATAAATATTTAGTTTTTGCTATAATTCTGTTGAATAATTTTTTAAAAAAATATTCCCATTGTTTTAAGTTAATAATGAGATGGTTTCGTGTATGTACTTTTTAGTATTCACACAATTTGGACTAATTTATCATGGAAAGGTGTCATTTGAAAAGAATTGAAGAAGATCCTCTTAATTTCAAAACAAATGAATAATGTAATTATTACTTAGTAAATAAAATGTTGGGAAGAATGTTAAGTCAGTCAATATCTATTATGGAGAGCAGAATATAATGATATCTGTGAATATCAGCCTGTTTGTGGGTGTTCACTAGTGACCCCACCTAGGAGCTCTCTGGGCTGCATTCTGGCTGTAAGTTCCAGGCACTGTAAGACATCTTCTGAAAGATCCACAGAAAGGACTCTGATTTATTAAGTCTTATCTGTAGGTTGTACATGCCTATAAATATTGTATTGTTTTTGATTGTTGTTTTGTGTCCTTGCTATTTGGTTCCTATAGCCAAGCAGTCCTTTAGCCCTCTCTTTCAGAGAAATATGTGTCCAAGTAATCATTCATTTGTCCTTCAGGGTCTGCCGGTCAGGCCCGGAACATTAGGAGGGGGCCTTCTCCAATGACACCTCCTCGCAGGCCTCCTGTGTTTCCTCTGTTTCAGAAAATACACATTGCCTTTGGCTTTCTTGTCACACAGCTCATGTCCTGCAGCTGTGATTTTCACACCTTTATTTATTTATTTATTTATTTATTTATTTATTTATTTATTACATTTAAGGTAGAATTTGCACAGTGGTGAGCATCCACCTTAAAAGCACAAGTGCGCAACTTTGGACTACTTGATCAGAGTATTTATTTAATTCTGCTAGATATAAGCACCATGAGATAAATGTTTTAGTATGCTTTGTTCACTGATGTTCCACTCCCACAGTTAGAACTGTGCCTAGAGCATAGCAGGAGCTTCTTAAGCAGTTGAATGAATGATTAATGAAATTGTTACTTAATCCCATATATGGCATTGGCTGAAATTATTAAAATTCATTTTAATAGCTCCTAGTATACATTTCTTCATACTACATAGAGACTTAATAAATATTTGTGGAAAAAATCAATTTATATAAGCTACATTATTTAAGTTCTTTATTTTAGCTAAGGAATATTGTAAAGCATTATTTGTCCATTAAGGTACTAATGAAGATGAACTTACTTTTAAGGAGGGAGGGATAATCTGCTTGATAAGTAAGGCAAGATCTTTCTGTTTTTTACTGAATCATATCATGTAATTTATTCATAGAAACATTCTTATATTCCCCCTAGCACCTGAGTTCTGGAAGAGCTGGGACTTGTCGTGTTTGTTTCTGTGTCCCAAGAACCTAGCACATAGTGAGTGCTAAGAGAGTTCTGGGTTGTTTTATTTTGTTTTGTTTTGAGGGCATATTTATTGTTTATTTTTGTAATAATTGATATATTGGGAATTATTATTTATTATTATGTTGTGTTTTTCTCTAACTGTAACCCCCTCCATATTTCTGTTCTTATTTTTTCTTGCTCCTCATTTTATTTTTACCACATTAATCCTTGATGTATTTTTATAAAATAAAAAGACCAAAAAAAAATAAATAAAACAACCAAAAATAAACTTAAATGTCCCTCAACATGTAAATGGTTATGGACCTTCATACTGTGAAAAATGATGCAGCTATTTACAAGAATGGGGTGTGGGTAGAATCCTATGATTACTATTTGTAAAAGGACAAAATTATAAATATTTAGTTTTTGCTATAATTCTGTTGAATAATTTTTTAAAAAAATATTCCCATTGTTTTAAGTTAATAATGAGATGGTTTCGTGTATGTACTTTTTAGTATTCACACAATTTGGACTAATTTATCATGGAAAGGTGTCATTTGAAAAGAATTGAAGAAGATCCTCTTAATTTCAAAACAAATGAATAATGTAATTATTACTTAGTAAATAAAATGTTGGGAAGAATGTTAAGTAAGATACAGCTTGGAAATCCCTATTCCCTCTTCACCCTCCACTCTCACTTCCTTTTGTTTTTATTCATTTTCTAAACCACCCTCTGATAACTTTTTTCTTTTAAATAAAAATTTTAAGTTATTTAAAGATATTAAACCAAATTTTATAACTACTGCTAGAGGAATATTTTCTTTTTAAACATTTTTATTTATTGATTTTAGAGAGAGAGAATGGAAGATAAAGAAAGAGAGAGAGAGTGAGAGAGAGATTGATTTGTTATTCCACTTATTTATGCAAAATTGGTTGTTTCTTGTATGTGCCCTGCCCAGAGATCCAACCTGCAACCCTGGTACTCTAGTATATCAGGATGATGCTCTAACCAACTGAGCTACCCAGCTAGGGCTATAAGGAACAGTTTCTTTCTTTTTTTTTTTATTAGGGAGACATAATTATCTGTTTAGGTCTTTTAAAAAATTTTTAATAAAAATAATGGAATCCAGTTGTTTCCTATTTTGTATTTTTTGTATAAAAATAACATTTTATTTTCATCATTCTTCATGTTGCATTTAATTTTATTTTTTTGAAGTATTATTTTTATTTATTTTATTTTTTTAAAATAAATCTTTATTCAGATTATTACAATTGTTTCTCCTTTTTCCCCCCATAGCTCCCCTCCACCCAGTTCCCACCCCACCTTCTGCCCTTACCTACCCCCACTGTCCTCATCCATAGGTGTACAATTTTTGTCCAGTCTCTTCCTGTACCCTCCCATACCTCTTTCCCCCTGAGAATTATCAGTCCACTCCCTTTTTATGCCCCTGATTCTATTATATTCACCAGTTTATTCTGTCCCTCAGGTTTTTAATTCACTTGATTTTTAGGTTCACTTGTTGATAGATATGTATCTGTTGTTCATAATTTTTATCTTTACTTTTTTCTTCTTCCTCTTCTTAAAGAATACCTTTCAGCATTTCATATAATACTGGTTTGGTGGTGATGAACTCCTTTAGCTTTTTCTTATCTGTGAAGCTCTTTATCTGACCTTCCATTCTGAATGATAGCTTTGCTGGGTAGAGTAATCTTGGTTGTAGGTTCTTGCTATTCATCACTTTGAAAATTTCTTGCCACTCCTGTCTGGCCTACATAGTTTCTGTTGAGAAACCAGCTGACAATTGTATGGGGGCTCCCTTGTAGGTAATTAACTGTTTTTCTCTTGCTGCTTTTAATATTCTCTCTTTGTCTTTTGCTCTTGGCATTTTAATTATGATGTGTCTTGGTGTGGTCCTCTTTGGATTCCTTTTGTTTGGGGTTCTGTGCACTTCCTGGACTTGTAAGTCTATTTCTTTCACCAGGTGGGGGAAGTTTTCAGTCATTATTTCTTCAAATAGATTTTCAGTATCTTGCTCTCTCTCTTCTTCTGGCACCCCCATAATTATGATGTTGGTACGCTTGAAGTTGTCCCAGAGGTTTCTTACAATATCCTCAACTTTTTGGATTCTTTTTTCTTTTTGCTTTTCCGGTTGAGTGTTTTTTGCTTCTTTGTATTTCAAGTCTTTGACTTAATTCTTGTGTTCCTCTAGTCTGTTGTTGGGTCTCTGTATAATATTTTTTATTTCAATCAGTGTATGTTTAATTTCTAGTTGGTCCTTTTTCATATCTTGAAGGGTCTCATTATATTTATCAGCCTTTTCTAGGATATTCTTGAAAAGCCTTATAACCATGGTTTTGAATTCTATATCCAGTTGTTTGTTTTCCTCCATTTCTTTCATTTATAATCTGTTTCTTTGTTGCCACATTTTCACTGCTTCCCTGAGTTGGTAGGGTAGCTTTGTGTGCTAGGTTTTCTATATGGCCCAGTGGGTCGGCCTCCCCAGTTAACCTGAGGTGGACACTCTTGGTGCACCCCTTTGTGGAGTTGTGTGTACAGCCTTGTTGTAGTTAAGTCTTGATTGTTGTTGGTATCACTGGGAGGAATTGACCTCCAGGCCAGGTGGCTGTGAGGATCAGCTGTGTCTATGCTGGGAGAAGTTCGGTGCTGGAGATAGCCTTATAGGATTACACTTGCCAAATTGCAGAAACCTCTGTTCTCAGCTTGGATGGAGTGGAGTCTCAGGGTGGAGCAGACAGTCTTGGCTTCCCGTCAGCCCTGGCCTTGCGCACACACGTGCCTCCAGACCTCTGCCTTCCCCGGCTCCCGAGCCTCTGCCCGAGAGTTCAGATACCCCTGCAAGAGCGTGGGTCCCCAGGGGCTTGCCTGGAACTGGGATTCAGTGCCATCAGAACTGGGGTTCAGCACAGTCAGGAGCTTCCGACTTCCTTCTGCTAGGGAAAGCCTGTGGCAACCTCTGCAGTCTTTGTGCACACTTGCACATGCACTTCCAGACCCCTGCCTGCTGGGGCTCCCCTGGGACTCCCCTGCTTCTCTTAGTCTCTGAGTGCCTTCCTCTCTACCTGACAGTCCAGACTCCCCCTGTATGAGCCTGGGTCCATGGGGTTTCGCCTGGAACTGGGGTTCAGTGCAGTCGGAACTGGGGTTCAGTGAGGCCGGGGGCTTCCTTCCCCCTCCCACCAGAGAAAGTCAGCAAGGCTCTCAGCCGCCTTTCCTCTCTGCGCGCACTAACACCCTTTACCGTACTTCAACCCTTTGCTGTTCCTCCAATTCTCCGTGAGCTTTTCTCTGTCCTTCTAGTTGTAGAATTTACACTTAGCCAGCTTTCCTGTGGTTCTGGATGGTGTCCGTTGTGTCTTTTAGTTGTAGTTTTGAAATCATTGTGCGAGGCAGCAGTTTTGGTGCTTACCCATGCCACCATCTTGGTTTCCATGTTGCATTTTAGAAGACTGGAGAACCTGACTGGTGGAAGGGTGAAGTTAATGGTAATGAAGGAGTATTTCCAGATAATTTTGCTGTTCAGGTAAATGAACTGAAAAAAGACTTTCTAGTAAACTTTAATTTTTCAATGATGATAATGTTTAAAGAATCATTTGCCCATATTTATTTAAAACAGGGTTTTTAGCCCAACTGTTGTGCTCAGTGGTTGAGCATCAACATAGGAACCAGAAGGTCACAGTTCCATTCCTGGTCAGGGCACATGCCCAGGTTTCAGGCCAGTAGGGGGCGTGTGAAAGGCAAATTATTCTCATCATTGATGTTTCTATCTCCCTCTCCCTTCCTCTCTGAAATCAATAAAAATATATTTTAAAACAAAACAAAAACAGGGGTTTTACATTGTTACTGAAAATTTTTAGGTGCATATCTTCAGGTAATTTACTTGAATGATAGTAAAACAAAACACTATTTCAATTCTGTGTTTTATTCCCAGTTTACATTGGAGACTAACCTTTGATTCATTACTTTATTATATTCATTACTTTATTATAATTAAAAGAAAAAAGAAGCTGGTCATACTAGTTAGACAAATTAGACTTGCTTGGAAAAATTATATTTTATTTAATTTTGCTGAAAATATCTTACTATTATTTTGTCAGTGCATTTTTGGGAGCATAAGAAGCGGTTTTTGTCTCCTTATTGGATTTGATATACCTATTTCACTTCTTACGGTGAATAAAGTGAGGCATGGAACTAATTGACTTTTTAAAATATATAGAAGGAATGAGAGTTAGAGAGCAGACACAGCAAGGCAATCTACCACATTTGATTTAGGCAATGCCGAACTCTCTGATCTTCTCAGTCTTTCATTTAGTTAAGTAAATTACCAGAAGTTACTCTGTGGAGGCTCACACTGTCTGAGGCTCTTCCTTAGCTGGATTTGATCCATTATTGATTGAGCCTCCAGTGTGCTTTATTTTTATACTTTTTTTTTTGATTGAACACATTCTCTTTTCTTCTTTTATTAGGTGTTTATACAATATTGATTATCAATTATTTTTAATGTGGAAAATCCAAATTCACATACTTAGAAATGTCTCAAGTTTTTAACACATTAAACAAAGTCTCAAAAATAAGTGAATGCTGATATAAATCTAAGAGAATTTGAACAAATTGAGGAAACACAGATCTTCACCTTTAATCTTCTCTTTGAGAGTTCTGAGATGTCAGAATGAAAGCTACATATATTTACTAGATGCTCTTTATAAAAAAACAAACAAAAAAGTATCTGTCTCTCTTTTTCCCCATCTTACCTTCCCCGGCCCCAACTCAGCTATTAAGCACAGTGAAATGATTCAAAGGAATATTAAAACTATGGGATGTAAGACAGCACATTTTTGTTCATCATTAAGATATGTAGGCTTATCTAACTCTGATAATTTTTGAAATATTTCAATTTTGATCAAGGAGGTATTTTTTCAGATAGAATAAATTTGTTCAAATAGAATAAATTTTGACCTTTTGTGTAGTTGTTAGGATTTTATTTTATAATTTTAGCAGGTAGGGGCTGAGGAGAGATGTTAATATAATTTTGACTTTTAATGATCAGAGTTTATTTTAACCATATTTAACATATGTGTTGAACTGTTTTCACCATTATTCTTTTACTAGAAACCAAAGAAACCACTACCCCCTGCTAAGGTCCAGGTATGTAAGAAAACCATTATTCAGTTTGCTGTTTTCATATCTTTAAGTTCTAAAGTGGTAAAATTTGGTCTTAGTTAAAGCATGTATTGTATTACCCCAAAAACAAATATATGTGCTACATAAAATTTTTAGATATATATAAAAATTGTGTTCACATGCATTAATATGTCATTACTTTTAAAATATAAACGGTATAAAATAGGGATCTTGAAAATAATATGTGTACTTTAGTTATATATAATTTTGAGTTAAGAAAATTGACTAAGTTTAAATCTGTTGACAAAACTTAATATATTGACCTGACAAACTATTCTAATTTTTCAGATGAAACCCATTTGTTAATGTGTCAAACAAAACCTGATTATTTATGTACTCCTTTCTGAGAGAGTGTTAGGATTAAACACATTAGAAGATTTTATTTTATTAAACAGTTGAATTAAACAAATCTATAAGAGTTTTCCTGGGTAATTGTTTTATAATCTACAAATTCCAATCTCCAATTTCTGATTTTTTATAAATGCAGTACAATTTTTTTTCTTGAAAGTTTTGTTTTTAGGGGACATATGTAATACTTTCAACAATAAAGATTTAATATATATAAAAAAGAAAGTTTTGCTTTGCCCTTTTTAGGATAATGGTTATCTTCCTTTATTCAGCTTTGTATTTGCACCCAATCTCAGAGCAAAGAGAGCACAATATAAAAGAAATGGTTATAGAGGATGGTGTTGAACACTTTTTAGCTACTAGTTAAATGGGGCTTTTAAAATTAAATAAAAGAGTAATTGAAGCATTGAAAGATGCCCTATGCTGAGCTGAATTTGTGCTACTTCCTTCACCAAATTTTTGACTGCAGAAAGTTCCTCTTCATTTTGTTTAATATGTTCCTTTAGCTCAAAATTCTCTTTTTGTATATTTAAATTATATTTTTGTGACCAGTTTAGCTGATCTACTAAATCTTGCGTTTTATCCTCAAGCTTCTGCTTGGTTAAGTACAAATCATTAACAGCCAATTCACTTTGAATTCACTTTTCTTTCGCATGCCTGACTCTTTAGTGATTTATATTTTATCATCTTAAAGTTGACGAACTGTCCTTTTTTGTCATCAGAGCTTGTTTTAGTTCAGTGATGATGCTGTCTCTGCCTTGTGCTGTGCTGTGAGCTGAACTTTTATTAAAACGGAGTGAGTTGCAGATTCTTGTTTCTGTTGGGTCAACTCTACTAACGCAGTTACTATCTGATTGAGTTTGTGGTTCTTGGCCTCCAAGTCACATCTTAAATGACTTAATTCTGATCTGAATTCATATCTCTTGTTGTTATACTTTTAATTTCTTCATGCTCATTTTTCAATTTTAAAAGAGATAGTTGAAGTTCTCACTTTTCTCAATTTAATAATACATTTTCATTTTGTAAATCTTGAACTCGTTCTTTAAGTTTCATTTTGTAAATCTTGAACTCGTTCTTTAACAATCAATAAGATTGTTACCCTGATGTAAGCCACTTCATTTTATTATTTCATTTTCAGCACCAGACAGCACTTGCTGCACTCTGAGCACTTTCTCCACGAGAAAACAGGCCCAGAAAGGTAAGCAATTGGCCAAGGCCACTAAGCTAATAAGGGATAGAGCTAAACCCAAAGGACTTCTGAAGCCTGTGCTTGGATCATATGCTATTCCTATGTAGATAATGTATAGGAAAGAAGAAATCTGAATTGGGGTGTTTTTCTGGTCTTAGTTCTTTCATTCTTTGTAATAGTTTATAATATCTCTATCAATATTTTTTCATCAGTAAGGAAGTTAGACTAAATAATTTACAAAATCTATTTTTATTATTTTTGTCATTACTTAGATAATGGTCTGTTTAGATTTCTCTGTGTGACATGGTTACACATAAGTGGAGATTTTAGAGAATTTATTATTTGTTTCTTAGTGTACATCTATTTGCAAACAAATGATTTTCCTAGATTTTCAGCAAAGATGTGATAAACTAAAACCCTACTTGGCTTCCATAAAGAAAATGAACACTAGATGGCAGTCAAATACAGCTCAGCTTCCATTCTGTGTCTTGGGTAAACCACAAACAGGAAGCTGCAAATAAAATCACAGAGAACTCCTATTCACTAAATTCACCCGGAACAAAGACATGACCACTGCATGCCTCCAGCCCACCTAATTTCCATGTGATCAAGTGGAAGCCCTGAGGCCTTGGAATCAGACTGACTTGGCTTTGAAAACTTATCTCTGAAAATTAGTATCTGTGTGAACTTGGCAACTCACTCAAACCTTGTGACCTTATCTATAAGAGACCTAAGAAAAAGTAGCGCTACAGTTTAAAGCCATTCCCTTTTATCATATACTCAGAGAAGAGAGAGAAAGAAGGCCCGAGAGCTTCCTGCTTGTGTTCCCCTGGGTGAACAATCATGTCACAACAGCAGCCACCAAACCAACTTGCCCTTGTTTGTCATTCCTGTTGGAGGCTGGTGCCATGAAGGCTCCTTTGACCCAGGTGGCTGGGGCCTCCCCGCTTCCCCACCCATGTGACTTGCCACTGGCTGCCCTTAGCTCTGGAAGCTGCTCCTCGTTCCGTTTTGTCCTGCAATATGTTCCTGTATCAACCAGGCCAAAGAGAACCAAGTCCCTCCATGGTCATTTGTGTGACGAGGTCATTATTTTTGGAATTGTTAAAGAGGTTGTGGTGGAATGTGTCTCATTTTGCCACTTCTGCCTTCCCTCCAAAGGCCTAGTCTGGTTCACACAGAGCTGACCTCTGAGATGACAGCCCTGAGTGGGTGGCTGGTGGGGAGTCCACAATGCCATGACTATGCCTGAAAAAGCAAATCCATTTTCAGCTGATATCCTGAGCAGAAAAGGACTTTTCTCTCCAAAATGGGTGAACATGTCCATCTGATGGTGATGCCATGACTACAGGGTCACAGAAGCAGAGAACAGTACTACCCCAGAAAGGTCAGGGTCATCTGAATGACTTCAGACATGGGACAGGCGATGTGGAATGACAGAGTGAGAAAGCATCACACAGCTCTTTCCACTAACCAACAACATCACAGCCCGCCATCTGCAGGGCACCCTAGGGAGAAGAAAGTCCTTCCGTGGGTAGCAGCTGGTAAAGATCGGGGCTCACCCAGTCATTTTGAGCATGTGACAAAACTAATAATTATGATTCTTAATAGTGACAAAGGTCCCAGTGAAGGAGAAAAACGACAGGGGACATAGAAAAGTATTCAGATATAAAAGGGACCATTTTCTTAATCTCATGAAGATTATTACCTGCCCCGTGGGAAAGAGAAGAAAATGAGAATGAAATTAAATAATGTATATTCACTTCAATCCATTGCATATGTTAATGTATGTGTAGTACAAAATGTTTTATGCCTATTGGTTTGATCTTGATCTAAAGCCCTTGTTCCCGCTGATGGCAGGAAAAAGGACAAAATTAGTCATTCAAAGGCAATAATATCACTGGGTATAAATTGCTGTATATATTCAAACAAAGTTCTTCTAAGGCTGTTCCTCCCCTCCTGGGGGCCTTGGTTCTTAGTGTGCAGCTGTGGTAGGGAATCGGGTGCAGCCTCTTGGCAGCAGGAAAAGGCGAGCCCTCGGGTCTGTATGTGCCCCTGAAGCCTTCATGGCTCCCAGGGCAGTATCTTCACTGGTCAGCTCCGGACCTCCTGTCCTCCGTCTACTGAGGTGTCCCTGTTCCTGACTTGTTGTTTACGGTATCATACTCAGAATGCTCTTGGTCTCCCCCAAAACCTCTCATAAAGTGTCTCTGAATGCAGTGCTTCCTCACCCCACCCCAATTCTTCCAACAGCTCCTGAAGTTTCCCCTAACTAAGGCCTCCAGAGATGTGTGGGTCAGATTATACCCAGCCAGGAGAAGAGAGATCGTTATCTATCACCAATTTCATTTCATTCTTTCCTTTGCTTAAGCAACACGCTGGCTCCTTTTGAGTTCATTCCAGAAATGCTCCATTTCCCTGCACGACATGTCCTGGGAAATAGAGCATTAGTCCCTGGTTCTTGGATCGATGTGTATCTGTGAGCTCCTTGTCGCCCTCTGTGCTTTTCCTCCCCAGTGGAGTATTCACCTGAGACAATACCTGCCTCTCATCTCTTGTCCTAATCTTGCTCTTGCTCTCTTTCAGGACCCTCCTGTCCCAGAGCCAGAAGGGCACTGCATTTGTTTGCTATTGCTTCTGTGATCACTACAACAAGTGGCATGAAACATCAGAAATGTCTTATCTTACCTGTTGGACATCAGAAGTCCTACATGGATCCCACTGAGCTAAATCCAGAAATTGGCAAGGGTGAGTGCCTTTCTGGAAGTGCCAGGAAAGAATTTGTGTCTTGCATTTTCCAGTTTCTAGAGGCTCTTTTCCTCTGTCTTCTAAGCAGCAGTGGTGGGTTGAGTCCTTGTCACATTGCATCCCTCCACCTTTTTGTGCAGCCACATCGTTCTCTGACTGATTCTTCCCTCCTCCTTTCTTTCAAGAATCCTTTGTAATCTGCATAACCCCCAGAAGTGAAAAGAAAAGAGAACAGACAGAACAAAGACCCTTTACCTCTTGTCTCCTATGCAGTGGATACCTGGACTGGCTGCACACAACATTTCTGGAGATCCATAGTTGTCCCCCAGGAGAACCCCAAGACTCCGGTGCCCCTCATGGGAAGTTCTAGGCAAGTAGAGACTTTCATAATATTATCACTTTTGAAACTGTGTTGACTACATGGCATTACCACCACTGCAGTTGTGAATAAATGGTTGGCAAACTGCAGACAGAGAGGTGGTAGGGCTGGCCAGGGACCCAGGGGGTTTCACCCACACCTGAGCAGTGGGGCTGCTACGCTGGGGTGGCCTCGAGAGAAACACTTGCTTCACCGTGGCCCTTTGTTTCCCTCAGGTGCAGCTGTGTCTTCCTAGGCACCTGCTTTTCTTCCTGCCTTTTTCCTCCCTGCAGAGTCCTGAGAGTTGGCAAGGCTTCCTGCCAGCTCTGTGGTTTCTAGTGGGCTCTTGGCAGCCCCCTGCAGGCTGCGGGTTTTGGTGCCACCTTCCTACTGTTGCTTCCGAGCCCTTCCAGGAAACGTGTGAGCCTCTAATTCCCTGGAGTAAAAACCCTTCAACTGTGGAATACAAAGAGCTACCTCTCCCCTCTGAACTGCATTCTGACTGATGAAGAAAGTTTTTATTCTGTTTTGAACTTTTTCATTGTGAAAACTTGGAAAATATCAGAGTATAAAATTTTCCAACAAGCCCAGTAACCAGAGAAGAGATTACTACTACAGACATTTTAATTTGCTTTTCAAACTTTTGTCTATGTTGTATGTATACATTAGATATTTCATTACTTGACATTTTATTGTCCCCCCATCCCCCCCAACACACACCAAGTTAAATAATCCTGAAAACATGAATTTACATGCTGTATGAAAATCCATTGCATGGTTATACTGTATTTAACCAGTTTCATTATTGTTTGATTGATGGCTGGACATTTATATGGATTTCAGTTTTTTACTTATTATAGACAACACTGCAATAAACATTCTTTCACATGAATATTTGGATACATCTCATTCCCTTAAGATAAATACCTAGAAGTGGTTGAGTTAATGGTATGAACATATTTAATGCTTTTGATACATGTAGCCAAAGTTGTCTACAGTAGTTGTACCAATTTATACCCCCCCTCCCATATCTCTGAACAAGGCTTGTATCAGACTGCAAGGACTAGAGTACTACACTGACCCTACATCCCAGGTCACTCTGAACAGCTGCTTTACCCTGGATGATAAATTCTATGGTAACTCTAGCTCAAAATGACATTAATAGAAAGCCATGGTTAGATAGGGAGAAGGTGAGATAAAAGGGCACTTTAATAAGCTAATTCCCTACTCTACTCAAAACACCTTCTGATCCTGATGCATTGTCCCTGATTAAGCTTTTCTATCTCACCTTGATTTTTTCTCCCAGTAGGATTCATTCTTTATCATGAAGCATTGAAATCCTACCTCACTGGTCTTCTTGACCCATCTTAAGACCGATTATATTCACGAGCTGCTACATAGCACTTGGATGCCTGATGTTTAAAGTGCATCCCAATGTGATCTGTACCTCCCTTTCCATTTTCTTTCTTCTGTTACACTCATCCCTTCAAGGCACACACACTCTGAGCATGTCTATCTATGAGTCCACCAACTCCTGTAAAGGAGTACCTAGAGGCTTTTGCCTGCAACCAAGACAAAAAAAAAAAAAAAAAGCAGCATCTACACTGAATAAGTGTAGTGGGGGTGCCTCTGGACGTGAAATATAATTGTAGAGGTCAGTGAATATTAAACATCACAAAAAATAAGCAGAAAGGACTAGTCCCTTAAAAAAGACTTCCATCCTCTGAAACTTGCTAAGACTGTCAAGGTGTAGGTCTAATATACTTGGCTTGGTTTGATCAATAGATTTTTCTAGTGTTTTCTGGGCAGTTGATGTGTCAAAAGTGAAGTGTTGCTCTTCACTTTTACAACCAGAGGAATATTATTCAGCCTTGAAAAAGAAGAAAATTTCACCACATGCCACAACATGGGTAAAGCATAAGGAAATTTTGCTGAGTGAAATAAGTGAGTCACAAAAAGACATATGAATTCAATTATATGAGTTATCTATAGAAATTGAACTCATGGAAACAGAAAGTGAAATGGTTGTTAGTAGGAGTTAGGGGGAGGGTTAATGGAGGATCACTGTTGAATGGGTATAGGGTTCCAGTTTTGCAAGAAGAAAAATTGTAAAGCTCTTATGCACAAACATGTGAATATACTTAACACTACTGAATGCTAAAAGCGCCAAGACAGTAAAAGTGATTTACCACAACTTTAAAAAAATAAAAATAATCAAAAAGAGAAAGCTGTTTCAAAAAAGAAAGAAGTGGCCAACAAAGTTGAGTGCTGCCGAGAGACCACGCAAGAAGAGAACAGAGTTAATATACAGATTTTTAAAGATGGTGATCATTGGCGATCTCCACACACCTGGTTGTGTAGTATGACAAGGAAAACCAGACTGAGACAGAACTACAAGGTTAGAAAGTGGAGACAGCCCAGGTGGACATTTCTCAGGAGAAGGTTAGCAAGGAGTAAGACTTGGGGTAGGGTCAGAAGGAACTAAGGTATTCGTTTGTTTTGTTTGAAGAGGGAAGCTATTTGAACATATTTAAATGAATAGTACCTTGTACAAGGAAAAATTGATGAGGCAGGGGATAATAAGTCATAAGGAATGCTGTCCTTGGGAAGTATGAGGAGAAGGGGACAGCTCCTGGGAAGGGACAAGTTTTCACAGGAAGACAGACAGTTCCTCTACAATGGTCGGCAAACAGCGGTTTGCTGCTCTGTTGACTAATGAGTTTGCCGACAACTGGGATAGGGGCTTAATCACAAGGAACAACAACAACCTGTAATTATTGGAATCGAGAGTCTAGGTCAGTGGTCAGCAAACTCATTAGTCAACAGAGTGGCAAACCGCTGCTCACGAGCCGCAGTTTGCCGACCACTGCTCTAAGATGACAGGAGGATCGCATGCAGATGGTTGCGTGGGTTTGAAGGTGTGAGTGGATAGAGGTTACATCAGATGGTTTCTATTTTCTCTTCAAAATGTCAGGTGACCTTGATAATGTGAAGGGTGGGGAGAAGTGCTATCAGAATTTTGAAGAGATCAAATGTATGTCATTAGTCATCCAGGATCATGGAGAAACAAGCCTGCCAGTGAATCACAGCAGGATTGCCCAATTGCATGGAGGGCTGTGGAATTCTGTGTTCATTATTTTTAAAGAGAAATGACCATGTTTTATGTTGGTCCAGTATTAGATGCTCAGAATTTGTATCTTAAGTAGAAAGGTGGTTATTGAAAAAGGGATCCAGAGAGCATGTGTATCCATTTACCTACTATATACCCACCGGTATGTTAGACTTGGGGGAAATAAAATAATGAAATCTGGGTCTCTGACATATAAGAGCTCACAGTCTATTGTGAGATGGACAAGAAACAGAGAGTTGTCACAAGAGGTATTCATTCCTCTAAGCCCTTGTGTAGCACATGTTTATTGAGCTCCTATAAAGTATCAGCCACTGTTCTAGGTCCTGGAAATCCAGCAGTAATGAAATTGACTAGATTCCTGCCCCCATAATCTTGGGGAATAAAATTAATAACATTGCCAAGCATGATTATTTTGACCAGTTACATAGATAAAAAGTAAGAGAGAACTATTGGGGTGCTGCTATTTACAGAGTATTAATTAAGGTACTTTGGTCACAAGTAATAGAAGGCCATAGCTGAGGTCTTAAGAGCATTATTATTTTTTTAATTTTAAAAGCCCAGAGGTTATTCATCCCAGACTGGGTTTACCAATGTAGTGGTGTCATTAAAGTTTTTGCATCCTTCTGTTCCCCTACCCTCAACATTTTTTCATTTTCCTCAGGCTTGTTACTTCATGGTTGCAAGATGGTTGCCATAGCTGCAGACACTACATTCTCTTACAGGTTTGCAAGCCAGAAGGGATAAAGAGTTAGGGGAAGAGAGGCAAGGTCATCTTTTTTCTAGTGTCACTCTCTCATTTTATCAGGAAAAAGTCCTTCCTAGAAGTTCAGTCTTCTCCCAGCTTATTAAACACAAATAATCGCCCATCTACACCTAATTCAGAAAAGTGGCCAGAATTGGTGCAAAATCATAATGAGTCACCATATATAGATATTTGGCAACAAAGACAGACTGACCTTGGGTAGGCAGATGGTGGCTGCCAAATCAGGGAATGCTTCTCTGAGGAGGTGACATTTGAACTCAAAGTTAAACAATGAAGTGGTGCCAGTGTTGTGTGCCATGTTCCATGATTGCACAAAGCAATGAACTGGGCCAGGGTGGTTGATCATGGAAGGTAAGACAGTGGAGGAGACATTTGAAGACAAGGATGAGTCAGCCAGGGGAAGCTCTGGGTAGAAGTGGGCGGAGCCCATTCAGGCTGCAATGGAGGCCAATGGAAAAGAAAAGGGATGTTAACCAATTTGACATTAGGCTAGAGCAAGATGGATAAGACAGGGTAGATTTCCAACCTGGTGAAGATGACGGCAGAGGGAAGATTCAGCTTCCAGCATTACAGCATGAGCACTAGGGGAATGTGTGCAGAAGGAGGGGTACTCAGTTTCACCTCAGGCTTTGGAGGAGACTTTCTCAGGAGCATTTGGGTTGAATCATGAATGGGGACCAGGAGTTTGCCAGCACACGAGAATGGAAGGTTGTCCTTGGCATAGGGCACAGCATGCATAGAGGTCTGGAGACTTGAAACAACATGATGAAAACAGGTGTTATCAATGTAAATATCACAGGTGAGTTAGGGAGTGACTGATGACCAGGCTAGAGCTATGCTCGGGAGCTCTGCTTTATTTAGATGATGCCAGCACTCTCCTTTTAAAAAGCTGAGAGTCCCAGTTAATAAAAGCCAAGCTGGTTCTCTGATTTATGCAGTGTGAGGTTGGGCTTGGATGAGCTCCAAAAACACTTCCATCTTTTTTATTTCCAGTCTGTAGTAGATGCTCAATAAAAGTTTATTGAGCAAATAAAGTATGAATGAGCCTCAGTCTTTCCTGTTGCCAAACTTTACTCATCAATAGGAATTGGATGTGTCCTTCAAAGCCTGGGCCACCAGCCTCCAGCAGCCTTTCCCTGCTTCAGACTTTCTGATTCAGCTTTCAGTGGGAAAGAAGGCCTTGCACATTTTTCACATTTATGTTTCTTCTCTTCCCAATAAGATTGTAACCTCTTAGTGGTCGGGGATCATATTTTATGTAAAATAATATACCCGCAAATATACAGCCCTTTAGGCACATGAAATTTAGTGAAAATATCCCACCTGATAGACACCCTCAACTGGACATAGGCCAATAGGTGATTCTCAAATCTCTGGGAACTCCCTAGGCAATCCGGAGCAAGCCATTATGCAAAATGAAGGTGAGGGAACACTGAGAGTAAAAATAGGGGTGCCTCTCCATGTGTAGCAAGAACCTCTTAGTGAAGGCTTTGAAAAATGCCACACCCTAGATAAAGCTGAGTGTGGTTGGTTTTTGAAATCTGGGCTTTGGAAAGCCAGGAAGTCTATGAATGCGAAAGAGAGAGAGAGAGAGAGAGGGAGAGAGAGAGAGAAGTTTGAGTGTTCAAAATTAGAAAGCTATATCACTATCCATGTTGCCTTCCAAGAGCTTCCTCCTTGTGTCAATAGAGGATAGGTTATGTTGAGTTAAAAAATAGCTCCCACATTTAAGCCATTGAGAACAACGAAGAGTCATTTTTGCTCATGCCCAACACAGGTCTGCAGGGCCTTCGGTTTATCACAGTGACTGAGGGACCTAGGCTGATGGAGTAGCTACCATGTTGAGTTGCTGGTTGCCATGGCAGCACAACCCACACGACCCATCTAATCACAAGGAAATTAGGAAATGCAATGTTGTCTTGTGCCTGGAACTGGGGACAGCCAGAAACAATTAGAGAGCCATACTACCAGTTCCTAATGACCGGGACACCAGACAAAGACAGAGCTCCAAGCATAAGCACGGGTGTTTTCTGTGTTCCATTTTCAGGTCCAGGCAGATTCCTAGGGATGTTAACAGCCATTGCCAAGTTCCTCCACCATAGGCCTGGATCCCTTGCCAAAAAGGGAAGCCTTTGCTGTTTGTGAGAGTCGGTGTGTCACCCAGCGTGTGACTCATCCGTTCTTGGGCACTGTGCCCCTCCCAGGGCAGAAGCTTCTCCCAGGCAGGACTGGTCTGTCAGGCTGCGCGGTCCCTGCATACAGGGCTGCCTGCCTGTGCCAGGGCAGTGCCCAGCCTGACTGCCTCAGCCTGGGGATGTGCCATTCGGGGCAGGATTGACTGCTTGGTGATATAGGAACCCAGCCTGTTGATTTGTGGCAAGATATGACAAAGGAAAGGCACTGACCCCCTGTCTCCAGCTGCCAGGGATCAGGGCAGATTTGCTGGTGACTTGTTGTTGGCCACAGTGAGTAGTCCCATGCCTTTCTTCTCCTGATGACGTTCTTTGGGGAAGAATTTCAGAAATGAGAAGCCAATTACGATTCTACAGTTGCAAGGCTTTGTAGTTTGGGGTTTAATAACATACAAAGAGAGTAAATATTAAACAAGAATTTGGTAACTTGGAGGCACTTTATAGAATGCAAGCAGTGCACTAGCCTGCTATGAACATATTTTTGTTTTCCTTGATTACTTTCTGCTCCTCTGACTCTAGCCAAATATGGGAGTCCCGGAGATTGAAATCCTTGAAGGAATTTTCTTTTTCTGATCATCTAAAAATGATGTGCCAATACGCAGGTTAATTAACTCTTTGTACAATAATTTTTCTCTCTTATCAAACTTGGTAATGTTTTGTCTACAATTTTGAATTATTATCAAAGACAGAACCAGACTTACAGCCTCCTTGAATACAGAGGGATATTTTTACACCTTCACACACACACACACACACACACACACACACACACACATACACACACACACACACACAAAACACCTTGCATTTTTCTGTGACTAATCTATGGCATTAAGAATTCTTGATTCTATACATTGTTTTTCTCTAAAGAAATGTAAAGTTTGGAGACATTATTCTTGGTTCATAAGCTTGTCTGTATTGTGTCATTCTTTGTACTGGGAAGAGAATGCCCAAATGTCTATATTTTCATATTATTCCTTAAAATATTGCTGTAATTGATACTTAACTCTATTCCTTCCTTTCTTTAAGGATTCTTTGTCATTATTTGTTTTGTGTGAATTTTGAAAGTTTGGCTTTGCTTTAAAAACCTTTATCCTTTGAATTTTGACACATTATGTTTTCCTCCCTAAACTGAACTTACAGATAAAAGAGAGAGACTTCAATTAATCACACATTATTTTTGGTTTACTGAATTTCCCCTTTCAAAGTTCATTCAGATTCTTATAGTTTGGGAAAACTGACTTATTTGTAGCTCAGGGCAATGATTTCTAGTATATTCCTGGGCAAATTATTATCCTTAAAAGACTGTAAAACTTGTATTTTATATCTTTGGGGATTGTATTCTAAGATCCCACAGCCCCAAATCCCTTTTCGAGAATATTTTCACAATATAGAGTTACTACATCATTGTATTTTTACAAAATGAACGAATATTTTAAACAGAAACCAAGACTCTTCTGCAAAGATAATGAGAACAGTAGATAGCTGCAAGCCTGGTCTCCCCAAAACTGGACTTGGGAGCAAGGGTACAGGGGCTGAGGGTAGAATTATTTTGCCCTGGGCCCAGGCGATAATGAGGTGCAGGGTCTATAGAGAATATTCCTAAATATTTATACTAATCAAAGGGTGGTATGCTTAGATGTCTTTTGAACAACCATCCGGACATCCTTCCAGACAAGGTTGCAGTGGCTGTCTGAGGCTCAGGCAAACTGCAGATGGTGGGCTGGCCCAAAGCTCAGGCAAGCTATGGATGGCTGCTACCGTTGCGAGGGCCCAAGGCTCAGGCAACGAGGGCCAGGCCAAGGGTCAGGCAAGCCACAGTGGCTGCGAAGGCCGAGGCTCAGGCAGCCTCGCGGCCGGCAGTGGCAGCAGCTGAGGCATGATGGGGGCATCGCCTTTCCCTGATCGCTGGGTCACCTCCTGCAGAGGGAGGCAGACTGTGGCTTAGGCCTGCTCGCCTAAGCCATCAGTAGGACATCCCCTGAGGGCTCCCCAACTGTGAGAGGGGGCAGGCTGGGCTGAGGGACCCCCCTGCAACAGTGCACAAATTTTTTTGCACCGGGCCTCTAGTAGCTAAATAAATAGGACCAACTAAAACTTGGTCTGCCTTTTATTATCAGCATGCTGATTCTAAACCACATTATCAGCTACAAAACATTTCTTGTCACTTGGACAGAGCATGCCTGTGGCCCTGCCCCCTCCCTTTTTGGTACAGCACATGTGTTGCTGGGATTTGTAGCTTAGCATGTTGTTTCATTATCTTTAACCCGGTATCTTGGGACCTCATGTATTTGTTTCTTTGTATATTTGCTTTAATGTATCTCTCTTAAAATAATCTCCATCTTTCAAGCCAATAAACCCCC
This sequence comes from Corynorhinus townsendii, assembly GCA_026230045.1. Taxonomy (NCBI): domain Eukaryota; kingdom Metazoa; phylum Chordata; class Mammalia; order Chiroptera; family Vespertilionidae; genus Corynorhinus; species Corynorhinus townsendii. The sequence goes on from JAPDVU010000004.1 coordinate 83,146,337, forward strand.
TGGTTTTATTTTTGTTTAAGGGTTAGGCTGTAGAATCTTCTTGCTTCTGTATATCATTCCTGAATCTTTTGATTTCCATGAACAAGCTGGTAAGTCACACTACTTGAAGCCCCAAAGGTGATTTTATTTTCATGATTTCAGAGTATGCAATACAGGATCCTGCGTGTCACCAGGATTTCTTTTTATGTTTATCCTGGGTGTATCTGCTTCATTTTTCACTGTCTGTCTTGTCTGTATTTGGGCTGTTTCCTATTACATATTGTAGCATCTGGGGCTGTTTTCAATTCTACATGTTAATATCACCTGGGGAGTTTTTTAAAAAGCCCATTCATCCCTAGATATTCACAATTAGTGCAATGTAGGTGAAGGGGTATATAGGCACTCACTGCACTCTTTCAACTTCTCAGTAGTAATAAAATTATTAAAAATACAGAGATTTAGGGAAAATCTTAGTGTCTGGGCCTTACTGCCAGAAAATCAGATTCAGTGAGCCTGGAGTGAAGTCCAGACTGGTCATTTTTTAAAAAGCTCTTCTGGGAATCCTCATGTGCAAGGTTGGAAATTGCTGCTATGGGATGATTTCTTTGTCAGCTTCTCTAGAAGAGAGTGGGTCCTTTTTCTTCCTCTTGTCAAAATTTAAAAATTCCTGGAGTGAGAACAGGGGGTCCAGCTTGGGTCAGCTTTCTTCCCCTAACCCAGTCAGCAATGGCTGTGTGCACAGAACGCAAGGTAGATAAGCATTTTCCAGATAAGTGTGGGTGGCGTATGGGGACAGCTAGGTAATAATAGTAATAATAATAGGTGTTCAGTGAATTCCTCCAACAGAAATACAAATTGAGTCCTGAACTGCTAAATCTGAGGACACCAGGCCAAAAAAGCCAGAGCCATTATTTCTTACTATAGCAATGTTTCAAATTATGCCATTGTTTGAAAAGAATGGAATGGTGGAGAATTATTCTTAGTCAGTTTGAAAGTTGTGTATAGCAAAATACAAATTAAATATATTTGATAACAAAAATAAAAAGTTTGTCCATATCCACATGGGCTTTACAAATTGTTATGCATTAAATAATTTATATTAATAAATACAGTTAAGGAAGGTCACTCTTAGGCCTAATGTTCCAATTGTAGCAGGTGTGCATTTAATTCTATAACACATCTGGTCTTTAAAATTTCTCATATCCATAAAGAAATTCTCTGGATCAGTTAGGCTCTGAGTTACTCTATTCCCCACCCTCACGGTCTTGCAGAAGATTCTATTGCTGTCTTATCTTTGAAGGGGCTGCCTCATGGCAAGGCTCTGGCAACAATTCTGAGAGTCCTATGCAGTCTAAAATTGTCTTGTAACTGGAAGAGAGTGGCATTCTTCCTTCTGTACAAGCTTGGGCATAGAGCCTTTTGTGATGGTCCCTAATGCCAGGGACTTCAAATTTCTAGTCCTCCTTGTACCCTGAGTCACCCACAGGAGGTCCTGTCACCTCTAGGGGCATTGGGTTGCCGATGACCAGGGTGTCTCTGTGCTTTAGTCGGATGGTTTTGGTGGGGGAAATTGGAGATGCATAACACTGATGCACAAGGGCTGAATGGTGACACGTTTCCAGCTGGTTCTGAAAAGAGAACTGGGCTTCCTGAAGCAAAAACTGGACTTCGGGAGAGAGAAAGGCTCTGTGATTTCTGAAGGAATCAGAGCAGGAAGAAAGAGGAAAAAGAATGCATGAAGATGGATGAGGAGTTTTCCAGGCCCCTGGCAAGTGGCAGAGACTGGGCCTAGCCCAGTCTTGCTTATTGAAATGTTAAAGAATTGGTGTGATCTCTGTGGACCTGTTAGTAAAGAAGAGAGTGGGGCACAGATGTTCCATTGTAGACCAAGTGGGGCCAAACCCTGAGGCCCAAAGGCCAGCATTGATTGTCCATCTCAGCAGGAACTAGTGTAGAGGGAGGCTTATCTTTGCATGCCTCTCTCCCAGTGTTGATGTCAGAATATCATCATTCCTGAGGAGAATGGAAGAGGAGAAGAAAGAGGAAATGCTGAATTGATCAAAAAAGGCCTAGTTTAAATTGACGGTCAATGAGTTACCTTGCATGGGAAAAATTGCTATCATTGAATCAAATAAGGGCTCTAGTGCAAATTTACTTTAGTTAGAGTGCTAAAAACAGTTACATCTGTTTCATGATTGTTAAATGTGTACTGCTACACATAGGGTCTTTGTGTTCTTGTCCCAAGTATAGACTAAGTGCCCATTATTCCTGCACAGATTGATCCAGAGGCCAGCTTCATCTGGCCAGCATGGCTCAATGGTTGAGCATCGACTTATGAACCGGGTTGGTCATGGTTAATTCCCAGTCAGGGCACATGCCCAAGTTGTAGGCATGATCTCCAGTGGGGGTTGTGCAAGAGGCAGCCAATAAATGGTCCTCTCTCATCATTGATGTTTCTACCTCTTTCCCTCTCCCTTCCTCTCTGAAATAAATAAAAATATATTATAAAAAAAAAAGAAGGCCAGCTTGCCTCCAAAATGCTGGCTGTGCCTGAGAACCTCCATCCCTCTCATACCAGCCCAGTGTGTCTTGGTCTCCATGACTGCAGTCCTCCTTCTAGAATCTCATGTCGTGAAAACCATTTCAAAACTTACATGGTACAAAAGTCTCTTCCTGCCCAAGAACCAAATTGCAAACAAAGTGGCCTTGGCATACACACATTGACACCTTGGCCATTCACTTATTCATTTAACATTGAGAATGAGAGTAAATTAACAATGTTTTCACACATTCAAAGATTAAGAAAAATTGCCATCAAGAAGTCTTCACTAAAAGAAGTTTGAAAGGATACAGCAAGAAGTAAAGTGAATATAGAGAGAAGGTATGAACTACAAGAAAGAATGTGAAATGTAAAGAGCCAAAGGACAAATGGTGTCCTTTTTCAAGTGATCTGGATGGAAAACTTCTTTCAGGTTTAAGAATTAGATGGTTCCTTGTTTTTATATTGTTTTTATTTTTTTTTTTTGAATATCGATTTGGGGTATTTTTCTTTTTTCTATTTACATTGGAAAATAATTATTAATGGCTCTTTCATATGTATGAGTGATGATTAATTATTTTCACATATGTAACATAAATGAGAGAATACCAAATGTCAAATGAGACAAAGTTCACAAAAATATCATAAAACCATTTCAAAAGTAATCTGAAACTCCAATTTGCAGTCTAATGAAAAGTATGTCTAGTTGAATACATATGCATGCTTTAGTTTGGTTATAAAGGCGTTGAGTCAAGATGTCCACATTATTAATCCCTTTTCTGCTGTGCTCATCAGAGGAAGCCATTTAAGCTTTCTCACTTTAATATTCTCATTTTGTGAAATGGAATAGAGTTATTACTCATCAATGAACATAATTATGAGGGCTTATGCTACATAAATATTCAAATTTAATGATTTTATGGACATACACAGGTCAGAAATTATTCTTATGCGAAGAGCTGTCAGATATTTTCATCTTATAACAGTTACCTTATTACCATTTTATATATATATATATTTATGCTGGGCTCTTTTACTTCTGAGTCTTCACTCATGGGAATGATGTAGTTCTGGGATGCTTTTGCAGAGTATTAAGCATTGCAGCCCGATGTGCTCCACGGTTATCAGTTATGGATAATGAGAAGATTTTAATAGTTAAGAAAATGCTGGAGTCCATTGAAATGTGAACAATGATAGAAGTGCTCTGGGAGAAAATTTGCATTAATGGAAATACATAAATCTTGAAATAATTTTTTCCGGCTAAATGCAACCTAAATATCAGCTTGACTGTCATTTATTTTCTTCATTTTAAGACTTACTTCTCCAGTATTTCCTTTCTCCAAATTCACATAGATACTTAGTCTAGAGACATCGACATCATCCCTTTCTCTGCTTCCTTTTCACATATGCTTCATTCCCTAAACTTCTGCTTATTCTTATAAACCCAACATATATATATTGATTTCAGAGAGGAAGGAAGGAGAGATAGACACATCCATGATGAGAGAGATCATTGATTGGCTGCCTCCTGCATGCCCCACACTAGGGATTGAGCCCAAAGCTTGGGCATGTGCCCTGACCCATAATCAAACCCTGACCTCCTGGTTCATAGGTCGACGCTCAAGCACTGAGCCACGCGGCTGGGCTAAACCCGACTTTTAATAGTATCCTGCTCTTCACTCCTTTCTCTTACTCGTTTGGTCATGAGATCTTCTGAATCCATTCCTACCATTGCTATGGTTCCAGACCTCATTGCTGTTCACCTGGACTAAGGAATGGCATCTTCCCTGGCTTTCTGGCTCTTGTCTCTGCCTTCTGACCTCTGTTGGCACTATTGGCAGAATAATCTTTCTAAAATGAAATGTCATTTGATGGGTCCTTTTTTTCCCATGGAAGAATCCTATTGCTTTACCATGACACAGAACCTGCCTCACCTTGGCATCAGTGTACCTTTAGCTGATGTGCTATGTCACTCTCCTATCACATACTTGTTGCTCCAACTTAGTGACCTTCTTAGTCAACCCTGTACACTCCTGGGTGTTTCACACTCCCTGCTCTGGACCTTCTCTTTCTCTGCCTGGAATACTGTTTTTCCTCCTGTCCTAGCAATGTCCTCACCAAATGCCACTTTATTTGTGACATTGCCCCAAACCCCTTTACATTTCTAAAGAATCTTATGTATACCTCAAGGAGGATACTTATGACATTATGCCATTTATGTTATCTGTTTTCCTCAATTAGACTGTATATTCCTAAAAGGCCGGACCATGTTTTATTTTTCTTCATAACCATTTCTAGAGCCTAAATTTTAATTGCATGAAACAGGCCCAAGGTATGTCAATGATTTTTTGAGTGAATGAATGAATAAAGAAATAAAGCCCAGAGAAGTTAAGTATCTTGCCAAATGTCATAAAAAGGACTGTGACAGAATTGGGGGAAGAACATAGGTCTTATTACATGCTCCCTACCTAATGTCAAAAATGTTTATTTTTCTAATTGCAAATCTAATTATTTATAGAAAAACTAGAGGCCCGATGCATGAAATTTGTGCCCCCACCGCCACAGCTTCATCCAGAAGGTTGTCTGGTCTTATTAGCATATTATGCTTTTATTATTATAGATAGACTATAGTGAGAGGAACATGTGAAAAAAATATCTTATCCTTTTGGACAATTTGCTAACATTTTGATGTTTTTCCAGTGTTATTCATATTTCTTTTAGAAAAAATATTTGGAAATTAAAAAAGCCTAAAGTATAAATATGACAATAACAAATTATCCATTTCTACCTCTAGAATTATCTGCTGTTAACATATTTGGTTCCATTCTATTTCTTGCTCACTTCTTCCTTTTTAAACCACTCTTTTGTTTTGGTAGAAATAATACATGCTTATTATAAAAGAATTCAAAGAGAGCAGAAATTTTGAAAGATAGAAGTAAAAGAAATTATTCCCAATTTTTCTACATAACAAGAACCATTGTTAGTGATTAAATATTATTCCAGATATTTTTCTGTGTATGTTTGCTTATAGTAAGGACATAGATTTATTAATAGATATAAAGAAAAGTAATACAATTATAAAGAGTTAATTCTACTACATTTGTTATTTTAAATAAAAGTTAATAAATTTAATTTTATTTAAATTAAAGGAGAAAAAAGAAACAAGTGAAACCTAAGTGATTTTTCCTCCTTCATAATAATCTCTAGGTCTATTATTTTCTAGACGTTTCTAATGCCTAAGAGAAAGATTGTGAAATATATTGAGGATGGAGGCAATGATATATTTTTTAAAAACCTTGTTAATTTTAGGCAGTGTGGTTGTATTCCCTACTAGAAAGATGAGGTTTTAGTACCCTTGTGTTTTTGTTTTCCATTTTCCTTTCATCGCTTAGTTTTTAAGTTACCTTTTACTTTGATATTGACCTTTTCTCCCTTCTAAATTTCAGGGAAATGTTCTTACATCATATCCGAATACAATTGCTTTATTTTGGCTACACTTAATGTGCACTCTTCTTCAGGGACTGTAATTGTTCTTGCTTTAGATTATCTTTCTCTGTCTCCATTAATATTACCTCCTCTCTATTTGCATTCTCTTCTACTTTCTTATCAGAATGTCTGTTCCAATGGCTCCATCTTTCCTTTAGATTGATACTTTCCCTGTTGCCTCCTCAGTTGCCTGAAGTCCCCAATTTATTAATTTCATAATATTACTTTGATCTTTGAGTTTATCTCAATTGGTTATTTTTATCATTTTTTTCTTGAAGTGCATGTATAATTAAAAAATCATTCTATGGTAACTTGTTCTATGGTTTGAATTAATTGTGTGTGTGTATGTGTGTGTGTGATACTACCTTTTATGTTGGCCTTTTGGCCATCTTTCATAAGCTCTGTGCCTTTGTGTTTTTCTTAAGACTGATTCTTGATAATTTATTGAAAAGGATTTAGCTGAGAAGAATAACTGAAGAGAACTTAATGAAGAGATTCTTTACAGAGGTGCAGGCTAGCCAACAGGAGACGATGGGGAGCCAGGGGACTAGCAAGAGTCTATTCTTAGACTTCAAGAGGCAAGAGGAGGGAAACACTGGATCCTGGTTCACACAGTAGCCTGAAAGAGAGAATGCCCAACAGGAACCATTCCCAGAAGAGAGCAGTCCCTGGGGATGGTGACCATAGATGGAGGTAAAAGAGGGGATACATACCCCCATGGCCCTATTCTCTCCCACTTCCCTAATCTGCTCATGACCTCCATGGGAATAATCCAGCTAAAAACCAGAGGCATGTGCAGAAGTTGGCTGCAGAGGTGGTCTCAGCTCTGTTCCTGAGATTTGGTTAAATGCCTTGAACTAGAATTGATTCAATTTTTCTGGGTGGTCTACTAATAGCACATGTCCTTGAGCTGTGGTTTGTTTCTCTGACTAAGAATCATTCTGGAGTCTTCATTTCCATCAGAGAGAGACAGTCTCCATTCCTTTCCCCATTTACAGTATGTCTCCAACACCAAGTTGAAAAATTCTCTCGGTAGAAGAGGAAAAACAAAAGGATTCTCACATTTTGCTTCTCTTTAGATTTTGTGGCATTAATGAGATTTCTGGGAAAAAATTTTCTACTCTATCATTTGACTAAAAGGGGAAAGAGGAAAAGAGAATGAAGTTTAGAAGGAGATGTGCTCTGCTTCTACAGCTACTCCACTTCAACATTTTCAATTCCTTTTCTTCAACGGTTTTGAAGTTATTCCCTTAGGTCCTGCCCATTTTCTCATGCTATTGCAATTAGTGAAATTTTTGCTGGTTTTTAATATTTTGTTAGTGTTGAGCAAAATATTCTATGATTCATTTCCGACCAAGCATCTTATCTGAGAAATCTCAGCAATGTTTTTCTGTGGATGTGTATATTTTACAAAATATCTTGATGACTGTTTTTCCCACTAATATTATAAAATTATAATACAATATACTGCTACCTCATACAGATACGTTATCAACACTCTTCATAAATGTCATTTTAATGTCTGTGCGATTTTTTAAATGTTCACTCAAGGATATGTTTTTATTGATTTGAGAGAGAAAGGGCAAGGGAAAAAGAGAGAAACATCAGTGTGAGAGAGAAATATCAATCAGTTGCTTGCTATACACAAGCCAACCGGGGATCTAACCCCTAACCTGCACATGGGCTCTGACCAGGAATCGAACTCACAACCATTTGGTGCACTGGACAATGCTCCAAGCAACTGAGCCAGGGCTGTGCACTTTTAAATATAGATTTATCATTCTTTTCTATCCATTTTAATTGTTTGGCATCTATTTTGTTTTCATATTCATATCTTTGCTACTTTATATGCAGCTGCCATCAGCAAGCTTACATGCCATGCTTTTCTGAACTTTAAGATTCCTAGAAGATAGAGTCCCAAAAGTGCTGCAGTGCTGCAATAGTTGGGACTTACCTGCTTCTTTCGAGTTCATTTCCAAATATTGTAGGCTTTTACAGTCTTTTAAATTTGTCCTGGCTGCCTCTGACTATCAGATTAGATTGATTCTCTCTTGGTTTGGTGGTGACTCATGAGGTGGGTGATTCTCAGAGACAACTTTGCCAAGTGTCCGACATAGGTGCCATCTGCACATGCTCATTGCTATTTACCTCCCAGATGTGAAGAATTGCTGTTTCTCAGCATTGCTTGAAACCTGCATGCAAAAGAGGAAATTATCTAATTCAAAAGAGGTTTTAGAGGAACTAGCCAAGGCTCAGGGTAACCAATAAAAATGCTTTAAAGTTTCAAAAAACCTGGGCTTTCAGAGGAAAGTGAGGGTTTACTTAAACACATGGGAAGGTAGCTCTGTGGGTCTGGTTTGGAACATGGAGAATCATCTTTGCTCCCAAGAATTTGGCCTGTTGACAAAGTCAGCCTAACTTTCTACTGTTGGAGAGGTTACCTCTGGAAAATCTCTGTTAAACTGTACACTCACCTGAGATTACTAAAATTTTAAATATATATACACTTTAACAGCTCATAGCTCAATTTTGAAAATGAAATGTATTTTAATAAATACTGCCTTTATAATTATTCAAAGTGTGTGTATACATTTTTGGGACACTATATATGCTCCCAAAAATACACTATGTATTTTTTTTTCTAGACATGGTGATCTGCAATTTTACATTTCCAGTGAGTACAGAAATGAAGGTTGAAGATGGGGACAGAATGATGTAGTTAAAAGAGCTCTAGATAGGAATCCAAAGAAAGTCAGGTTTTCCAATATCTTGGGGTGTGACCTTGGGTAAGTCACTTACTAGCTTGATTATTTCCTTTTGATAATGGAAATAATATCTTCCTTGTCTACCTCACAAAATTTTGTGATGTTAAGGTAAAAGTTTTATGTGAAAACGGTCTGAAAATATGAGCCCCATATAACAATCAGCTCTTTCTTATTTTAGAAAAGCCATATGACATAATGAAAAAGTCACAAACCTGGGTTCAAATCACAAATATGTCACTCAGTACCTGTGAGGTTGGGCAGGGTCAACTTTTATTTTAGAAAATTATAGAAGTGACTTCAGTTGTACAAAATTACTTGATGGCATTAGAAGAGCTAATGTAGACATAGTGCCAGACACACAGTAAACAAGCAATAGCTATTTGTTTTATTCTCTTCCCTTCCATAATGTCTGCATTCAGGCAGGAGAAACGGGACTGGTCATTGACTAGAGGTGAAACAGTGGGATGGTTAAATGATAGACGTTATGGAATCTTTCACCCCTGAGATCATCTGATGTGTATTCCCACAGTCTGTCTGGGAACCTTGATAGCATTTTGTGGAATTCACTGGGAGCCTCAGGAATTCATTACAAAACCTAATTATGCAAGTGGTAACCTCAGACTGTCCGCTGACAAAGCTGGCAATTGAAATACTCCTGGGTGGCTGATAAAGTTCTGTCTGGAGTTTTGTTGACCTTTGTTTGTGAATGCTGTGATTGCTATCCCAGCATTCACAAACATAATTTCTTTCTAATCAAGATTGAAGAGATCAAGTTGTAGAGTTTTTGTTTTCCTTTTTCTTTTTCCAAAATCACCCTATACAATTGCTCTGGTCTCTATCACTTGTGTGGGTTAATGTGTGTTTAAAGTAAGCAAATGTTTGCTCTGATGGGGCCATCCACAGAACACATTCCAGCATGCTGCTCACATTTACCATTGTGATTAACTAGTCATTACTCATAGGAAAGGAGCACAAGGGGAAGCCAGACATTATAAGCATATCATTTGGGCAGCTTCACCAAGAAGATGCAGCTTTGCACTCCCCAGGGAACCACCAGCCTACTTCCTGCAAAATGCTGGGGGAAGGGACTGGACAAAGGAAAGATAGATACATGCCCAATAAAGTTGGGGTGACATAGGGAAGGTATTTGCCTGTCATTCAAACCTGGAGACAGAGATGGTTGGCCAGAAAAGGCATGGCCAACTCCAAGCCCATGGAAAACTTGGGAATATATAATCTCCTAGACAAATGAATTCTCTTTCCTGTGGCTCATGAATTCTCTTTCTTGTTGCTCTGGTTGCTCTATACTCCTGGCTCATGGGTCTCTTTTGCTCCTGCTTCCTTGCATTTGCCTGTGCTCCCTCCATAACAGGTGGTCCTTTGGACCCCACATGCAAGGGACTAATGAACTATACAGCTGGCAACACAAGCTAAACTAGCCTGATGCTGGAATGGACCCCTGCTCCAACATGGAAAAGAAACTCTGGACACTGGCTCTGATTTTAGCTTTACTGAAACCACAGCGACGCTTCTTCTATGATTGGGCAAAGAGAAATGGGAATTTGGAAACTCGGGGATTTAATTCCATGCAAATAAAAAAATCACTTGTTCTCCAGTGCAAATCTTAGAAAATTCCTTTTCTCGGGATATTTCAAGAATTCTAGTCCCAGCAGCAACCGGGGGAGAGGAGGCCCTCTCTTGTCCATTAACAACATATTGCCTTTCTCTCCATTCTGTCTTTCGCTAGTGAGCTGTGCCAGTGGCCAGTCAACCACATGGCTTTGGGGTGAAGGACTTTGACACAGGTTAGGAAGAAATACTTCAAAATTACATTGCGTCCAAAGATGAGAATTGTTTGTTTGTTTTTAATCTGAAACTTGGGAATACTTCTTGTCATGTCTATTCCACTAGCTTTGACTCCTAGGGTCTGCAGGTCACTAGGGAGCAAGCCCAATCCAAGTTCCCAGTCCCTTAGGGGTGCTTCAGAAGCCCCATCACACTGTGACTTCCCAAGGTGGTAAGGAGATAGAGAAGTCATCCTTATTTAATGTCTAGCTGTTAGGACATTGCTTGGAAATGAGGGGATCATTTTCTCTTTGTTGAAGAAACATATAAATGAACACCTTGAGCACCTTTTTCAGATTTGGAAAGCAGACAACAGAGAATGGAAGAATGTATTCTAGGTTGGATGGTTGGAGATAGCTGTTTGCAATCTGGCCATTGTACTCTCTGTTGTTCCTTTTTACTTTTATAAGGGAAGAGGGAAGTGTAACTCAATTTTTAAAAATCCCAACATTTTGTATTTGGCACATTTTACTTGTCAAAATTTCAGCACTGATATAATTACTACTTCTTTTTATTCCTTTTTTTTTTTTTTTTTTTTTTGGTGTGAATCACCTGAGGTGACCATTTTTTCAAGTTGTATGCTTTTTTTTAGAAATTAACCTTTTCTCAAATGGATGTCTGTAATGAATGTTTTGGCTCAGGCTACATGAAACCAACATATTCAAACATTTGTTTGAGAGGGAAGTTACACTCCAGCTACCCCTGCATTTCAGAAAGGTGTGGGCTGACTGGAGAAGATGGTCTGAACCACTAGAGGCCTATGGCTTTTTACATCAAAATGGGTTGAAGGCTCTGGGGGATGGTGTGGGGAAGGAGTGGTCACAATATTCGATTTGTGCTACTATTTTGCCACCATAGCCTTTTGTTTCATTTAAACTTTCTGCTTTCACAGAATTGAAAAAAGAGTGAATGTGAGAAAGGCTTAAGGTGAACAAATCTGGAAGAAAAATGGTTCTATTTAAGTTCAGATTAAACTTAATTTTCTTTAAAGAGCAATCAGTTTTATAAGCAAGATACAAAGAGTCAGCTTTAGAAAAGGTTCTTTCTAATTAAAAGAATTGAAAAAATGTTAAAATTGCTCTAATAATTAGAGTCGCACTAATGCTGAACCTTGGAGAAATATAGCATTCTAAGTTGTGGTCCCAGTTTTTCTACCAGAAGGTAGACGTGGATTGTAAAGAAAGACGTTAAAAAATTCTGGGCCCTAGATAGCAGCATAACTATCAAAACAGGCACCATTCTACACAGCCTGGTGAAGGTCATTACCACATAAAACACAAAGTGCTTATTTTGTCAGACACAGACACATAATTTTAGTAATAATCAAAAAGCATTTTACTAAAAATTAAAACTTCAACTATAGTTACAATTTAAAACAAAATGACAATAAAATAAGCAAATATTTTTTTCAATACAATATTTTAAGCAAACAGAATGGTTTTCATCTTGATTTGTCAACCTTAAAAATAATTCAATGCCTCCTCCTTAAAAAATCCATTGAGTTTGGGCTGAGTAGTGCTAACTCTGAGTTTGTTGCCTTGAATCATTCCTTAAATAATTGTTAAAAATTTGTTTTAGATAAGAGAAGGACATTCTATATGATGAGAATTTTAATATAAAGTTCATGCAATTCAGAAAAACATGGACTCGTGCTCAGATTTTATGTGAATTGTGTCAACAAATTCACCATCAGGGTTTTGTGGGTTTTTTTTCATCTTTGATGACTTTACACAAATCAGTAACTGCTTTGATGATGATTCTGCTACGTCACATTTGATGATTGATTTGTATCCTGAAAAGTCCATCCATTGAATGACAGATTGGAATAAAGGATGCAAATATGGCAGCAATTTACTTGAAATTGTATGGCCATTTGGGTTGCTACTAAATTCTTTAAAAGTGATGATCAAGAAAGTAATCCTTTTGCTTAAAGAGCTACAGACCTTCAGAAACCCGAACTGACAATGATCTGAATCAGATAATACAAAATATTTCAAATAATCATTAGATTTCAGTGGAATTTCAGCTAGGCAAGTATTTTAATGTAAGAAACATGACTTAAAAATACATTTTGCCTAAATCTTTAAAATAATGGCATTGTTGGCTATAGTATTATGCATGGTTGGGATAAAGACTATTCTCTTTTGGCTAAAAATGGTCAAATAGCAAATGTGAACCATTGCTAAGCCCCTGACCTTTATTGACATCCAAGTCTTCTGAATCCTTCCATCTAAAAGCAAAGAAACAGAGCCCTGGCCAGCATTGCTCAGTGGTTGGAGCCTCAGATGCACACTGGAGGGTCTTGGGTTTGATTTTAATTTTTTTAAATATATATTTTATTGGTTTTTTACAGAGAGGAAGGGAGAGCGATAGAGAGTTAGAAACATCAATGAGAGAGAAACATCGATCAGCTGCCTCCTGCACATCTCCTACTGGGGATGTGCTCACAACCAAGGTACATGCCCTTGACCGGAATCAAACCTGGGACCTTTCAGTCCGCAGGCCAACGCTCTATCCACTGAGCCAAACCGGTTAGGGCTTGGGTTTGATTTTAGTCAAGGGCACATACCTGGGTTGCAGTTTTGCCCCTCATCGCCCCCAGCCTGGGTCTGTGTGAGGCAAACAATCAATGTGTCTCTCTCGCATTGATGTTTCTCTCTCCTCTGTCTCTCTCCCCCACTTTCCCTTCCACCCTTTAAAAATCAATGGAAAAAAAAATATCCTCACTCCTCTGGTGAAGGTTAAAAAAAATAATAATAAAAGCAAAGAAGCAGCAAATGCCTTTCAAAGAGGATCTCACTCAAGATGAAAAATATTAAAATAATTAAAGTTTAGATTTGAAATTTTTAGCTTATGTGAGTCCTCTATAGAGAATAGACCTGATGCAAATCATCAGCTCTTCCCAACCACCTTCCCTCTTGCTCTCCTTTTCTCTTCCTTCATTGAATATAGTGTGTGCCCACCATGTGTACACCACTCTTCTAGGTGCCAAGGAATCATTTCGACATCAGTTATGGCAGAAAGAAGTTGCGACCTTCCTATGAAACACAGCTCCAGGGTTAGGTGGAAATGAGGATAATAGGCCAAGGCTGGTGCTTAATCGCCTTCAAAATATATTTCTAGGCTGAGTCTGCACATAGGAATTCCAACTCACGTTCCACCATAGCCACCCACATCTTTCTCAGCCCTGCCTAAACCAGAGAGTGAGCCATCTTTCCCGTTCCCCGGACATGGGTTGTTATTCATTACACCTGGGCAGGTAGCTTCCTTTGGAGACATTCCCACATGAGGCATCACATGAAGCCGGCAGCAGAGGCTGGGAGTTATCTCAGCGATGGATTGCACTTCCCAGTGCCAGCTGGCGCTCACACATGCAGCCTCCTGGTGAAGTCAATGGATGGGAAACCACAGGGAGGCCACCTCTGGGGCAGGGGCTTCTGAGTAGACAGCACTAAAGACAGAACCCCATCTGATAGGCTGACTGAATCTGCATGGCATGGAATTTTGAAAGCTTCAGACTGGAAACCTTTTGCCTTTGCGTTTATTTTTATAGAAGCAAGAAAGGCAGCTGCGTTGAAGACAATGACTCATACGTTTTTACTGTTCTGCTTAGTGTTTCTTTTGCCCACAGAGTCCTGCAGGACATTATGCCAGGTAAGATAATGGAGGTGGGGGGATGGAATGGTGGGAAGAAGCAAATGGAAACCTAAAACCCAGCTCTAGGTTATCTGAGCTGAAATGTAGGGAGAAGATGGTGGTAGAATGGTTCAGCCAGCTGAAATTGCAGTTGCAACTAAACGTGTACAAAACCCATTTTAACCAAGAGCTGCAAATTATTTTTCCATCAACTTTTCCTATAAGTTCCTGAGACATAATGAGGCTCAAATGATTTAAGGGTGATAATCTCTTCTTTCTATATCCTTTGATGATGAAGTTTTCAGTTGCTTGTAACTAGGGCCACTTCCTCAGGGACACTTGAAAATGTAGGTGCGGTGAGGGTCACACTGACTGAGAGAGATAGTAAATGGCATTTGGTGTGGGCAGAACCTAGGAATGGTCTGGCACAATGAAGCATTGTCCCACCCCAAATGGCATCTTTTTTGAGAAACCTGATAGTGACCACCATGGATGGGCTTGAAGGAGTAAAGGGCAACAGGTAGTCAATGGCTAATCAAAATCTGGGATGGAATTTGTAGCAATGTACTCTCTTCACATTTTGTGGGGCAGTGAGCCTGATGACTCTCTCTGGAATATTTTTTCTCATACTACAAGTCATTTTAATTTTCCTATTAGTTATTTGTTTAAAATAAGGTATGGAGAATCATTGAGAAAGAGAGAGAGAGAGAAAAAAAAAAACATAAAAGTAGTTTGAGCTTCTTGAGAAGAGAATATTATTATTGGCCCACAAATCTGAAAGAGAGCTTTGAGATCAACTTGTAAAGCTACACTCCCTTATATTATCAACGGTGTGGAATGTGACTTGCTTGAGGTTATATACCTACTAATCTAAAAAGCCAAGGCCAGGACCCTTGTCTTCAGATTCTTAGTTTCTTGATCTTTCCACTTTAATATGCACTTTCTTTTTTTTTAAAAAGCTAAAGTGTGGAAATTTATTATATGCAGCTAGCTACAAACTCCCCACATGGGGAGGGGGCCCAAGAATGGGCTGACCTTCATATGTGCTTTCTTGAGAAGAGCCTCCTTAGGAAAGAATAACTAAAAATTCATTCTATGAGTTTCCAAATGATATTTACTTTACTCTCTAAGTAGTTTGTCCTTGGATGGGAATTTTCTCCATGACTCCTCTTCTCCCAACACTGAGCTGGTGCCTGGTTTCTGGGAGAGATTAGAGACTCCTTCAGAAATAGCTTTTCCAGGAGGCATCCCAACCCCCACAGTGAGGTACTATTTCCTCCCTTCATTTTCTCTTCCACATTTTCCTACAAGACAGAACTTGAAGAACAGTCAGAGTTTCAGAGGTTAGCTTTGTTTTCTTTATTATTGGGGATCACCTTATCAGGAATATCCCATCCTTTTATTCTTACTAAACAAGTTGCTGGATGCTACTCCTCTTCTGACCTGACTACTAACTCAAGCAGCTCCACAGGTTTAACAGGTGGCAGGTTTTGAAGTGTGGTTTGTTTTTTCCCCCAATATTATGTTGACAATTGTTGGTATCTGAAGCTAATATAGCTCCTATTCAATGCCACCCAAGAAATGAAATGACCAGGAGTTGTACATGGCTATGCTTTGACAAATTAACTAGGAAGAAGTAAAGCAGGTCCTTCTCTTAAGAAGGCAGAGTTTCCAGAATTCCTTGTAAACAGCACAGTACAGCCTTGTGCCCACACATCTGATTACTATAATGTGACTTCACTGTAGTCTGTTTAATGGGTCAAGTATTATCAAGAGTTGTCTGCTTTTATGTGCTTTATTGTCACATATTAGAGATCATGATCCTCTCAAGATGGGCTTATGGCATCTTGAGATGCTTGTACTTCCATATGCCCTCCTCTGCCTTCTCCACTTGGACATGGGTTGACTTGATGGGAAGAGCAGTATTGTAGGAGTAGGAGAACCAAGTTCTAGTCCCAGTTCTAAGAGGAATGCCCTAGATAGCCTTGTGCAAGTCACCTCATCTATCAAAGACTCACTTTCCTTATGTGTACAATAAGGGGGTTGGACTGGTTGATCAATAAGATCTTTCAAAACTCCAAAAATATTATTGTAATGTTTTTGTTTAGTGAAAGGCCTTTAGCTCCTCCATATATATACTAAAACTTTCTCTTGATTATGAAATGAGAAGTCACCTTACATCAGTATTTTGAAAGATTTGTATCCCATGAATCAGAGATACCTTCCTCACTTTGGACAGACCTGAAATGCTCAATTCAGATTTTCAATAAATTCTCATTTGGTAGAGAAAACATAAGATTCAGCTTTGTTTTCTGATATTATAGAGAGAAATAATGTTGTGAAGAAGAAAGGGATATGAACACACAATTAAGTCATTGTATTTCCAGTTCCTTCCCAATGGTTGAGATCTATGAATGCAGGTTGGAGTAATTGTACCAGGGCTTTTTCCAGCCCCTAGAGGGAAAACTTCTGGTCAAGAAACAGGAAGATTTAGACTCATTCTCCAAATACACTGACATACATGTACATATATGCCAGTATATTCAGACATACTAATATGTATGTATATTTATATGTACTGATTTAGCTACTTAGGGGATGTGAAGTACAATTCACAACCATTGCTATGTTCTTAAGGAACTTAAACTTTAATTTAGAAAATAGTAAGCATATATAAAAACGATTAGATAGTATTACAACAGATCAGGTGAGTAGGTGCCAAGTATTGAAGGAGTGGTATGGTAGTATGGATAATAAATTTTATAGGAGCAAGAGAGGAAGAGATGTACCATCTAAAACCAGATTGGGAAAGACTTCTTGGAGGAGGCAAACTTGGGCTTCATATGTAATAGCCATTCCTTAAGTCCATTTTCAGAGAAGAATAATGATAGCTAAATCTTAAATACCACTTATAACATTAAGGCCCAGTTCTAAGTGCTTTTCATACATGATCTCATTTTTTCTTCATAAAAATTATCTGAGGCAAGATTATGAAACTGTAGTACTATAATTCCTACCCTGCTTTATGGATGAGGAAAGTGAGGCTCAGAGAGATGAACTTTCTCAGGACCTCAAGTGGCAGTGTTGAGATTTGAACCCAATGTTCTGTTCCCAGAGTCACTCATTGACCACAAAGTAACACTGCTGCTCTGTGAAGGGTACAGTGTCATACAGATGGATGAGAAAGGAAGGGCTTCTAATCAGGAGAGGTGGGAATGCTCATGGTAAGAGGAAGCCAGTTCTTGGGGGAACCATTCTTAAAAAAAGAATATAAAATGACAAATACAAAATTTAGGGATAAGTGAGTATTTAATTAGAATGAGAAAAAGAATCATAACAAACTTCAAACTTAGAATAATTACTCAGCATTATTCAGTAATAAATTCAATAAAATAACAATATTTTTATTAATGTACCATCCATATATTTGTTCCAAAGTTTTGCCTGCATACTTGCATATTAATAATTTTATTTTTTTTTTCTATAGAGAGAATAGATTATCCAGTCTTTCCTCTGGCGTTGCTGATTAACTTTATTATTCTAGTTTAGAAAAATAGCTTTTAGCTTCTGGATTCATTATTAGTAATGCCATGTAAATATGTAGAACTGTTGTGAACTTTGGGAAAACCTCTAGGAATTGTCTTTTGTATATGACCTACAAGGTTTCAGGGCTCTTAGAACTTGCTTGTTCTGTGACTAATTGTAAGTACTTCTAGCTAAAATTAATGCCACTTATGTGTTGATGTTCTCATTGTCATGCAGAAATGGCTGCAAACTATAGAAGTACTATTAAGTTCAGGCCAGTGGTCAGCAAACCGCGGCTCACGAGCCACATGCGGCTCTTTGGCCCCTTGAGTGTGGCTCTTCCACAAAATACCATGTGTGGGCGTGCACGTACAGTGTGACTGAAACTTCATGGCCCATGCGCAGAAGTCGGTTTTCGGCCTGGGCGAGTCTATTTTGAAGAAGTAGCATTAGAACACTCAAGGGGCCAAAGAGCCACATGTGGCTCACGAGCCGCGGTTTGCCGACCACTGGTCCAGGCTAAATGTATCCCCAACTCACTTCTACTTGTCCAGATCCCATAAATAGGTACAAGCTCTCTAGTGCTGTCCAAAATGGGGGAATATAAATGGGGAATTTGGAGTGGCGAAAAATAATGGTCTGAGCAGATGCCGGTTAAACAATGTTGCTTTTGACATTGTAATAAAACACAGGGGCATGTGAGCCCATGGCTAGATCCTCTCTCAGTGCTTCAAAGGGGCCCATACAGGCAATGGATTCTGAAGCTTAACCTTCATGAACTTCCCAGTAAATCCTCCTCTGCTCACGATGCTCCTGGATAGAATGTAGTTCATCCTTACCGGAGCGGAACGAGGGATCCTGCTGAATAGCTGTGAAAGGATAGTTATCCAGGCTAAAGGGCAGATGGGGTCAGGGGTCACATGTCATGGTCTCAGCTTTTGGTGGCATTCTGGTGTCACAGCTGGTGAAGATGTGGTTGTTGGCCTGTGACTAGAGTGAATCATTGGGTTGGCTTCTCACCAATTGATTTTGATTTTCCCTTTCTAGGCTGCCAGCAAAAGCAAGGAGAAAGTGTCTGCCAAGCCACATGGTATGTTGGTAGCAATTACTAATGAAATGAAAATTTTACTGTCCATCTGTTATAATACAGGGCCATCCTTGGCCGTGTCTTATGGACTGGCAGATGGGACTCCTTGATGGTTTGCATTGGGACTTCCTTTTTATATTTTTTATATTAAAATGTACTTTTGACCTCTGCTTCCCTCTCTTGCCAGCACCCTCTTCTCCATCCTGGCCTTGGAGTTATTTACTATAAATCCTTTGGATTGAGCCAACTCAGGCTGGGGCAGTGGCTAGCAGAGGTCTGTGAGAACCCATTGATGACGTATCAGGGGTCCTCAAACTATGGCCCGCGGGCCACATGTGGTCCCCCGAGGACATTTATCTGGCCCGCCGGGTGCCGCTGCCTGTCCTGCTTAGCAGCTGACTCGTCCTGGGCCTGCAATGCGCATAGGAATTTGTTCACAGTTTTTTTTTTTTTAAACTATAGTCCGGCCCTCCAACGGTCTGAGGGACAGTGAACTGGCGCCCTGTTTAAAAAGTTTGAGGACCCCTGACGTAACTGATTATAAAGTTCCAGAGTTGGGAGTTTTCTTAGAGAACATCAGTTACAGTGGCTTCCAAACTGTCTCCTCCTGGAGGGGACTGAGGAGGAACTCAGGGTGTTCCTGTGAGGTGTGAGGGACCTAGGGATTGACCCAGGGGCTCTTCCCACTCATTTCAACTGGGCCAGTTTCACTTTTAACTATTTTTAAAAATAAGTTTTTATTGATTTCAGAGAGATGAAGGGAGAGGGAGATAGAGATAGAAACATCGATGAGAGAGAAACATTGATCAGGTGCCTTCTGCACACCCCCTACTGGGGATCAAGCCTGCAACCTGGGAGAGAATGGAACCAGACACCTCCTGGTGCATGGGATGATGCTTAACCAACTGAGCCACACCAGCCCGACTATTTTCTACATTTGAGTTCAGGATAAGATTTTGTTGGAAATAATAGTAGTTTTTCACTGAAATATAGTGTGTCCCAAAGAAAGTATATGCATATTTTGAATGATTATAAAGGCAGTGTTTATTAAAATACATTTCATTTTATATTATCAGTTGTTACACAGTGTGTATATATATTTGGGGGACACCTTGTATATGATGGTCACTGATCTACTTCAATCTTCCTCCACATTACAAAGTCCACAAGATTTATGTGCATTCATGTAGCAACACCTTGTGCCCTGAGTCCATATCTCTCCATCTGATGCTAATGCCTTTTATCTTCCCAGGTGCATGTGATGGGTTCTGTGTGGACAATTCCCACTGCAGTCAACCCTGCCCTCCAGATACTCCGGGAAATATGGGGTTTTTATGTAGGCAAAATAAATGGCACAAGATCACCGATACCTGCCAGACTCTTACTGCCTTCAACATCTTTGAGGTAATAATGTCTTTTCTCTCACCTGCAAACTGGAGCCTCAAATTAGCAATGCATGTTGCACTCACTAAGAGAGAGGGACAGGTGGTAAGTAGAGGCGCTTGCAGCTGAAGACATAAACATCTACCTGTGCTCTCTCTATATATACTGGAATGGCATTCCTAACTTTGGGCATCTAAAAGTCTGTGCTCCAATCTCTCACACCTTCCGTGACACAAAGGAACCAGATTGCTTAGGCCAGAGCTAGAAGTGCTGTCTAGAATCATCACAGTTTACTTCTCTACTTCCACTCAGCTCTTTAATACCCCAAAGCCCAGCTACTCAATGTGTCCTTCACTGACCAGCAGCACAGGGCATCTCTGAGAACTTTCAGACACAGGGCAATTGGGCTCCATCCAGACCTGCTGAATCCATATCTGCATTTTACCAAGATCTCCATGTGACTTCGGTGCTTAGTAAAGCATGAGAAGAGAGCTGAACCTGGAGAGAAGGACTTCATCGTCAAACAAAGGAACAGATTTCCACATATACTTAAGTTGTTACATATTTTAAAAAATCTAATTCTAGTAAATAAAATCAGGTCAAATGGCATTTCTTCTTCCTCTGTTTCCTTTTCTCCTCTTCTACCAAGAGCGTTACCTTTCTGAAGGTCAGCTCCTGATTCATTCTGGGGAGTCAATGATTTGGCCTCTTTCATGTCCTGGCAACATTCCCATCCTCTGTTTTGGGGTTTGGCCAGGGGAGGTAGTGGATGCTATACCTGAAGTTCCCCTACCAGACTTCAAGAGGCTACCCATCCCTGATTTAAAGGATCTGGGCAAAGTACACATGGAGACCCACATTCCATATGTCCTAATATTTAAATGCTTTTAGTCAAGCCTACAAACCGCTAAATAAAGCAGATTCTGTCAGCCTCCCATTCTAGATTCCATCCTGCATCTCATGGGTTGTGGAAGGCCAAGGCCACGCATCCATAGCCTGAACACAGGTGTCCCTTTGACACACCTCAGGCCTACAGGTGGCCTGGTCCATCAGTGGCAGCACAGACTTATGGAAGGCCCTGGAAATGGGCTTGCTATTGTCATGTAGAATAATCAGGTGTCTAAAAGCATAGACATGGGTTCTGTGTAGGCCCATCCTCTAGGCCATGGATTCCTTGTCCCCCTGAAGGGGAAAGCTGGAGAAAGGGTTCTGCTAAAGCAAGGTTTGGCAATTTGGCAAATTTGTTCTGTAAAGAGCCAGATAGTAAATATTTTTGGCATTGTGGGTATTACGGTCTCTGTTGCAACTACTCAACTCTGCTATGGTAGTAAAGCAGCCCAGTGAATGAGCAAGCTGAATCCCAACAAAACTTGATTTATAAAAAAACAGATGGCAAACCTGTGGCTATAGTTTGCTACCCCTGCTTAAAGTGTGGGACTGAGATCCTGATCTGTGGGAAAATGCTGTCTATCACTACTTTGTCATTCTTCTCTCTTGGTGTTCCAGTTGATTCATTCAAATCTAGTTCAGAATTTCTATTTTTTAAATATGTTTATGTCTTATGCTTTGCCCTTGGGAAGAATGAAAAGTAAGTTTAAATGGCAGTAGAAATCTACCCATGTGCACAGTATATGTACACAGAAGGGGGGTGGTGGGGTATGCTAAGGATAACAATTGCTGTTTGGATATAGGGGCTTTAGGAATAGGCAGCTGTTCATACACCTTGGTGTTGGGCACGTGGTTCCACAGCAGATGTGACCTTGACAATGTAAAATAGAAAAGTATTACGCAATATACAATTGTGTAATAAGGCTATCCTATATTGTAGTAAAGGCACTTTTACATTGAAAACAACAGTAACATGATAACAAACTTTATTTTTGCCATTTCTTAGGAGGATTTAAGTACAGTTCCACCATTTGGAAGTAGTATACACATAAATGAATATGCTGGAAAGTCTGAGACCATTGCAGATAAGTTGATGCGGAAGTGTCCTCAGGATTTGTCCTGTGTCATTAAGAACATTCAGCGTTCTCCCCGGATACCAGGAAACATTGCTGTCATCGTGCAGCTACTACACAACATATCGACAATGTTGTCGACAGATGTGGATGAAGCAAAGATGCAGGTGAGTGGCCTTGAGCACCCGGGAGAACATTTGTGGGGTGTTTTTTTTTTTTTGGAGGGGGGGAATGGGAAAGAAATGCATATTTAGTTGGAGCTTTTGGGGGTTTGAGGAGACCATGTCTTTCACTTCAGTATTTCTAATACCTGGTAAATGTTTAAAATAAATCCTCATTGAAGACAAAAATGAATGAGAAAAGTGAATACATTCAATCAACAAGCATTTAAAGAGAGCACTTACCCAGTGCTGGATTGGACATTGAAGCAAGCTTTTTCAATGTATATTTTGGCTACTGTGAATCTCTCTAAAAACCATTTTAGGTCCTGCAGAGAGGAAGACATTTATTTGTGAATCAGAACAGGTTGCTAAAATGGAAAATAACTGGGTGTCCAAAAAACAGCCAGATAGGTCTGCTATAAAAATGTGAAATGGAATTGGACACGCTTCCTTTGTATTTTACCTTCAAAGTAGAGGATAAGAAAAAGGAGGTCCAGCCTCTGGGATCAGCTTCCAATGTGTCATGTTCCTGAACAATGCCCTGCACACAGTGGGGATTTAATAGATATTAATTACATAGTGGGTGCTCTGGGCAGGGTAGGCAAATTGCTAGCTAGTGTCACCCAGGTGTGAAGTGGAACAGATGACGGAAATGAACATGGTGAAGGCTGCCCATTTGCCTGCCTCACAGGAAAGCATCACATAAGCAGGGGGAGGGAGCTCCCTTGTAGCTCTATCTTCCAACTCAAACTTGAGCAGCATGTGAGTCACCTGGGGGTCTCATTAAGATGCTCCTTCTGATTCACAAGGTTTGGAGTAAGTCCTGAGATTCTGTATCTTTAAGAGGTTCCCAGGGCATGCCTGTTACTGGTTGAAGGACCACACTTTATAAAAGTGAAAATTAGATATGGAACTGCCATATGACCTAGTGATCCCATTTCTAGGAATATATCCTAAGAAACCTGAGACAACAATCAGAAAGAATATATGCACCCTTATATTCATAGCAGTGCAATTTACAATAGCTAAGATCCGGAAACAGCCCAGTGCCCATCAGTAGATGAGTGGATTAAAAAAGCTGTGGTACATTTACATCATGGAATACTATGAAGCAGTAAAAAGAAGGATCTCTTACCCTTTGAGACACTATGGAGGGACCTGGAGAGCATTATGCTAAGTGAAATAAGCCAGTCAGAGAAAGACAATTATCACATGATCTCACTCATATGTGGAATCCAATAAACAAAATAAACTGATGAACAAAACAGACATAGAAGCATAGAACAGATTACGGAATCTCAGAGGAAAGGCAGGGGAGGGTGTGTGGGCAGATGGGAAGAGATCACCCAAAGAACTTGTATGCATATATGCATAACCCATGGACACAGACAATAGTGTGGTCAAGGCCCAGGGTGGGCTAAAAGGGATCAGCGGGGGAAGAAGGGGAACATATGTAATACTTTCAACAGTAAAGTTTTTTGTTTTATTTTTTAAAAGTGAAGCTTGAATATCTTGGCAGATTCAGACAGTGGCTCAATACTAATGCCCGTTCTGCATTGACAGAGTTACAGCATCATGGCCAACCACATTCTTGACAGCAAAAGCATCTCAAACTGGACCTTCATCCCTGAGAAAAACAGCAGCTGCGTGCTGCTGCACTCAGTCAATAGCTTTGCAAGAAAGCTACTCATAAATAAATATCCCATCGACATATCGGATGTCTTTATTCATACTATGTGCACCTCCATATCTGGAGATAACAATGGAAAGAATTTAACTTTCTCAATGAGAGTTAATGACACCCGCAGTGGTGTCACTGGGAGGGTGTTGATCAGCAGAGATGAAGCCCAGAAGGTGCGCTCTCCTTCTCAGGTCGTCAGCATTGCATTTCCAACCCTTGGAGCCATCTTAGAAACCAGTCTTTTGGAAAAGGTCACTGTGAACGGACTTGTCCTGTCTGTCATTTTGCCCAAGGAACTTAAAAGAATCTCACTGGTTTTTGAAAAGATCAGGAATTCAGAGGACAGGAGGACACAGTGTGTTGGCTGGCACTCGTTAGAGAGCAGATGGGACCAGCATGCCTGCCAAATGATTCAGGAAACCTCCCAGCAAGCTGTTTGCAAATGTAGGCCAAGCAAGTTGTTTACCTCCTTCTCCATTCTTATGTCACCACACACCTTGCGGAGTCCCATCCTGACTTACATCACATACATAGGCCTGGGTGTTTCTATTTGCAGCTTGATCCTTTGCTTGTCCATCGAGGCCTTGGTCTGGAGCCGAGTGACGAAGACTGAGATCTCATATTTACGCCACTTGTGTATTGCTAATGTTGCGGTTACCTTGCTGATGGCTGATGTGTGGTTCATCGTGGCTTCCTTTCTTGGTCCAAGGACACACCACAATGGATGTGTGGCAGCAACATTTTTTGTTCATTTTTTTTACCTTTCTGTGTTTTTCTGGATGCTCGCTAAGGCACTTCTTATCCTCTATGGAATCCTGATTGTTTTCCATACACTGCCCAAGTCAGTCCTGGTGGCATCTCTCTTTTCAGTGGGATATGGTTGCCCTTTGGTCATTGCTGTTATTACTGTTGCCGCCACTGAGCCTGGAAAAGGCTACCTACGGCCTGAGGCCTGCTGGCTCAACTGGGACATGACCAAGGCACTCCTGGCCTTTGTAGTCCCAGCTCTGGCCATTGTGGTAGTAAATCTGATCACGGTGACACTGGTGATTGTCAAAACCCGGCGAGCTACCATTGGCAGTTCCATGTTCCAGGAGGTGAGAGCCATTGTGAGAATCAGTAAGAATATCGCCATCCTCACACCACTGCTGGGCCTGACGTGGGGATTCGGAATAGCCACAGTCATCGACGATAGCTCCCTGGTCTTCCACATCCTCTTCTCCTTGCTTAATGCTTTCCAGGTAAGTCCAAATGCCTCTGACCAAGTCAAAAGTGAGAGAATTTGGAAAGAAGTTTTGTGATCAGGAGGGTGTGCCATCATATCTATACTAATAAAAGCATAATATACTAATTAGACCGGATAGCCGAACGACCTTCCGGACATCATTCTGGATGTCCTTGCAGACAAAGCCACGGTGGTGGGGGCCGAGGCAGAGGTGGTTAGGGGTGATCAGGCAGGCAGGCAGAGGCAGTTAGAGGTGATCAGGCAGGCAGGCAGAGTGGTTAGGGGCGATCAGGCAGGCAAGCAGGTGAGCGGTTAGGAGCCAGCGGTCCCAGATTACGAAAAGAATGTCCAACTGCTGGTTTAGGCATGATCCCAGCAGTTGGACATCCCCCGAGGGGTCCCGGAATGGAGAAGGTGCAGGCTGGTCTGAGGGGACCCCCCTTTCACTCCCGTGGCCGCCCCCCCCTTCCCGTGCATGAATGCATGAATTTCGTGCATTGGGCCTTTAGTTTATTTATAAAAGACAGTGGATTTAGAATAGCCTATTGAGTCAGGAAATAAACTTTTGTTTCAGAAAGGCCTCAATTCAAATTTTGACTCTCTCATTTAATAATGTGTAACATTCTTCTGAGATATTTGCTTAACTTTTCCAAGCCATATTTTTCCCACTTATTAATTGAGTACAATCTGCTCACTTTATAGTAGTTTTTGTTAAATGAAATAAAATAGTGAATGGGACAACACCAAGTAGCCTAACAGTAAGCTGAATTTTAACTAGTTTAGAAATGAAACAATAACACTTCCCCCCAAATCTAGGTATGTAACTGGAAGTATTTACATATGCACATTCACATTTTATTCCATTTAGAATGTTTAGTTATCACTAGAAACCATCTTAATGGTATTAAAGATAATTCTCCCTGTCCTTTCCTCTCTTACCTCACCACTGTGAATGAAAAAATGTCCACAGTTTCATGTACATCCTTGCCAAACTTTCTATACTTACATATAAGCATATTTTCACATAATATAAGAGTTAAAAAACAATGCATAGTATTTTGAAACTTACTCTACCACTTAAAAATACATCCTAGTATTTTGCCAGGCTATGTCTCTTTAGTGGCTAGGTATTATTCAACATTCACCAATTCCCTTCTTGAATGAAATTTCTTTTTCATTTTTTTCTGTCACAGTGCACTAATGAGTCAAAGTGTATTATATTGAAAGCTAAATATGTAAATAACAACTAATTAAAAAGAAAGCTTTTATTTTCATAGACTTCTAAAGTATTTATTTTCCTGAATGTTTGTTTATTTGAAAATAATAGAGATTTTATGTCAAATATTTTTTCATTTTTCTCTTTCAAAATTTAAATTTACATGATTTTATTTACAATAAACATTTTAATGTCTTAGAGAACAATGCTAACAATAATAGGGGTGCTTAATCATTTGAATCTCTGTTGTTGCTTTTGTGCATTTCTATAGAATATATTAATTGTACCCTAAACTTCTTGTATAGCTCTTAATAATATCAATTCCCTTACCCATGTTTATGCAGCTCATCGCTGATAGAACTGGATAAAAACCTAGTGTTCCTAAATTTCCGTTCAGCATATCCAGGGGCTATTTGTCATGTACTTAATGAGTTCATGTCTTAGTCCTCACATTTTCCTTTTCTTGTCTCCCTTGGGCCATCTTGACTATGTTTTTCACTTTGTACTAGCTTGTGAGCACTTGTATTTTGATAACATAAGCTTTGTTCCCTGTCATAACAGGATCAACTTGTAATTTAAACTCAGTTTCTGTCTTGATACCTGGCAAGGAGGAGGGTGGGGCCCATCTAAGTACCAATACCGATGGGCCAGTGAAAAGCTGAGAGCAGGGTTTGGGTCAGGGCCACACTCCAGGGCAGGCACGAGACAGTGGTGTTCTAGAGCTGGCTTGTACTGGCTCAGGAAAGCTAACTACTGTATTTCCAACAAATTTGCAAGGTGATGTAAACAGACATCATTAAATTATGTAGAATTACATTTAAATAAATTAGATTCAAATTGAAGGTCAAACATCCTCCAAATGAATCCCTTCCTAATTGTTTTTTCTACATTCTACTATGCTCTTGAGGTTATTTGAATCTGCTGTATCTGTAGAGTGGAAACCAAGAGAATGGATGTGCCCATCTCTTCCTAACTCCATGGTCAGCAATGTCATGTTGCTAGATTTAAATCAACCATGGTGGGAGCCATGTGGATCAAGGTATCCTTGGGAGGAGAGAAGGAGAGCCACAGGTCCCGAGAGGTGGGAGACAGAAACTACTGAGCAGGAAGAAGTGGGACAAGCAGAGTCTTAGGATGAACCAAGATGAGGGGCAACTGTGGCTGATGGAGCAAGCAGAGAAGAAAGATCATAAATATCCCAGGAGATCTAGAGGTGTAGGAGAAATGTTTTTTGAAACTTCCTGGTCCTAGGTTTGTGGGAGCACCTCCACTGGTTTTTAAGCTTAACCACCCCCTTTGCTAGGAAAGGATTATTATACATGGTGGAGGCAAACATTGGTTTACAGCTGTGAGTACTTGAAACACATAATTTGTTCTTATATTATCACTTATTAATTACTGTATTGTGTTCCATATGAACAACTGTAAACATGCTTTTGCCCCACCCTGTACAGTCAGTTGCTGCATTGAATGCTACTTTGTCAAAGTACCGCTTCTAGTTGGTATCTTCTCTTGTCTTTACTGAGAGTAATTGTGGGCTGGATAAGATTTGCAGACCCATATAATATTGGGTGGATTATAAACAACAAAAACTTATTTCTCAAATTTCTGGAAGCTTGAGAAGTCCAAGATCAAGGCATGAGCAGATTTGGTATCTTGTGAGAACCTACTTCCTGGTTTATACATGGACAGCTAAGAGTGTCAGACAAAAAAGCAATCTAAGAGAAGCACCCCAAGCTTGGAGCACCTGCTGGACTGGCTGAATGGAGAAGTATAGTTAATATGTTAGGAGGAATGGATTAGCTGCATGACCATCTAGGCAGTGGTCCTGTGAAGTCCTCTACCTTTCAGCTAAGCTTTTGCAAATCGTGGCAGCAGTGGGTTTGGTATAATTCCTGCTGATGATGACCTGGTTATAACATCTTTACTATTTTGTATTGCACCCATGTGCCTTGACAGGCCCCTGCCTGGGTAAGGGTTCACATTTGATTATGCAATCAGAGCAACTTAATAAGGATGCCTAAATCAAAGGTCATTATCTTCTTTCTCTTCTCAGATGACCACAGACCTGAGTATTCACACTTTTAAGAGAAATTTCATCTAATCAATATTGCTGTCTATCACATTTTGAAAGTTGAGTCTCTGAGCTTTCCTTTCCTTATCTGAAAAATAGGATGAATACTTTTCTTTCTTCCCAGATGGTTTTGTATGGCTACATATGAAAAAAGGTTGAAACTCAAATGGATTATAATGATGGAGGAACAGCCTCCATCATTATATTTTTATGGATGATGAGAGATATGAGAGCTAATTAATTTCATCTATATTATATTTGGATCACTTATTTATGAGCACCCATTATGTGCTTAGAAACTCAATCTCTTTGGGGTCTTGGTTTTTCTGATGATCCATGTACTTAATTTTTCTTTGCAAATTTTATAACAGTTTTTTGATTGTGGATAGGGAAGGAGGTTGAGGGTATTAATAAAGCTGAGCATGGATGCTTTTTATTATTTTTTTTTTCCTGTGGAAATATCTTTACTAATTATTCAGGGATTGTAAGGCTGCCATCCATTGCCTAACATCTCCTGGCTGTTGCATGGGCCATTATATTCTGACTAGAGGCCTGGTGCACAAAATTTGTGCACGGTGGGGGGGGGGGGTCCCTCAGCCCAGCCTGCACCCTCTCCAATCTGGGATCCCTCCCACAATCCAGGACTGCTGACTCCCAACTGCTCACTTGCCTGCCTTCCTGATTGCCCTAACCACTTCTGCCTGCCAGCCTTATCACCCCCTAACCACTCCTCTGCCAGCCTGATTGATTCCTAACTGCTCCCCTGCCAGCCTGTTTGCCCCTAACTGCCCTCCCCTGCAGGCCTGGTCACCCCTAACTGCCCTCCCCTGCAGGCCTGACCCCCCCAATTGCCCTTCCCTGCAGGCCTGGTTGCCCCCAACTTCTCTCCTCTGCTGGCCTGGTCACCCCTAACTGCCCTCCCCTGCAGGCTTGATCGCCCCCAACTGCCCTCCCTTGCAGGCCTGGTCCCTCCCAACTGCCCTCCCTTGCTGGCCATCTTGTGGTGGCCATCTTGTGTCCACATGGGGGCAGCCATCTTTGACCACATGAGGGCAGTCATCTTGTGTGTTGGAGTGATGGTCAACTTGCATATTACTTTTTTATTAGAAAGGATAGAGGCCTGGTGCATGGGTGGGGGCCAGCTGGTTTGCCCTGAAGGGTGTCCTGGATCAGGGTGGGGGTTTCCTTTGGGTGTGGGGCAGCCTGGGTGAGGGGCCTGTGGTGGTTTTCAGGCCAGCCACGCCCCCCAGCAATCCAGGTGGAGGCCCTGGTATCTGGGATTTATTTATCTTCTATAATTGAAAACTTGTAGCCCTGAGCAGAGGAAGTTTGGCTTCCTCCATTTACAGGGGCAACTCAAGCCTCCTGCTCTCTCCAGCTCCATGGCTGCTGCCATTTTTGTTGGGATTTATTTATCTTCTATAATTGAAATTTTGTAGCCTTGAGTGGAGGCCTAGGCCGGCCAGGGTGTGCTGAAAGCTTGGCTTCCTCCATTACCGGGAAAACCCAAGCCTCCTGCTTGCTCCGTGGCTGCAGCCATTTTGGTTGGGTTAATTTGCATACTTGTTTCTGATTGGCTGGTGAGTGTGGCTTGTGGTGTAGTGGAGTGATGGTTAATTTGCATATGACTCTTTTTTTTTTCTTTTTTTTTTTAGCTAGGATAAGATGCACAGCTCCTGATAAATGCAGGACACTTTTATTTTGCCCAAATTAAAAAGAAATTCTTATAATATGCTTATATGAATTGGAGACCTTGGTCTGTTTGGTTTTCTGAGGTATCCCAAGTGTCTAGCATATGGCTGGCACAGGGAAGACACATTATTGATATTTGTTGAGTGGAAGAATCTAGGTATTGTGACCATAAAATGATTCACAGATTGAATCATATGGTCTGCATTTTTGTTTTGTTTTGTTATTAATTTTATCAGTTTCAGAATAGGAACTGATAATGAATACTGGTATTTCTTGTTATTATCAATATTACTTTATAAATTGCTCTTCTCCACTCTTCTCTTTTTCTCAGGGCTTCTTCATCTTGGTGTTTGGAACAATCCTGGATCCAAAGGTACCATTAATTCTTCTTGTTTTGTTTTTTTCTACATTAACAATACTTGACCCTGAAATGCTCATTTGTAAAGCCAACCTTTTCAGGGTCTTTCATCTCAATTATTTTTACAGACACTTGAACAGGACATCACTGCCCTTTATGATGCAAGTAATATCAGCTATTTTTCAGGCTCCTATGGGGCTAAGCATATTATGTACATTAGCTCTAATCTTTAAAACAATCGGGTATTACTATATTAGTTTTATGGATGAGGAAACAGACTCAGAGTGATTAAGTAGCTTGCTTCAGAAACCCACTCTAACTAGTTGAAGCAGAAAGGAATTTATTAAATCTCACAATATCATCTTTGGGAAGGTATCTCTTTGGCTTGGAAACATGGAGGTTACACACCAGGAATAATCCCCAATTCATAGCACAGAACTGCTCCACATGCAACACTTTCCCTACTTTGCTGGACACAGAAGCACAGGTCACCAAGCCAATGTCAGACTTGGATGCTGAACTAGAGTTGATGCTACTGCTGTTTCAGAGATTATCTCCATCCTGCCTGCTGAAGGCCATTGGCACCTGCTTTTTGAGTTTTCAGGTTTGATTGTCTGAGCCCAGGTCACATGCCTACATCTTAGCTGCAAGGGAGGCTGAGAAAGTGAGTTCATGTCTTCTACCTAGAAGAGCAATGGATTGAAGGAAGGGGATTCTCTTAGTACAGAGAGTATATATGTAGTGGGTGGTGAAAACAAATAAAACCTAAACAAATGAGCAAAACACCAAATATTTGCTTAGACTTCTAAAGTTATCCTTTTCCATTGTACTATTCTATGTCTTGAAATAAGAAAAGCAAATAACCCTCTCAGATGTAGATGCAAACACCTTCACTGCAGGGTTTATTGTTTACTGTTTAATTAATTAATTAATTAATTATATTAATCTATGCTATCCTACTAACAATTTAATATGCAAGGTTTGTAAAAAAAAAAAAGGCATTTCACAATAGTCCTTTCATTTTTCTCATGAGGATACCATAACCTGATTTCAGAGGTGAAAGTTTGACTATTTGTCTATTAATATTGATATTTGTTTTGTACTAGTTGCTTGTAATTGAGAAGTATTTTAACTCTCATGAACCTCAGATTATTGTTTTTTAAATATATTTTATTGATTTTTTACAGAGAGGAAGGGAGAGGGATAGAGAGTTAGAAACATCCATGAGAGAGAAACATTGATCAGCTGCCTCTTGCACATCCCCTGCTGGGGATGTGCCTGAAACCAAGGTACATGCCCTTGACAGGAATCGAACCTGGGACCCTTTAGTCTGCAGGCCGACGCTCTATCCACCGAGCCAAACTGGTTAGGCTGGATTATGTTTTTTAATTAATCTAAAACCACAACTAGTATTTGTAGCCAGAGCATCAGTAACATTATTATTAGTAGACCTGTATTAGGTGTTATGAGGTATGCAAAAACCTCTAAGACATGGAAGCGTCCATCAAGAGCAAAACCTCATATCTTTAAAATTATAATGTAAAAGGTAAATACTGAAAAGTGTTATAATTAATTGACAAAAAGTTGTACAGTAGTCCCCCCATATTAATGGGGAATACTTTCCAAGATTTCCAGTGGTTTTGTGAAACCATTTATAATATCTATTACTATTTATAGTCTGTTTTTCTTCTACATGTACACATATTTTAATTAACAATAAAGTTTAAGTTATAAATTAGGCACAGTAAGAGATTAACAATAATAACTAATAATAAAATTGAACAATTATAATAATATACTATAATAAAAGTTACGTAATATGACTTTTTCTTTCTTTTTTTAAATATGTGTCTGTTTGGCCCCAAAGTGCATACTTTTAATCTCAATACATTCTACTTATTGAACACAAATTATTTTATTTTTCCTTATAACTATGAAAGGGAGACAAGAAGCTGATTACAGACCACATGGCACCTGTGTTAATCTTCCAGCTCTGGAAACAGGAAGTCTGAGATCAAGGTGTTGGCACGTTTGCTTTCTCTTGAGGACTCTCCTTGGTTTGCAGAGAGCTGCTTTCTTGCTGTGTCTCCACATGGTCTTTCCTCTGGCACACATCCCTGGTGTGTCTTCTTCTTATAAGGACACTGTCTTATTGGATTAGGTCCCTACCCTTCTGACCTCATTTAATCTGTTTATTATTATTTTATTTTAACTATCTTATTATAGTGTACTCACTTTTTCTCTTAAAGGAAACACTTTATGGCTCTCTTTAGCATATCTGAATCACCAGCATCACTGTTCATGCCTCTTGGGGCTATTATTAAGTAAAATACTGCTTACTTGAACACAAGCACTGTGATACTGTGACAGTCAATCTGATCACCGACATGATTAAGTGACTAATGGGTAGATAGTGTATACAGCACAGAGACACTGGACAAAGGGATGAGTCACATCCTAGGCGGATGGAGCAGAATGGCAGGAGACTTCATTACACTACTTAGAACAGCACAGAAGTTAAAATGAATAAATTGTTTATTTCTGGAATTTTTCATTTAATATTTTTGGACCTTGGTTAACTGTGGGTGACTGAAATTATGGAAAGCAAAACCACAGGTAAGAGGGCACTACTGTGTATACCAGTAGTCTTTACACTTTTAGAATCAGTAAAAACTAGTGAGCACATATCCCCAGATGTGCTTATTATTAATTTACATGGTATGTATTATACACATTATGAAACATAGAATTGAAAAAAGAGAAAAGAAATAATAGAGGCTCCAATATGTCTTTACATATCATAATGGACTTTGAGTACACAGACTCCCACCCCGGACAATGCTCTTATATCTTTGGAGCCCATGTGTGACAAAACTGCTACATTTTCAGGGCAGGGTGAAGTCAGTCTGAGCTAGAGGGCTTTGGTATATATAAACTGTGAAGACAAAACTTCTACAAGGCCTTGGAAGGTGAGTAACACTTTATATAGCAAAAGGAAAATGGGAGTAAAAATAACAAGAGAGTGCCTTGTGCAGTAGGAGAGTTAGGGAAAAGGACAGGATGATCTGAAGTCAGGGGACTCAACTCCCGGCTGGCTCTGGCTCTTAATAGTTGACTGACTGCATGCTACATGATCTTAGAGTATTAATTTCCCAGTTGTACCTATCTTACAGGATTATTTCTTGGATAAAATGAGATGACAGGTGTGAAAAGCACTTTAACGTTATAAAACAAAATATAATTGTTATTTATTATTCTTATTTTCTTGGTTCCATAGGTCTTTGCTATGTTGTATAGAATTCCTTCCTTTTTTTCCTATACCATGGTTAGGGCCGCTAAAAAACGAAGTTTAAATAGTTGAAAAAATGTGGGAAATGTTCAACTCTTCAAGTACTCCTCCCAAAATACTCCCAAAGCTAAGAATCCTCAAACTGGTGACAAACTGTATTTCTTAGCCATTGGGTTCATGGTCAAGTCCCTGATTATAAACCTCCTATATTAGCTCCACTTTACTTATGTCTCCCACCTCCCAACCTTTTCCCAGACCACTTCACCAAGTTACTAATCCTTCCATGTTCCTCCAATAGGACCTGATAACACACTCTCCTGCTACAATATAAGCCAAGCTCCAAAACAGGTTGATTTCTTATCATCTTTTAATTCTTAATTTTTCAATTAACTATCCAGATAAGAGAAGCCTTAAAGAATCGAGTAACCTCTGCAAAATGGATCTCCAGAATATCAGAGGTAAAGCCTTCATGTTCATTTTCTCACCTAAAGGTTTGACAAGATAACAGTGCTGGAGTTTCTGGCATATGGGGTGTTGCTAAAACTATCCTTTAATGCTCTGTGGTACGGAATTTTTAAAAGTGCCCAGTGAAGCTATTCAAATTCTTTCTGGAGTCCTGGGACCACATCCAAAGAAATGAAACTCGACCAAACTCATTCAGAGGAGCGTGACAAAGCATCAGGGCCAGAAGGGGCAAGCTGTATACCACACAGCAAGAGAGCAAGGCCTGAAACAGACAAATGAGAAAAGATTAAAGTCTCAGGTTCCCATGACAGCCCACTTGTTCCCTATGACTCTAATTGGTTGAACCACATCCAAAGTGTGAAAATTCAGGGAAATAAATTCTGATCCTCCACAAATAACTATTTAATAGCTTGGCTATCAAGAGGGGCCACCAGCCATGGTTACTGGACTTGAAAAGTAAGGTTAGGGGCCTGTTCAGTCATTAGATGGTATATATGCCCTTTCATTTATCATCACTTCCTATAATTTAATAACCATGTAATATTGGTACGCAAGGTGCAACCTGGGAAAAACTGAAAAAGAAAATGGCTTCAGGGTTGGCCCCCCAAAAGAATGGCTTCAGGGTTGGCCTCGGGAACATCCCCAGAAACAAGAGAAGAGGCCATATGGAGTTTCCCATGCCAACATCTGGTGGGACCCACGTGGGCCAGCATGGGCTGGTGTTGAAGGAGATTTTCATACAGAGGGGTGACAGGCCATTTGAGGGGTTGGGCACCCTGGGACCCTGGGTAACAGCATTGCCCACTCCCTATAATCCTTGCCTTTCCATTCCCTCTCCTTTGCTTTCCTTAGCCCTCTTCTTTTCCCTCCCTTTATTTTTCTATCCTCTTTTGCCTTACTCTTACCAAAGCTTTGACCTTATTTCCAGCCCTTGGTCTTTATACCTGGGAGAGTGCTGACCTCTCTACATTCCTTTCTTTAAAAAAATAAACAACAAAGTAAAAAACATAAAATAATAACAACTGCCCTTCCAACTTCCTGTGAACCCCACCATGTTTTTCTTAGAATAAAGCAGTAGTTCTAAAGCAACAGTCCTCTAAAATAATAATATTAACAATAATGGTATCCTATCTAATAAAAGAGTAATAAGCAAATTGACCATACCTATGCTACGCCCACAAGCCACACCAACAAGCCAATCAGGAGTGAGTATGCAAATTAACCCAACCAAGATGGCTGTGGCCACAGAGTGAGCAGGAGGCTTGGGTTTCCCCAGCAATGGAGAAAGCCAGACTTCCTAGCCTGCCCTGGCCTGCACTCAAGGCTACAAAGTTTAAATTATAGAAGATAAATAAATCCCAGATACAAGGGCTTCCCCTTGGGTTGCCGGGGGGTGTGGCCAGCCTGCAAACCACCACAGGCCCCTTGCCCAGGCTGCCCCATGCCCCAAGGGTACCCCCACCCTGATCCAGGACACCCTTCAGGGCTAACCAGCCAGTCCCCACCCATGCATCAGGCCTCTATCCTCATATCTAATAAAAGAATAATATGTAAATTGACTGTCACTCCAACACACAAGATGGCTGCCCCCATGTGGTCAAAGATGGCTGTCCCCATGTGGACACAAGATGGCCACCACAAGATGGCCAGCAGAGGAGGGCAGTTGGGAGGGACCAGGCCTGCAAGGGAGGGCAGTTGGGGGCAATCAAGCCTGCAGGGGAGGGCAGTTAGGGGTGACCAGGCCTGCAGGGAAGGGTAGTTGGGGGGACCAGGCCTGCAGGGAAGGGCAGTTGGGGGGGACCAGGCCTGCAGGGGAGGGCAGTTAGGGGCAAACAGGCTGGCAGGGGAGCAGTTAGGAATCAATCAGGCTGGCAGGGGAGTGGTTAGGGGGTGATAAGGCTGGTAGGCAGAAGTGGTTAGGGGCAATCAGGAAGGCAGGCAGGTGAGCAGTTGGGAACCAGCAGTCCTGGATTGTGAGAAAGATGTCCGACTGCCCTACTGGGATTGGGCCTAAACGGGCAGTCGGACATCCCTCGAGGGATCCCAGATCGGAGAGGGTTCAGGCTGGGCTGAGGAACACACACCCCCGTGCACGAATTTTGTGCTCCGGGCCTATAGTCTATATATAAAAGCCTAAGCGACTGTTACGATCAGATGACTGGACGACCTGATGACCAGCTGGTAGCTATGACATGCACTGACCAATAATAATAATAATAAAGCGATGGTACTCAACCTTAGCCAAACATCAGAATCAATCAGGAAGCTTCAAATAATGCTGCCTGTGTCCCACTCCTGGAGGTTCTCATTGACTTGGTCTGCAGTGTGGCTTGGGTTTTGGGTGATTTTAATGTAGTCAAGGTTGAGAGGCACTCATCTAAGCCTTCCTGAAGTGTCTTAGCATTGTAAATATTTTCTTCACACCAGTACACCTGCTGTAATTATTCCCTACTACCTCACTCTGGTCTGCCACCGTGCTCTCAGGAGAGAGGCATGACTCTTCCAACCCCTTCCCATTAAGCATAGCTCCTATTCTTATGTGCTTTCAGTATTGATCCATTCAGCCACCTCAAGGAAATTCTGTTCTTCAATGCTTTGGAAAAATAGTATTATATATATATATATATATATATATATATAATTTTATATATTATATATTTTATACATATTATTGTATATATACTGTATATATATACATATATAAAATACTATTTTGTATTATATATATTGATTTCAGATAGGAAGGGAGAAGGAGAGAATCATTGATCAGCTGCCTCCTGTACACCCCACACCGAAGATCTAGCCTGCAACACAGGCATGTGCCCTGACCAGGAATGGAACCATGACCTCCTGGTTCATAGGTCGATGCTCAACCTCTGAGCCACTCCGGCTGAGCAAAATAGTCATTTTTTAAAAAAGATATGTCAGGATCATATCCGAACTTTATTATCAGTTTTTTTTTTTGTCTGAGCCAGTGGTATTCAATGCTGGTTGCACCTGAGAAATACCTAGAGAGTGTTTTAAAAATACCACTGTCCTGACCCCACCCATGAAGAATTTAACCAGAAAGTCTCAGGGGTAGGACCTAGCCTTTTTTAACGCTCTCCAGTGATTCTAAGTGCTGCCAGGGTTAAGAACCACTGGTATATGTACTAAGTAAATTTATCCTAACCTCTCGCAGCCCTTCCCTCTCTCTGACCACTAGTTTTCTGTCATTGAAAGTCAGTTTCCTAAGCCTTGCTCAGAGCAAGTAGGCTTGCCATCTGTTTTCTCCTCCCCTGCTTTGCAGACCTCTGACCCCTAGGTGGCAGTCCTCTACAGTCCAGGTTGAACTTGTGAGACCTGCCTGGAGTGTCAGCCCAGGTTCCCAACCCAGGCTAATCAATGTGCTTGTCTGGGTTCATTTAATATTTGATGTGATGAATTAGTCTATGCTCATGTGGTAATAATTCTACCAGTCAATTAATGTATTGCCTATCTTAAGCAACATATGCCTAAAACACAGGGTATTTTAGACTCAGACCCATCACAAGGGGATGACTGTAACATAGAGGATTTCAGCAGGTCAGCTAAGAAGAAAAAATTTAGGGGCTAGGAAATATGTTCGTGTTGATCTCTCCTCTAGCCCACTCAACCGCCTTCTCTCACTTCCCTCCCAAACTAGAGGCTCCTTTTGGAGAAGGAGCCAGGCAGGTCAAGGAGGGTGATCTCTCCTGCCAGCCTATTCCTGTGTTGTCAGTGGTTCTAATACAAACAAGGAGAAGGAGAAAGTGAAATGATAAAATAAACTGCTCTAGGTTACAGTTCTCCATGTGCTTTGGATATTGTGATCATTGAAAACAGAGCAATAATAACTGAAATTACACTTCTGTTTTCAACAGAACCTTTCTTCTGATTTCTCTTGTCGCCACACCAAAGGGCCAAGCTAACAAACCAGGCCACATTCCTAACTTGGGAGGTGAGTGCAAAGCAAGTGGGGTCCTATATACATGCTACACATAAGACATTTCTTTGACGGGGGGAATCATAATTTGATTAATTCTGATTAGAAATGATTTTTATCTTGATTGGAAGGATTCTCCTTATGCAATCTATGCTCATCTAGCTAATGTCATAGGTACATTCACACTTCCATTTGTTCCTCT
Organism: Corynorhinus townsendii; assembly: GCA_026230045.1. Taxonomy (NCBI): domain Eukaryota; kingdom Metazoa; phylum Chordata; class Mammalia; order Chiroptera; family Vespertilionidae; genus Corynorhinus; species Corynorhinus townsendii. The sequence continues at coordinate 83,184,849 of JAPDVU010000004.1, forward strand.
GAAACCACTGGGCCTGTCAAAGAATGCTCTTAAATCAGCATAGGTGTATTTAAGAGGAGAGTGAGCAGGGGTGCTGGCTCCCCACCCCCTTTTCTAGTTCCCTGGCCCCAGGACATCCTCGGTGACATCAATAATATTCCCATGTTTCCCACTGTGGGAAATATTTCCCCTTGTGTTAAATAATCAAGGAATTATAACACACACTATCTATGTGAGGCCTCAAGGATAATGTAGAAGCACATTTACATTTGAGGATAGTGTCTGAGAGATAAACAGCGACACAGAGAGAAACACAGTAAGAAAGGGAACCATGGGAGGTGGGGGGGAATAGAGATAATAGTACTTACCGAGCGTCATGGCAGCAACTCATTGTTGGAAGAGAGCCATCTAGATACACAGACATGTGCAAAGGGTCTTCCAATTGCTGGGTCCATGGCCCTGTAGATCTAGAGAGAAGACCAGACAGGAAGAGGGAGACAACCACACCAGGACACCCACATTCACAACCAGGGAGAGAGAGGTACTCAGTTGTATCTAGAGAGAGCCCACCACTCCTTCCCCAACACATCCGGGTTCCCACAGCCTCTGGTGCTGAGACCTTCTTCAACAGCCCTGGACCTTTCACAAAGAAAGAGATATTTTCCAGGAGGAAAGGAAGTGGTCCAGCTTAAAGAAAGACAAGGTTTTTAACTGAGCACTTGCAGGCAGTAGAACAAGCCTATTCCCTGGATTCCAGAGGGACTTAAAGGGAAGAGATTCTCTATCTGTCAAGGGGACTCTATGCAAAAGGGGCTTATCATTCCAGAAAGAGTGAACCCACAGTACAGTTGGTGTGGGGCTTTGGGGTCTTGCTGCTTGTACATTAAAGCTGTGATTTTCTGTTCTTGACAAGGTCATACATTCCAGGAATGGCAGAACCCCCAGGAGAAGTGTGTTTATTCCTGTCGTCTGGCCTCTGGGGAGTATGAAGACAGCCTGTAGTGCTGATTGAGGAGTGTGTGACATACGGAAAGGATGGAAGGCCCCTCTGTCTACTTCTGTGCTGTTAATTGCTTTTCCCTCAACTGTCAACACATAAATGCCATTCTGGGCATCTACAGGGAACAGAAAGACAAAGTGGGCCACAGCAGGACCTTAGTCTTGTCGGGGCCTCTGGAAGAGCACTCTGGCTCATCTTGGCAAAGGTGTCCTGAGATGTCACCTGGCTGGATTCTGTGGGTTGCTGAGGGAGGGGCCCTCACCAACAGTTGGGCTGACACTAAGTAGGTCATTGCTGGTTCTTTGTACAAAAAGAATCCTATTGCCAGCATATTCCACTCCTCCAAATTTAAATGGGTTGCATGGTCAACCTGGCTTGGGTTTCAATGCAGCTTTTTTTGGCTGTGAACCAAGTGAAAAAGGTAAAGCTTTTGAACCAGAAAGATGCTCATTTTAAGTTAAGGAGACAATGGGTCACAGCTAATCAAGGCTTGAGCCAGAGGCAAAAACACAAGTCTGCATGCTTCCAGTCCTGGACTTTCTCTAAAGGCAAAGCACTGCTGAAGGACTCTGTCTACTCTGACAATATGATTAACCCTCACCAACAGCATGTTGTTTTGTTTGTTTGTTTGTTTTTTGTTTTTTTAAACCTGAGATGAGAAGGGGGAAGTATCCTGTTTCAAGTAGAGAGCTGCTCATTTTCTTATCTCTGTCTGTAAACAAATTCATCATTCAAATCAGGTCCGCCTGATAGGAAATCAGTATTACAGATAGAAGCCCTTTTTTAAAAAAAATAAATAAAATAAAATGCTCCTTTATAAAATGAGTACACAGGTTCATGCCGCAGAAGAAAATTAGTGGATAAAGAAAAGGCGTCAATGGGTAGCCCCTAATTATTCTACCGGAAGCCTGCATTAATGATGTTGCATTACAAATGAAAACACAAGACTCACTTTGTGAATGAGTGGGGTCTCTCTCTCTTCCTCTCTCTTACAAAAAATTTCCTCTAAGTAGGAAAGTTTGATAAAGTAAAATTGTAATAAAGAAATCCATCAGAAGGTAGAAAAAATACACCAACCTGGAGAAGGAGTCATCTTTCAAGTGGCATTGCTCATGTTGGGACGACAATTGCCCCTGTCTCAAATGAAGTGAGGAACGACATTCCCAGTATTTCTGTAGGGTCTCTTCAAGGAGAGGGTGTGGGACAGGCACAGTGCGGATTCTCAATGCACAGATTTCATTGCAAAGAAATGTCCTTTACCCAGAGTGATTATATGGAAGTGAGGAGGGAAATCTCATGAAGCCAAATAGCTATAAGAATATGAATCTGGAACTTTAAAAAGGACTGGGTCCAATTGTCTCATTTTATAGATGAGGACTCTAAGCATGAGAGGGTGGGGGATAGGGAGAAAGAGAGAGAGAGGACATTCATCCGCATTGTGCATTGAGCAGTCACATCTAGCATGAAAGCACACTCTACTCCAATGTACTCACACCCTACAATAGGATGGCAGTAAAAACTTTCTACCTAGGGCTTATTATTAACCAAGAAAGGCCCATGTATGCTAAGAAAGAAACTCCAGAATTATTTGGAAATACCTTGAACAAGTTGTGCACTCTCCCCTGCAGCCCACCGCCCAGTCTGCTCCATCCTGAAAGATGTCAATACACTTGCACAGGCCAGCTTGGTTGTGGTTGACCCTGGGTGGAAACACATTCAATGTCCTGTTCACACCTCACTGTGTGTGGTGCTGGTCAGGTGGCTCAAGGAAGTGACTGATCAGGTGGCTCAAAGAAAAATTGGTGATAACAGTGTCTAAGACAGATGCATGGTGAGAATGCTTTGGCAGTTATTTAAATTTCTTAGACTTTAATTTTCTTACCTATAAATTGAGGAAACTAGAGCATACCTCACAGGGTTGTTGTAAAGATTAGATGAATAGTTGTAGGTAAAGAGTAGAATAGTACTCGGCAAATAATATTTGGCCATTAAAATGTTAGCAGTTTTCATTAGAGTACCTGTGAATTCATGCGCACACACACAAGCAAGCACACAGCTATAACAATGAGTTTGACTGAAGACACTGCCATGGGAGTTAGTCCAATGACTTCTAAATAAAAGAGTTACGTATTTGATTCAACCAGTAAAGTCTGCTGAGCTTGCCACTGACTGACCCTTTCATCCAATGTTACCACGGTCATAAGATATAGTTCCTTGACCAGGAAAGAGTATACATAATGGGTCTACTCAGGGCACCCTGTGTCTGAGTTCTGCTCCACTCCTGCCTTCTCTGTGAAGTCTCTCCTGATTCATCCAATCATAGTGCTGATTCTCCCCTCCTGGTTTCCTGTAATATTTATAATCTGTGCCATTCACTTCATGTTTAGTATTTATTGTGCTACATTGTTTAATTTCAGCATTTTTTGTGTGCATATATTTTCCAGATAAGACTGTAAACCTTTGGGGACAGGGTTACTCACCTTTGTGATTTACCATGTTACTCACTTTTGTATGTCCAAATGCTGAACAAGGTGCCGTGCACATACAATATATTCAATAAAGTCCTTTGATTACACAACCAACGGTTTGATGATACTGAGTTTTCCAATTACCACATGGCCTGGTACTAAACTGGCAACCTCAATGAAACTGACCTATTTCCATAAGCATCACCTCCCTGATCTTCCTTACTATAATAGATAAAATCACACAGCCTTTCACTTCCCCTGGCAATATTTAAATGGCGATTTGCATTGAATTTTGGGGTCAAGAAGATATGTAAGTAGAAGACACTAGAATAGGGATGTATGGGACTATTTGGTGATATGAAGGACAATACAAACTGGCTACCTGTCTGAAGTCAGGTTATATGACATTTCCTGACTTTTCCTTCTGGTCTAAAGTCCCCATGGCTATGGCCCCAGGTAGAGGCTCAGTAAGAATTACTTGGCCCAGTCACAAAAAAAATAAAACAAAAATCTATTCAATGCTAGGGTAGGGATTATTACTGATCAATTGCCTAGGCTTTTTTTCCAAGTTCAACATCAGTACAGGCAAAAACATGATAGCCTTTAAACATTATCAACAACAATGGCAGAACTTTGCATTGTATCCCCCGAGTTCTAATTACACCAGTGTCATGGATGCAAACAAAGTCTGATCATCTGAGATAAAGGTGAGAAATTAAAGGACAAACAAGTGACTCATTATAATGGCTCTGCTTCAGACAAGAGAAACCTGTAATTTCTCTTAGGCGTGCTTGACGGACCCAGGTGGAGTGAATCACAGACTTACACAAGACTTGAAACCACAGCTAGTTTTACAGTTCTCACGTTGGCCTCTCACAACAGGCGGCAGGTTTGCATGGGGTCTCCTGGATTTCCCCTTCAAAACATGGAGAAGAAGGACCGCAGCCCCTGAAGGGGGACTGTGGCAGGTGCCGAGGAAGGTGCACGTGATGGTGGGGCGCGGAGGTGGGAAGCTCAGCGCCGACCTTCCTGCTGGGCTGCTGGATCTCCTGGATGCCGTGAGTACACCTGCCACACCAGCACCTTTCTCTGAAGACAGGGTTGTCTTTGCTTGTATTCCAGAACGGGGAAGAGGTATGATTCGGGGTGGCATTTTCTGACTTGCTTGATTATGTAGGGATCTTTCCTAACATTATATAGAAATCGACTAGCTCAAGGTTAGAGTATTTCCTGTCTCCTTTACATTTGTTTTCCTTTGAAAAGCCATTTGTAGCCCAGTCCGGGCAGCTCTGTTGGTGTTAGGGCATCATCCTGATTGGATCCCCAGTCAGGGCACATACAAGAATCAGCCAACGAAAGCATAAATGAATGCAACAATAAGGGGATCTCTCTCTCTCTCTCTCTCTCTCTCTCTCTCTCTCTCTCAAATCAATAAATACAAAAATTAAATATATAAATGAAATAAAAAGTAATTTGTTAGGCTCTAATTGCTCAGTCCTAGGAGTGAAAGTGCAAAACACCTTGTCAGGCAATTAAACTGTCTGTTCTCCGATTGCCCCCTTGCTTGACGAATTGGATGAGCAAACTAGCTTGCAATTCCCTTCCTTTAGACTGAATGTAAACTAGATTTTTAATTTTTTAAATTTTTATTTTTTTAATAAATCATTATTGTTGAAAGTATTACATATATCCTGGATTTTTTTTTAAATAAAGCATTCTCTAGTAGCTTGTTCTTTTAGTGGGGCGGACGAAGCTGTCTTTGTATCAACTTACAAGGAAATATTTCCTCCAGTTAAAAGTTGCTAAAAGGTATCCTCCTCATTTTGAGTGGCCGCTAGTGTGGCACTTGATGGTTTATGTCTCTTATACTCTGAGGTCAATTGTGGGAATGCAAATATGTTGCATCACAGGGTGCGATTTTTTAGTGTCAGCACTCCAGTGACGCTTCGTTCATGGAGCAGAGCAATTGCTTAGTATATCAATTTCTTTAGAATCATCTCAGCATCAACATAGTTTCTGAAACGCTGAATGCCTTCGAACCCTGAAATTATGTGATTCTTCAAACTTGCCAGAATTTAAATTCACACTGCAATTCTCAGGAAAGGTACTGAGCTACAAAGAGATGGGCTGGAAGCCATCTAAAATAGCCCAGGATGCGACGATTCTGGTTCTAATAGATCATTTACTTCTTCCTTTCTGCCAAGGCTCTTTATGAACCAGCTCCTCCAGGGCCAGGGAGGAGTGACTGCCTGCATTCTGTTATCGAGGCCAACACACGCACCAACAACTCGCTTGGCCATCTGGCCATAGAATCAGAGTTCTAATTACACTAGTGGCATGGATGCGACATACAGTTATGAAATTAGGCTGCAGGGAATGAAGCACATACACACACCCCCAAATGTGGGTCACCTAATCTTTCTCCAGTTAGCCTTTTCAGAACTGGTCCTTCCCATTCATGAGACTGGCCAAGAAGTATGAGGTGAGCTGCTGCCTGGAAGGTTAGCAAACAGTGGAGAATATGCCCTCCCTGTCACCTTGGGCTGAAGTTCAATGGCAAGAAGCACTTTGGGAAGGTGTACACTTTGTTTACAGGAATTCCCATCTAGGTCCCCTGCGGGTGTTGTTTTGCATGAAGAGTTTTGAGAGATCAGACCTTTGGAGGTCCTCCTTCCTCCCTGACTGCAGTTACAGTTCCCAGGCTGTGCCTTTTTACAGTTTCTTTTTGAGAGTCCTGATGCCAGCTCTCACTCAGCATGTTGAGACAGGCCGGCTGCCTCCAGCTGCGTGAGTCATCTCCTACAACTCCATCCGAAAGAAGCTCCAGGACCCACACAGACTAAGTGTATTTTTGAATTCCAACTCATTCAGAAACTCAGATCTAAGTACAAGGAAGATGGGGCCAATAAGAGCTGCTTGCACTGCATGCTCATGGCAGACATCACTCATCAGGCCTGAGGTTGTTGCTTGCTGCCCCTAGGCGGGACCTTACAATCTTTTTCAATATAAGGTCCAGACAAAAGGAGGTCCATAGTAGGCTGGGAGCATTTCAACTTAAATTACCACATTCCAAAATTATCTAGAGTTGCAAATATGTTTGCCTGCCCCTCTGAGATAGAACAGTTGCCCTGTGGTTTTAAAACGAACACTTTAGCCCTGGATGGTTTGCCTCAGCGGGTAGAGCGCTGGGCTGTGGACTGAAGGGTCCCTGGTTCAATTCCGGTCAAGGGCACATGCCTGGGTTGTGGGCTCAATCCCCAGTGGGGAGTGTGCAGGAGGCAGCCAATCGATGATACTCTCTCATCATTGATGTTTCTATCTCCCTTTCCCTCTCTTTTCCTCTCTAAAATCAATAAAAATATATTTTAAAAAATAAAAATAAAACGAACACTTTAGAAGCTGCCATCACTCCCTGTGAGGGACAGTCATTCATTCTTTCGCTTGTCCACAAATGTGTCTCTAATGTACCTTACGCTCTGCAAGAAAAACTGCCCACTGTATTCACATCTTGACAAATGGTATCATGATTTATTTTTATGTTTTCTTTTTGCCTATTCCACTAGATTTGGCCCAATTCCCCTTAGGCTCTGGGGCTAACGTAGTAAAGTCTTGCGCTCTGTAGACCTCTTGTCATTTCGGCTTAGAGTCACAGCAGTGGTGTGGGAGGCGCCCGTTGCTGGGAATTCCCTGGGAGGGAGATCCTGAGATACATTTCTTCTGGGACGATTGTATCTAGTTATATTTTCCTTTAAGTCTCTGAGGACAGCAAATGCTATTTTTCCTCTGTTAGATCAGGGAGCCTGGCTTCCATTCAGTAGCTTAGAATGCTGTTTATTATCAAGTAAGAGTCATAAGTGGGTGGTAGTGGATAATCACACCTTGGTGAGGACGCGCAGAGAGAGGTGGGTGGTGGAAGCAGGGATGAGGAATTCGGGACGTTATTTTCATAGGTCCCAAGAAGCTGTCAACCCAGGTTGCTTGTTGCTTTTATGGTGGAAATGTCATCTTTCAGACACTTTGGGAACAGGCTGCGGAGTTGCCTTTATCGGGTGACTAGCCAAGAAGCCGGAGGGAACTTCTTTGTAAAGGTCAGATACCTCATTATATACAAAACTACCACAGGGAGTCTCAGGCCGGAGTTCTTTGGCATCTTGTTTTCTCTCCCTCATTTTTATTCTTGTTTCTGAGTCTGTCTTCCCTTCCCTGGTGATCATTCCAAACTTCTGATTGCCAAGCCACTTCGTGCCTGCCTTCCCTCACCTCTCCACTCTGAACATCACATTTCAGAATAATTCTGCCTCATTTCACAGATTAAAGATGATCTGTCCATCTGTCCACAGCCTCTCTCTTTCAGGATTGACTAAAGCCCAGACTCTTACTCACTAGTGGGCGACTGCGGGTCCAGTGTGAGTAGCTTAAGAGCTCACGGGGAACTGGCATGTGGTAGGTGCCCAATAAATGTAAGTGGAGTCTGAGCCTGGATAGGTTAATGTGTTACACTCCAAGGTAACGTTGTGTCCTCAAATAGCAGCCTTAAATTCCCCAAAGTACTTTTGATGATCAAGTAAATTTGGCAAAACCTGGGTCAGTCTTCTTACTGGAATTGCTCTCAGAGTGTTTGCTATGCATTGGTGTGGGTGAAGAGGCAGCAGTGATGCTGGTACACACTGTTTCCCAAACTGATCTGACCTTGGAACCCCTCAGGCCTTTGTGAGACCAGTAATCCAGAGAAACCCACTTCAGGACACAACATGTTGGCCAAATACAATGGACACAAACTCTGTATCGTTTTCCTACTAAGAGTAAAGCAGGTAAACTTACTGAATTCATAGAATATTTAAGTCAGTGGGTACCAATGTCCTCAGTTAAGTTTTTCTTCCATTTTTTTATTTAAGTTTGGTGGGTGCTACAAACTGTTGGCAAACAACTGGACATGTTTATAATCCTGGCAGGATTACAATATCTAGGACAGTGCCTGCATGCAGTACGTTGTCTCTTGAAATAGTGAGGGAAAGAAAAGAACAAGGACTAGCAATCCTGGCAGGATTGCTAGTCACTGTTTTTCTTTCCCCAAGGGCACGAGGCTCCTGATTGAGTGAGTGACTGATGGATGGTTAATATCCAAAGTTCATCTTATGAATGTACATATGGGGGTCCATAAAAATATGAGACCCCAGGACCTTGATTTAAATAGCCAGTGACAGTTCACCGAACAGTATTAAGCCCAAGGGATTTGTGGAAATAAAGAGTTTTTGCTAAATTGAACACACTGTAGAACCAGAGGTTAATAAATGGTGTAAAGGTCATTTGAGCATAATGTACAAGAAGCAACTCTGATTCTCCATGTAGCAAAGGACATCACAGTGACTCCAGCCACTCTTCACTAGGAATAAACCAACAAGCAGGAGAGTTTGCCTCGGTGAGATTCACATCGGAAAGCTTCTTCTGATGGCATTGCCCATGTTTTGCTGCTATTCTTCTGGCCAATCCGTACTCCTCTTGTCACAGTTAATTGAATGTATTTAGATTCTGTGTCCTTGTTCTTTTCTTTCCCTCATTATTTCAAGAGACAACGTACTGCATGCAGGCACTGTCCTAGATGCTGGAGAGGTACCTTATTTGTATCTGCAGATATTTTTCAGTTTGGAATTATGCAAAACTCAAAGTTCACTTGAACTGCTAATTCTTTAGCAGTGATAAATCTAAGAAAGTGTGCTTCCTCCATTCTGTTCTACAAAATATCAACCTCTGATTTTGGATTACACTGGCTTCTTTTTAATTTTTAAGGGCTTTCCATCCTCAGAGTCCTAAGCTCTGCTTGCTGTCTGCTCTGCAGAGCACTCTGGCTTTTGGCCTCAGTCATTATTCACTTCTGATGGGAGGACTCCCATTCAACTCTTTCTGGTCAGAAAAGAAATAACCCAATTGGGCCTAACTTTAAAACACCTACCCATTCGGCCCATGCTTGCCAATTAAACTGGGCAAAAATAAGAATGTTATAACTCCTCTTAGGTAACATCATAAACATGTACCACCCTTCCCACACACATTTATAATAACTGAAGGTAATTTACCATGTAATTATCATACCAAATGGTATGTGGGTTACCTACAGTAGACTATAATAACATGAATGATCAAGTAGCAAATTCATTAACTGAAACCCCCCCAAAGAGCTAAATGTGTTCAGTTCAAAGTTTGCATTTCTTATGGTCATGCTTATGATTTATTTTGCATATACTATATTTCTGCTAGTATACGTTGCCGCAACCTTTTGCAGTGGGGGTTCAGGTCGATGCACAAATGAAAATACTATACAATAAATATGAATTTAGAAGTCATGGGGGCCAGGTGGAGACCTCTCTCTTGGAAAGGCGCACTGAAACCTGGCCTTATCTGCTTTTTATTCAGTTTTAGATACACAGTTTGCCCTCAGTAAAGCACGGCAGTAAGGTTCAGTAAACATTTACTTTGAGGCTATTAGGTCAGGAAATTGCTTCAAGCCACCGCTATCTCAACACAGCCCTACCAAGTCCAAGGTCCATCGGCCTTCCGAGTCCCTTGGTGCACTCTTATGACAGTATTGAGAAAGCGGTGGCTTCCTGCATACATTTTTAGTTTATGTGAATATATAAAATGCATTATTATTTCCTAATGTTCTGCAAAGAGTATAGTGATCTACATAAAATGTCATGACTCCTGTACTTGAATCCTTTCTGGATCTGCACACCTTGAGGCCCTAGCACTGCTTGGGGAAACATTTTTGGACTCCCTAATTCACACAACATCCCATCACATCTTAAGCCAAATACCTGACTTTCTTCTAGCAAGATTAGCTTATGCAAAGTTCCTATGCTGGCAACTTAGAGTAAAAGTGGCCCTTGTAGCAGCCTTAGATAGAAGGCACTATTGCTTATAAATGCCTGCCATTGGCTCTCCTTCCTCCATTTAACTGCATTTCAAACCACCATCTCCAGGTAGAGGAGAATTGCATTTATCTTCAGCGTCAGTCCTATTATTTGGTCCTAAATGTAGGTATCTTTTCTCCCTGATCCATGTACCCAGGCAAGGAAATTTCAACATAATTGTAAAGAATAGCAAAGAGTAAGGATCAAAATGACCACTTTAATGGGAAAAGTGAACAATTTCCAACTGCATAATGAAATAAAGTATTGTGTTAGTTGTGTGGCTCTAATTTTTTTCAGTTATATATGGATACTCATATATACATATACATATATTTGTCTGTATACACTGAGTCACAATATAAGATCTGTTTCTTATTGTATCATATTAAAAATTTGTGCAACCTACAGATAGACAGGTGAAACACATGGATACATTTAAGACAACCTATACTGGTTTTTCAGGTACTTCTTTTTGTGATCATCAGTTAAAAATTCATCTAAATAATATTTACATTGCAAATTGCTTAGTGTGCCCATCCACCAATGAGAACTATATAAATGAGAACTTCTTTCCACCTACATTATAAGATCAAGAATTCTGCACACATATCCCAACACTTATGTAAGTCTATTATCACACTTTGCCGGTCATTCTGCCATGTTCACTTTCCTCTGCCCAGACTTGCTCTACAAGACATTAGTATAAATCAAAATACTTTCCCCTGTTCAATAGTTAGGAACTCAAAGATGATTTTAAACTCAAAGACAATTTGGAAACTTCCCTATGAGTGCCTGTGTCTCATCATCTCAGCTGAAGGCTCACTAGAGTCATGAAAACCCATCTTAGTCTTGACTCCACCCAGGAAATGTTTGACTGCAGATCAGTGAGTTTCATCTGCTACCTGGCCACAGTTTGCCTTTGGAGCCTAGAGAGATCAAAGTAAGTTCATGTCCATTTGACCATAAAGGGATTTTTCTTTTCTGAATGCTAGGTGTCTGCCAAGCCTTGTTCACTAGGTACAATATATAGGTAACCTCTGTTCCAACCATCAGTTTGACTTTTCTTTGTTCCCCACTGGACACTCTTTAAGAATAAAGAGATTGACAATTCTTCTCCACCCAAACCACCTGGTTGAACTCTTGGCTTCATCATTTTTCATCTGAGTGACTTTTTTTTTTAATTAATTTATTTTTTATTGCTTTAAGTATTACAAATAGTAGTACATATGTCTCCTTTTTTTTCCCCCACCATTGCCCTCACCCCGACCTCCCCTACCCCCCAGTACATGCCTTCACCTGCCCGCCCTCCTCCGCCCGCAGTGTCTTGTATCCATTGGTTGTGCTTATATGCATGCATACAAGTCCTTCGGTTGGTCTATTACAGCTCCCCTTGCCCAACCTCCCATGTCTTCCCAATGTAGTTTGACAGTCTGTTCAATGCTTCTTTGCCTCTGTATCTTTTTCCCACCATTTCTTTTCTTTAAAAAGTTTTGCCTTTGCAGACTAGAAATAAACATATAATAACAAAACAAAATGTTTGAGTCCCAATTTCAATGTCCAATAGTTCTGAGTCCCCGTTTCAATGTCTAACAGTTCCTTATGTGTACATGTCAGCAATGATATCTGGATGGTGGGCACATGGTGGCAATGCAGGCCCGACCCTCTCTGGTTTGGTCTTAGGCAACCTGCAGTGGTGCACAGCTGCTGACTGCTCACGTGGCAAGGCATTGTCAGCATCTTCCATCTCTGGACTGTTTTTCCTCTTGTCTTCGTGGTTGGAGCAGACCTGTCAATTCCTCTCTCTTGCAGGAATCCACCTGGTCTTGGAGTTGTTTTCTGAAAATATACAAACACATTCTTGACCAAAAGTTAATAAAGGAATCTTTTCTATATAATTGATTTGGGATCCTTTTTATTTTTGCCCAAACGATTTTCCTTTGTCTTATTTAGACACCATGTGTGTTTTTAATGGCCGTCTTGCTGTTAGCATTACAAATGAAAATTAATTTTGTAAAGTAAAAGTTTTCTAGATGTAATTTACTTATAGGATATTTTTCCTTACATGATATTACCCTACTATCCCCCCCTTTTTTTTTAATTAATGGAGGTTTTTGTAAATTTTATAATGCAGTCTTGATAACTTTAAATTAAAAAAAAATTTTTTTTTGCCCCAAAATATGACTACTTTAGGTTCATAGCATATTCAGGAATTTTACCATGAGATGAACTACCAATAGAAATTTTAGTTATTACTTTAAGAACAGCTTTTTGTCCAGTACAATTAAATTTACTTGAATATTCACTTATTTCAATTAGCCTATTTAAACTCTTGGCTTCACCATTTTTCATCTGAGTGACTTTGGCTCACAGTTGTTCAAGTCTTGTGCCTTAGTTTCTCCAATGATAACATGAAACCAGTAATAATATACTGTACCACATGATTACATGAATTTATTGCAGTGAAAGTGCTTAGAACAGTGATTAGCAAATAAAAGTTCATGAACATGTTATTATTAAAGAAAGTTGTGGATTAAATAAGAAATGCTGCCTTGGTGAACACATATTCTTCCTGGTACTTCCATCATTCTTGCTGCTGTTTGTAGACAGGTCAATAGTTAATAGATAGTCTGCTTTTTCCTGAGGTAGGTTGTTTGGTATAAATATCTCAAAGTACCCAATGGGGTCACTCAGTGGTTGGTTTTTCTGTGAAGTATTGTGCTAGTTGGGTGGCATTATCACCTTTAGTCGGCTGCACCTTCTTTCTCTATTGCAGGTGAAGATTCTAATGTGTGAAAATGAAGTCCCAGTCAACCGTGATTTGCTGTTTAATGTTATTTCTGACCACAGAATGTTCTCATTATAGAGCCAAGATCCACATAAAAGTAAGTAGAATGTTGTCACTATAGATCCAAATTCCTTATGAGAAAACTGGCAGTTCGTCTAGATGGCTAGTTTTATGATAAATAACATGTCATATTAAAGACATTTCCAAATGACTGCCATTTTACTCTTGCTGATAGTAATTTTCTAGAGACAGGAAGAAAGAAAATGTGAGAGGTGGCTGGGACTTGCAACAGTTTCGAGGTACAATAACATAGTAGAAAAATCACTTTCAAACCACAGAGAATGTAGAGAGGCAGCGATTGAAAGAAGGAAGTACAGTCATGAGCTTCTTAATAATGGGGATATGTTCTGAGAAATGCATCGTTAGGTGATTTAGGTCATTGTGGGAACACCATACAGTGCACTTACACACATCTAGATGGTACAGTGTATTACACATCTAGGCTACATGGTGTACCACAGTCATACACATGGTCCATCGCTGACCAAAACATCATTAGGTAGGACATGACTGCACTATCCTGGCAGTTGGGTAGTTGAAAGATTTAGATTCAGCCCTTACCTTGGTTTGATTCTTGTTACTTATCTATAACATGAAGGGTGTGTTTTTTTTCTTTTAGATAAACATTATAGTTCTTTATAGCTATACAATAATTTGTGATTCCATTATTACAACCTAATGCTTACTTCTAGTATCAGTTCATTTCTTTTTTTTCTCAATATATGCTGAAGTACATTCGCTGCATTTCACAGGTACAGTTAAGATAGGCAGAGAATAGTTTAGTGCTGGAATTGTCATCTGCATGGTCTCTCGGAATACTTAGACTTCCTGAAAGATGGATGCAATCCACTAACCTGACCTTCGGAACCCAGGTGACTAGCGTCAAGGTTCTAGCCCTTCTTGGAGGGCAGAGTGCTCACATCCATGTTTCCTTCAGCAAGTTCCTGTGGTGTCAGCACATGAACCTGCTGCATTTTTCTTCCTAGTCCTGAACACATTTTCTCTTCACATCCATGTGGAGCCTCTAAGTTGAGATGAGAGAGGAGAATTCCACAGTAAAGAGGACCTTTGGGAATTTGTGTTTTACAGGATGGAGATAAACGTCAACATCCTGAAGAGAAACCCAAGACTGCAAGGATACAAGGTATGTGGCTACAGAACAGTCTTCTTCCATTTGAAGACATGGCAAGCATGTCCCCAGACCACGAGTGTTCCAATAAAATATAAAAATCTCTAATAAGTTGTCAGTGTTTACCAATAGTGATATATTTTCTTACAATTATACCATTATCCATGGCATAGTCAATGAAGAAAGTTGGCAAATATTCACAGAATAGTAGATAAGTATTTATTTAAAAACCCACAAGGAAAATCCGTTTGAACTAACAAGCTAACAAGAGGCAAGAGAGGGAAAGGACATTTTTCATTCATTTCTTCATCCGAAGATATTTTTGTATTGCTTAAATGTATGTAATGCTTTGGTGCTGAGAGGTATGTTGAAGTGATGTCAGATAGATATTGTATTAGTGAGACTGGTCACTCTTGAGAAGTGAAAGACAAACTATGTAAATAATTATTAGTCATAAAATAGTGAAGTCATGTGATTCTCACCCAAATAACAGGAATAAACTAGATTCTGCACATTCATGACCAAATCTATCTTTGGTGGCAGATAAATCTCTACTTAGATATGGAATTGAAAAGGAAAAGAGGAGAAAATTGGAGATACTTTATTGAGCATTTATGGTTGAAGTGCTACCCAAGATGCTGTCTCTCATTTAATGTTTGTAACAACACCATGGTATCATCTCCAAATTATATAAACTGAGAGGCACTCAGTTTAAATAACTGCCAAATTGATACACTGGGTAAACCCACTTGTTTCCTTTCTCTGTGAATGGAGTCATCCACAGAGCCATCCAAGACATAAGTGCAGGTGTATTCTTATCTCACAGCCAAATGGTCACCACAGCATATTGATGTCAACACCTTCATAGCTCTCAGCCTCATTTACTTCTTTCTATTCCCCTGCTACCCTCCTAGGAATACTTCAACAGCTTCATTTCTGGGCTCTCTGCCTCACGTCAATTCACTCTACCCATGAGCCAAAATAAGCCTGCCACCAGGTTTTGTAAATAAAGTTTTATTGGAACCCAGCCATGCCCATTCATTTACATATTTACAGAGACTGTATAGCCCACAGTGTTTAAACTATTTACTCTCTGGTGAGTATAGTCATATTTAGCAAATAAAAATATAGGATGTCTGGTTAAATTTAAATTTCAGAAAAACAATGAATAAGAATGCATGGGCTGTATATACCCTAAAACATTATTCATTGTTTATCTGAACATCTTCCGTCAATCCTCATTACTAGTATTTGTGGATTTGTATTTGTAATCTCAAAATCAATACTCACAGTCCATTCTCCATCATTCACAGCACAGCAAAAAAATTGAGTCGGCCAGGTGCATGTTCTCAGCTGAGGTTGAATAAGTGGTGCTCTGCCTTCTTGTTCCAGCTCTCTTACATACACAGGGTTCTTTGGGTGGCCTATGTAGTGCCAGGTATTTTGCTTTTTTGTTGGTGATCTTGCTGTTTAATATGGCCCTCAAGTATAGGGCAAAATGCTGTCTAGTGTTCCTAACTGAGCTGTGATGTACCTTCTGGAGAAAATACCTGTGTTCGATAAGCTTTGTTTATATGCTACCATGAGTTATAGCACTATTGTCTATGAGTTCAATGTCAGTAAATCAACTCTTTATTATATAAGATGACTTTAAATAAAACACACATAAAAAAAAACACATACATTGATACTGATCTGTTGAAAATTTTGCGAGCAGAAGCTCCTAGAAACCTTGTATTCCCCTCGGAATAATGGCTCAGTATTTGCTGATTCAGTGTATATGGTAGTGACTTCATAGACAATAACTACTGCAAATAATGAGAATCAACTGTATCTAAAAATAAAATTAACGTTTATCTGAGCATCCTGTGTTTTATTTGACATTTATACGATCCTTTACAGAAAAGTGTGTGGATTTCTGCTCTATGCTACTGTTAATTCTTTTTCAAAAGCTAATTTAATCTGTTTTCTGGTAATGCCCATGTTAGCACAGCATGCAAGGTCCTTCAGGACTTGACCACTGCTTCCCTCCTCCTCCTCATCTCTGGCCACTCTCCCCTCAGATGTTCTGAGCTAGCCTTTCTGAAAGACCTGTGACCCTCCTTTCCACCCACTGCCTAGGCGTCAGTTTCACAATCTGCCTGGCAGTTCTGTCTTGTTGCTGAGAACCCAGGTCAATATCAACTCCTTTGGAAGCAATTTAAAATCCCCAGTATGAATTTGATGCCCCCATGGAAGTGTGGAACTGTTAATTACACCTCTCTCTCTCTCTCTCTCTCTCTCTCTCTCTCTCTCTCTCTCTCTCTCTCTCTCTCTCTCCCTCTCTCTCTTCCTTTTCAGAGAAATGCAATGGACCTTGCATCACTTCATCCAACTGCAGCCAGCCCTGTGCTCAGCCCTTTCGTGGAGAAATAGGATTTACATGTAACCAAAACCAATGGCAAAAATCAACTGAAACATGTACAAGCCTTTCTGTGGAAATGCTCTTTCAGGTGATGCATTTGCATGTTATTGGCAACAGGAGCCAATCCCTTAGGAGGTGGTAGAGGCATTTTTAACATGTTCTATTGAGTATAAGTCTCAGGTTTGGACTTGGGAAAATCTACAGAATAGGTTAAATTTGTCTCTTCTTCTTCCTTACCCAAACTCAGGTTCTCTCCTCACTCCTCACTCCCCACTCCCTCCCCTTTTCAGAATCCTTTCTTAAAAATCAGATCTGGCCCTGACTGGTTTGGCTCTGTGGATAGCGTGTTGGCCTGAGGACTGAAAGGTCCCAGGTTTGATTCCAGTCAAGTGCATGTACCTTGGTTGTGGGCACATCCCCAGCAGATGATCGATGTTTCTCTCTCATTGATGTTTCTAACTCTCTATCCCTCTCCCTTCCTCTCTGTAAAAAATTAATAAAATATATTTTTTTAAAAATCAGATCTGAAACTCATTTACATAATGGTAAATGCTTGGAGGATAAAGTTTTAGCTCTTTTTAAAAAATATATTTTTATTGATTTCAGAGAGGAAATGAGAGGGAGAGAGAGATAGAAACACCAATGATGAGAGAGAATCATTGATTGGCTGCCTCCTGCATGCCCCCGCCCCCCTCCCCACTGAGGATGGAGTCCACAACGGGGAATGTGCCCTGACCAGGAATCAAAACCTGACTTCCTAGTTCATAGGTTGATGCTCAACCACTGAGCCATGCTAGTGGGGGTAAAGTTTTAGCTCTAAATGTGGATTTGCATGTCTCTGGGCTACCTAATTAATCAATTAAATGTGTCTAGAACCAAATTCATTTTCAATGTTGTTCTAATACTTTCAATCACTTGAACAAAAAAGGAGAAATGAGTGACCCAAAGGGAATAGAAATGCAGTGAAAACAAAAAAATCTGAGTTAAAATGAAAATATCCTGTTTTATGTTCTTTCACTTAAGCACCATGTACACCTACCTTCTCTCTAATCCCGTGGATCTCTGCCTTTTGTAAAACTTCAACAGTGACTCTGTAAGGGTCATGGAGGCTCTGTCACTTAGCATAGGTAGAGGTCCTTGCAACCCTAGTGGCATTCCAAAGGGAATTAAATGAAAGTGTATTATTGCTTTGACTTATCCAAAGTCACGTTCTGGGAGACTCTGGGTAAAAGTATGAGAAGAAAAGGAAATAATTTATTCTAATTAGTGAACTCAGCTTTTTGAAATTGTAATTCTACTGTGTTGCATGTTTGACTTGCCAATCTCCAACACCACCCTCGAAATTCCTCTTAATGTGACGCCTCTTAAAAACATAATAATTACTGGACCAATTTTTTCTAGAATTTCTCCATGTCTCTGGGGAAAACTCTTCCAGTCCTGAGTTAAAGTCTCAGTCCTCAAAAGCAAATTCCAATAGGATAAGAGATCTTTGTGGAAATTTTGATACAATCTTCTGCCTGTGTGAGACCCCACCTTAACTTCTCTGTAACTCTCAGCATCTAAACCACATTTTAGGACCACTTGCTTCTCGTCTATTTTCTTCATGTTGATCATTTTTGTGCCTTTATCTCATTCAGTCTGATGCATGTTAGGTGTTTATTCATTTTTAATAAAACACCATTTTTTTTAAAAAAACAGGACTTAAACAGTGTATCACGCCTTTCCATCGCAGCACCCTCCATACCCCTGCCCATTCTTGACTTTCACGCTCCGGAGCCCCTGCAGAGCATAGCACAAGGAATCCTCAGGAACTGCCCGGGGGACTATGCCTGCATAATTGACGTGGTGAAATCCTCCGAAGCAACATCTGGAAATATCGCATTTATTGTGGAGTTACTAAAAAACATTTCTACAGACTTGTCTGATAATGTTACCCAAGAGAAAATGAAGGTAGGTATTCTTTGTTAAACACCAACCATTATCTACCCCCAAATCTTGCACTTTAATATCAGTTTCAAATATATTTTGCAAGGGAAAAACTATAACCACCACAGCAGATATAACAATAACAGAATTTTCACTGCAGTTTTTCACATGGATTCATTTGGGTTTATGGAAGTTGTCAAAAAGCTAGAACACCCTATATAATAAACCCGAATATGCAAATCGACTGAACAGTGGAATGACCAGTTGCTATGATGTGCACTGACCACCAGGGCACCGATGCTCAACACAGGAACTGCCTCCTGGTAGTCAGTGTGCTCCCACGGGGGGAGTGCTGCTCAGCCAGAAGCTGGGCTCAAGACTGGGAAGCGCAGCGGCACTGGCGCGAGCCTCTCCTGCCTCCGAGGCAGTGCTAAGAACTACTTGTTGTACATCCCCTGAGGGGTCCTGGACTGTGAGAGGGCACAGGCCAGGCTGAGGGATTCCCCCCTACCCCAGTGCACGAATGTCGTGCACCAGGCCTCTAGGTTTTTACATATGTTTGTTGTATAGGATTAACATTTGCAGAAAAATATCACATAGTGATGGCAGTGAGCAAGATCATGTCTACTCTAGCATTTCCAAAATTTTATTCTGAAGAACATAATTGTTCTGAGAAACGTTAACGAAGCTTCCATTTCTAATAAGGAGATGCAGCAGGTTTAGGGATTCTGAATTAAAGTTAAGCAGGTTTCCTTCTTTAGACCTTTAAATGTGTGAATAAACTTTGGCACCCTTTATTGGAGGTTGTGGCAGATGCAGAAGAAGTTGGCTGTGTTGAGCATCCATTGAGGGATATAGGAATATGGTATTTCTCACACTTAAATTATTATAGAACCTATTCCCAATCTCCTTCATTAAATAATCATTAATATCATATGGGAAACTTGCGTTATAAAGACTGCAGTTTGGAAATGCTGCCCTGGGCACATATAAAAGCAGATAAACTTTATCTGTGATACATTTTATTTTTAGCATTCTTTTACTTGTCTTCCCTGCAGGCTTATCAGCATGAGATTCAATAAACAGGAAATTTCAAGAGAAATATGTCCAATAAGATCAGATCATTTGCCTCAAAAATTGCAGATTTTAGAAACTGACTTTGTGAAATAACTTGTGAATCCTTGGTGTCATACCCACTTTTCTCCATTGCAGAGCTACAGTGAAGTGGCCAACCACATCCTCGACACAGCAGCCATTTCAAATTGGGCTTTCATTCCTGACAAGAACACCAGCTCAGATTTGCTGCAGTCGGTGAATTTGTTCGCCCGGCAACTCCACCTCCACAATGCATCTGAGACCATTGTGGATGAACCCTTCATTCAGACGAAAGGGTTTCACATCAGCCACAACACCTCAGAGGAAAGTTTCAGATTCTCCGGGAACATGAACAATACAACAGAGGGAATCTTAGGAATGATAGAAATTCCCAAGCACGAGCTGGGGAAGCTGCCACCAAATGCCTCCCAAGCCATCACCATAGCATTTCCCACCTTGGGGGCTGTTCTGAAAGAAGACCACTTGCCAAATGTGAGTCTTCCCAGGCCGGTAAATGGCCTAGTTCTTTCGGTGATTTTACCAGACAGATTAAAGCAAATCTTACTCACTTTTGAGAAGATCAATAAATCCCGGAGTGCTAGGGCTCAGTGTGTTGGCTGGCATTCCAGGAAAAGGAGATGGGATGAGAAGGCGTGTGAAAAGACATTGGATATCAAGAACAGAGTGAAATGCCGGTGTAACTACACCAATGCAGTGATGTCTTTTTCCATTCTAATGTCCCCCATATCTATAGATGACAAAATCCTGGACTACATCACCTGCATTGGGCTCAGCGTCTCCATCCTTAGCTTGGTTCTTTGTCTGCTCATTGAAGCTACGGTGTGGTCCCGGGTTGTTGTGACAGAGATATCATACATGCGCCACGTGTGCATTGTGAACATAGCTGTGTCGCTCCTGACTGCTAATGTGTGGTTCATCATATCCTCCAACTTTAGCAAAAAGGCCCAGGACCACAACTGGTGTGTTGCAATGACATTTTTTAGCCACTTTTTCTACCTCTCTCTGTTTTTCTGGATGCTCTTCAAAGCACTGCTCATCATCTATGGAATATTGTTCGTTTTTCATAGGATGATGAAGTCCCGCATGATGGCCATTGGCTTTGCCATTGGCTATGGGTTCCCACTGATCATTGCTGGCACCACAGTTGCTATCACAGTGCCAGAGAAAGGCTACATGAGACATGATGCCTGTTGGCTTAACTGGGACAATACCAAAGCCCTTTTAGCATTCGCCATCCCAGCCTTGGTCATTGTGGCTGTGAATCTTCTTGTGGTTTTGGTTGTTGCAGTCAACACTCAGAGGCCCTTTATCGGCAGTTCCAAGTCTCAAGATGTGGCCATAATTAGGAGGATCAGTAAAAATATTGCCATCCTCACCCCACTGCTGGGACTGACCTGGGGTTTTGGGATAGCCACTCTCATCAAAGGCAATTCCTTGATATTCCACATTATCTTTGCCCTGCTCAATGCTTTCCAGGTAAGTTCCAAGAGGCAGACTTACTTTATTAATTAATGTTATTAATTAATATTTCACTGATAAGATTATTTTCTAATTTGTTATTCCAACAAAAAATGGCTATGTTTTAACAATATAGAACACAAAATATTTCTTTCATTTTCCTCCATAACTTAGAGACATTTAGATGTGGCATCTCTCACCTTGTTGATTATCAAGTTGCATTGAACTGCTCAGGCTGGTTGGGTGAAAATTTTCTTCCTTCTCTCCTCACTGAGCCACCTGTATCCCTCCTAAAGTTTCCGTGGCAGAAGAAGTTGGCCTGCACTTATGGAGGACTAGTAGGTCAGGCATGTGTGAGGCTACACTCACATGTCATGCCTCCAAACAAGCACAATTTTTATCCTTTCTCAAGTACTTTGAGAACTCAGTGAAATGAATCATTTTCCACGGTGTGCCATTCTCTTTGGGTGTTAACCAGCCAGGGGTTCCCATGCCTCTATCCCCTGTGATGTAATTGTAGGTTGCCATTCATAGAACTAAATCCTGCCACATGTTACCTGATCCTAGGAAAGTCACTTCTCTCAACGTTCCATCTGTAAGATAAAAAGGTGGATCTAATATGATCTCTACTGTCTTTTATTCCTTAACACTAGAGGCCTGGTGCACAAAATTTGTGCACGGGGGATGGGGTTGTGTGTCCCTCAGCCCAGCCTGAACCCTCTCCAATCTGGGACCCCTTGAAGGATGTCCAATTGCCCGTTTAGGCCCGATCCTTCTGGGCCTAAACAGGCAGTCGGACATCCCTCTCACAATCCAGGACTGCTGGCTCCCAACTGTTCACCTGCCTGCCTTCCTGATTGCCTCTAACCACTTCTGCCTGCCAGCCTGATCTCCCCCTAACCACTCCCCTGCCAGCATGATTGATGCCTAACTGCTCCCCTGCCAGCCCGATTGCCCCTAACTACCCTTCCCTGCTGGCCTGGTCGCCCCCAACTGCCCTCCCCTGCTGACCTGGTCACCCCTAACTGCCCTGTCCTGCAGGCTTGATCACCCCCAACTGCCCTCCCCTGCTGGCCTGATCGCCCACAACTTCAGTCCCTTGCAGACCTAGTCCCTCCCAACTGTCCTCCCCTGCTGGCCATCTTGTGACAGCCATCTTGTGTCCACATGGGGACAGCCATCTTGTGTGTTGGAGTGATAGTCAATTTGTATATTACTCTTTTATTAGATAGGATAAAGGCCTGGTACACAGGTGGGGGCTGGCTGGTTTGCCCTGAAGTGTGTTCCGAATCAGGGTGGGAGTTTCCTTGGGGGGTGGGGCGGCCTAGGTGAGGGTCCTGTGGTGGTTTGCAGTCTGGCCACACCCCCTGGTGAGCCAAGTATAGGCTGGAAGCAGGTATCTGGGATTTATTTATCTTCTATAATTGAAACTTTGTAGCCTCGAGCGGAGGCCAGGGCAGGCCAGGGTGGCAGGAAGCTTGGCTTCCTCTATTGCTGGGGGCAACCCAAGCATCTGGCTGGCTCCAGCTCCATGGACGCCGCCATCTTGGTTGGGTTAATTTGCATAGTCATTCCTGATTGCCTGGTGGGCATGGCTTGTGGGCATAACAGAGGTACAGTCAATTTCCATGTTTCTCTCTTTTTTTAATTTCTTTACTGATTAAGGTTTTACATATGTGTCCTTATTCCCCCATTACCCCTCACCTCCCATTCATGCCCCTACCCCCCTGTTGTCTGTGTCCATTGATTAGGCTTATATGCATACATATAAGTCCTTTGGTTGATCTCTCCCCCTTACCCCCACCCTCCCCTACCTTCCCTGAGGTTTGACGTTCTGATTGATGTTTCTCTGTCTCTGGATCTATTTTTGTTCATCAGTTTATGTTGTTCATTATATTCCACAAATGAGTGAGATCATGTGATATTTATCTTTCTCTGCCTGGCTTATTTCACTTAGCATAATGCTCTCCATCTCCATCCATGTTGTTGCAAATGGTTCTCTTTTATTAGATAGGATATTTGATTGGCATGATGATCCCTCTAAGAGCTGTTTTACTTCATTTTGGCTGCTAAGCTTACACATGTGGAAAACTGTCATTGGCCAGGCTTCTTTCCATACCTATGGGTAACAGAAAGTCTGGCAAGTTCATATTCTTAATTATGTTTCTAATCAGGGGTTGGAAAACTATGGCCTGTTGCCTATTGTAAACAGTATTATTGGAACACAGCCATACACATTCATTTACATTTCACCCATGGCTGTTTTTGAGCTACAATAGCAAAGCTGAGGTAGCGGTAACAGAGACTGCATACCCTCAAGGTCTAACATATTTATTATCTGCTTGTATTAAGCAAAAAGAAAAAAAAATTGACTAGTATTTAAATAATAACTGCATAATAAAGCAGCAAAGTGTTCCTATTAACATGTCATTGCTACTATATTTAGAAATTTAGTACAAAATATAAACCAAGCTTTAGAAAAATGCCAACTCAGATGAATTATATATCTTACTCATAAGTATTTAATAACTATAGAGACTATTTATTTCACTCGTTCCCTTGCATTACTTTAAAGAGAAACCTTTGACTTAAGCATTGTTTTGTTGTGTTGTTTGTTTATTTGCTTGTGTTTTGAAATCAAAAGCTCTTACATTCACATTATATCTCCCCAACTCTGGAGGAAAGAAGGATTTCCACCAGTTACTCTGGTGACAAATGACCTCATCCTATTTTTACTTTGGAATTTAATTAAACCTCAGATTGTTCTGTGGTTTTGTTCAGATCATTTACTAGCATTTGTCTCCTTTCTTGATAGAAAGAAAAATACTAAAACATTTGTGATGCACATTTTACAATTTCAGTCTTCTGATCAGTGATTCCTCACCATGAAAAACCCAGATTCCCTCCACTCTCATGGCAAGATCCAGATTTTTCTTGGATGTCAACTCCCAACATTTAAAAAGATTGGCTTCCAATGATTGTGACTTTATAGGTGACCAAGTGTTTAAACTTGAGGAGACTCTGACCTTATTAGTTTCTGTAGTTTCTCTTTTATGCAGAAACTTCTTCCACCAGCCCAGCGAATTTGGTGTAAAAATATTCTAGAATACAAGTTTCATCTTCTCAAGATACCTTCCGTTATGGTGACTTTGAGTTGCAAGATCCTATGTCATGTCTCACTGTCATCATGAGTAAGAACAGCTCACTTAATATTTGGGAAGAAAGTAAACAGATTTAATAAGGTTGAAAACTCTATCCTACATCTATAGCCATTTAATAAATACCAACCATTATCATGCACAGACATGAAGGTGATCCTCTTTCTTTGAGGTGCACTCAAGAAAATACACATCAATATATTTTTATCTGAATCAGTATTAAGTGAAGTTTTGAATGTCTGATAACATCCTAGAAGGTATCTAAAAGCGTGGTATTAATATAACTGCTGGGATGTTGCCTGCAAAACTTTCCCTCATACTTCTGTTGACTTTTGCCACAGGGGTTCTTCATCTTGCTGTTTGGAACCATTATGGATCACAAGGTAATTTGAATTTGTTTCACTCATTGTAAATGATGATTTTCATGTGGTGGAGGGAAGCAGGAGGAAAAAGCAGGTTTGATCAAAGAGCATGGTTCAGGGGAGTTGAGTTAGGGGGTGGGCTTCATGGCATCAGCTGTGAGCGGGAAAGGAAAGAACTCTATTCTCTCATTCCCAGCACATCATCAAGTCAACAGGAGGCTATATGTGAGTACAGCTGATGAAAACAATTAAAACCATACCTATAATTTAAATCTTAATAGTAAATCTCATTATACCACACCTTAACAATTATCTAAGCATTATTATTTGCCAACCACTGTGCTAAGCCATCTGATGCTGCTTCTGCCAGTCTGACTGGTCTCCAAGTTGCAGGACATGAACTAGGCATTGGGGATATTGTCATTTCTTCACTGTCATTGCTTCTTCAGATAAGAGATGCTTTGAGGATGAAGATGTCTTCCCTGAAGGGGCCAACAAGAGTAGCAGAGGTAAGCCTCTCCCTTTTGGTCTCAATACTGGAGGGTCAGTGTCCTCATGCAGAAACAAATATTATAGGTTAGTATTCATGATTTTTCAGCATAGAAAATCATTAGGCCTACCTTCATTCATTCATTTCTTCATTCAACAAACATTGCAGTATCCTGATAAAGCTTAAGTGAAGCAGAATATACTCAAGATAATTTTTTACATTGGATGCATTTCAACCTGACATTTGGATCACTAAGTCGGGACAACATGGACCGAGTATCATAATTTCATAAAATGCTAGTGGGTGGACATGAGAAATAAGTCAGCTTACTCATTTCATAGGTAAGGAAACAAAGGCTCAGAGTACTTGAGACTTGCCCAAAGCCACCCAGCAAACCATGGGAATTAACCTTCTGCTTGCTCAGGACTCTTAGTAAACCATACTACCTTGCATTAATGTGTCTGTGTTCTTATAGATCTTGAAGATGACTTTTGTCCAAGCTACCTGTCTTTTATGATACCAACTAAAATTGCTACCATTGCTATTTAATTAGAAAGAAGCCATTCATTCAACTAACAGTTTCTCAACAAGAACTACTTTCTTAAAAACAAACAAATAAACAAGTTTCTGGACACATTAGGAATCAGCATTAATGATTAGCTGGTATTGAGTATAACTTTTAACATAGTTCACCAGTTCTATGATAGACATTCTCTTCACCTTTTAACATTTCTGAAATTGGAATGTATCTTACTATCAGTGGCATGTTATAGTTTAATTGGCAATTTCTTTTTCTCTTGGTGGGACATAAAAATAATGATGTAGCTTACAAAGTTAGATTCAGTGAAAAATGGTAACTTAATTCTGTGTAACTGTGTCAATGTAGGTCCCTCTCTGCGTGTCTTCAATTTTACATGTTTATGTCTAGGAAGGCATATACATACATATAAATATACTAGTGGCCTGGTGCATGAAATTTGTGCACATTAAAAGGGGGACCCAGAGTCAAGTCCCTGCCCACCCACATGTGCCTCAAAAATCACGTGAAACCCAGACCCAACTGCCCCCCCCCCAATTGGGTTAGATCCAGACCCAACTAGTCCCACCCTTGTCAAGCCCCACCAGGCAGGGGGCGTAGCCTCAGGTCCCCTGGCCCAGCACCAGGACGAGGGAGGCGGTGTGTGGCCTGAGGTCCCCCAGGTGGGATGGGGGACATGCCTTGAGGTCCCCCATCAAGCCCTGCCAGGTGGGAGGGTGCAGCCTCAGGTTCCCCAGCCAGGCACTGGGGGGGGGGGGGCACAGCCTCAGGTCCCCCATCAAGCCCCACTGGCAGGGGAGTGCAGCCTCAGGTACCCTGTCAAGCCCCGCTTAGCGGGGGGCATGGCCTGAGTTCCTCCGACCCAGCACAGGGGGTCCACCTTGAGGTTCCCCATCAAGCCCCGCTGGGTGGGGAGTACGGCCTGAGGTCCCCTGTCAAGCCCCGCCAGGCAGGAGGGCGCAGCCTCAGGTCCCCTGGCCTGGTGCTGGGGTGGGGGGCGCAGCCTAAAGTTCCCTATGAAGCACCACCTGGTGGGGGGCGTGGCCTGAGGTCCCCCAGCCTGGCGCTAGGGTGGGGGAGCAGCCTGAGGTCCCCTAGCCCAGGACCAGGACGGGAAGTGCACCTTGAGGTCCCCTGTCAAGCCCTGCCTGGTTGGGGGGGTCTTGGCCTGAGGTCCCCCAGCCTGGTGCCAAGGCAGGAGGTGCAGCCTGAGGTCCCCCAGCCTGATGCCAGGGCGGGGGCACAGCCTGAGGTCCGCTGTCAAGCCCTGCCAGTGTGTGGGGGGGTGCAGCCTGAGATCCCCTGTCAAGCCCCATGGGGGTGGGGGAGGGTATAGCCTCAGGTCCCTGCTGATTGCTCGTTAAGGCTTCTTAAGGGAACTTGGCCTCAGCTGTGGGTGCAGCCATCTTTGTGACGGAGTGATGGTCAATTAGCATATTCTCTCTTTATTAGATAGGATGTGCATTTGTGTCAATGTAATTACTCAGTGACATCACTGTTATTTTTGTTCCTATTTAGAATGCATCATTAAGCCCAACCAATGGATCTAAATTAATGAATCGCTGAAGATGAGATATATTAACAACTCAAGGAGAGGAGAAACTTCACCTGCAAGTGTGACAGACCACTCAGTGCCCTTGTGAGCACGCTCTTCCCTACTCAGTGATGCTGGAGTGAGATGGGAAGGAAATAGATGACGTACCCTTCAGAGAACAGAAACTTCTTGATCGACCAGCACATAAATGGAAATATGCACATCTTCTTTAAAACCTACAGAACCAACTCCAAGCACAACTTGTTTCTGTCCTCAATGAGAGGATGCTGTCATCACACCTGCACTGATACAGGATATACCCTTGCTGTCCACAGCACTCACACACCTAATTCCATCTTGGCAGTGAGTTGTGACCCAAACAATAGACAAATTGTCCAGAAGGAAGACTTCATTGATTGAAATGACAAAGCAACAAGCCTCTCTCCATAATGAAGTTAAACCCAGAATCATTCCTAAGGGGGCGTGGGTGGAGTTGTAGCAAATTAGCTGTCTACTCATAGCCAACCTATGAGACATTTCTACACAAGGGAAAGCAAATATTAGGCATTCATGAAGGGAAGAACAAGTCACAAAATGGCAGACTAAAGCCTGAGGGGTAATAGGGGGATGTGGGCAGGAATGATCAGACTTGGTATGGTTTCATCTTGGAGTTTCATGGCTTTTCTTCATGGATATTGATGGGTCTCAAGGTTTTGTTTTTAAGAGCCACCTGGCAACAGGCACATCCTCTTTTACATTCCTTTCCATTCTGAGTCATGGCCCATATATTCAGCAATGGGGCAAGGCAAAGGCAAATCTTAGGAACTAAAGAACCCTAAAGGGATGTCTTCTGTTACAGATTCTAAAACCTGATGTGCTGGTGTCCAGAGAGAGGGAGGGAGAGTTAGGAGGGCTTTGTTATACACATTGACTGGCATATGTGGGTGCTGGGAAACCAGAGGGAAACACTGGCATATTACTCTTAATTGAGCATCTTTACATTTGGGTTTTTATCTGAGCACTTTAAAAGGGAGGAGGGAGGATTTAGTAGAACTTTATAAAGGTTAACTCTCCCCAACTCTACTCATTTTCTAGCTCCTAGGGTTCCTCCATGGTGGAATATTATTATCACATTTATTGATTAGCCATTCATTGAGAGTTAGTTCAGATGATCTGTTAAAGTTGACCTTTCCATTAAAGTCCCAGTTTGAGCTGTTAGGGAGTTCATTAGACTGTCTCAGCTGGAAGCCTTCCTCCTGGGCATTGTATATCCAGCCATTCTAGAGAAGAGGAGCATGGTTGTGGTCTTACACCCAGCTAGTGGCTGTAGTAAAAGTTGGGGGGAAACAGTAGAAGCCAAGATCAGGAACTACACTGTTAAGTAGAACTTGGGATGTACACAAGGCTTAGACCCATATTAGGAGGAAATGTAGGAAAGAGGTAGGAATGCACTAACAATTCTCCCCAAAGAAATCCACACAATTTTTCAACATCTATTTTTTAACCTATGGGGGGCGGGGGCAGTGAATTAAATATTCCATTCTTTCAGCATATCCTCTTCTCATGGCCCAGGGCCTCATAAATTGTAATTGGGACTATGCTTTCACACCTGGATGCATGTGATATCAGTAGGGTTCAGGAACAACAGCTGGCACCGTGGCAGACCATGCTGGGGCCCAACAAGCATTAGAGGACAGGGACAGAAAATTCATACTAGGTGATCCTTCCAAGTCCAGAATGGAGAGCTGGCAGCATGAGGGAGGTCTTTCAGCAGAAATCAGAGATTGGGCCTCATCCACAGTGTTTAGAGTGGAATTACAGCTCAGTGACCTGGGGTGTATGGTAAGCACAAGGCAGAATCACAGTCCAGGACAAGCACAGGGAAAAGGTCGTCTTTCAGACCTTAATTCAGAATAAAAAATCAAAAATTGATGGGGTTCTCAGAGGTGAGCAGAATTCTAGTGGCAAGAAATGGGGAGGGAGGTCAGAAATGAACTTGCAGAGAATTGTGTCCTGTGAACATGAGTGGAAGCTTCTCAGATCCCAGTGACCACAGATCAGATTGCTTTTAGAAACATGGTTGGGACAGGAGGTGCCAGGGTCAGGGATGGACTGCAGAGGTGTGAAAACCAGGCAGTTTGCTTCAGGTGTAGATTCTAATTGGGGGACCCCATCCTGGGAGGTGACTGGATGGCATTTTTATGAAGAGGCAACAGCCACATGGAACCCTCTGCCATTCATTTAAAGGGTAGTCCTTTAATATGACCTGAACACAGCCAGTTTCACCCAGTATGATTTCTGGGATGAGGTTCTGTTCTTCTAACGTCTCTTCCACATATTTACTTATGCCTGAAATTCACCTGAAAGATTACAGAACTCTTCATTCCACCGTGAGAAATGAGACATCGAACAAATACCT
The DNA here is from genome assembly GCA_026230045.1 of Corynorhinus townsendii. Taxonomy (NCBI): domain Eukaryota; kingdom Metazoa; phylum Chordata; class Mammalia; order Chiroptera; family Vespertilionidae; genus Corynorhinus; species Corynorhinus townsendii. Next base: position 83,214,583 of record JAPDVU010000004.1, read on the forward strand.
GGAGAGAAGCAATGCTGTTTTCTATGTAAAGTTGTAAGTTCAGAGCTGCAGAGTTATTTCAGAGACCAAGCTTAGGTAATAGAGGAGAGTGAGCAGGGGCTGAGCACTGAGTTTAAGGTTGAGGGAGAAGCATGGAGAATGCCTAAGGCACAGACCAGTAAAGCTGGGAGGCTAGCCTTTCTACTATGTGACCTCAAGGAAATTGTAGAATACCCCTGTGCCTCCATCCACTCCTCTGTAAAGTGAGTCTAGTAATAGTACACGCACAGCCCAGGATGGTTTCTGGAGTCGGTGAGTTAATACATTAAAGACTGGTAGAGTAGTGCCTGGTTCAAATTAAGTGATCAATAAGCACCGGTCATTATTCTTTCTGTGAACTAGAGCTTCCACTGTTTTGCCTAGGCTTCCCCATTTCTCATGGATGCTCGCTGCCCTGGACTGAGAGTTGAGTTTCAGAAGGGCTGCATGAGATGAGACAGGTCTGTTTCCTTGGGAGACTTCTCTTCTTGCCAGGAGCAACACCTAAACTCTGAGCGTGTTAATGTTTGCTGAGGAAACATGGCAGTTAACATTTGGTGACTAGGCTTTAAGAAAGCTATCTACTGACCAACCTTTTGACTTACCCTTGACCTGAAAGAGTCTGGCTTCTTGGTCAACCTTGACAAGATTAAGACTTAATATGCAAGCTGTTTTATAAACTTTGGAAAAGCCTGGGGCTATGGAGGCCCTGCAGGGCTTGATCAGCTTTCCTTCCTGAGGCCTACTCTGTGCTCAGCCATCCATCACTCTGAATAAATCCTGCACATGTTGAGGGATTGGGTTAGATCTGGTTTCAGGGGTACAGTTGAGGGTGGAGTGGGAGGTAAGGTGGCAAGAGAAACATTGAATCTACTTTGGAGAAAATTAAATCATGCAACTTTCCTAAAGATAGGGAACAGAAGAAAAATAAGAGGACTTTTTAACGTGTTTATTATTGTAGTCTATTTTTAGACCTTGAGTAAAATTAATTCAGCTCTTAGAACATTAGTTTCCTCATTTGTGAAACAGGAAAAATATTATTTCAGGTATTATTATTATTATTAATGTGTCTGTGTGTGTGTCTGTTTAAACCACTGTATATAAAAGAGTCTGGTTATTATTTTAGAAATAAAAATGAAAATATTTACCTTTCACAACATGCTCATGTGTGAGTTCATCTAAGCTGGACATCCCTATTGGTACCATGACATTCTTGGGTATCAACCCTGTTATCAGTCTATCTGAACTCATTGACCAGACCACAGGAGGCCCAGGAATGCAGTCCTACTGTGTACTGCTAAAGTGAGAATCTGGAAATACTTGGCAAACAGTACTACTGTTTTTCAAAGTTGCTCAGTGAAATTCCTATCACCAGTTTGATATTAAACAGCAAGCCATTCAGTAGGGCTGAAAATGGCCATGTGGGTGTGGGTAGAGCACTTTGATCAAACAGAAGTCACAAAAGCCATTTAGTCACCCCTTTTCACAAAGCACACACACAAAGAAGTATATACCTCTTTGCAGAGCTACTTTCAAAACTGTTAGTACTGATAGTTTAGAAACAAGACAGGGATTGGTTTCAAATAGTAATTATTCAAGTGATAAAATTTTTCCAGTCAATTGAAAATTATGCTCCTTTCATAAAATTAAAATAAATTGTCCATAGTGAGAGAAATCAATCTAATTTCCAGATGTATAAAATTTTCTGAGCATTAATTTATTGGCTTACATTTTCTTCCTGGCTATAAAACAATTTTTATTTCTTTCAATCCAGAGACCTAGCAATTCCAAAGTGTCATGCAATTCCTAGCCAAATCATTGCCTTTCGTTCAGTAGATATATTTGGCACTATAATAAGGTTAAATTAATAAATCCCTTAAATTGATTACATTTAGTCCCCATTCTTTTTCACATTTTCTTAAGCTCCTCCACTTTTCAGTGTATATTAAGGGGAATACGGTGCTGCGTTTAATCACTTTTGCAATAACAGGACATATGCATTTCCAAAAATTACCATGTGATGCAAAATTGGCAAAACAACAACAACAACAACATAGAATTTATGCGCTCAATTGGGTTAGAAATATAACATGCTAGGAATGAACCTTAAGCAGAAATATCTTAGCCCTTAGGAACTCAGATTAAAGATAAATTTTCTTCTAGGAATCTTTCCTCTTGGTAGTTCTCAGTGACTCAGTGGTTGTACTCCCACTGAGAAATCCATTTTTCACCTGCATTATGTGGCCAGGTGATATTTATCATCTCCACCTTCCCACATCCAATTCATTCCATTAAAGGTGTGGGTGAAAGTTTGCATTACAGACAGAAGTGGTGGCTTTTACTTGGTGTTTGGTTTCCCAAACCAGCTCTCCAAGAGGTAACAATCTGCTCAGGAAGTGGAGAATTGGTTTCCAAAGAAATATAGAATCTTTGGGAAACAGTCAGTCAAGGAGTGGCACCACTAAATGAGGCAACAGAGAAAAAAACTCATGTCCTGCCCCTTTCCCACAACTTCCTCTGAGAGGCTGTCTGGTAAGATTTAAGATCCTTCAGTGAAGGCAGAGGGAGAAACAGCCATCTATAAAACCAGGAGAGGGGCTTCAGAAGAGACCAGCCGAGTGACACCTTGATCTCAGACCTCCAGCCTCCAGAGTAGTGAGAATAAATTTCTGTTTAAGCCACCAAGTCTGTGATATTTTGTTATGGCAGCCATTACAAACTAATACATATGCCCAGATATTTTTTTTAAAAGATGACATTTTAAAAAATTATTTATTGTCTAAAGTTTTACATATGTCTCCTTTTTCCCCGCTTGACTTCCCCACCCCCAAGCCATTCCACCCTGGGCAAGCCCCCACTGCCCCAGTGTCTGTGTCCATTGGTTATGCTAATATGCATGCATGCAAGTATTTCATTGCTCTCTAACCGCCCCCCCCCCCCCCCCCGATGACATTTTTTAAAAGAACATTCTAAAATTCACAGCAAATCTGAGAAGGTACAGAGATTTCTCATAAAAGCATTGCCTCCACACATGCACAGCCTCCCCCATTATCAACATCCCCACCAAAGTGGGATATTTGTTGCAGTTGATGAACCTACATTGACACATCATGATCACCCAAAGTCCATAGTTTACATTAGGGTTCACTCTTGGAGTTGTACATTCTACAGGTTTGGACAAATGTACAATGGCATGTATCATCATAGGATTATACACACTATCCTATATAATAAAGAGGTAATATGCAAATTAACCCTCATGCCCTCATAAGATGGCTGCCTATGACCAGGCTGGCAGGGGGGTTAGCGAGGGACGACCAAACGACTGAACAGCAGGTTGTGTGGGGCAACCAGGCTGGTGGGGGGGGGTGGCAGTTGGGGTGACCAGGCCAGCAGGGGGGGTAGTTGGAGGTGACCAGGCCAGCAGAGGGGGGCAGTTAGGGGCAACCAGGCTGGCAGAGGGGGCCAGTAGGGGGCAATTAGACTGGCAGCAGGGGCAGTGAGGGGCAACTAGGCTGGTGGGGGGGGGCAGTTAGGGGTGACTAGGCCGGCAGAGGGGGGAAGTTAGGAGCAACCAGGCCGGCAGGGAGGGGCAGTTGCAAGTGACCTAGCCAGCAGCGGGGGGCAGTTAGGTGCAACCAGACCAGCGGGGGGTGGGGGATGGGGGGCAGTTAGGGGCGATCAGGCCTGCACACAGAGGCAGTGAGGGGTGATCAGGCCAGCAGGGGGGGCGCAGTTAGGGGTTACCAGGCAGGCAGGCAGGTGAGCGATTAGGAGCCAGCAGTCCAGGATTGTGAGAGGAATGTCCGACTGCTAGTTTAGGCCCAATTCCTGGAATGAGACTTAAACCGGCAGTTGGACATCCCTCGAAGGGTCCCAGATTAGAGAGGGTGAAGGCTGGGGGTAGGGTCTGTATGTAGGCCCAGCTCCCTTGTCTACATTTGGAACATTTTTGAAGACCCACCTAAGCTCCTGAGCTTCCTGTGGGATTGATGGAGGCCTATGTTGCAAATGCATCACAGTTCAATCCTCCTCTACCCTCTCCTGCTTCTCTCTGTTCCTCATGGGTGTCCCCAGGAGTACTCCCCAATAAACTTCTTGAAGGCAAATCTCTATCTCAGTCTGTTTTCTAGGGCAGTGGTCAGCAAACTCATTAGTCAACAGAGCCAAATATCAACAGTATGATTGAAATTTCTTTTGAGAGCCAAGTTTAAACTTAAACTTTTTCTAATGCCACTTCTTCAAAATAGACTCACCAAGCCATGGTATTTTGTGGAAGAGCCACACTCAAGGGACCAAAGAGACACATGTGGCTCATGAGCCACAGTTTGCCAACCACTGTTCTAGAGCATGTGACCCATGATACCATTCATTGTCAGCTACTGTTATGGATACACCAATGTTGTTCTTTGTTCAGAGTAAGTTAAGTAATCGACAGTCTGAATGCTCTGCATGGTGAACTGAGGGAATGTTGGTGAAAATTTTCTAACACTTAATGATGTCTTGTGCATTACAGAAGTAAATCATATATATATATAGCCACAAGGCAGCCAAAGTAATCTGGTATCTAAATATTTCCAGTTACCCAACCATTATTAGAGACCTGCCAATCAATTACTTTGCAAGCTGCTAAGACTTTGTGAAGAGAAAGCATAGCCCTTGAACTTGAGTGTTGCCACACAAGATGATTTACCCTTTGAGACGTGATTTTTACTTGAGGGGTGAGCAACCAGTTTCTGAAGGAGCACATAGACCTGTGGGAAAGCAGTCCAGCACTCTTATTTTAGAATGGTTATATAGTAAAGAAAAACAAATGGTTATGTAGTAAAGGAAAACAAAGAAAAGCTCAGGCTCTAGAAACTGCAATGAACTCTGAGAGCACCTGAGTGCTACTAGTCATGTGACATAAGGGAAGTAATAACCATTCTGTCCATCCACTTCCTCACTTGTCACTGTGGACCAAGAGGAAAGAAGTGGGCTGCAATCCTGAATCTCTAATTGTTTGACCTACTGTTGTCAGAAGCTTACAAAGCACAACTCAGATGGCTGCTTCGACCATTCCTCTTTCTCATGAGATCTTTATGTGAAAACACACTTGCAGAGTGTGAGCTGGGCTGGATGGTATGCCTGGGATCTGCAAGGACAGACACCTTTTGTCCTTCTGGCTTAAAGCCACATGTACCATTTGGTTTCTTTCCTCTCTAGTCTTGACTTTCAAAGTCCAAAATGAAATAAAAGAAACATGCTTCAAATATAAGCAAATATGTCTCTTTAGATCTTGGAGCAATAGCCCAAGGTACAGGCTCCAGGTTTCCTACTTAAGCTATTACTGTGGTCAGTGGAATCACCTTTGACCCATGCTCTGCTTTAGCTTTCTCATCCCAGCCTTTGTCGCTGTGATACTTAATCAGCTTAGCTCTTCCTACTTCTGAGCCAATTGCAATCATTTGAAAAGCACACTAAGAACTTCATATGCACCCAGGATTAGGGCATGGGATTTGCGGCCATCAATCTAGTTTAGGTGTGCTGAGGGTGAGACCTGAGTCGTGGGTGTCTTTAGCTGGTTGCTATTTCCTTTATCTCCTATATTGGTCAGGTCAGGCTTATTGAACATCTGTTGTGTTGCCACTAGTACTCTGTTTCCAGGTCCACCTTACAGGACCAGAATCCTGACTCCTCCTCTGGACAGATTCATCCTCAGAAGCCATCCCATGTCCTGGCTAGAGCCCTGTTTCATTGGTCAGCCCCTTGGGATAGATTGTCACTGCTTATTCATATTTAGTCTGCTGACCCTGTGCCATATACTAAACCCCTTAGACAGTACTCATGGCCCAGATCAAGCACCAGGTGCCCAGCCCAGCCTTGCTTCTTCTCCTTCCCCATTGACTTCTTCTGCTGAGGTCTCAGAATACTTTAAGAAGAGCTTCTTACTTTGAACCCGCATCTTTACCATCCCACATCCTACTGTTGCTATCCAGCCCTACTACTGATGGGAGCACAGTAGAGAAGGTCTCAAAAGTAACAAGTTCTCTACCCGGCCAGTGTAGCTCAGTGGTTGAGCACTGTCCTATGAACTAGGTACTGTTCGATTCTCAGTCAGGGCACATGCTTGGGTTGCACGTTCAATCCCCAGAGAGGGGTGTGCAATGTGCAGGGGTTGGCCAATCAATCAATGATTCCTTCTCATCATTGATGTTTCTATATCTCCCTCTTCTTCCTCTCTGAAATCAATACACACACACACACACACACACACACACACACACACACACACACACACAAACAAGTTCTTCACAAAGAGTTTTGTCAAACAGGAAAAATATATATATATTATCTTATCTCTTAATCAGTGTATGTAGCAAGGGTCACCAATATGTAATGGACTTACTTGGAGCTCAATGTTTTCCCTCAGCTGAGGTCTTAAATTTGGTCTTAAACTTCAGGATCAGCCCTGCCTTAGGCTTTAGGACTGACTTTGAACTTAATCAAGGGGAAATATAAGACACCTTATTTGGTGTGAGCTAGATAATTCAATAGCTAATTAATTTTTTATTTTACTATTTTTTTATCATGTGCCTCAGCTGTAACAGCTGGCTTCCACTTTTCCCCTGGAGCCTCCACCTTTCCATATTGCACCAGCCCTGGTAACAAGACTGTGCCCTGTGTTGATAGACTTCTCTGATTTTAGGTCCACACAAGCCTGGGTCTGCACCTTGCTCCAATCCCTCTATTTTCTCTGGGACTGATTCCCAGACTGTCCCTGATCTCAGACAATGTCTGCTTCCAGATGCCCTGTACCAAATTCTGCCCACTTATTCAGAAACCTTCTTACCTTCTGGGACTCCCTCTTGCCCAATACTTGCTTCAACTGCCATCTGTTTTTTTATTTCAATGTTTACAAATGCATTTATTGATTTAATATTTGTTGAGCACCTACACTGGGCTTATAATTGTCAAAAATAAGAAAACATTCAAAATAAAAAAACAACCAGTTCTTGTCTTCAAGGAGCTTACAGTTTTCCCAAGGAGAGAAATGATAAAATGGGAAATATTAGTAGCAGATAACTGTGAACAACATTATCTAAGCAAGCCCATGTTATCCTCACAGGAAGCCTATGAGGGAGATATTATTATAAAAGTGAGGTGAAGGCAGTAAGTAGCTTGAGCCAGATCACACAGACAGGAAGGTTTGGTTTAGGACACAACAGGTTGGCCTGACTTTGCTGTACTGTTAATCCTCCCCTGGTGCTCTGACGGGTCCAAATACATTTGGTCCATTGACACACACAAAAAAGAGCATGCTGAATTTTGGTTGGAATTATCTTGACTTTACAGAGAATTAATAGCTTTGCCAGATTGTGTCTTCTAATTCATTAACATAGCTGATCCTCCCATGTTAGTCTTTTGGTCCATGATTCTTTAAATTCTTGACATGTTTTTTTAGTTTTCTGTGTAGGAGTCTTGTATCTTTTTCATTAGATCTATTCTTTGGTATTTTAAAAAGTATTTTGGGTATTATTATTAATTTTTTTATTGTTTTAAGTATTACAAATAGTAGTACATATGTCTCCTTTTTTCTTTTTTTCCCCATTGACCTCCCCCCGACCTCCCCTACCCCCCAGTACATGCCTTCACCTGCCCGCCCCCCCTTCAGTGTCTTGTATCCATTGGTTGTGCTTATATGCATGCGTACAAGTCCTTCAGTTGGTCTCTTACAGCCACCCTCGCCCAACTTCCCCTGTCTTCCCAATGGAGTTTGACAGTCTGTTCAATGCTTCTTTGCCTCTGTATCATTTTCCCGCCATTTCTTTCCTTTAAAAAGTTTTGCCTTTGCAGACTAGAAATAAACATATAATAACAAAACAAAACAAAACAAAACAAAAAAAATGTTTACGTCCCAATTTCAATGTCCAACAGTTCTGAGTCCCTGTTTCAATTTCTAACAGTTCCTTATGTGTACATGTCAGCAATGATATCTGGATGGTGGGCACATGGTGGCAATGCAGGACCGACCCTCTCTGGTTTGGTCCTAGGCAACCTGCAGTGGTGCACAGCTGCTGACTGCTCGCGTGGCAAGGCATTGTCAGCATCTTCCATCTCTGGACTGTTTTTCCTTTTGTCTTCATGGTTGGAGCACACCTGTCAATTCCTCTCTGTTGCAGGAATCCACATGGTCTTGGAGTTGTTTTCTGAAAATATACAAACATATTCTCGACCACATATTAATAAAGGAATCTTTTCTATGTAATGGGTATTATTTTTAAAATATTAATTTCTAATTGTTTATTGACATTATCTAGAAGTAAAAAATAATCTTTGTGTATTACACCTACACCCAGCAACTTTGCTATATTAATTTATATTTCTAATAGCTCATCCGTAGATTTTTTCTGTGTATTCATGCTAATTATATGTAAATGAAGATAGCCCCTTCTTTTCTAATACTTGCATCTTTTATTTCTTTCTTGCCCTACTGTTCTTTTTTAAATATATTTTTATTGATTTCAGAGAGGATGTAAGTGGGAGAGAGAGATAGAAGCATCAATGATGAAAGAGAATCATTGATTGGCTGCCTCCTGCGCACTTCACACTGGGAGCTAGCCTGCAATCTAGGCATGTGCCTTGACAGGGAATTGAACGGTGACCTCCTGGTTCATAGGTTGACACTCAACCATTAAGCCACGTTGGCTGGGCTTGCTTTACTGTTCTTATATCATTTCATTATCTGAATAAATTAAGGATAATTAAGGTGACATAGGATACATTTTTCTCTGAGTAATTTCACAAGTTTCTGTTGTCTTTGCCATACTGAGGCTTATTCAGCCGTCGCCCTTACGTAGCCAGAGTTAGGAGTGGCTGGCACCCAGGGTTGCTATGAGTTGAATCTGTGTAGCTGTGTGAGACCTTCTCTCTATGACTCATCTATTAGTAAGGGTTTCATTCTATTCTACATAATGCACAGAAGACTTGTTAGCACTGTTTGTATTTACTTCTTATGCACAGACAACACCTCAGAAGTGAGAGAGAAAGAGAGAGGAAGGGAGAGAGATTTCATTTGTTAAAAAGCTGTCCCAAGATTTGTGCTGTGTTGCAGCCATACAACTTTCAGACCTCTTTAATATCCTCTTATACTGCTATGTGATCTATAAATTCCCTATAGGGGGTGGAGAATCAAGTCATGGTTAACTTTGGTTAAATCTAATGCTTACTTTATTCCTATACTGGAGAGGCCAATGTTACAGGGGACTCACAAAGTAGCACCTAGCCCCCAATTCAGAGAGCACACCATCATTAATCTTAGTATATACAGTAGTCCCTCTTATCCATGGGTTTGCTTTCTATGGTTTCAGTTACCCATGATTAACTATAGTCTGAAAATATTAAACAAAAAATTCCAGAAATAACCAATTCATAAGTTTTAAAGTGCTATTGTAATGAAGAAAGATCATGCCATCTTACATGGGTGTGAATCATTCTTTTGTCCAGCATATCCATGCTCTATTTATAATGCTTGGAAATTAGTTTCTTAGTAGCCTTGTCTGTTATTCAATTGACTATCATGGCAGCTCAGTATTTGTGTTCAAGTAGCCCATATTTTACTTACTAATGCCCCCAAGGTGCAAGATTAAGTGATGCTGGTGATTCAGATATGCCAAAGAAAAGCATAAGTGAAAAGATATGTGTACATGAGAAGAAAACATAGTGTATATAGGTTTTGGTACCATCTGAAGTTTTAGGGATCCACTGGAGGTATAGGAAGTATCCTCTGCGGATAAGGGGGGGACTACTGTACTTTTCTTGAGCTTATCTTTGGCATCAAATGCTGATACCTCATCCCAAATGATAATTCTGATATTCACATTTCAGTCTTTACTTCTTACTTAGTATTAGTGGAGTAATTATGGAATAGATAGGATTAAGACTTTCATGTAGTATAAGGCTGTATACTTCAGATTTTTAAGTTTGTGGGCATTATCAGGTGCTCTCCAAAAAACTTTGACTTCGTGGCTGACATTTATTGACCAGTAGAAACATGGAAAAAATGTACATAGACATCAACATTTCTTCCCATGAAGAAGAGGGTAAACTCTATAGAAAGAAAATCAGGGCTAGCTAGTGACTGAAGATAAAAAATCAGATTTTTAACTAGTAGAAAGCTTTCTCCTGTGTATCATTTTCACATTGTATGGCAATGTTATTGCATAGTTTTGAATAACAAATTGTGACAGTGTACGGTTTGGTAGTTCTTGCTATTTATATGGATGTCTGTCTATTTTATATCTATAGCTAATAAGTGTATTGCTTCAAGTTACATACTCAAATGTATGAGAAATTATTTTTTTAAATATTTCAACTCAGTCTTCATTTTTAGGCTTTGCTTTGTCTTAAGCAAACAAAATATGGTATATATAATTTATATCTTATATAAATAAGATATTATTATAGTACTTTTTATGTATTATATAAGTAATATATAATAAGTTTATCATCTGTGATATATGTATGTATTTTATACATATATATATCACCTATTCTACATATTATATATGTGTGTGCATATATATATATTTTCATTCAAAGTAAACTTATATCCTCTAAGTCAATTTCAATCAGTTCAGAATATATCCCCCTTATCCCATTCCTGTTCCAATCTTGCTGAGACTGCATTTAAGTTCTAAGGACTTCCACAGGAGTCATACATCAACAGAAAGGAGATGCTGAAACTTAGGCATGACTATCACATATTGACATCTACTGTATACCATCAAGTCCTAGGGCACAGTTATCCCTCCATCCTGGCGTGTGCTCAGATTTCTGTGAATGTATTTGGTCCTTGGCCATATGGTTTCTCCCACTTTCTTTCTCCTGACTTCCAGGCCCTTTTCTCATGTGTGTAGAGAGGATTCAGCTGTCATTCCATGACTCTTTGAAGTCATGCAAAACATAGCCATTTCCACTCTATTCTCCTTGCCAATATAGTATGAAGAATGTTTATAAGTTTTCTACTTTTCAAAAATCCAGGTCAGAGTGTGAACAAAATCTTCCTTTTCTTGGACCCAAACTTATCATCTTCTTTTTCCTTACACTCTCTGCCAATCTGTCTAACCCAAGGACAAAGGACCTGTCTAAGACACCTTCAACATATGAAATGATCTTCCTGCTTCCTCCTTTCTCTACCACAACAAGGATCCCAATCTATTCTGTGGATGGAAAAACCCATTCTGAAATTGGGAAAAAGATTCTTCAAATGAATGGCTTAAAAAGCTGTGGTACATCTACACAATGGAATACTACACTTCTATAAAAAAGAAAGAACTCTTACCATTCGCAACAGCATGGATGGACATGATGAATATTATACTAAATGAAATAAGCCAGTCGGAGAAAGAGAAATATCACATGATCTCACTCATTTGTGCAATATAATGAACATAAACTGATTAACAAAAATAGATCCAGAGACAGAGAAACATCGAACAGACCATCAAACTTCAGAGGGAAGACAGGAGAGGGGAGGGGTGAGGGTTAAGAGATCAACCAAAGGACTTGTATGTATGCATATAAGCATAACCAATGGACACAGACACTGGGGGGGTTAAGGCATGTGCTGGGGTTAGGGGTGGCTGGGGAGAGGTCAATAGGGAAAAAGGAGACATATGTAATACTATATCTAATACTTTAAACAATAAAAATTTTTAAAAAAGATTCTTCAAGTACTATTTTAAGACTTTCTATCTTATCCACAAAATAGGTTTTTTAAAACTAAGGTGCTAGGAATTTGATTCCCTGGCAATGATTCTAACTCTAACTGATGTCTACTTCATGTCTGTAAGCCCAAATGGAATGAAGAAAAAAGTAATGAAGTTAAAAGAGTTTGTATGTTTAAAAAACATTGATTAATGCTTCACTAACAAATATCCATCCATCCATCTATTACTTTATCCACTGATCTTCTGAATTCTCCAGAAAATAATGTTGAAGATGCTGCTTGACTTAAAAATGACCCAAAAAAGTATTAAAAATTGATGCATGTTAGAAGTTTCAGAACATATTGTAGGTAACATTGTATAACGGTCCAGAGGATATATATGTCCTACCCCCTGAAACCTGAGTTAAGTTAGGTTACCTGGCAATAGGGAATTAAGTTTGTAGGTAGATCTAAATTTGCTAACCAGCTGAGCTGAGATAGGAAGATAATCTTGGATAATCCAGGAGGGACAATGCAATCACAAGGGTTCCTATAAATGGAAGAGAGAAGTCAGAAGTAGAGATTTGAAGATGCTATACCGCTGACTTTGGAGATGGAGGAAGGGGCTAAAAGCAAAGGAATATAGGCAACCTCTAAAAGCAGGAAAAGTCAAGGGAATGTATTCTCTCTTACAGCCTCTAGGGGAAATGAAGCCCTGCTGATAACTCGATTTTAATGCAGTGATACCCTTTTTGGACTTCTGACCTGCAGATTTATAAGCTAATACATTGTGTTGTTTTAAGACAATAAATTTATAGTGATTTGTTACAACAGTGATAGAAACAAATGTAGTAGCTGTAACTATAAAGTCATAAGTAATTTACTGGCAAATTAATTTAAAACTTAGCAAACCAATAATGCAGGCAATTGATTTTAATAAATTAAACACTTAAGTGTCACCTGGTTGTTGAAATCCTATAGTGATTAATTTGCAATGACATCAGTTTATAGCTACCCAGTAAGAAGAAGTACTATACTCCAAGCATGATACTATGTTTACTGTTTGTGATCAAATGCTTTTTAAAATGTTGAAATGATTCACTTAAATTAAAAATAATACATTGTAAAAAGAAACTCAACTTGTAAACATTCAGGAATACAACATCTTATTGCAAGGCTGGGTAATAGAAAATAGGCAGCTAGTGAGACCAAGCTAGGGAGTGAAAAGGACAAGTATGAACATTGTTAAGTAAAAAAAAAAAAGAGAGAGAGAGAGCAAGGAACAGTGTTCACACATATATAGTATTGAATCTTTTGTGTAAAAAAAAAAAGCTAGAGTAAATACATGTATTTGTTTATTTAAAATTATACATCCATAGGAAGGATAAAGGAGAAAGTAGAAAATATAGTTACCAATAGCTGCAGGGCAGGATGGGGTAGGAAATGACTGGACTTGGTAGGCATGTGTGTTACTTGTGGCTGCTGTAACAAATGGTCACAAATTGAGTGGTTTAAAATAACACAAGTCTATAACAAGACAGTTCTGGGGTCAGAGTTCTCAAATGGGTCTCATTTCTATGGGTCAGAGCTAAAATCAAAATGTCAGCAGGGCTGGTATTTTTTCTGGAGGCTCTAGGGCAGAATAGAACAGCCTTTTGCTAAGGCTGTCCATATTCCTAGACACACTTCTCCCATTTTCAAAGCCAGCAGGATGGGTTGTGTTCTTCGCCCATCAGTTCACTTTGACCTTGTCTTCTATAGTCAAACCTCCCTGTGCTTCACTCTTCTAACTTCCTTTTCTACCTTTAGGGAAAGGTGTGATTGTATTGGGCCCATCCAGATAATACAAGATAATCTGTCCATATCAAAACCCTTAATCACATCGGCAATGTCCCTTTTTGCATGTAAGACAACATATTCATAGGTTCTGGGGACTCTGATGTGCACACCTTTTGGTGTGTATGTGGGAGGTAGGGGTAAGCAATTCTCTGCCTCTCAAAGTATACAAATGATATTATAATGTGTTTTGTTGTTGTTGTTTTTTAATTTCTTTAGTGATTAAGGTATTACATATGTGTCCTTATTCCCCCACTACCCCCCACCTCCCATTCATGCCTCCACCCCCCTGTTGTCTGTGTCTATTGATTAGGTTTGTATGCATGCATATAAGTCCTTTAGTTGATCTCTCCCCCATACCCCCATCCTCCCCTACCAATATGTAAATGTTTTCCATATTAAAAAACATACAAATAAAAATGAAAAACAAAATGTAAAGTGAAAACATGAAAAGAATATGTACCAGGTGCATTTTTTCATGATACAATCTTCCCTTGTATCTAATCTTCAATAAAATATAGGAGGTGATATTATCATGTACCGATAACTGAATACCTTTGCTATTTAATAATTTACTAAAATTATAAAGCCAGTTGATGGCAAAATTGTGATTAAAACTCAAGTTTTCCTGACTCTAGAATATTTCTCAAGGTTATTTAATTCAACTAGCATTTAAAACACAAACTAATGACCTTTCTGTTTTCATTGCTGCCCATGGTCAGTTGTAATTCTCACATAAGTCTTTCTTCTCTTCAATCTCTTGTTTATAGTAAGAGAATTGTAATATCTCCATCACTGACAAATTAGGAAGTGTCCTTTTCATATTCTTTTAGAAGTGTTAGTATGAGTTGCACATGTAAAGCTCTCATAGCCATGATCTGGTAACCAGGGACCGATCTGGCTTTAGATAAATAGCAGCTCTGGTAGCAGGTGGAAAGCAAGAGTCAATGACATAGAGCTGATGGGTGGACAGCATCAATGGTGAGAGTCTGTGTAAGTTCCTTACTGACTGCTTCAGTTTTCTCAGAGAAACAGAAAGACCAGAGTGGGGGAGTGAGAATGAGGGAGAAGATGTGGGAATTGTGGAGGAGAAAAGGTGTCATTTTGGAGAGTGGGGTATCCTTTGACTTCTGGGCAGCATAAAGGAGCCACTTCATAAAGAGGATGTAGGCAGAGAAGTCCGTGAATTGGCTTTAACCTAATTATTGTTTGCGAAACATGTAGGAACAAGTGAGAGAAGGATGAGAGAGTAAAGGGTGAATGACAAGGATTGGATTTCAGCCTGATAAGGAGGGCAGTCAACCCATCAAGAAGGTGAGGAACAGTAAAGAGGCTGAGAATGAAGAATCAGTGATTGTAGATGTCAGCAGGGTAGAAAGATCTTTGGTTCAAGGCACCAGAGAGTAAAGTGTGGGATGCACATACCTGAGGTTATTAGGGAGTACAGCTCTGTAAATGATGGTAATGGTTGAGGTCTAAGGCTCTGACCAGAGGAGTACCTCAGGGAATGGAATTCTCAACTACAAGTGTGCTGAAATTACTGAGGATTAGGACCAAAGTGAATGAGTAGCAGTGAACCAGAGTCCCCTTGGAAAATGAGGAGGGATGACTTGGGGTCAATAGATGATAGTTACAGGTGGTTCAGAATTAAAAGGAGGAGAAAATGGCCTGAAAGCAGCATGGAGAGTGGGTGGGTGGGGGGCAAGGAGGACACTAACCTCCTTCCAGGTCCAGGGGAAACTAGAGATAGATGCAGGACACACAATGTCCCCCTAAGGACCAGGTTTCTCTTGGAACAAGCAGTGAGGAAACATTTGAAAGAGGATGAGAATAGAGGGGCTGTCCTCTATGACTTTCTGTGAATCTGGACAGCACAGCAGCAATCTCGGGATCTGGGCTCAGGAGGTAGGAGGCATGAACAGAACTGAGGATATGGACAGCTCTGAAACTACAGTATGAGAGCTGAGGGATGACTTGAGGTTTGGGGCTTTTGAGGAAATTCTAATAATTAGGGATAAAGTGAATGTAACCAAGGGAGGGCGTGCAGGGAAGGTTTTGAGTAGAGGGTTGGATAGGGTGGGTTTCTGGAGCCCCATCTCTATCCTCCATGGTGGAGGTAGGCTATAGAAGGAGACTTGTTCTTAGACAAAGTATGTCAGCCCTTCCTTTCTCTACTGAGGGGGTGGCATTACCCCAAGAGAGTCTATCTTCTGACCCCCTTTCAAATATCCTGGAAGATTTCTATAGATGCAAGTGCAATGTCAATCACACCTCTCTTCACCCATAATAATAAGGGTTGAAAGTTTCATCTTGTTTCTACAACAATAGAGTCTGAATTTCAAAGAGCAATGGGCCAGGAAACAGAGTTAAGTTCCCTTAAAGAGAGGGAAAACCTAACTGAGAGTACCTGCAAAAGTGATCAAAGTTTACATTACGGTCATAGGAAGCATTCAGAGGCACTGAGAACAATAGAATCCTGAGTTCTTTCTCATCAATTGATAGTGGGTGTCTGCTCCTCACCTAGCACTGTGCAGGGTGCTGCAGGGCATACAACAAAGGAGTGAAGCACAGTCTGCCCTTGAGGTGACTCAGTTAGAAAATAATGGAAAACATTATATATACAGCCAGTGCTATTCTGAGGACACAAGCCATACAATGAAAATTGTTTGCATTTATCTTCATTATTTATCTAGAGTTTGACTTTCATGAAGTATCAGCAAAGCAACAGCAAAAAAACAGAGATTGATTTCTGTTTCTTTATATTGTATTCCTGTAGGCATTTTGGAATTTTAAATTTATTACTAGGGGCCCGGTGCATGAAATTCGTGCATGGGGGGGTGGGGGTCCCCTCAGTGCACAGCCTGCACCCTCTCCTCTGGGAACCCTCAGGGGATGTCCGACTGCTGGTTTAGGCCTGATTGTGGGGATCAGGCCTAAACCAGCAGTCAGACATGCCTCTCACAATCTGGGACTGCTGGCTCCTAACTGCTCACCTGCCTGCTGGCCTAATTGCCCCTCAGTGCCACTGCATGCTGGCGTGGTCACCCCTAACTGCCCCCTGCCAGCCTGGTCACCTCTTACTGCTCCCCCCCACCAGCCTGGTTGTCCCCAATCCCCCCCTCCCCCATTGCCTGCTTGGTTGCCCCATGCAGCCTGCTTGTTCAGTCATTTGGTCATCCCTCGCTAACCTCCTTGCCGGCCTGGTCATAGGCAGCCATCCTGTGAGGGTGTGATGGTCAATTTGCGTTTTACCTCTTTATTATATAGGATTAAGCAAATTACATATAAACTACAGCCAGAAATGCTAATGTACCACAAACGAAGTTTTTTCTGTATTATTAAGATTAAAATATTAAGAACTGAGTATATTTATTTTATATTTCCATCTGATCATCACAAATAGCTAAAAAGTGGTAGATCAGGAATTTCAATTAATTGATTTCTAAGTTCATATTGCCTATTTTGTCTCTCCTGTGATTATTTTTTCTCCTCCATCTCGAACTTGCCCTGTACCATCATCTCTCTTGATAGCAATTATATTGCTGAATCACTGTCAAATATAGGGACTCATATGAGTGGGTCATCTAGAAACCTTTGTCCTATTTTAAGAACAAATTAAAACTTGCTTCGGTTGATGGTGTCTAACTGTTTAACTTAGAAGAGAGAAAATATTAATAGGACTCAACCCTGTCTATTTAACAGGTTGAGTTGGTCTGTGATGTCCACAGGGATGCTTGAAGACAAGCTAATTAGCACTGAGATGTGTGGAAGCAGGATCAATAATTTTCAGTCATTGAAGAAGATTACCAGAAATCAGGGGAGATGGACCAGGGGCCATGCAGCTCCCAGCCAAGCCTGTCAAGCACTTGGCAAGCGATTGAGAAAGTCTAATTGTGGCTGATGATGAGTCACTTTACACTATTGGCACACCTTCTTTCTCCTTGTTCCATTTTAGGAACGAGTATAACTGGCCCAGCTAGAACTGCCTAATTTAAACCCCGACTCTCATCTGTGTGGATCAAAATGATTCAGAAAGTGCAAACACAATATTCTCGAGAAGGCAGTGTCTGTTTCATTTTTCTCATAGGATCTCTTCTCAGAACTGAGCCCATGTGTGCAGAAGAGACACAAGTACTCAAGCATTGAATTTGGGTGGCAAGGGGAAGAAGAAAGTCCCACAGGACAAGAAATCAGATCTTACATGTTTCTCTTATATGAGGGTACAGGGTAGGCTGCTTTAAAATAGATGGTCAAAGTTTTAATTATACAAAAAATAGAGTATTGATTCTTTTAAAAGAAGAGATAATTGGGCCCTTTAGTACAATTAAAACATTGATAGTAAACAGAAATAGAGAGTGTAGATATGTGTACAGGCATGCCTTGGTGATATTGTGGATTAGGTTTGAGACCACTGCAATAAAACAAATATCACAATAAAATGAGTCACATGCATTTTTTTTTCCCCAAAGCACATAAAGGTTATGTTTACACTATACTGTAGTCTGTTAAGTGTGCAATAGCATGTCTAAAATAACTGTATATACCTTAATTAAAAGATACTTTATTGCTAAAAAAATGCTGTCATTGGAGCTTTCAGCAAATAATGATAGAGTTGCTCAGCACAGGTTTGCTACACAGCTTCACTTTGTAAAAGCTGAAGTTCAACAGCCCTGATCAGTGCGGCTCAGTTGGTTGGGCATTGTCCTGTGCATGGCAAGGTTTCCCATTCAATTCCAGGCCAGGGCTCACACCTGGGTTTTGGGCTCAATCCCTGGTAGGGGCCATGCAGGCGGTAGCCAATCGATGTTATATTCTCACATTTATGTTTCTCTCTCTCCCTCTACCTTCCTCTCTCTACATATAAATCATTAAACTATTTAAAAAAACCTGAAGTTTAATAAAGAAAAGCACAATAAAATGAGGTATGTTTACACACACACACACACACACACACACACACACACATACTTTAATCCTCTGTTTCAGCTCCCATATGCCACCCATCCCCTACTCTCTGGGTCTCAACCATTCCCCAGTATCCAATGGTGTTAGTAATTCTTGATGAAATGAGTAAGACTAATCTACTCTTTATGGCTAAGATTCACTTTGTTCCATCATTATTTATTTAATTAGAGGCCCGGTGCACAAAATTTGTGCACTCAGTGGGGGGGTCCCTCAGCCTGGCCTGCACCCTCTCACAGTCCGGGAGCCCTCAGAGGATATCCAACTCCTGGCTTAGGCTTGCTCCCTGAGCCTAAGCCGGCAGTTGGACATCCTTAGCGCTAGCACGGAGGCGGGAGAGGTTCTCGCCACTGCCGCTGCGCTCGCCAGCCATGAGCCTGGCTTCTGGCTGAGCGGCGCTCCCCCTGTGGGAGTGCAATGACCACCAGGCGGCAGCTCCTTCATTGAGCGTCTGCCCCCTGGTGGTCAGTGTGCATCATAGTGGCCAGTCATTCTGCCATTTGGTTGATTTGCATATTAGCCTTTTATTATATAGGATTACCACAGCCTAGATTCTAAAAAGAAGACTCCAGAACTCATGAAAGCATGACATCTAATGTGAAGAGCAGGTGACACTGAGCAATTAGACAATTCACAAGACATCATTTATTCCAGCATCCAACAATCATTGATATTTACAGTAACAGCCTTGTGTCACCTAGAATGTGATAGTGAACATTTATTTTTTATACTAAAATTCAGTTTGGAAACTGCTTTTATATATGATATATATTATTTCATTTGATGCCCCCCAAACACCTTGTGTGATAACTATAGTATAAATTTTGGGCTCAAGTGATGTGCTTAATATCAAGTGATCCCACAAATCATGTATATTGACTCCTAATGTAATGATGTGGTAAAAATATATAATGCACCATCCAAAAACTTGGAGCATAAAAGTCTTGAAATATTTGAAATAGTGAGGATATAAGTAAATTACTTTAATTATCCACAATAGTTAAATATGTGAAACACATAATTTCCCTGGTTAATTACAGTTTAAATATAGGTTGTAATTTCTAATGTGCAGATAATTATTTCTTGATTCCTTTTTAAATTTTATTTTATTTGTAACATTAGGTTGTTTAAGACCTTTCTTTTTTCTTAAGATAGGCATTTATGGCTGTAAATTTTCCTCTGAGAACTGCTTTTGCTGCATCCTGTTTGCAGTTTACTACCGTTTGCTATAGTCCTATGGGACTTGTAATGCATGACCTGTTGGCTATCGGAGTTGGTTGATTTGGGGGTCTGGCCCTTAGGTGGCAGCTGTGTAAGTTGAGGCACTAGATGTGTGGGAAAGCTCCTTCTGGAAAGATACCGGCAATTTAATATTACTGTTGGAGCAAATAAGAAAGAGAAGATAGTGAGAGTGACAACTAGCTCCCCCAGACTTTGGGAAGGATCACAGCCAGCCCCTAGATGTTTGCTAATTAGAAGTTAGGCCCTCAGGTAGTCCCTAGTAAACTATGCAAACTTCTCTCAGGGAAACACTGGGAGGCTGGTATTTTTGCCTGCAGTTTCTGTGCTCAGCCTCCAGAGGCATAGCCTCTGGACATAAACCCAGCAAGAACTGCTGATTCATTTACTGCAGTCCTATTGTCTCATTAATGTAGCCCTGTTGGACATCAGAGCCAGGCAATCCAAAGGCCCATCCTTCAGGCAGCAGCTGAAAACACTGGGGGGGTTAGGCTTGCGTACAACTGCTTTCCAGAGATATTTTGGTGACCTAGTTTTATTGTTGGAGTGAACATCTTTGGTTCTTTTAATTTAGCTGATTCCTATTATATGTTAGAAAGGTCCCTTTTTCATTAGTAATCTGTTTCCATATTGAATTGTGTTGTGGGTTATTAATATATTGTAACATTTCTTTTTACTTATTGTAAATGTAATGAATGTTTATCATAGAAAAATCGGTAAATAAATGAATATATCTGTTTGCAAAATAAAAATTACTGAGGATACCCATTCTCTACATTTTACTGTACTTTCATTGATTTTTCTTCCTATCCAGACTTTTTTTTTTAAGAATGTAGCAAGGATGTACTACACATACAAATTGTGTATTATTTTTCTTATTATTTCATAATAATTTTTCTATCTCATTAAAAGTCCTTTGAATATATTTTAAATGTCTCTATAATGTCTCATATATAATGTATATGCTCCATAATTTATTTGGCCACTCCCAAATCATTGGAGTATTTTCAATTATTTTGTAAATATTAATAGTACCAGGATGAGTATTATCTAAATTTATGACTATGTCTTTGGGAAAGAGGCCTAGAAATGGTATGACTGGGTCCAATTATGCAAACATTTTCAGTGTGTGGACATACATTGCCAATTGTTTTACAAAGAACTTAACCCCTAGCTGTGCAGTGTGCCATACTACCCAATGTGGAATTATTTGAGTGGAATTAGTGTTGAAAGATGTATTATTACTGTAGAAAGAAGTTTTCACAAATTTGGTTATCATAGTTTGGATATCAGAGGTCCTAAAAAGTTAAGGTGTTATCAGGGCCACAATTTCTTCTGGATGCAATTGTGTTCTTGCCTTTTCTGGCTTCTACAAGCTGCCTTCATTCCTTGGCTGCTGGCCCCTTCCTTCATCTTCAAAGCTAGTCATGTAGTATCTTCAAATCTTTCTCTCTTTGATCCCCGCTTCTATCTTCACAGCTCCCTCTCTCTCTTTGATGCTCTCACTTTCCCCTTCTAAGAAGACTTGTGATTATATTGGTCCCATCTGGAAAATCCAGGACTCTTTCCTTCTCAAGACCCTTAACTTAATGATATCTGTAAAATCTTTGTTGCCATGTAAGGTAGCATATTCACAGATTCTTGAGATTAGAACACCAGCATCCTTGGGAAGCTATTATTCAGCCTACCACTGACATAATTTGACTTTCTATTCTAACACAGAGTTTGTAGAAAAAATGTTAATAAGTGTACTGATTTTCTTGTTCTGCTAATTAAAAAAATATTTCATCAGGATTTTTGCATGGTGGAAGACATGAAGTAGAATGGAATATGGTATTGATTGAGACCCTACTGAGGAACCAGAGATTTGGGGGGCGGGGAGAGGAGTCATGAAACATCTCAAGAAGATGGATGGTCCGTCTGACTTCTAAGCTCATTACCTTTGTTGCTGTTTATTTGTTTTTTGTTATCTTCAATTAAAAAAAGCACGAATGCTATGTTTATCAAATGTTTATCATGTACATCTTAAACTTATGTAATGTTACTAGAGGCCAGGTGCACAAAATTTTGCACTTGGGGGAGGGGCTCTCAGCCTGGCCTGTGCCCTCTTGCAGTGCGGGAGCCCTGGGGGGATGTCCGGCTGACGGCTTAGTGGGACATCCTTAGCCCGGCTTCTAGCTGAGCTGTTCTCCCCCTGTGGGAGCACACTGACCACCAGGGGGCAGCTCCTGCATTGAGTGTCTGCCCCCTGGTGGTCAGTGTGCATCATTGTGACTGGTCATTCCACCATTTGGTCATTTGCATATTAGCCTTTTATTATGTAGGATATGCTGTAGAGGAGCCCCCCTAGAGCCATAAGAAATGCAAAAAATTCACTGTTAACTCATCCTCAAATTGCCCCCACTTAAAGTTAAATTGCCCCCCCATGGGCATGTGCTGCACCTTGGGAATCACTGGGCTTGACATTTTTCCTCTCTGAGCTTCATTTCTGAATACATACGCATATACCATGGGAATTGTAATCTCTTCTCCACTTACCTCACTGGGTTGTCATGAGGAGGTTCTGAGCTAATAAACCTAGAAATGTTTCATCAAGTAAGTGATGTCTAAATGGGAAGGATTGTTATTTTTAAGCTCACAGGTACCCTTGCAGGTAGCAGGTGCTGATTATGGGGGAGGGCATGATTGTTTCCTGGGACTGTAGCTGTGGAAGCTTTGCAGAGGGTTCCACAGGCCTCAGAGGGTCAGGCTCTGGCCAGCAGCCCTGTAGCGGTGTTGTTCCCGGAGGTGCTGAGGGGGAGGGCATGGCGTTGTGGGGGGGGCACTAGGAGGGCAGTGAGACGAAGGGGGAGTAACTGTCAAACCTTCCCACTTGGCGCCATTCTTTAAATTGTATGTGGCTATTTTACAGCTGTACCTACTCAGGACAGGGCTCCAATCTCCTGGTAGCAAGGTGGGGGCCGGACCAGGGCAGAGCCAGGCAGGCTAGGAGGGCGGGTTTAGCCACGCCCCCAGAGAGGGTCAAGAGGGTCAGCATGCTTCCTCTGTGGAGATGGACTGCTGCTGTCCGGGAGGAAGGATCTGACCCTGGGGGCCACTCAGGCCTGCCTCCACCTGGGTCTGGAGTAGTAGGGAGGAGAGGCATGCCCAGCCTCACCAGAGGGGGCCTGCCAGCTGCGGGCCGTGGGCCCCAGCTGCCTGGAGGGCACTGATGGGTGGTCGCTGGTGAGCTATTGTTGTGGGCGCCCCTGGCAGGGGTGGCAGGGGAAGAGATCGAGAGTCGGAGGTTCAGGCTGCAGCTACCCCCGAGGCTGGGTCTTCTCCGCATCCAGTCAGCCTCCTCGTCCCCCCGGGGGTGCAGGGGCTGGGGTAGGGTGTCCGTACAGGGGTATTGGAAGAGCTTCCCGTGGCCACTTCCTCTTCCATCTTTGCAGTCTGGGCTCCTGTCAGGCACTCTCCTCAGACCCCCGGGGAACTTGGCTCCAGCCACCCGCCCCCTGCTGTGCCCACAGCCTCCTGCTGGTCTGTTAATATGCAAATTGGTCATTACTGGGACACTGTAATGGACAATTAGCATATTGCCTCTTTATATGTATAGCTATATCAATTATATCTCAATAAAGGTGAAAAAACCTTTATTGATATTAATACAAAAACCTTTGATAATATTAATACCAAAAGATATAGCAACCTTCTGTCTTTAAAGAGTCAGTTGCTAATTCTAAATATCACTACTATTCTGAAAGTAGCCTATTTCCACGTTGGTAATAGAGGCACAGTATAGGAACGATGTGGGACGGTGTCCAGCCTGTAGTTTCCCTGCAGTAAGGTGGCTGCAGGTAACCATATATATTTTGGCCCATTTATCTTTAGAAATCAAATACAGATCTTAAAAGATAAATATACATTTAAGTTTCTAGAATATGTTAGTTAGAGAATGATTTTCTGAGAAAATTGGTTATGTTATAAGATCTTGATGATAGAGAAAATAGGCATTTGAAGATTTATTTAACATATTTATTTCTTCACTCATGACCATGCTATTCCACAAAGGATCTGAGGTAGCTTAAAGGAGGAAGAGAATAAAATAAAAATATAAATTTAAAAATAAGTTAGAAAAATATTGACAAATAGCAAGGCTGGATGAAGGGAAATTTAGAAAATAGAGCAATTTGTGTTCTTCACCATCCTGAAGTTACAGGGCAAGAAGAAAAGCATGCTTTGGTTCTTGCTACAAAGACTTTCAAGGAGTTAATGGGAGCCTGGTGCTCTGGGGAAGTTTACTGTAATTCGCTTTACTCTCCCTAGTAAACCCATTTAATACTTTATCTTTAAATAGATAGAGCTTTTTGATGGCTCCTTGTTTATTATCCTTTTTATTTATACTATTGAACTTTCTGATTACTGCGAGTGATATTTTTTTAGCATCCAATTAAAAGTTTAGACCACTAGGGACTTTGTAGAGCACAGTTCTAAATCAGCCAACTGGGTGGACAATATTCACACTTTCCCTGTCTTTGTAAAACAAGTACTGAACGTGCAAATATAAAAGAAAGTGTCAGTTTCTATAATGGCTTGTTTTCTACCCTATTTCTGCATGCATTGAACCCAAGTGAACTAAAATGGTTCGTTATTTTTCTAAAAGTAGTTTCTGTTTGATTTTCTAAAATAGAAAAATAAATGAAGTAGAGGGGGAAAAAAGAAAATCCTTTTCAACTATCCACCAGTTCTCCCAGAAATTAAAGAAAAAATATATTATCTATTTATGAATCATAATAGTTACTTTGTTAATTATACCTCACAAAGCAAAGCCCATTATTATATTTCAGCAGTAAAAAGTTCTGCTACTTTGTGGATAAATACAGAATTATCATTTCAGAAGTCCCACCAGTGTGAATGAAAATTTAAATTGAAACTTAAAAAATGTAAGTGTAGTGCTACTTATTATGCAATAGTCTTTCAAGTTGTTGTTTTTATAACTCAGCAGTACCATTAAGATCTCATTTTTTTCATGCTAAAAAAATGCATGTTTTACTCCTGCCTCCATGGCTGCTTCACGCTTCCCACACCCAGCTCAGATCGGGACCCAGGCAACAGAAAGAGATTTGGCCCAGCTCACATCGAGATACAGGTGACAGACAGAGACTTGGCCCAGCTCAGATCGGGACCCAGGTAACAGACAAGAGACTTGGCCGACAGCAGTTGCCCTATATCTAAATTCAGCCTAGCATCTGGAATGCTCAGGGCCCACTCAAGAATGCAAATAATCCTTCCCACTAATATTTACAGGGTAAACTAAGATTGTTGGTAGAGTATTAAATTTGACAGTAAAATAGTAATCGAGTTTTCAGATTAATTTAAATAGGCTAATTGAAATAAGTGAATATTCAAGTAAAGTTAATTGTACTGGACAAAAAGCTGTTCTTAAAGTAATAACTAAAATTTCTATTGGTAGTTCATCTCATGGTAAAATTCCTGAATATGCAATGAACCTAAAACAGTCATATGTGTGGGCAAAAAAAAAAATTAAATTTAAAGTTATCAAGACTGCATTATAAAATTTACAAAAACCTCCATTAATAAAAAAAAAAGGGGGGGGGGGGATAGTAGGGCAATATCATGTAAGGAAAAATATCCTGTAAGTAAATTACATCTAGAAAATTTTTACTTTACCAAATTAAGTTTCATTTGCAATGCTAACAGCAAGACGGCCATTAAAAACACACATGGTGTCTAAATAAGACAAAGGAAAATTGTTTGAACAAAAATAAAAAGGATCCCAAATCAATTATATAGAAAAGATTCCTTTATTAACTTGTGGTCGAGAATACATTTGTATATTTTCAGAAAACAACCCCAAGACCAGATGGATTCCTGCAACAGAGAGGAATTGACAGGTGTGCTCCAACCACTAAGACAAGAGAAAAAAACAGTCCAGAGATCGAAGACGCTGACAACGCCTTGCCACGTGAGCAGTCAGCAGCTGTGCAATGCTGCAGGTTACCTAGGACCAAACCAGTGAGGGTCGGACCTGCATTGCCAACATGTGCCCACCATTCAGATATCATTGCTGACATGTACACATAAGGCACTGTTAGACATTGAAACGGGGACTCAGAACTGTTGAACATTGAAATTGGGACTCAAACATTTTGTTTTGTTATTATATGTTTATTTCTAGTCTGCAAAGGCAAAACTTTTTAAAGGAAAGAAATGGTGGGAAAAAGATACAGAGGCAAAGAAGCACTGAACAGACTGTCAAACTACATTGGGAAGACAGGGAGGTTGGGCGAGGGGGCTGTAAGAGACCAACGGAAGGACTTGTATGCATGCATATAAGCACAACCAATGGATATAAGACACTGGGGCAAGTGGGAGGGCAGGCAGGTGAAGGCATGTACTGGGGGGTAGGGGAGGTCGGGGGGAGATCAATGGGGGAAAAAAAGGAGACATATGTACTACTATTTGTAATACTTAAAACAATAAAAAAATGGTAAAAAAATGCATGTTTTAGAAAATGTTTAAAATATAGTCTTTTATAATTTTTAGGAAAATAATATCTAAATACCCTCTAAGGACCATTCATATGATATTTATTTTTAAAATACATACTTTTACATCTGTGTAGGTATATATAGACATATAATTTTGAATTTCATATTTTAAGAAACATTTGTTTCTCTCATGTTGCTTTGTGTTCTCCATATTTTCCATTTTAATGATTGCATGATGTGTGGCTATTTAATAATCTCAATGTCTATATTCCTGCATTTTTATCATTAGTTCTTTGTCTTTTCTTTTTTTTTCTTTTTTAAAATATATTTTTATTGATTTCAGAGAAGAGAGAGTAAGAGAAAGATAGAAATATCAATGATGAGAGAGAATCATTGATCAGCTGCCTCCTGCACACCCCCTACTGGGGATCAAGCCCACCCAGACATGTGCCCCGACTGGGAATCGAACTGTGATCTCCTGGTTCATAAGCCAATGCTCAACCACTAAGCCACGCTGACTGGGCTTTCCTTTTTTCTTGATATATATGCCTGGTAATTTTTGATTGAATATCAAAATACTGTAGAGGCTCTAGAGCAGGGGTCCTCAAACTACGGCCCGCGGGCCACATGCGGCCCGCCAAGGACATTTATCCGACCCGCCGGGTGCCGCTGCCTGTCCTGCTTAGCAGCCAACTCGTCCTGGGCCCACAGTGCGCATAGGAATTTGTTCATAGTTTTTTTTTTAAACTATAGTCCAGCCCTCCAACGGTCTGAGGGACAGTGAACTGGCCCCCTGTTTAAAAAGTTTGAGGACCCCTGATCTAGAGTATTATCTTCCTCCAGAGAAGAGCAATCATCTTAATTCAGTCAGGGTTTAAACTGATTCTAAGCTTTATTTCAGTCATTCTAAACACATGATCTATTTCCACCTTACCTTCATTAGGGCAAGTCCTTTTGAAACCTTGGATTGCTTATCAGCATCTTTCTCAATAAGCAGACACATAACTCCAGTTTTTATTTGCTCAGCACAATGAGATTACCAATAGTCTTGCTGAGATTTCAAGCTTATTACCAGGCACTCTTTGTTGACCATAGACATTAAGTTCACTTTTCTGAGTCTTTCCTCTCTATAGGATTTTGGTTGCTCAAGTTCTGATTGCATTGGTAGTTCTAAACTTTAAATATATCTTTCCAGCCATTTGAGACTGCTGAAATTTATACTTAAAAATTCTCCTGTTATCCAGTTTTGCTCTACTTCTAAGTTTCTTGACCACATTACTTATGAATTAGCAAATGCCTTGAAGAGCAAAGCAAAGAAGAATGTCAAGCTGCCCTGGTGGTGTGTCTAAGATGGTTGAGCATTGTCCCATGCACCGGAGGTCCCTGGTTGATTCCAGGTCAGGGCACATGCCTGGATTTCAGGGTCAATCCCCAGTAGGGGGAGTGCAGGAGGCAATTGATAGATGTTTCTCTCTCCCTCTCCCTTCCTCTGTCTCTAAAAAAAATCCATAAAAACATATTTTTAGAAAAGAATGTCAAGCTCACCAGTGTGGTCTCAGCCTCTTATGTCCTGGCTGCCTTGGTAGCATTTTGATACTTTCATTTAGATTAATTTTTTGTGTGTTTCTTTGTTTTGCATTTCACAAATTCCCCCCCCCCCCCCCTTTTTTATTGTTAGTGGGAGAATTGGCTTTCTCCCAGTTAAAACTTTATAGCTGGAAGCAGGAACCTTTCTAATCCATAGAAACTAGAATTTACCATAGATTTTCTTCTCTTAATTACATAAAGAATAAGTATTTGTTTTAGCAAATATAGATAGAAGACCCAGAACATATTAAAAGAAGTCATTCATCTCTCTGATAATTACTTTTAACACTGATGTATGCTATGGACTAAACGTTTGTATCCATCCAACATTTATGTGCTGATGCCTTAATCCCCAATGTGATGGTATTTGGAGATGGGCCTTTGGGAGGTAATCAGGGCATGGGGCTGATGGGCTGAAAGAGCTGCATCATCTGAGGAAACATTTTGCTGCATTGAGGGTAGAAGCAGCTGAGACTGTCAGGAAGTAGATAACAAATGAGACAGCCATCAGTGTTGGAGACTGAAAGATCAGATGAAGAGGAGTTGGAAAGGGTCAATAAAGCAGGCCGGATCAGCGATGAGACAGACACTGGAAAGAGCCATCAAGGAACTGGAGGTAAAGAGCAGCATTGGTGGGAGTAGGCATGCCAATGTGACAGGTGCTCATGTAATTGGAAGCCTGAGAAATTGAGAGGTGAGAGAGAAATGCAGGCCCTATTCCTCTAGGTTTATAGCCTAAGCTCTAGATTTCCCCCCATAAATAATGTAGCTGAGAGAATCATATGTTTTTTTGCTGTTACTCATTTTATTCCAAGTAACTTATTTTCCTCCACTTGGAATGAACATATTAACCATCACAAAATAGGGCCATCTTGCAAATTAACCAAGAAATCAGATTGCTGAATCACGCTTCTAGAGCCTTCTCCTAGAGCAAAATGGCTGCCCATAATCAGCAAAATGCACAAGCAAAAAGTAAAGCAAAACAGACTACAATTCAGAAGAAAGTTACAAAGGTTGGGGAAAACATCTCTGCTTGGGCAAGCTGAATATACCTCATGACAAGTGGCTCTTGAAATGAACCATGAATGGCATGTATTATAAGACTAATGATGGAAAGAGCCCCAGACCAAAGTGCATGTGCCAAAGCTTAGAGGCACAGACAGGTTGGTGATTAGGCATCAATGAGATAATGGATAATTGGCCCATAGGTTTTCTATAGGAAGTAAGAATCAGCTAGAAAGCACATTTTGAGGCCATATAGCATGCCAGGCTGGAAAGACTGCAATGAAGCAGGAACCAGGGAAATTGCTAAATAACATTGAGAAAAAATTACTTTCTTTGATATCTCAGAATAATAGCCTAAAATCTCCATCCTTGTTTTTTTTCTTTAAACATTTTTCTTTGGTTTAAAAATCAATAGTGGACTATAAAACATTTGGGTAGAGAACAAGAATAGAAAAAATAACACCCATAATTTTACTACCTAGAATGAACCTTTGGATATATTTTTTTCTACAAATAATTTTTACATATTTCTGACATATTTGCATTCATAAAGCTTTTTAAGATTAACATGTATATATAATGTTGCACTATGTAAGTATTTTTATGCTATCATACATTTTCATAAATACCTATTAATGACCTCCAGTGTTCCATGATATTGATGTATCATAATTTAATTAATCATTTACTTCCTGTTGAATTTATGGGTTACCCCCTTTCTTGGAAGGGTAGTGAGCTTGCAAAACAGTAAGTAAAAAAATCTTTGCAGCTTAGAATAATAACTAGAAATGAGGAAATTTAATAAGGATATAGGTATAATCCTTTTAATACATTAATTTATAATTTTAATTTTAAAAAAATGAAAAGTGCCCATAAGATACCAGAAGAGCTGACATGAAAAGGACCCAGGTGGTTAATTTATTTGAATTCTCATTGAAATGATAGTTGTGACCTGTGACATTGTGATTTATAATAAATATCTATTTGGTCTTCCTCACCATCTGGCACAAGACTCATAAAAGCCTGGGATTTCCTAAGTGATGACAGCAATGAAGGAGTCTTTTGTTATGTTAGTGAGGTGACTTTTGGAAAACCTCTAAGTCAAGCATGTCCAACTCAAAGGCCAAATAAAAAAGGTTTAAGTTTATGTGGGCTGCAAAAACACAAAAGCTTCAATTTTCATAGAAATGTAGGTTTATTTCGATAGAGACATGCTGAATACAAAGGACTGAAATAAATGAGTAATCATTAGCATAAAATAATAGGTCATCTATATAATAAAGAGGAAATAATGCTAATTGGTCCTAATGGTGTCCCAGTCATGACCAGTGAACAGGCTGCGTGTGCACAGGAGCTGGTGGGCAGGGTCGGGGGCGGGGACTTCTGCCCCCAGAGGAGGCACCCCCAGGCCTGCCCAGTGCTAACATCACACTGCCTTGGAGGTGGAGGCTGCTCCCGATGGAGGCACATGCAGGCCCATTACGCCAGCCAGCCTAAGGGTGGCATCAGGATGGGAGCGCCCCCCCCAGTGGAGGTGTGCACAGACCCGCCATGCAGCCTGGCATGGAGGGGGGGTGTCAGGATGGGGATGGAGCCTTGGCAGAGAGCTCTCAGCACTCCTGCAGGGTCTGAAGGCACAGAGAAGAAGGGAGAGCAGATGGGCAGTTAGGGGGATCAGGCCAGCAGGGGAGAGCAGTTAGGGCCATCAGGCCAGCAGGAGTGTAGTTATGGGCATCAGGCAGGCAGGAGAGCAGTTAGGGGCATCAGGCAGGCAGGCAGGTGAGCGCTTAGGAGTCAGTGGTTCTGGATTCCAAGAGGGATCCCAGATTGGAGAGGGTGAAAGCCAGGCTGAGGGACTCCCCCCCATGCACAAATT